>CM059611.1:4062500-4662500 GCA_030412105.1 Cyclura pinguis
AGGCTCACAAAATGCATTTCAACAGAGAGAAGTGTAAGGTCCTACACTTAGGTAGAAAAAATGGAATGCAGAAATATAGGATGGGGGACACGTGGCTGGATGGCAGTACGTGTGAAAGGGATCTAGGAGTCTTAATAGACCACAAGCTGAACACGAGTCAGCAGTGTGACGCGGCAGCCAAGAAAGCCAATGCGATTCTTGGCTGCATCAATAGGAGCATGGTGTCCAGATCCAGGGAGGTACCGGTACCACTCTACTCTGCTTTGGTTAGACCTCATCTTGAATACTGTGTCCAGTTCTGGGCACGCCAATTCAAGAAGGACATGGTCAAGCTGGAGCAGGTCCAGAGGAGGGCGACCAAAATGGTGAGGGGCCTGGAAGACATACCCTACGAGGATAGACTTAGAGAGCTGGGTATGTTTAGTCTGCAAAAGAGAAGGTTAAGAGGGGACATGATGGCCACGTTTAAATATTTGAAGGGATGCCATGTAGAGGAGGGAGTGGGCTTGTTTTCTGCTGCTCCAGAGACCAGGACAAGGAGCAATGGATTCAAGCTGCAGGAAAGGAGATTCCACCTGAACCTCAGGAAGAACTTCCTGACGGTCAGGGCTGTCTGGCAGTGGAATCTGCTGCCTCGGAGTGTGGTGGAGTCTCCTTCCTTGGAGGTTTTTAAGCAGAGGCTGGATGGCCATCTGTCGGGAGCGCTTTGAGGGTGTTCCTGCAGGGCAGGGGGTTGGACTGGGTGGCCCCTGGGGTCTCTTCCAACTCTACATTTCTATGATTCTATTTCTTTCCTGCTAACCCCTCATCCCTCTACCTCCAAGCCCTGTGTGAGATTTTTCCTAGCCACCCCAACTGCCGAACTTGCCTCTATGTAAATGCAGCTCAAAATGCATAACACAAACTGTATATTTAGTGGACAAGCTAACCTCAAGCATCCCAGACCGTTTGCTAAATTAGCAAAATTCACTGCAACTTTTTTTTTTAAAAAAATTCCTTTAATCTGAAATCTTCCTATTCATTTAACAGCCTCACCTAGGGGAAGGAAAAGCACAGTGCCAGACGATCACAGGACAGAAACAACAGAGCTTTCTTCAGTGTAAAAATGATATTTATTCACTAATGTTTATTACAGTACCTTAAAATTAAAAAAAAAAAGCCAAAACACATTTTAGCTTCAACTGCAATAAAAAGATGGATGGGAGGAGAGCCTCAGTAACAAAACCATTAATGAAGTCAATTGTGAATTAATTGCCTAGGGAGGGGAATAAAGCAATCCAAATCAATGGTATAAAGGGGGACAGGGAAGGAAGGAGGGATGGAGAGGAGAGGAGAGGAAGGAAGACAACTCAGGGGCAAAGGGCTGCAAAAGTGACAAACAGACACAGCAAAACAAAAGGGCTGAGGTATTTTGGCCTCCTGAGTGCCCTAGGAACAGAAATAGGGTAAAGAAACTGAGGACTGCCTCTCCCTGTCCCATGCCACGAAGGAGAGCGTGAACCAAGCCAGTGTAAGAAACTCGAATCTGCTCTCTCTCTCTCTTTTTCCAAGGATTATCCCACCCAACCTCATCCTAACAAATATAACTAACCTGAGCATGAAATTCCCACAATGCAGCAGGGGTTGCACACAGATATTTTTTTTTTAAAACTATCCCCACCACACATACAATAAGACTACAATAAAGGAGAAGTCAAACAAGCCATTTTGGTGTTTTATTCAGGTAACAATTTTTTTTTTTTTAAGACACAGGCGTGATGCTTTGAATGAGGACACGTCCCCCAAGTTGGGGTTGGGACAGCGACCCCACCCCCTCATGTTTTATGACCGGCATCTCCGTGTTTTGCAAACGGGTCATTTGTCTCTATCCGACTCCTTCTGCCAGTCCACTCCCATCTCCACAAACAGCGCCCGCCGGCTGCGGGAGAGAAATCAAGTGCAAGGTTACGGAAAACCAAACGGCTTCCCTTTGTGGGTCGTGGCCTTAAGGAGATCCAGAGTTACCTAAGTGCACACAATGCTACCTTCCCCTCAACTTGGAGACTTCTCTTGGCATCCGGGTATAGACTGACATTTAAAACCCGAAACCCTCTTGTCCACATGAAGACCTGGTACAAGATACAGGCAGAGGGGTCAATTGTTCCCAGTCCATCGCCAAAAAATGCCCCTTTCCCAACTACCTCTAGCTAAATCCCGTCTCTCAGAGATCTATGCTATCTTGAGTGGTGAGAAAAAAAGACAAAGATGACACCCTTTCTCAATTTAGGCCTTATGTGAAGCTAAACTGAACAGTTCTAGGATCCCTGTCTGGGCTAGACTTGAATTTTATTACCTAGAGAGGCAAAATATTGATAGCTGCCCCATCCCTGCTTTGCCGGCCCCCTCAGCCGTCTTGATCCACATATTGCAAAGGAAAAGGGAATATGAGTAGAGGAGTGTGGAAAGATGCATGAAAAGGGAAGGGCTTTTGGAGGTAGGTCTGAAGTCAATTTTAGAAAAAACAGGCACATATTTAATATACTATTACACAGAACCCTATTCCAGAGAATAAACTTCCCTTCTTGGAGAAAGATGCTGGAGAAAAAAATTGCCAAAAGGGAGGAGTGAGAATCAAGGAGGTCTTCTCAAACGTCACTTGTTGGAACAAATTCCTCCTACGTAGAAGGAAAAAATCAGGAGGGCGATGGAAGTGGGAAATCATTTTTAATTCCTGAAAATGGAACTCCAGCAGGCTAGCTCCCATTTTCTTATCTGGCAGAAGTAACGGTTGAAAAGCATAACCATTCCTCATGTACTGCTTCCCTCCCAATATGTGCACGTGTGCACGCAAACGTGGTGCAGCGAATCAAAACTTGGCAGAAGTCAAGTAAGGCTAAGACAAAAAAAAAATGTGGTCCACAGGTGGCACAGAGACCAGTGGCCAATGTCTCAGAGAGGCACGTAATGTATGGAGGGTTGGACAGAAGGCTTTGGGGTGGTCTCCTCAGATCTCTGCTGCTGAACAGAAGGGGGAAAATGCTACCTCAAGCAAAGGTATGTAAAGGACACCCGTACAGGAGATCACCCACTTTCCACCCTCCAAACAACACCCATTTTCCTGTAGAAAATAAATAAACAAAAATAAAATAAAGCTACATATGCCAGTGCCGAAAAGTGTAATACAAGAGGAATAATCTAAAATACACGCAAGAAACATGGACAGGCTCTCCAGGGATTAAAAACATTATTAAAATCCACCACGACACAGACATGCCACCTTAGGACTGTGGTTAAATTCCCAAAGGGTTACGGACATGTTAAAACAGGACGGAAGTTAAGTGTTGAAGCCCATTCTCCACTCTGATGGAAAAAAGGGCTTTCCCCAAGCCCAAGACACAGTCCTGGCTAAAAATATTATAATCCTGCGGAGTCTGTGAGGGGGACAAAAAAAGAGATGGTGCTTTTGTGTTAAGAAAAAGTTCTTTGGATTCACATCCAGCCTCTGTCAGGGTGAGAGCAAATTCCACAAGATCTTCTCCAAGTGAGACAAACAGTCACTTTGTTTGCAAACCTGCCTGAGCCAAGTCCTGGTTCACAGCTGAAGCCCAAGAGTGGGTTTCCATCTGTAAGTATTATGGATCATTTCCTTGGGATTGAGAGACTGCTCTAAGTTGGTACCGGGTCAACTGTCAAACCTGCTAGGGACAAAACTATTTTCTTAAGGAGACACAAGTGACCACAACAGGCAGGACTCAGAAGCCGCTATTTTTGTTTCGTTTCTTTCCAACCGACTGGGCTAGTATCAGAACACAGGAGGGAAAAAAATTAAAAATAATAATGCTCAAGAAATTTTTCTTTTTTTTACATTGCTAGCTCCGCTCACGAGACAGAACCAGCTGCCCTTCTCGTAGCATACACGGCAAGGTGTGCAGCCAGCTCAATGGAAGCTTTTCTTCTGGAGTATTAAGGCCGTAGACACAGAGATCTCCCTTTGCGCTTCTGAGCCAGCCATGGGCGGTTGGGCCTCTCAAGGAAGGGGTCGTGAATTTATTACACCCAGAGCATGAGGGGTGGGGGATTGTACCCTGAAACTGCTGTGCACGGGATGGAGACAGTCGGCACAGGCTCGATCCAACTGGTGAGGGAGACACTGATGAAGAACAGGAGGCTGTATAATAGAAGGCTAAATCAAGAAAGAAAGAGGATTTTAAAAAAAAAAGAGCCCTGTAACGCAGCAGACAACCAAAGGTGCCTCTTCCTTTGACCTCCCTTTCTCCTCTGCAGCTCCAAAGCCCATCAGGAGGAGTTCTGGTTCTGATAAATCGAGGCTTTCTCCTTCAGCAAGTCCAGACACAAGTGACAGCTCCAGCTCCCTGCAAAGAGAGTAGGGGACAAAAACAAAGCAGCTAAGTAAGCAGCGGAAAACGGGCCCCAAACCATGCAGATGTATTGGAGCAGTCATGTGCGCTTATAAAGCAATGGTTTTGTCTCTTTACTCCTCTTGTGCATTTGGGCAAGGAACATTATGGATGTAGGTTTTAAAAGCCCGTTTCAATCCCTTTCCCCTCAAAATATCTTTCTGGGTATCTTTTGGTCTTGTGGTCTCAACCATTTTGCAAAATCCAAGTGAGGAAAAAAGTAAGACAGTCTTATGTATAAAGCTCTGAGTTTGTGGGAAGAAATATGGAAATGCTGAGGGCTCAGTTATGAGACCAGTAGGCATGGCATGTTTTACTCTTTACGTCAGAGCTTTCCAAAAGGTGTGCCACGACATATTAGTGTGTTGCCTGAAGCGTGTAGATGTGCCACCTACAATCTTGGAAATTTATATTATTTATAAATCATATATTTTTAAAAATATATGAAAGGTTTTCATGAGATGTGCTGTGTCCCCATACATTTTGATATTACAATTTATGTATGTGTCTGTATCTCTTATAAGGGGTTAATTTAACCTCCAGTTTGCTAGCAAAACTGAATTACTGTGTTGTGAAATGATGCATGGCTAAAAAAGTGTGTCCCCAACATGAAATGTTTGGAAAGCTCTGCTTTAAGTTATGGATGCCCTCTCACTGAGTGCACATCATACGCTAACATGAATTTCAATTTATGCTATGCTGTCTTAATTTTGGCAAGTAAATATCAAACCAGAATATCCCACAACACATTGGGGAAAAGGCTCGGGTCCAATTGTCTGATGTTTCTAAGGCAAAGGGTTAGAGGCGTAATTGCCACTCACTAAAACTGGCTTTCTCCACACACAATTACTGCTTGACTGGAGTGCACTGATGGCAACAGGATGTGAAAAAAGCAGGCAAATATGCTTATGTTTGTGGCCCAACAGCAACTTGGCCATGTTAGGTTTGAGTTTGTTTCACATGCAACGTTGTCTCTCAGGCACTTGAATATGCATAGCTACTTTATTCTGGATTTAAATTCAGGATGCTCCCAAAGGCAAGTACTCTCCCCTCAGTCTACAGCCATGCAATGAAAGGGCTACCTCCTTGTTTGACGCTCCGCAGTTATGTAGTTCAGCTTGAACTCCGACCTCATACCTTCCTGATGTAAAAATTAACAGGCCATTTAAGATTAACAAAACCAGCAGGCCTCTTGCTGGAAGCATTCTTTCAAAAAACCGAGTCAGCTGTGGCTCAGGAAATGAGTCAGTGAACTGCACGCTACAAATCAGCAGCATTTGCTGTGTCATGCTGCATGCACTGTTTTTTTCCAAATGTATCTGCCCCCACTTACTCCCAGGAATGAAACAGAACTTAAAAGCCGCCATCTATTTTCCAATGTGATTTCGTAAAGAACAGGCACATGTATCTTATGTCATATACAATGTGTTGTTACTCCACCATACATGCCCCTTGTCCTCTTCCCCACAAAATTACACACGGGTGAAAAGACGGAGGGGGAAAAGGGGGAACCCAGCAGCACTTACCTTCAGGTGGTTCTGACATGGGTGGTGTGAGGCAGTACATATGATAACCACGGTCACAATCATCACAGAAGAGCAGCTGGTCCTAAGCAAGACAGTGAGGAAAGAATAAAGACAAAAAGGCATGCAGATTATTCCTTTGGGATGGGAGCTGAGGGTGGGTGGGCGGAATTCAATACCCCAAAGCCATTTCCCTGTGCTAATGGTGTTACAGTTCTGGCCTTCTGATTGATAATCCCAGCCTTTCCTCTCAGATGCCGACGATATCCCATGCCGCTGCCACAATACACAAACCTTGACCATTTAGCAACCATCTTATGAAATCAGCTAGATTGAGAACTAAGGACTAGTTTGAACTGACCACAAACTGAGGACTTTGTGGTCAGGTGTGGCTAAAGGTGCAGGAATAAATGCTGGAAAACATGTATAACGAACTAGCAGGAAAGAAAGAGACTAGGCTCCAAACGCTAGACTAATTTTGAGGAATTGCATACATAGCAAAAAGAAGGGTTAGTTTGCCTCTTTTGTTGCATATCGATCCGGTTCTTAAGGAGGGTGCAGCAACAACTCCAGAAATTTCTGTTGGATTTTTGGTATGTATAAGATTTGTTATATGCACACAGTGTGCTTTGATATATGAACCTGACAGATTTTACGTATGTGTGTTGTTCTTTTATATAATACTGATATGTATGTGTATACACACACACACTTGTATTTGTTTTTAATACAGCCCCCGAAGACGACCAAAACAATTTATAAGCAGACCGAAATGTGTTGGGCTTTATAAAAAGAATAAAACTTGGACCATTTATAAGCACATGGAGCCCAGTCTCTTTCTTTCCTGCAGGTCTGGCTAAAGCAAGCTAGCAAAAAGAAGTATTTCTTCATTCAGATTGAAATGTATTGGAACTGAACTTGCAGGATGTTCCCAGTGGTGAGATTAAGTAGGCAATTTTCACTGATATTTCTCTCCCGCCACGTGCTTCCCAATAAGTTCCTGAAGAAGGTCCAAGGACCCTTCAGAATACTGTGTGAGATGGCTTGGGCAGGGATCAGGGGAAAAAAATCTTCCTTCCCTCATCCAAAGCCCTCACTATATCTTGGTTTCTTCTATTTAGAGGAGGGCAAGTCTCATCCCAATCCCAGAGGCAGGATGTTCAGGCCTGTAATGGGGATGGGGGTGAGGGTACTCACATCATTTTCAGAGGTTCCACAGATATTACAGCACTTGCATTCAATACATTGCCAGCGGTAGGTCTTCACTGCTGCCATCATGACTGGTGTGAACTGCAGGCATGAAGGATGTCCTGGTGGGGAAGAAACAGCAGAGCAGGCATTAAGATTAATCTCCCAAACTAGAGAACAGACAGAGGCATTTACTGCATTTACTTTTGCCTTCCAAGGTGGGGAGGCAGAGAGGCAAGCAGACAAAACATTGCCTTCTGTAGCTCCACTGAGCTCTGTCCTCCAAAAGAAAAGCAGTTTTTCTAAGAAACTGGCTTCAGATGTGGTTAAACGGGCATTCAGAATGCTTCGGGATAGTCATGCCAGCCTCCCTTCTTTTCTTTTCCTTTCCCTCCATTAATACACCGCCTTTCTCCCAATATGTGACACAAAGTGGCTTAAAATGTAAGTCAAAACAAAATATAAATAAAAAAGTAGAAATAAAAAAAATCATAAAACAAGTAATCCTACTAAAAATTAACTTAAAATATTTCCAAACATGTTTAAAACATAAGGTAAAAGTTCAGCACACCCTGTTGAAAACCATGCTACACAAGCAATTAAAAGCTGAATGCCTATCTAAACAAAAAATGACTGACATGCTCGCACCAACAGCCAATGGATTTCAGCCACAGCCAACTTGTTGCAGGGCCAGAAATGAAACCCAGATGTTCCCTTATACAAGGCAGGCCAGTCACTACGTCTGGAAAAGCAGCTGAAAGCAACAGGCAGATCAACTTGCCAATTACGGACATTTCAAAAATGCTTTTCCTGGGACTGCAACTGCCACAAAACTGCCACACAAACAATCGTGCTGACCTGAAACCAGCAACCATCTTAAGATAGAGGACAGACACAGAAATAAAAGTAAGTTCGGTCACCCCAGGTGGTAGATGAAAAAAACAGGGCACTGAACACCACCACACCACAGGGCAGTGCACAGAGCAATTCTTGGGAGGATCCTTCACACAGACACCCCAGCCACATACCTGATCGGCCACAGTCAGAACATGAAACCAGCTCTTCGGGTTGTCCTGTTTTCTTATTGATCTTGGAATCTCCCAGACAGAAGTCACAGTAATTGTTGGGCAAAGCCAAGCCATCTGGACCTTTCTTGGCTAACAGGAAAGAAAGGGTTTAAGATTTCAAACAGCAAGAAAACATCTGTGTCCAACTAGGTCTCCGTTCTTCTCAAGGTGCAGCCCAACCTACCTTTAAAACTATAGAAAACTTAAGCAAATCTCGTGTATGGCACGGTTAAGACATTAGAAGCACTCCTTGGCTCCTCTGTCTCCATCTTTTGTGCAAAGGCCACATCTACTTGCCACTCTACTTACTTAGGTCCAAAACTAAGTTTAACCATGGATGGTAACCAGGCGCCAACTATGGTTATATGTGTGTGTGTGGGGGGGAGACCTAACAAGCCACCAGAGTTCTCTTTGAAAATTCAAGATAGAGAGGAATTTGCAAACAAAAGGAAAAGGTGTTCTCCTGGTTAACTGCAGTAGAGGGATTAGGCTGAACATTCTCCGTGCAATTTGCCAGTGAGAGACACAACGGAGATAACTCATGCTTGGAAGATGTATTATCTAATAGTGAATACTATTTCCTAATCTCAGACACATTTGATCCAGTGGGAGGGTGGGGGGAACAAAACACTAGCATTTGCTCAGAGACATTCCTACGTTTTATTTTAGTCTGACGGCTGAACACATGCACCGAGTTCAGGTACCGATCATGATTCATCTCCAGCTCAAATTAAGCCAAGCGCTGTAAATAACACTTGATGCCTTTGTGAAGTGTGCTCCAAGGGGGAAGAAACTTACATTTTTGTTCCTCAGATCGCTGTGAGACAGGCGTCGGGGGCTGTGAGTCTTCCTTGTCTTCCCCTTCTTCCTCAGCCAGGTGGGAATGTGCGTAGTGGTAGCTTAACCCGGGGCGGTTCTTGTAACGCTTACCACAAACTGAACCAGAAGAGATTACAAGAAAAGACAGAGACAAAAAGCTGAGCTTCTTGACCACCAAGGTGAGCCCTTCCTCATCCCATCAGAACAAACCTACTAATCCATGCACAGTTTTTAACACCACTCCAAAATACGCTGTTTACCCCTCAATTTGCTGCACGGTCAACTACTTACAGAAACAGAAAACGCCCACAAAAGTTCCTGGACATCCAATTCAGATTTCTCTTTCTACACACACACACACACACACACACACACACCTATCTATCTATCTATCTATCTTGGATTCTCCTAATTTTTGCCCATTATCATCTCCATAGTAACATATCGTACGCCCCTCTTCTATCTTCAAACCCCACCCAGCTCTCATACACATGTCCATTACTGAAAGAACAACTAAACTACAACCAACCAGTTTGGAACGGTAAGCAATCCAAGATTCTTTTATTAAAACCAAAGAGAAGCATGTTCTTTTTCCTCATGAAAGAACAGTCTGAAACACTATAAGCTGTGTTTGGACTCATAAGAGGACAGACTTAAAACACATACTCAGCCCATTTGAAGAAAATCCACTCGTTTGAACTGCTGGAAGGAAATTCTAAGAACACCATGGACTGTCCCCCCTCCAAAAAAACCCAAACAAACAAATAAATGGGTCCGAAAGCAAATTTAGCCTGAACTCTCACTAGAAGCAAATTGACTAAATTGAGGTTATTGTACTTTGAAAGTATGAGATTAGAGATGTGAAGATGTAGGGGAAAGAAATAGAAAAATGGGAAAGGTCTTTCTTTTTCAAGACCTTAATTTAATAATGGTAGTAACAACAACAACAATAGTAATAGTAATACATTTAAGACAAGGTATTTACTTATTTATTCCTCTCACACCATTTTTAAAACCTATATAGCAGCTGGACCTTTATGTAAGACTATGTATAATAGCAATAAAAGTATAGACTGGTGCTGATATCATCAGCTGTACTTTTGCGGCAAGACTGCAGGAAAAGAAAACCCACAAAAAACATTATGCTCTCTTTACCCCTTGCTCGACTTAACAAGTTATTTCCAAGTCTCTATTTGATAAGACCATAAGTTTGTTAGAGCAGGAGCCTTCTGTAATACATAAAAGACCTGTGCATGCCAAGGTACACTGACAGCACTGTATATTTGTGCCAGTTCACCCAAGATTTAATCTACAGTGTTTACAAGCCTGGAAAAAAATTACATTGCATGTAATGTTCTGCAGTCAGCACAGAAATGCCAGCTACTAGACTGTTAGGAAGCTAGCAAAAACATCTGTTTATCAAGTTGACTAGCGGAGAAGGATGGAATGGCAGAAGCACAGATCACAGAGTTCAAGGAAATGTACAGGATATTTCTAATCCAAGCCATGCCATTCTTTCCCTTGTGAGACTTCTCCGTTTCTATGCTGGATGGATGGAGGAAAAAGAGGCTCTCCTTCCTCAATAAGACAACACGGAAACCAAGATTGCTCGCTCAACCGCACAGAATTGCTGGTTGTCATGTGGGGTCTCTAGTAAAAACACAGAATATTTGTCAACCTTCCTCCAGTAAGTTCAAGGCATTGTGCATGACTCTCCCTCGATCTAGTCTATCTTTACCACCTCTCAGGAGAGTCAGCTTGAGAGATTGCCTGGCCCAAGGTAACACAGCAAGCTCCATCGCTCAGCTAGCTTTGTGGTCCAAGCCTTGGTCCAACACTTTAACGCACAGCTTTCCAAACTGCGTGTCATAACAAATTAGTGTGTTGCCTGCAGTGCGTAGGTGTGTCGTGCAAACGTAACAAGTGGAGAGACTGCCTTCTCCCCCCGTTGTGGTGGGCCAGGCCCGGGTAGGAGGGCTGCCGCTGCCTCTTCCTCTGCCACTGCCCCGGGCCAAGGAAGACCCCAGCGAGGGCAGCGGTGACAGCGGTAGGCCAGGCTCAGGTGGAGGGTGTCAGGAGCTGAATCCACACACAAAAAGTACAAGGCGTAAAGTGCTATTTATTTGGAGTGAAGTACATGTAATGGCTTTAGTGAGGAGACTGAAGGCAAGGTGACAGTACACGGGTTTAAGGTTCCCCGCCAAGCCAGGGTTGTCAGTACATTCCTAGCAGTGTTAGGCACTGTTTAGATAACGGTCTCTGGCTTCTGCTGCTACACGCCTCTTAATATATTTCCCTTGACTACATATCCCATTACTCTACATGGAGGGCGTCCCGACAGAGGGGCTGCCTCCACTTACCGCATTACTGTGTTGCGAAATGACGCACGTCTAAAAAGTGTGTTGCCAACACGAAAAGTTTGGAAAGCTCTGCTTTCACGGCTAGAGGTGGACAGTCTGACGAGAAGGGGAAGGTGTTGATCAGCCAGCATACGGCTCATTAATTGGTACGTTCCCCTGCACAACAACCCTATCCTCTAGCCCTTCCCACAAGTCCACCCACACACCCCTTTCGCCCCCGCAAACCCCCTGGCGAGCAAAAGCAAAGCAACACTCTTCGGAGATCTGGCTTTTGCATCCATCAAGGGCTCGGGAGCTCAAAGTAAGCTACCAAACCACGTGCCCCAAATGGGGCAACAGCCAGGGCCTACAAACGAGGAAGACGGCCATGTTTATAGGGGAGAAGAACTGGACAAAGATACCCAACACCGCACCTTATGACTCTTTCGCCTTACATAAGGATCAACGATGATAGAAAACAAGAGACATCCCTTTCTGGAGTCTGTTAAGCAAGCTTTTCTGCAAAGCAACCAAAGAGCTAATTTGCCAGGGGGAAAAAAAGTAATGGCTCTCTTAAGGGCTATGTAAACACGGCTGAGGAGGAAGTAAGAGCTTGTGCTGGCAAGTTCCCCTTCAGCACTGCTACTGCTACACTCTAGTTTCAGAAAAATCCCAACTAGGAGTGCAAAACGGTCTAGCTGGCACTGGAAAAAGGGGAGAGAACAACTTCCGCCTTGGGATATAGCTCCAAAGACTCTTCTTGTCACCAAAAAAAAAGGGGAAAGGGGTTCTGATCCTGTTCCAGGGCTGCCCTGGAGTTATTTTGCATTTCCCTGACTTTCTCTGACCAGATTTGTCAATTTTCCAAAAAATATTCAAAAGGACATTACATTGAAAGAAAAATTTATCCAACAGCCGAGTATGCGAGTACCAATGTGAGTCAAGATATGAACTTCAATATGACTTTGTCTCCACACTGACTACTAAAACATTTGTGTTGAAATCACATCAAAAATCACACCAAGGTGGAAATGTCAGTGTCAAGAGTGGGTAAGTACTGTTTTTGCATTGCTAACTTTTTCCAGGCCCCCTTGTACTGCCCTTTTTCTGCCTTTTTTCGCCCAAGGTTAATCACCTTTCCTGGAAAGCTGTAGGAGCAGCAAAGTTCACAGGGCTCCCTTGCATATTTAACATAAAAAACTACCTATTCTTCAAAACCAGAAATGGCCTTCTGTCCCCTGTAAGGTCTTCATTGCTGTTTTGTTTTAACATTTTTGGCGCCAGTATAGTATATGCCTGGATGCACAAACTAATACAGTCACAAGAAGTCAGCCAGCTTTTCCATAACAAAATAACGCTCTCTCTTCCAAGATTATTTCTTTGAAAACAATCATTTTCAAAATCATGTAACCGTATCATGGAATGTGGACACATCATTATGTTGTACTTTTACGCTGTACTTTTATTCCATCCACTCTCTGCTCCAACTGCCCCAAGGAGAGACAAACCTCTGGCAACACTTCAAAATAAGATAACATAAAAGATACGAGTATATCTTAACCATGATTTATCTGACTCTCCAAGAAATGGCAACACTGAAGAGCCACAGGGAAGATTCATTCCCTCTTTCACAGTAAGGACATCACAGTGCCAAAAGATCAGTGACCAGTAAGAGAAGACAAAACTCCAGGATGTTGCTTTCCCCTTCCATTCCAGTAATAACAACACTATTCTACCTATCAGCTTCTATGGGAGTACAGAGCTTTCCTGCTGGAGATATGCAGACTCTGGGATACCCTTTGGGATGCAGTATTTTTTTAGACACTAATTTAAAACACCTCTCTTCACCTGGGCATCTGCATTTGTTTTACAGCTTAATATTGTTTTACTGGTTTGATGGGCCACTTTAGCCCTCCTAGGTTTGTGGCTTGCTGTTTTTTTAACCATGCCATTGATGTTCATGTTACCTATGTACATGTGCAAGAGCCCCACTTCTGTGGATAAAGGTCAGTCTACAAACTTTTAAACATATTTTTAAAAATAAGCAATAAATGCAGCAGCAAGGGGAAGGCACTCTGGCCCACGGCATCAGGCACAAACTAAAGATCTCTGGGAAGATGTGCACTTTCGGTTCCAGAAAGAATATGGAAAAAACGGATGTATGTGCCCGCTGACAACAGTTCACTACAGTCAACCTCCTTATTAGCTAGGGTTAGGGACACAGGTCCCCCGTGAAAGTGGAAAAACCATGAATATCTCCAGGTTCTCCCAAACCATATTTAACACACAAAAAAGTATGATCACCATATTCAACCCACTGTGGATTCCTTGAGGCATCAGAGTTTCTTCCCAAGGCTGGTGGGCCTGAGTGCCACCTCCACTGCTGCCCCACAGCATTTTTAATAGGGACTCACAAGCCTTGTTTGTAGTTTCTCAGTCTCTTCTCAGTCTGTTTCTTGCAGTCCCTATTAACAATGGCACAGGGAGGCAGCAGAGGGGATGGCAAATAATCTGTGAATAATCAAATCTGCAAAAGTGAAACCCGCAAATGAGGAGGGCTGACTGTAGTTAGTTTGGACATAGGCTAGATGATTTTTCTGTTTGCATTCCCGTCCTCTTCTCTTCCCTTGTCATTCATTACTATGCCGGAGAGCCGTGCCAGTATTTCATCTGCATTACTATGCAGCATTCAACAGCAACACTGTTTATCATTCCCTCTACTTCCAATGTTCAGGCATTTACGCTGTTGCCTAAGTGGACAAAATGGAACTGAGGAGAGATAAAGACAGACTTTAGGAGGTATCAGGAGGCCTGGGGCAACCCTAAGCAGGCCTAACAGAAGTCCTCCTTCCCCACAAAACAGCCTAACAAAGACTGACTGTGCTTAGCAGTCATGGAATTTTGGATATATACTGGGGTGGGTAGTGGGGAGAGAATACGAGAGAGGGGAAAGAGGAACAAGACGGAGAACCCTGGAGAAGGGCCTGGCTGATGGGAAGGACAAATAGGAGCACCTCACACTGCAAGATTTCACCTGTTGAATGTTAACTTCCATGACACAGTTTTGTTTGAAAGTAACATGAAAAACTTCGCCTGATTTTCAGGTTATCAGCTGATGGAGTATATTCAAGAGAGCATTTTCCTCAGCCCAGCTGCACATTTCCTCAGAATCTAGCCCCTCAAAGCACGAACAAAAAGTGCGAATCCTCACTTTCCCATGCTACTAACGACACATCAGAAAGAAGGCTCTATGTTACCACACAAATTTAACTGCAAATCACAAGGAGGGATAGATTTTTGGTGCCCTGCATCAAAGGACCCACTTTTTTTTTTAAAAAAAGAGTTTTTAAAACTAACATTTCAGAAGAACAAAGTCAGGAAGAAATAAAATAGCAGACAGAGAGAATGGACTACCTCGGTCAGGAGGTTTCGAGGTATGCTTTTGTTTGTAACTATCTGAAATACAGAAAGAGAATGAGAGAAAGGTGAACACACTCTAGATCACACACATAACATGCACACAGTAAGCTATACAGGGCGATTAAAAAGGAGAAAAGAAAAAAATGCTAGTTGGTGTTATTTTAAATCAAAAAGGGGAGTATAAAATTCTTGCAGGACAGTAAAGGAGGAGAGAAAGAAAAGTAATTTCAAAAACTCATCATTTGCCATTTGGAAAATGCTTGCCAATTACATCCCAACTTTTACATCTAGCTCCAAGTTTGCACCGGCATTAAATTTCCAGATTGATACACAGGGAAAAGTGTAATGGAACTAGAGGAAGGATCTCCCCAACATTGGGGACCTGGGAAGAGGGCACCCAACACATTAATACTGGCATACCCAAGCAAAACAGCTGCTCCTTCTGCACTATCTGGGTGCCTGGCAGGTTTAGTATATACCAGAGGTAGAGAAAGGAGTGGAGCTCTGCTACAGGGCACCTGCTTCCCATCAATGCAGCCATGGGCTCAAATCCCAATGCCTGAGAAGTTAAAGATCCCAGGTGTCAGGGCTACTGACAGTGCTGAGTTAGTTTCTCCCAAAGGGTTTATGGGCACTGGTAACAGTCTCTGTTACTTGACCAATTTAAACCGGATATAATGGAATTCAAAGTCTTGTGTTTTCACAGAACTCTTTACCCAAGCAAATAAAAGCTCTGTGAAAATGAAATAAGAAAAAAATCCCTTGCCTACTTGTAAGTTATAATAACGCAAATATATGATTTTATTGGCTTAGTACCTCATGGCAACCCAACTCTCTGTATCCTCAGGAAACTCAACCCCTCAAAATAGACATCATTGTACCAGCCTCAGAAAAGGTGCATGAAAAACAGAGGATCAAGAACAAATAGGAAGCTCGCCCAGATCTTCCATGCATCTTTCTAAGAGATTCAACCAGAGCATTAACCTACCCAACAACCCCACTTCTCCATCCACCCGTCCAGTAAAACTAAGCTCAGTGGTACCACAAAGCTCGGCTTTTTACTCACTGTCACAGGCATAAGGCTTGTCTCTGTCTTCTAAAATAGCTGCATCCAACTTTTTTCGGGCCGACCCAACTCCTTTACCCTAGAAGCCCAGAAGGCAGGATGTCACAAAATTGCTGTTATGTAGCAGCCACGCATTGCTTAAAATGATTATGTACATAGCTCCCAACAGCACATTTGAGTATCCTCTTTAGATTACAGCCATTGTACAAAGTACTTATATGCTGTGCCAATGTTTATAACCAGAACATTAAAAAAAATATTGCACAGATTATCTCCATACCTAGCAGAGTCAACATAAACAACTGTCAATTTTTAGGTCTTTACTTTTATCTATATGTGGAAAAGCACATTTCCGCTACTGAAATTAACAGCAATTTGAGTATTTTTTTTAAAAAACAGAGAATGGGATCCGTACCAGTGTTACATTATCACAGTTAGCTCTGTTTAGCATGTTCTTAAAAGGAAGATTACTACTGTCCCATAGTGGAAAAAATGCTTGTAATACTTTTTAACTCTCTCATCAGTGAAATCTAGAAGCCATCCTGGAAGCCGTTTTCAGCTGAAGAATACAGTAAAAAAAAGTCTTAAATAATCAAACAAACTTCAGTGGTGTTGCCTTTCCATTGTTTTTTAAAACAATATTGTAAGAACGTTTCTTCCTAAAGCTACAATCAAAGCACTCCTTTCCTCATGTACTTACTATGGCTGTATTTGCAGAGATGGCAGTGTTTGTTCCCACTTCTGTTTAACGTTGCCTGAATCTGGGGCCTTCTGAACTCTTTACAAGCCAGAGCTACAAATTCAAGATTATTCTTGGTGCACAAATCTGGACTACAAATGGTACAACAAGCCAGGATCTTAGGTCTGGTTTTACTTTAGTTTCCATAACTGAGGAAAATCAAGTCCCAGCAAGTAGGCGGCAGCTTTGTGGTAATCCACGATTTGCTAGAATGCTGACTTATTGGCCCATTAAAATGCAGTCAGTCACTTAGCGCTGAAGCTATCACATCACTTTCCACCTCTCCAGCATCATTTTGGACATATGTGGGATACCGCTCCCAGAACAGAGGTGGAAAAACTATCTCTTGATATTGCTGGACTGAAACTCCCACTGGTAGTGGGGAGGGATGCTGGAGTTGCAATTTAACATCTAGGTGGATGTAACTATATATGTTACTGACCAAGAAAAAAAAATCTCTCTCAAGTTCATATTGGACAAGTCAATGAAAGACTGTATGGCAGAGATCCTGCTATAGCTGTACCACATATGGAGATGGAGAAGTGACTGAGCAGCTAGGATTGCCTCCCACTCCTGCTGCAGTTCTCCCCGGAGAGAGGAAGCAGCACGTTCTCTCTTTCTCTCTCTGGAGAACTGTAGCAGGGATGGGAGGCAGTCCACACTGCTCAGTCATCTCCCTGCCTGCCGCTCTTTCCATGTAACCCCCAGCGCTTGGCAGTTGCCAAGAGGACGGTTCTGGATGGCATAAAAGGGACTAGCATCCCATCCGAGACCTCTTAAGCCCACCCAAAACAAGACAAACATGCACATAACACTGAGTTAGGTATAAGTATCTCACTAACGGTATTCCAGTCAAAAACTACACAAGCCAGAAGTCCAGAATAGAAACTCCCAAGGCAAAATATGCTAGCTGTACCTTGGCTTTGCCTTTGCCTCGTCGTTTTGGAGTGTCTTCTTCATAGTCCTCGTCGTCCAAGTCATCCAAAAAATCATCAGGTTCCAAAATGCGCTGGAACAAGAAAAAAAAACACCAGTGTTCTACAGAAAGCTAGTGTATTCAAGTAGCTCAGGGAAAAAAAAGATTGTGTTTTTTTGCTATTTGCATTATAAAAGGGGTTGGGAATCTGTAGCCTTCCAACACCCAAATGATCAGGACTTTTAAGAGATGAGAACCCCTGTTTTGTATCAATGGCTTGTTTCACTTTATTTCCAATTTTGTTGCAGAGTTTTGAACCACAGAGAAGTTAAAAACTGTACTAAATAAGTACATCAGTTAAAGAGCACAGAAAACTAAAATTGGTCACACTGTGTTCTACAGCCTCTCCATCTTTTCTACAGCTGATGATTTTACAAGCTCCCACATGGTAAAATTGCATACTCCAGATTCTGAATCTCTGAAGGACTTGAAAGCTGTGGTCTCCCTCCCATCATGTGGGAGTCTGCAGTAACTCTTCCTCTACCATATAAGAATTGGGTGATATATCTGTTATTCCTAGTCACAGTACCTCACAAAAACCTCCAACATTTTCAGTTTATTTAAAATTCTCCAAAGAAACTCTTTTCAACTAGCTTTAATCACCAAACTGTTTTTCACTATTAAAATCAGAGGTATAAGAATTCCAAGTTGCATGACAATGAGCAGGCCAGAAAGAAATGGAAGAGGACTCATTCCTGATTCCCATGCCAACCCTTCTAGCATTATCCAAAGCCAATACATAAAATCACACTCTTAGAGTTGGAAGAGACTACAAGGCCATTTCGTCCAACTTCCTGCCATGCAGGAACACACAACTCAAGTGCCTACCCAAACCTGTTTTAAAGACCTCAAAAGGAGGTGATCATGCCTCCACCCATCTCACTGACAAGTTACTCCTGCTCCAAAGAAGTACTAAAATATACAGTTCACAATTTTTTTAAAAAAGACATCTGTAATGAAGCAGGTTTGCACCACCCAATCAGTAACTGATGCTGCTGTCACCTTACATTTAAACTGCTGATATAAATTAAGCAAAGAATACACGTGAGCCCAGTAATTGTTGTTGCAGTTGCTGCTGTTTCTGTTCCGCCTTTTTCCCAGATCGGGACTCAAGGCAGCTTGTAACAATTAAAAAGACAACCTTTAAAATCTACAAGACACAAAGTTAATTCAAGATTTAGCAATCAAAAAAACAAGGTGAAAACCTACATCATTAAAACACACACATAAACATTGTACACTCACAATGCTGTTTATTTTGTTACTACTAGACTCCATCTATTAAAAATAAATTGTTTTGTAGATTTGTACCATCAATAGCAAATATTAACACCCAATCAATACATCGAAACAAGTGAGTGAACAGAAGAAGACACCTACTGGGTTAGAGCAAAGGCCTATCTAAACTGGCAGCTTCATTCTCAGAGGGGTCAATGAGACACTCCAACCAAAGGCCCGTAAATAGAACCAGAGGTTCTATTTAAATAGGTTCTCCACTGTTTTTCCCCACGACAAGGATCCTGCAGGTACCATATAAGCATCATCACCTGTAGCCATTGATAACTTTTCCCCTTGTGAGTTCACTGAACCCCATTTAAATCTCTAAGCTCATAGCCAACACCACTTGTGGTAGAAAATTCCAGTTTCACTATGGGCATAAGACCATTATCCTGAAATTTTCAGTTTTCTCCTTCCTATCCAGGAACCACTTCTTTCCCTCCCTCCTACACAATGTGTTCTGCCTCTCTGGATTTTGAAAAACAAGCTCTAACTTTTCTTCTTGGGATGCCTTACTAGGCTATTGAAGCTGACGCTGGAAGCTGGCCAACATGTTATGAGATTCAGCAGCTCACCGAGCCAAAAATATGATGAAAACCAGAGCGCTTGTTGCACCATCCCCCAGCTGTTGCAAGACAAAGTGATTTGTATTTCACACTAAACTCCATCATGGTTGAAAAGCAAGCTCCCATGAGCATGCAATAAAAGAGGGTGAGAGTAGCAGGAGAAAACAAAAATTGTGTACAATATGACTAGGCAAAACTTGGGATGAGATCTTCAGTACTGAAGGACCAAAATAGTGTAAGAAGTTCAGAAAAAGGATTTGCTGTAGACAGGGCTCTGAGAGATAAAGAGTAACAAGGCAAAAAGATGCTACGAACAGGGACAGGAATATGAATTCCTTAACTTTGGAATTCTACTGTGTTTGTATTCCAGAATTCAGAATTCATTTTCTCTTTCTTTCTCTATTTATAGCAATGCCTAGCCATTATGATTTTGTTGAGAAACCAAACCAAACCAAACCAAACCAAACCAAACCAAACCAATCGACCACCGCCTGGTGAAACAGCAAATTCACCAGATTCAAAATACTTCAAGGAATCAAGTGGTAGGAACATTGAGCTCTCAGTACCACCTAATTCATGATACACTGAATGAAATATACAAAGCTAAGCATATGTATGTCTGAACAATTCATTCTTGGAAACAAAAGTAACTTCACAGTGTGAGAATATTTTTTTTTTTACGACTGCCAGAAGAATACATGGAACTGTTGCTTTAAAAGCTGATTGGGGAAAAAAAGTCTTTTTCTTTTAGTGTGAAAGTTTTATATCAAACACTTGGGAAGCAGGAAGCTGGTTTTAGTCTGTAGCAGACTTTCTGTCTATCCAGTTGAATACTGGTCTGACTAGCAGATGTTTTCCAGACTCTCAGGCATAAAACTGTCTTCCTCATCAACTACTCCAATCCTTTTAATTCCAAGAACTGACCCCTGGGACATAAAATCATAGAGCTGGAAGAGACCATAACAGCCATTGAGTTCAACCCCCTGCCAGGCAGGAATATACCACCAAAACATTCCCAAAAGATGGCCATCCAGCCTCTGTTTAAAAGCCTCCAAGAAGGAGACTCCACCACACTCCCAGGCAGCAGTGTATTTCACTGTCTAATTGCTCTTGCCATCAGGAAGTTCTTCTTAATGTGTAGATGGAATCTCTTTTACCTGAAGTTTAAAGCTACTGCTCCATGTCCTAGTTTCTGGAGCACCAGAAAACAGACTTGCTCCACTCTCCATATGACATCCCTTCAAACATTTAAACACACTATCTTGTCATCTCTTAACCTTCTCTTCTCCAAGCTAAACATACCCAGCTTTCTAAGCAGCAACTCATAGGGCTTCATGGTTTCCACTGCTTGTGAAAGCACAGCACCTTCTGTCATTGAGCTACATGGATGTGACATTAAGAAATGGGAGGGGGTCATATGCTCAATGTTTTTGACTTATGCACTTTGTTCAAAGACAACCCTCTTATACTGTATGACAAAGGATAAAGCAAAACTAAAATATAGGAAGTTCAGAACTTGAATAGCTCAAATGGAGACCTGCGTACATTCTGTCACAAAAACTGACTCCTCAAACACAGACGAAACCAAAGACTGGAAAAATTATTTTTGGAGGCTACACCTTGCAGAATTCTCCAGGCACCAAAACCACAGATTCTGCCCTTCAAAATATAATTACTCCAAGGACAAAACTATATTCTTATTCTACCGTTACCTTCCGTGCACGGCTGTTGGAAACGGGGAATTCGCCAAGGCTATCTTCATCCGTGCGCGGGTCAGGGAGGCTGCGTTTCTCAAGAGAGTCCGTCCGCAAGAGGGCTTCCAGGCTGCTGCCATCCTGCGAGATCAAACCTTCTTTCTTTAGAGTCTGCTCAGTGTCTGCAGAGGGGAAGTCCAGAGGAATGGCTATGTTAGTCTGCTCCAGCAACCGTAGAAAGGGCTCTGTGGCACCTTTTGCAGCTGCTGTAATGTGCTCCAGGACAGAGCAAAGAAGAGTACAGTCAAACACGAACCTTGGATTTCAGGAAAAAATGGATTTTAACAAGTTCAGGGAATTACTGGGTGGAATGCCAGGGACAGACATGCTAAAGGAAAAAGACACCCAACAAAAGTGGGAGTTCTTGAAAAACGGCTCGCAAAAAGCACCATCACAAACAAACAATTCCATGAGGCCCCTTCCAACGATACGATTCTATGACTCACTCTTGCAAGTGAAACACCTCAGCCAGACAAATCATGGCTCTTTAGTCAAACTGCTATTAGGTACAAACCTGGTTTAATTGAAGGGAAGGAAAGCCTTGGGTCCTCAGGAGGGTGAGCACGGCGTTTTTTCCTCCAGCGTCGAGCTGGATATGAATACAGCTGTCCAGATGCTAAGCCTTTCAAAGAAAGAAAGAAAAAAAAAGAAAGGAAAGGAAATTGGAGTGAGAGAAAAAAAGTTTCAGAAAAACAGAACTAACACAGCTCAAAACCTCTATTTTCAGAGATCCAGATGGCATTTCCAGGCCCTACTTCAGGGATAAATAACTTGTGTCCCTCCAGATGTGGCTGAATTTCAATTCACATCATCCTTTACCACTAGATTTGCTGCTACGACTGATAGAAATAGCAGTCCAGCAACATTTGGAAGGTTTCTCATTATGCCCCAAAGTCCTGCATTCTATCCAAGTTGTGGCTATTCCATAGCATTGACACAGATCAACCAAGAAAAAAGGTACATGGTACAGGCTGCACAGCTCACTTCCTACAACAAGCAATAGGGTTTCCCTACGGAAAAGGGGACCTACTCTGTCACAAGATCCCTCCCCCACGCTCAAGTGAACCATTAAAAGGATCAGTGAATAAGAAAAGCTGTTCTTTGACTCCAAATGAAGCTGATGCTGCTGTTGCAAGCTGCACCCCGCATTAGGAAACCAAACTCCATCACTGTGCCTCATTATCTCCAATGTCACAACGGCTTCCAACCTGGTCCCCTGTGCCGCTTCTCCATCCAAATGTAGCAATTACTCTGAGCCACTCCAGTCTGCGAGTCTAGGAAAGGCAAGCGAACGCTCCTCTCAGCACACAGTCGAGCGTTGTAGTTGTGGCACTGCTCCATTGCATCCTTATAATATTGTTCGCCAAGCCTGGAAAGGAGAAGAAAACATACATCAGAGGAGAGCTTTTCTTTACTGAAAAACATATGCCTAGAGCAAGGATACACAACTGTAGCTCTACAGATGTTTTTGTACTGCAGCTCCAATAACCCCTTGGCCACTGAGTATGCCGGTTGTAGAAGAAATCAAGGAACAAATCTGGATGGCCATATGTTTTGCATCCCCATTAACAAGCTTATGTTAACTGACTTCAAGTTCAGTACAGTACAGTCAGCCCTCCACATTTGTGGCTTTCACTTATGTGGATTTGATTATTCACGGATTATTTGATGTCACCTCTGCTGCCTCCCTCTGCCATTTTTAATAGGGACTGCAAGCCTCGTGAAACTCAGAAACTGCAAACAAGGCTCGTAAGTCCCCATGAAAAATGGTGTGGGCCAGCAGCAGAGGTGGAGGTCCCACCAGCCCCCCACTTCTGCCTTCTGAAGGAACTCTGATGCCTCAAAGGAGTCCACAGTGGGTTGAATAGGGTGATCATACTTTTTTTGTGTGTTAAATATGTTTTGGGAAGGCCTAGAATTATTCACAGTTTTCCCACTTTCACGGGGGTCCTGTGCCCCTAACTCTTGCGAATGTAGAGGGATGACTGTACATAGAAACCTAGAAAGATCAGAAATACCATCTCGCAAGGCACTCTTAAAAAAGATGACACTTGTTCATACAAGGAGGAGTCCTCAGGCTCAGCCATACAAAGTACTTCACCTTCTTAAGGCTCTGAAACATACCAAACTCCTGCTATTTTTCAAAGTTTAAGGTACCAGCGTCAAAACCATTGTTCCAGATCTGCTATTAGGCTCACTTCTACCAACAAAAGGCGTTTGCAAAGCCGGCATTTTATACTGCTACATCTAATTTTCTATCTATTAAGACCACGGAAAAAAAGAAAATATCCAAGTCTATTCAATAATTCCATTAGCAAAATGGCTCAGATGGAAAATTCACAGAGTGAAGGTGAAAGGAAGGGTGGGGGAACAACCTTTTTTGTTCTTTAAAAATCTGTGGTGCAGCAGCTACTTAGTCTCTGTAACAGGTGATAATTACAGTAATTTCAGTGTTTAAGTCTTGCTGCACAAAGTAACTAAGGGAGAGCACTAGAAGCCAGTGAGCGTCAGCCTGCTCAGAGAGAAATAATAATTTTGTACCTTTGCCACTAGGAAAAAAATGGAGGGGGAGAAAAAAGAAAAAAATCAGTTAATTAAGCTGGATGCCCACTTTGTTTACAATATTTTATATTCATCTTGATACATCTTGGCTAAAGCGCCCGTGATAAATCAAGAAAGAAAACCAGCCACTATTGTGGCCTTTTACAGGAGGACTGTATTGTGTAGATCTTCTAAATCCTCTGTTATTGAAATCTCTGGCAATAAAACAAGAAAATCAGATTTTTTTATCCTCCTAGAAACTAGGTTCGGTCTACACCCACTTTCTCACAATTAAGATCATTTAGGATATTGGTAACAGAGGTCCATTTTATAATTCAGCTCGAAAGAAGCTAAGAATTCCAGCTTTTCTCGTGGGGGACAGCAGAACCATTCCTTTTAATAAGGTGCCACCAATCCTCTTCCATCTACCTCCTTCTCCAGCACTCATTTTATGGAAATTTAAGCAAAGGTGAGTTTTTCTTTTTTTGCAAACATCTCATTCCTCCTGCTAGTTAGGGACCTTTTAAATTTCCTAAATTCATCCCTGCACACATGCACCAGTGTTTCTCATTTTTGCACCTGATTTTTTTTAAAAAATAACTTTCATGAAACCCCACAGACTTGTTGCATACAATTCCAAGCACATAATACAAACTAATACCATCTCATATCTTTTATATAATCCAGTTTCTTAGATTTGCTACTATAAGTTACCTATGTGTTCATCATATATCTTTTTCCTCAAACAGACTTCTCTCTCTAAAATTTTTGGGTGCTTACTTAATTCCATTCCGTGCTTCAGCTTTTCTACAACTTTGGCTTACATATATATTTCTACTTCTAATTTGTATAATTGAATACTTTACATTTTGCCTTTCTTTAATATGTACTTGTTAGGATACACATACATATATGTGTATATACATATATATATATGATTTGTTTTACATTTAATTTAACACTTCTGCAATAACTAAGCCCTCCCCAACATCTTTTCCACATAGGGGCCATTATCTTCCACACATTATGGAAATAGTTATCTTTATGGCCAGATATTTTTTTGTACCTGATTTCTGAAGGGGAAAAAACCAAATTTCATTTTTCTTTGATTCTGTCCACCAGCAACCAGAGTTTCTCTCTTTCCTCTTCCTTCTCCCAACTCCAATAGCCGATAATGGTGTGAATCTCCTGCTATCCCACTGCCAGTTTTGAAATTTCTGGATATTTGAGATTTTTCCTTACTCTTCTTCCACCCCATAATTCAATGAATTAAAAGAAAAATTCACTTTTATTCTCCCCCTCTTGCTTATTTTAGGGTGTCATGCATTAGATGGGGGCTTCTTCTCATCTCTGCAGCTAGATGCCAACTTTTTAAAAAGCATGACTGACTTCTCCTTGCCTTTATTTTAATTTTGCACCTTTTGGGGGGGGGGTAGAAAAGCAAATGCACCACCTCAATTTACTTCTTGCTTTGCAAGCAGGGTCTTTTTGCTTCTGCCCTACCCCATTTTTCTTTCAGGATATTTTTTTTGAAGGAAGGAAGCTGTTTTATCCTTATGCCCTTCACTTCTGTGTCTTGTAACTTTCCTATAAAATGTAACTTCTCTCCTTCCTCAGGTAACCTGGGGGCTCTATTTGTCCTCCACCCATTTTTAAAAATATTTTTAAATGGGGTCTTTCTGTCTCATCAGTCTCTCCCCTCAAAAAAAAAATAAAAATGGTATTTTAAAAGGAGGGGAATCTCATCTAGACACCCCACTTTGGAAACTTTAGGACAGGAATACACTTTTTTTCTCTCTTCCTTTGTACCCACCCCGCTGGGAGCATGTATAAAAATAGTTTTTGTTTTTTTAAAAAAACTTCAATAGTGAACAATGAAAAAAGAAACACCCAGCAACTGTTCCCAGGCCTCCCATTCCCCCCTCCCAACGATCCCCCCCCGCGAACGGAATGAACCCGCCCTCTGCTCCGGCTTCTCAGAGGTTCGGGCTGTACCACTCGAACCGAAAAGGGGAAGGGGAGACGGAGGGAGATTGCCACTCACAGCTTCACCACATTCTGTACCACCGCCGCCATCTTCCCCCCTGCCACCTGGGGCCTCGGACTCCTCAACTGCGCCTGCGCGACCCACCCGTTCCACCTCACCCGGGTGACTGCTCCCCCCCTCAAAAAACATTCGATTCAGGCCCACTACAGGGCGCATGCGCACCGCTGCTGCGCATGCGCACTGAATGAGCCCTGGCTGCTCCCACGACGGGGCGCTTGACGTTTTGCTCGGAGTGGACGCATGTACCCGTTTGCGCATGCGTAAAGAAGACTCCTCCCCGTAACGAAGGCCGCTTCCAATCCGCAAATGGGGGCGTGGTTTTGGATGTTTTTGGCGGGAAGCTGGACAGTGAAAGAAAGATGACCGGAAGTGAAGCCTTTCATTTGCAGTGAGATGTTGGAGGAGGGAGTTGTGGCTGCCATGAATTGGTAAAAGGCAAAATAAACGGGTGTTAGAGCCAATAAAGCGCGCACTCTCTTCAGAAACCAAAATGACTAAACTGACAATGCAAAAAACTTAAAGATATTATAGGTTTTGTTTCGTGAATATTAACTTATTATATATATATATATATATATATATATATATTTATCTAAATAAAAGTGTTATATATATAAAATGTATCTAATATATATAAAATATATATATTATACATACATTATATTATATGTATATTATATATATGTTATATGTATAAAATATATATTATAGATGCATTACATTATATATATTTATATATATATGTATTATATATTGTATATATGTAATTATTATAATTGTAATATTAGTAGAGACATACAAAATAACTGTCTGATTCCTTTTATTCCAGTGGTTGAGGACCAGCTAAATAAATATTAATAAAGAGACTGAATGTTACATTTGAAGATGGCCAAGATGGGTTTTCTTTTATGAATAAATTTCATTTATTTATTTAATGCCACCTTTTCAGTCGGAAACTAGCCTCTCCTTCACCTGATAGCTCGTACCATAAATACATAATGGTCAAAAATGCGAAAAAAAATAATTCAAAAGAATGGGTTGAATCCAAGCAAATGGCATGTAAGCGCTTAGGTATTCTTAAATTTTTCTCAGGTTGAATGGAGCTTGGCATGAGGGCTAATTTATACATTGCATATTAATTACATTATAGGTAGATGTATAAATTACATTCTAATTTATAGATACTGGTGCAAATTTAGAAATAACGGCTACTACTGAAAGAAGTGGAATATCTATTGCAGGAAGACTGGGACTTGATATCCTTATCAAACGACACTGTTATAGCACTATATTCCACTTTAACTGCCATGGCAATATCCAGTGGAAATCTGGCATTTGTGGTTCAGGGAGGCCTAAGAGCTCGTTGGCAGAGAATTCTAAATGCTCTTCCCTAAAGTTCAAATCCCAGGACTCCATGGGATTTAAAGTGGAATATAGGTACTAATAAACCATCTTCAGCTCATTGGGGGAAAGAAGAAATAATAAGTATTTTTCTCCATTTTTCTACCATAAAGCAACCGAAGGAGGATTTCAGTGCAATAATAATTTCAAACGCAGCCCGCACCATCCAAATGAAGTTTTAAAATACTATAGATCCAGTTAAGAATTGAGTTTTGTGCATGCACCTGTTAATTTTTTCACCATCAGTAGGTCTGAGAAGTACAAATAGCTATGGAAAGCTTTGGTTTATTTTAGTGCATGTTTAGACTGAAAGGTTAGTTAATGCCAAGCTTTAACGACTTTCGACCAAAACGGAGTAAGAGGAGCTTGGAAAGTGGATAGTCTTATTTTGCTTCCAGATGTGCTTCTGTATTCTATGCTTTGCCCTGACATCTGTTCCAAGAAATCTGAAGCTCTTTTCCTGGGATGCACACGGGAATCGGTTAAGCTGAAGGGAGAGTTTGAGGAACGGGAGAAAGAGAATGCAAGAGAAGGGATTTTGTTGGAATAGATGAGAAATTGCATTTCACAAAACTCGTGTAGCTGTGTCCTTTCTCCAGAACATGAAAAATGGATGCAAAGAAGTAAAATAATGGATGGCACTTTTCAGCTTCGTTATGGCAAGCTTTTGGTGCAGATATTTAATTTAAATGGAAACAAACGTACTGTCAGCCCTCCAGCTTTGTGGGTTTGGCTTTCACAGATCTGATTATTTGTGAGTTTTCACCCCCGGTGCTTCTCTTCCAGGGGGAAAACCTTCCCTCTCAGTGGTCCCAGTCAGGCCACAAAGCTAAAAACGAAGTTTTTAAACCTGCCTCTGAGCTTTCTCTCCTCCGCCAGCAACTGCCTAGCCAGCTAGGAATGGCTTGCAGCCTGATTTCTCACGACCACTAACCCTGTCCCAATGCCCCCTGCAACCCCTCTGGAAACTGATTTGTAATACAACCAGTAATGGTATTTTTTAAACATACTGTTTTAATTAAATGGCGCATTTCGTGCTGTGAGCTTTAGAGGAAGGGCTGTCAGGACAGGCCTGAAGGGGGCACACCAATACCGAAATACTGCTGGCACTTTTTAAAAAGTTGAGGCAATGTTTTTGAAAAGTTGAACGCATGGCATATACAGACAAACCTGTATAGAAGCTTTTTTCTCACCGTCATTTAATGTCAACACACGCCCCTTTTTTCTTCCTTGTCCTAGGTCTAGCTGAACGTTTTATGGCTGCATTGGGATGGTGAAGGGGAGCTGGAGAAACACAGTGCCGGGTTGCAGCAACATTTTTGCCGTAAACAAGGTAATAAATCCTAAGCTGGGAAAGAATTGGATTCTGTCCTAGCTATTCCTTCTGGAGCTGCGTCCTTGCAATATCCGTTACTGTGGATGCACGAACAACAAAACTGAGAGAAGGGGAGGGAGACAGATAGGACGGCCTCACAAGTTATCCCCAGCATTTTAAAAAAGTGAAATACCGTTGGCCGTCCACATTCGCTAGGGTAGGGGCACAGGACTCCTGCAAAAATGGGAAAACTGCAAATATCAAAATGTATGTGTCTGTCTTTGATAAGGGAGCTGAGGTACGGTGGGGAGAGGAAATATCCAGGGTCCAAACCAGGTCCTCTCTCTCGCCCATCCCCTTCCTTGTTTTTGGGTGGCATCAGGAGAGGTTTTGTGGTGCTGAGAAATTGGACTACGAGCCGTCGTCCGGGCAGTGGCTTGATGAAGGAGGACTGGAGGTGGTTTTTAAAAGGCTGTGTGGCCTGACCGAGAGGGACGGTTCCCCCGGAAAAGCACCCAGCGTAAGGGAGCGAGGGTTCAAAGAAACGTGCAAATAATCAAATCCGTGAAAGTGGAACCTGCAAATGTGGAGGGCTGACTATAAATCAATAAGTTTGGCCACCAAAATGGAAATCATAAGAAGAGGCTGATGGAGGGAAAAGTTATCCCAGGATGACTTTTGGAAGAAGTCTTCAACTGAACTCTAGAAGGTTCAACAGGTTTTTGTTTACTTATGCCAAGCTTACCTGTTTCATTTCACCTGTGCATCTTGCTATTTTTGGATGCACTTTTCTGACACATGTTGAACTGCTTGTTTGTTTGTTTGGGTGGTACAGGAACCTATCCCTCTTTATGTTATATTCCTATTTCTGGTACTAAAATTTCTGTTCAGGAAGTAATGCTGGGGAACACATCCACTCTGCTGAGGTATCCTATATACATCTGCTTCATATGGAGCTCTGTTTGGACATTAGATTGCTTTTTATTCAAGTTTACTTATGGAGTTGCTATTACTGTACCTCTCTCTTCATTGTATGGCTTTTAAAGTTTTCTTTGAGGCTTTCTCTGCCTTTATATATCTAATATATAAAGTCAAAGTTTGTTTGTGTCGGGTGAAGACCTCATATGATTGGCTGCCTCAGAAGATTCTGTGGAGTCCTAAGGTTTAGGGTGGGGCCTTTAGAATTCTCAGCCAGAGAGCTCTGAATAGGCTGATTGCTATGGAGATGAGGCCTAGCAGCAAGGAAGAGGGCAGTGTATTTCCCTCAGGAATTCAACCTCTGTACATTAATAACTCTGAATACAGATTGGATTGGGGAATTTGGACAAGACAGTTTGGGGAATTAGAGACACAGGATCTCAAATCTTTCTAACAAGTATTACCCATGAGAAGATAAAATCCTGGGCAATGCTGGGTATATATGCTACTTTTTAATAAAACTATTTTTTTAAAAAAAAGATTTACATCACCACTGAACCTGGGCTGGTCATTCTCTCTGTATAACCCACCTCAGCGGGTGCTGTGAAGAAAAAAATTGGGTGTGGGAGAACAATTTGGAGCTCACTGGAGGAAATATGGGCTATAAATCAGTAAATCGGTGGGAATACTCGGGGGAAAGAAAGGTAGAGAAGAAGCAATGGTGAGAGGAGGAGGTTGAGAACCAAAGAGTCCAAAACGGGTGGTTTGTTCTGCAAGGCTGAAAGCATACAAATTATATTTGACTACAGGTCTCTTAATTGGAATGTTAATTTCTATAGCACTACTGTGATGAACATTGTGTGTTATGCAGTTCCTGGGTGCCTTTTTTTGCAGAAACTCTGTACGGTGGCCAGTCCCTCCTTCTCAAACAATGTCTGTTGCTACAATGCATTCAAGTGTAACTGCTTTCATTGCTGTAGCAACCTAAAACATAATTTGTTATTAAACATAGGTTTGGCATTGTCAACGTTTGCCTGAAAGGAATCCGGGTAGGAGGAGAAACAGCCAAGCCAAGCTGTGTGTGTGTGTGTATATATATACTTGGAGAAGGAAATGAGGGGAAAATGAGCGCATAAATGAACTCTGGAATTTTCTTGCAATTGTCTATTGGGTAACAACAGCATTCTTTTGGTCAAGAGTGGATTTGCTCCATTAGGGGATATATTTCATGCCACAAGTTTTGTGCAAGCCAGCTGCGCCGAGACACTTTTTTGGCACATTTTAGTGCAAAACAGAAGCAAAAGCCAGCATTTTACTGCTGATACTGTGCTGTTTTTTAAAAAAAAATCCTTTAGGGATTATGCAGCTGTTTTCTCTGCAGAGAACATTATGAGCCTTGCTAGAAAAAAAAAGTGTATAGTCGTAACGTCCGCACTCCAAAGTCTCATCTAGTCCAGTATTCTGTTCCAATAGTGACTCACAAGACGCCCATAGAAAGCCTGCAAGCTGGAAAAGAGCTCCCATCCCATTCCTGGTGTTTGTCCCTTTGTATGTGGAACTAGACTGCCCTCAAACTTGAGGCTCCATTTTAGCTTTGGTGGCTAATAAAAGGTAGTCCTTTGCCCCATGGAGTGATCTAAAAAATCCCTGAAAAGCCAAACCAAACATCCAGTGGTAAGCCTAGTCTAACTGCCCTCCCCTGCAAAGAAAGTTGCAGTAGCCTGAAAATATTTTTACAGTCCTCCCTCCCACATTTTCAGGTTTGACCTTTGTAAATTTGATTATTCATGACGCGCGTGCGTGCTTCTCTCCGTTCTCCTCCTCCTATCTCCTTGCCTTTTGCTCGGTCGCACGTGCCTTCCTTCTCCATGCCTGGGCAAAAGCCAAGGGAATGGGGGGAATGAATATGTGCCTCTTCCCCATTTTGTTTGCCTTTGGCCTGGATGTGGAGAAGACAGGTAAGTGCATTGCAGCAAAAGGCAAGGGAAGGAGAGGGTGAGCGTGTGGGGGATTATTTGTGGTTTTTCCACTTTCACAAGGGTTTTCTACCCGTCTACCCTTACCTGCAGGCTGATTTTGTTTATAAATTGCAGGATAGAGGCATCTCAAGTTGGTCAAAAGCAAGCACAGCTCTCTGCCTCTTTGTTGCTGGGGTGCTGCATTTCCCCTTGGCTGTTGAGAAAGAGCTTTCCCTTCCTTCGTGGCCAATGTGGAAACCAAGCAAGCTGACAGAGAAAAGATTGAAAGCTTTGCTCCTCCATCTCTGTTCTGCTCCCTTTCCTGGAGGGCATGCATTTTTGCCTGTGCGGCAAGTGGGGAAAGGCAAGGCTAATCCATCAATGACTGGCCAGATGCCCCAACATTTGCTATTAAATCACTTAAGCCTGATTTAAGGCTGACTTCCTCTTTGTCAACTCAGAGCTCATCCTGTTGCAATAAGCATCTTTTGAACTGGGCTGTTTTTAAGAAATGGTCCAGAAGTAAGAGAAGAAACAAACAAACAAACAAAAAAAGTTGTATGTACTGAAACAAATACCATTGGGGACTGTATTGGATCATAAAAACGCAGGCACACTTCTCCCTGGTGTAGGGTTGAGGCTGGCTTATTTCTCATTTGAGATTTTAATAAAGCTAAATAACATGACACCATCACATTTTCCACAGGCATGAGTGATCTTGCTGGGGTGTCCAAAGTATAAAAGGAGGGGAAGGCTTCTATGGGGAAGTGAGAATGGAAGGTCTAAGGTTCTTCTTGAGTTCAAACTCCATTTGAGCATTTGACCTGGGAAAGAGAAGCGGTGGAAACAGAAATCACCAGACTGTTACTGTAGTATGGCCATTACCATGGCCACAAAGTCTTGTCCGTGCAGGGATCAGCAAGAGAAAGAGGGTGAAGAGTTGCTGAATGGTAACAGACCAGCCTTTGCACCCAACACAATATTGCTTGTTCCAGAATTTTGTTTGACTGAACAGTAAAAGCCGCATACCATCAGGAAACAATAGCCTATGAAAAGGGACCTGCAGAGAGATTGACAAAGAGGCTGCTATTTATGAAAAGGGCTTTAAAAGGCTTTGGTCTGGGAACTGATGCTGAAAAATAATCTGTTTAAAAAAAAAAAGAATGGGGGAGAAAGAGAAAGCACAAACTTGCCCGTACTCTAATAAGCCAAAATAAGGTTCTGCATTCAAAGCCAAAAATAAGAGTCTATCTGCAATACACTTTGCAGACATTTGTTTACAGGTAACTGGCTGCACTGTTCCTTGCAGAAAAATGGAAAAGTCATTTCATCTTAAAAATTTACAGATTTTCAGCTGGGATAAACTTGTATAGCTTTCAGCCCACTAGTGCATTTGATAAAGAGAGGTTCAGTCCATGAAACCTTAGAGTATATAAAATACTTCAATTTTTAGGGTGCTGCAAGATCTTTTATTCTACAAGTTAACATTGGGTAACTATACCATTACTCCACCTCTTCTAACTGCAAATCACTCCAATCCCACTTTTTCTGTGAATTCTTAGGGTTTGAGAAACACTCTGGCTTGTGATTTTCTGCTCCACTGCAGGAACAAAGGAGATATCCTATCAGAAAATCCATACTTGACATTGTTTTGCTGTACATTTAGAAGTACCGCATTCTTTCCTAATATAGGTGTTTGGAACAACTCCTGTCTTTCTCAGCTAGTATGGCAAATGTTTAAGAATTATGGGAGTTCTAGTCAGCCATCTCCAGAGAGGCACATAATTCTCACCACTATTCTAATGAGCTATTTCAAGGAAGCATTTTCAACAGGGAAATTAGATTCCTCCCCACCCACCTCTTGCTTTGATCTGGTTTTAGCTAGATTCTTCTTCCCAACTCTCTCCATCCATAATACCTATTAGTTTTCAGCTACAACCATGCTCTCCATTAAGTTCATTCCTGTTCCTTCTTCTCCCACTTCTCAATCCCTGGGAATATCCTTGGGACAGAATACCATTTTTTCTTCTCTTTCTGAAATTCCTTTGTAGAACATGGACAGGAATGAAGCTAAATTGTATTGGGAAACATTAAAAAAAAAGCTTTTGTGGTCTAGATGAGAGAGGCTCCCTCTTGAATGCATTCCAAGGCATCATTGTCCTACCAGAAGCAAATAGACCACAATTCTGGGAAAGTCTAGAGTGAAGCACAGCTAACTAGACTGTTCTGTTTTTGGAATAAAACCAGCAAGCATCTGGTGAGGATTCAGTCATCAAGGAGACAAGATATCAAGGAAAGATCTTAAACTTGGCTCAGTGACTCTAAAGGCTCAACAGTCACACTCTCTGCCTCCAACCAAATCATTGCAGCCATTTGGAAATTGCTTTCTTGGCAAAGGCAGTCCTGTTCAAGAGGCACCTTCATCTCTTGTTTCGTGGAACAATGGAACTTATAGAGTGCCTTGCAAAGATGCTGGCCTCCTTGCCTCTGCACCAACAGATGGCTAGCAGCGGGGGGACAAATACGTCTGCCAAGGGCCGGTTGCCTGGGGACAATGCTAAGCTTTGTTAGTTTAGAGTCACTATTTATTCTTCCCTGAAGACAAGCCCTGTGCAACAAAGCTTTACAGGCTGTGCCGGACAGGGAGGATGACGCAGGAAAACCAGTACACACAGAATGCAGTACAAGAGAGCAGTGAGTGTTCAGGAATGGTCCCTTCCAAGCAACATAAACAGAAAATGAGAACAGAGCTCCAATTTAGGCAAGCTGGCTGCAAGATGCTGGAAGCCACAGTCCAAAAGAAGTATTCCATCCAAGCTGAGCCAGCCCATCCAGTTTGCACTGACTAAACCCTCACTCCTCCACACTGTCCTGAGACAACTACTAGCAGTCAGATAGTTTAGCTTGGTGTAAGGTCACTTCCTAAAAACTTCCTGTCCGGTGAGTAACTGCACCTGTATATGATATAAGCAGGGTGAGATAAACAGGACACGTGCCCTGGCTGCCAGTGCCAGGGTGTTGCAGAAAAGTCACGTATGGGTACAGGTAGGGGCACAACTTCCACGCTTGCCCAAGCGCTGTTTAGCCTCAATAACACCACTGGATATAAGATTAGTAATCTCTTCCAAACCAGTTCTTTCCCTGCTTCCCAGACAGCAGCTCCAATCAACATGGCCATATTACCAACTTAAAAACTTACATGCAGTCCAGACTCTCATTTCAATTCAAACACAGATGCACAGCATGACAGTCTCCATTCAAGCCAACCATGTTCATTCTTCACATTTACCACCAGCTCAACCGCTTCTGCTACCAAGATGGTATAAGGACAGAACCCTTGGCTGTTGGATGTCTTCCCCCCATTCCAGCCTTTTGAACCACACCCAAAACATTGTGATTTCCATTGGCAAGTGGTCACCCACCAATGCGGATGAATTAATTTATTGCTTTGTTTCTAATACAGGTACAGAGTAGCGTGGGGGGGAATCGATTAGTGGAGAGCTTGTAGGGAGAGTGCCAGGGACCCACCCAAATTCCAGCTTTTCTTGGCACGTTGGAGGGAGAGGTAGCTGTAATCTGCAAGCTACGAAAGTGTGGGTAGGGAGGAGTTACATTGTTAGTGAAGCTACACCCAAGGATCTCAAACATGTTCACACACACCAGTCACCCAGTTTAGCTGGTCCAGTTAACACTCTGTTATTTACAAAACACTGTGCTGAAAAGTCCCAAGTCCTTTTCACTGAACGTCCTCCTCATCACGTCGGGATTTGCTGCCTGCTGGAATCATGCAACGGAGCAGCTGCCGCCTCCCCAGTTTGATGCTTGTCCATCACCTGGAGAACGTCATCCAAAATCGATGGCCCCAAGTCTACATGGAGGGAGAGCAGCGAGCCTGCGTGAGACAAGATGACGGCCTCGTCTTTGTTTTCGTCCTCTGTGAAACCGTTCAAAGGAGGCACGCATCGGCCATTAGCCACACCCCGGGGTTCCGGAGTCCTACGGCCATCGGTTGGGTTCTGCTCACGGTCCATCGTTTGCGGAGGTGCTGGAGTCTTGTCATCAAGGTGGAGGCGTGGAGGTTTCGGCGGGGCTTGAGTAGAAGGCAGCGTTAAGGCCTGCAGCCCCCCAATGACCGGGAGAGAGATGGCATTCTTCAAGAGAGGAGACGGGATGTCCAAAGAGGGAGGCTCATAACCAGAAATGGTTGCAGTCCGGGAGAACTCAAAGGGCACCACATAATGGCTGCCTCCATCCGGGCTCAGGTTGCTCTCGGACCGCGGCAGGAGGTGGAACTTCCCTTGGAGGAAAGAAATGTCTCCGAACATGTCATTCTCCCCACCGCTCCCAATGTGGATCGTGTGCCGGAAATCCCCCAGAGGTGGGCTGATCATATCCGAAGAGAGAATATCTCGGAGTTTCTCCTTCTTCCCTCGTCGGCTTCCCCTTTTCAGATAAATGGGCACTTTGGTGGCAGACATCTTGGCAACAGCTGTATAAAAGCAAAGGAGGCAAGGAAGGAAAAAAGATGCTATTCAGTGCTGGCCTGACCCATCAGAAAGAAAACGAGCACCGTAAAGAAAACAAAACCACACAGGTCACAATGTCCTCAAAAGACAAGGAATACTATGTCACAGTTGGACCAGCAGTCTTCTGGACGTCAGGTGCTAGCCTTGGAGAAATTAGTGTTGTTTGGAGGACCAGTTTCCCCAAAGTGCTTTATCAACAACAACAGGGAAATTTAGGATGTGTTGCTGTTCTGTGTAAAGATCTGTAGTCCGATGAAGGATTCTGCAGCAGCTATCCAATGCTGATACTCGTCACCGACACAAAGACAAGGGCCAAGACAGAATCATACCAATCTTCTAAAAGGTCAATTCACTCTTGTCTGTGCCATCCAAGCTGGGGGATATCTCCACCTTTTATGTACAGAATCTGAAAAACAAGATAGGGAGAAAAATTAAGCATTTTGAATTCTGACTGCAAGCCAAACTGAGATCAGCAAAGATCTGGAGATTGGTAATAAAGAGCGCTTTCTGAGCATTCAAATATTGTCACACATATAATAGCTCTGTACAGTACTCTTGCAAGATCTGACTAGTGCTGTTATGTGGTTATGTATACATTGCGGACTGCAAGGCTGAGAAACTGATTTGACAAAGGATACCTAGTAAGTCAGTGGCACAGACAAAAGCTCACCATGGCTTTCCTAGTTGGCAACCAATCTGCAATGCTAGTTTACAACTAAACTGCAATTTTATACTCCCATACAAGTGAACATTACCCTACTCCCTTGCTTTTTCTGTTCCGCATAACAGGCAAAAGTCAGTGTGTGGGAAAGTTACTATTTTGACTGTAGTTCCCAGGTTTCCCCAAACCAGCCAGATTCTGGAAGTTGCAATCCAAAAACAAGTTTTCCATGCTTTGTTTCACTTCTTTAAGCTAGGCATTTGCAAACTGGCTGCTTCCAGATGTATCTAATCATATCTCTTACCCACCACCACAACTACTCGTATGATGACAAGATGTTATGGGAAATGTAGTCCAACATATCCTAAGGTACAAGTTCAGGGAAGGGTCCTCAAATGTTATGCAGAAGGGAAGACTTTTATCAGGAGAAAAACACATGTCTGTGAATCTCTTTCAAAAATCCCTCTCTTTCTCCTTATTTTTTTCCAACACAATTGTACAGGCAGCATAAAAACCAAGGATAAAGCTGAGGCAAGAAATACTGGTATGGCCAAAAGCTACGTGGAGAACATAAAGGAAGTTCAACCTCATCCCTGTTTTCTCCTGAAAAGGCATGTGGTTTTGCTCTCTCGCCAACAGCGCAGGAGAAAAACCTCCAAATGCCAAAAGAAATGTGTGCCACACTCCAATCCAACTGCCCTGCTTTCCAGCATAATTGGAGTTCCACTTTCACAAGCCAGGGAAAAAAAAAGCTTTCCAATTAAGCCCGCAAGACTTACTAGCCAACAAAAGGACTAAACAAACAGCCCACCCACACAAAGAAAGGGTCCAGCCCCTTTAATAATAAGTTGCTGAAACAACATTAAACGATGGACTGTTGTTTTTTTCCAGTAGGGAATAATTAACACCACTGCCACAAGTTTAATCATTAGACTTTGCTCAGAAGCGTAAGCGAGTCAGAATGCCACTTCTTAAGGACGGTCCACTTGCGCCGGAAGCATACGCAGCTCGTAAGTACTGTTGAAAGGGGAAAAACAAAGATATGTCACACCGGGCAGCAGCGTCCAGCAGATTTTTGCACAGCTAGTTCTGCTCAAGAGGAGGCGAGGCATCAAGAATTGAGCTGCGGCAGTGCGAAGGCACAGAATGAGATATACTGGTGCCAAAAAAGTCATCTGAACTTTGATGATGCGGTCATCAAAGTTGAGGTGTGCCCAAGAGCCCCATGTGCTCCCCTGAATAGCTGTTATTGTTAAAAGATAAAGGCTTGGGGCCTTTCCACACTACACTGTTATAGTGCTATTATTCCACTTCCAACCTCCTGTGGCATCCTGGGGTTTGCAGTTCAGGGAGGCGCATTTAAGATTCTCAGCCAGAGAGCTCTTTGGCCTCAGTAAACTACAAACCCCAGAATTCCACAGGAGGTTGAAAGTGGAATAATAGCACTACAACAGTGTAATGCAGAAATGGCCTGCAGTCTTGAAGAAGCGACGTTCGCCTTTAAACCAAGGCCTATAACTGCCACGTCCCTTATTGGGTTGGATATTTTCCCCCTTTAAAGGTATGCTTTTGAGTCTGGAAATGGAGTTTTGCTGGGTCCAGTAGGTAGAAATTAGCCGTTGGAAGCTTTGCAGTTGGTTGCTACTGGTGTGGACACAGTTCCTTTATTCACAACTGCCTTTGATTAAAAAAAAAAAAGGTTCCTTCGATATATAAGAATCAATAGGAGTCTAATGTCTAGGGCAAGGGAAGTGATGGTACTGCTCTATTCTGCTTTGGTCAGACCCCACCTGGAAAATACTGTGTTCTGGGCACTACAGTTCCAAGAAGGATATTGACAAATGGTCAGTTCTGTGGGGGACACGTGCCTGGATAGCAGCACGTGTGAAAAGGATCTAGGAGTCTTGGTAGATCACAAGCTGAACATCAGTCAGCAGTGTGACGCAGCAGCCAAGAAAGCCAACGTGATTCTTGGTTGCATCAACAGGAGTCTGGTGTCTAGATCGAGGGAGGTAATGGTACCACTCTATTCTGCATTGGTTAGGCCTCATTTGGAATACTGTGTCCAGTTCTGGGCACCTCAATGCAAGAAGGATGTCGAGAAGCTGGAACGTGTCCAGAGGAGGGCGACCAAAATGGTGAAGGGTCTGGAAGCCATGAAGCCCTATGAGGAGCGGCTTAGGGAGCTGGGGATGTTTAGTCTGCAGAAGAGAAGGTTAAGAGGGGACATGATAGCCATGTTTAAATATTTGAAGGGATGCCATGTAGAGGAGGGAGAGGGCTTGTTTTCTGCTGCTCCAGAGACCAGGACAAGGAGCAATGGATTCAAGCTGCAGGAAAGGAGATTCCACTTGAACCTCAGGAAGAACTTCCTGACGGTCAGAGGGGTCCAACAGTGGAATCTGCTGCCTCCATGGAGTGTGGTGGAGTCTCCTTCTTTGGAGGTTTTTAATCAGAGGCTGGATGTCCATCTGTTGGGAATGTTCTGATGGGTGCTCCTGCATAGCAGGGGGTTGGACTCGATGGGCCCTGGGGTCTCTTCCAAGTCTATGGTTCTATACCTGCTGAGACCTAAAAGCTGGCAGGCGACTCCACCATCGACATCCAGAATATCGTAGCCCTGCCAGAATGTCAGAATGCGTTCACTTTCCCTCTTGAAGTGATCATTCAGGGCCGCAGCCTGGCAGAGGAGGTCCCGGACAGCCAGTGCCGATCCAATTGACCTGGCATGACTTAGCTTCCTATGCTCCTTTGTTAAATCTTCCCGCTGTTGAGACCCAGGTGGACTGGAGTCTAATCTAATAAACCAATCAAGCAAGAGTAGGGCACTTGCTTTGCATGCAAAAGGGACACAGGTTCAATCCCTGGGAGTTAGGACTGGTAAAAGGTCCTTCCACCATAGATCTAGATCAGAGCTTCCCCAACTTTTCCAGTACTTGCCTGGCTCAATGGGCAAATGCAGAATGGCAACATCTGCGAAGAAGGGGTGGGATAAACTGGAGAAAGATGCACCTCTCTCAGGGCAATGAGGACTCCCAAAACCTGGAGCTGGCACCGCCTCAACCTATTAGTATTTGTGTTTATGTCTAACTGCCTAGCAAGGGTGTCAAACTCAATTTTATCTTGGGCCGCGTCAGCATAATGGTTGCCCTCAAAGGGCTGGTTGTATTGTAAGGCTATTTAAATGTATCTACTCTTTTATCATATTAAATAATTGGCTCTGCATTGGATTATGACTGGTTTTTAAACTGCCTTCCCTCTGCATCAACTTTTCTCAGACATTTTGGGGCTATTTGATTGTAGTTTATGGTCCCCGTACCTCTGTAAAGTGACATAGAATTAGTCAGTATATCCAAAGTGTGCCACTTTCTGTTCCCCCCTCTGTGCCTCTTTCCACCCCCAGACCCTCTCTGTGCCACTTTCTGCTCCCCTCCTCCCCGTGCCGCCTTCTGTCCCCCCCCCCCATGGCTCTTTCTGCCCTCCCTGCCCCTCTCTGTACCTGGTGAGCCCGATCCCCACATTGCAAGCCTCTGGCTGCTGGTACTCTGAAGAGGGGCCCAGCAGCCAGCACTCACGATCTACTTCTACTTCTGACTGCTCCTCTATCCAAATCTCGCCGTCAGAGTGTTGCCTCATAGCTCGCAAGAGTCTGATGGGTTGGTGGGCGGGGAGGACTGGGTATGGTGTTTTTTTTTTAATCATTTTATTCGAATTTCTCTTATAAAACATACAATTTTAGCTGTCAGCTTAACTGAAATATATCTGATCTTCCACATTGATCTAGATTTCGTTTTCCAGATTTCTTAATGCTTTAGCTACTGTACCACAGTTTGCTAAGACACCGGAATTGTATCTGTTAAATATGACTGATATAATAGAGGGTATTGGTATAAAGAAGCATTGGAGAATATTACTATACATGATAACAACAGCTCGTATTGAATATGCAAAGTTATGGAAAACTCAGCAAATACCCACAATAGAACAATGGTGGGCTACACTTATTGAAAATAAAAATGCGGACATGGTCTCCCAGAGATTAAAAGGGAAATCAGACGATGAGATACAGAAAGAATGGCAAATTGTAACGGGTAATTGCTGGGTTTTATCAGCTGGAAATACGTAATTCATGATTTAAGATATATTACGAGGGGGCTACAGGACATATATCATGAAGCGGAAATATGTAGAAGGAAATGTAAGAACTATCAAGTAAAGTAGCAGTAAAATGTTTTTTAGTGTTTTTAATGTAATTAATGCATTATTGTTGTTCGCCGCCTCGATCCATCTGGAAAGCCGGGATAGAAATAAATATTATTATTATTATTATATTATTATTATTGACAGAGGAGCAGTCAGAAGTAGAAGTAGATTGCAAGGGCTGGCTGCTGGGCCCCTCTTCAGAATACCGGCAGCTGGGGGCCTGCAGTGTGGGGATCAGGCCCGCCAGGCAGGGGGAGTGCCACAGCTGCGGGAGAGGAGCCTGGCGGGCCGGATTCGGCCCACGGGCCTTGTGCTTGACGCACGTGGCCTGGGACCTTCCAAGTCCCGTTCTAATGCTCCAACCAAGCACTGCACCGCGCCGGCTCTTTAATACTCCCCAAGACTTATGCCTTCCCCTGCACAGCCACGGGCCCCATCTTATGCAGTGAATTAAGACAGACGGCTGGCACGCCCGAGCCTGAATCAGCAGGGTTTGGCTTACTGCAGCCAATTCGAAATGGGTGGTCCCTCTGCCAGAGACGGGCCGGCAAATGAAGCGACCTTTTGTCTGCGGGCTTGGCAGGACGCTGGCACCAAGCGGAGGATAGTGCTGACGGAGCAGGTGTCGCAAGGCGGCCGTTAAAAGGGACCAGCCGGAGCTTCGGCAGGAAAAGACGGCTTTAGAAAGGGAAACGGGCCTCATTAGCAGCGACCGCAGAAAAGCAACCTGGGCGGCTCATTTATTACAGAGCAGCGCCAGGCACGGAGGGTGGCAGAGGGCCCCGAAAAGCTCCCACCTAGGCAGGAAAGACATTTGCAATTGCAATTGCAATTCTCCATGTATTGAAGATATTATTCATTTGCTTCTTGATTGTTATCATGATCTCAGAGATAAATACATCCAGTCACAGTCGGGGAAGGTCATATGCGACGCAATTTTGTTTTCTAAATGTTGATAAATTTGCATCTTTTAGAACATCTAAATTTCTTGTCAGTGCTTCACACAATGCAAGGCTTAAAGGCTGTACATAAAATCAACCCACTTCTGGCAGTCCATGAGTTTTAAATTCTGTAATACAATTAATTATCCGTCAGCTTTAACTGTGTTTAATGGCAGGTTGCTAAATTAGCATAAACTTCTTGCTCTTTGCTATGGTGTCCTGATTTAGAGGCTGGTGCTTCTGTCCCCCAGGGAAAGATCCCACTCAAAAACCACAATAGACAAATGGATCAAGCCATTTTGTTTTTTTAATCCATCTTTCTCCAAAATGGTAAGTAACATCCTCATCCTATCTGAGCCGACCTCACCATTAGGTAAAGTGAAGCCGTCATCGCGGGTTGCAAATTTGGAGAGTCGTGAATAGACAGCAAAATTGTTAAGTTAGCACTATTGATTTTACTGCTATTAGTGAGATGGAGGAGATGATGGGATTTTTCTGCCTTAGGTGGCAAAATAACGTGCTTGGCTTTGGGATCCATAGATCACAAATTGGAGGAACTACCACTGGCTGTGCTGCCTCAGGCAGCAAAATGTTTTGGGAAGGCCTTGCCTCCTAAAAGAGCAACTGAAAACATGAGCCCCTCCCGACATAGTGTAACCACAACTCCCATTAATGCTGGCAAGGGCTGATGGGAGTTACAATCAAACTTCCTAAAACAACTGAGAACATCACAGATCCCAAAAGATTCCCAATTTATTTATGCCCTTTTCTACCCCAGATTTAAAGTTTGGACTGCCACCCCACAAACTGGGAAATTGAGAGGTTTAAAACTCCCTAAGAAAGAGAACCTCAAGTTCTCTGAAGAAACTTCTAAGTAGTTTTAAAAGTCTAAGCAGGTTCACAATTTTGCCCAAGGAGCTGCTGTGATTCTTAACTCGACAAGACACAAAACTGTGGTCCAGTTTCTCAGAGCAGCCTCTACCAACCCAGTAACCTCTAGTCACGTTGGACTACAATTCCCATCATTCTGAGCTCACACGGCACACATAGCTCCCTCCACGCTTCACCTTCCCCCAAACCCTATGAGGTAGATCAGGTTGAGAAAGAGAGTGTATATGAACCTTCCCCGGCAAAAATGTCATGATTTAAAGGGGACTCCAACCTGGACCTCCCAAATTCCAATCCAATTCCCTAAACACACCATATTGGAAGATTTGCACGGCTAAACCAGTTTTGTCTTTAAGACCCAAGAATTACGTCGGCATGTTAGCTCATATTTAGCCCTCGTGATACACAACAAGTGTCCTGCTTTCTTTCCCTTCCTCTGTTCTCTCCCCATCAACAGGCTGGAGAGACTGCAAGCTGCTTGGGGCAGGGACCTATTTTTCCTTAAGTAATCACAGGACGTGCCACAAGGCAGCACAGCACTCCATAAGCAACAAGAGAAGGCAGTGGAAAACCATCCAGAGCAGGTAGTCCTATCCATCCCTTAGAAGATGACAATTAAAGTCATTTTCACTGGACTCGGAGGCACCCCCTAGGTATCGCAGCAGCAGCTTTCTGCCATGTCAGGAATCAAAATAGAAACTGTTGGGCAGGTACACAAAATGGCATCGCTGTAATGCTGGCGTCGGTGAGTGGCAGGGCTGAGCAGTACTCACGTAAATTATTCCTCCCCACCAGTCCCCCACATCATCAGAACTGTCCTTCTCAAACCCCACTGGTGCTACCTATAAGTAATGCATGGATATGGCATCCGCATTTGGAGGCATTACCCCTCTGACGGAGCCACCCAAGACATTTTGCTGCCTGAGGCAAGGAACGAGAAAGCCCCCGCTTTGTTGTTGTTGTTGTATGTCTTCTAGCCCTTTCCACCTTACGGCGACCCAAAGGCAAACCTATCATGGGGTTTTCTGGGGCTGAGAGTGTGTGACGTGCCCAAGGTCACCCAATGGGTTTCCAGGCCAAGCGAGGAATCAAACCCTGCTCTCCAGGGTCATAGCCCAATGCTGAAACCACTAAACCGAGCTGGATCTTTCCCTTCCAACGTACGAACCCAAACGGACTGGTTGCCAGCCTACCAATTTTGTGATGAGAAGGCATTGCTCCTCATACCTGGAGGCACAGGCCAGCTTGGGTGGCACAAGGCAGGCTGCATGGTGCCCAGCTCTCTCTCTCTCTCTCTCTTTCCCGGTATCTTGCTTCCCCCAAAATGTCTTATTTTGCAAGTTCTAAATATAAAGATGTCTATATGCCTTGCTTATAGGCTTCCTGGCTGTGCCGGAGAGTAAGATTCAGGATCCTGGACTGCTAGATGGTATCTTGGCCAGTTCCACCAAGGAAATTTGTTTCATGAGCTGCCTCCATGTTTGGAAGCAGTCCACCTCCAAGTACCAGGCAAACTGGAAGAGACACCCATTGTGGGCACCAGCCTTGTATCTGGCCAAGCTGTTTGTGCAATTAGCACAGTACTGTCTGACTCGCAGGAGTAGCTCTCCTGGGTCTTGGGCAGAGAAGTCCTAAACATTTTTACAAGTAAAGGATTCACAACCTTGCCCCATAGAATATTATCATAGAATTGGAAGAGACCACAGTGGCGAGTTCCTGCCATGCAGGAACACACACTCAAAGCATTCCTGACAGATGGCCATCCAGCCTCTGTTTAAAAACCTCCAAAGAAGGAGATTCCGCTCCACGGCAGTATATTCCACTGTCGAACGACTCTTACTGTCAGGAAGTGTCTTCCTGATGTTTAGGTGAAACCCTTTTTCGAGTTTGAATCCACTGCTCCATGTCCTAGTCTCTGGAGCAGCAGAAGACAAGCTTGCTCCAGCTTCAACATGACATCTCTTCAAGCATTTAAACATGGCTGTCGTGTCTCCTCTTAGCCTTCTTTTCGTCGGCTAAACACACCTAGCTCCTTAAGCTGCCCCTCATAGGGCTTCATGGTTTCCAGACCCTCCACGATTTTGGTTGCTCTCCTCTGTACGTGTTCCAGGTTGTCAATATCTGTCGGGAGAGCTCTGACGTGTGTTCCTGCATAGCAGGGGGTTGGACTGGATGGCCCCTGTGGTCTTTTCCCATCCTATGATTCCATCTTCGTCTAGCATCTTCTCCTCCCATCCCAAATTTGTGAAAGTCCCCCTAGATTCACCATATATGTACAACAGGTGCCTATCCACCTCCCTGTGGCCAACCAACAGTATGCCACACTTGCAGAGGCGTATCTAGGGTGGGTCAAGGAGGGCACGTCCCCCGGGGGCCCATATGCGCCATGCCCACTGACTTCTCCGCCAGGCCTTGCGTATCCATTTCACCGACCCCCTCCCCAAGCCGAGTTCCAGCCAAAGATAGTTCCTGCCAAGGGTGGGGCGCAGGTCTAAAATTACAAAGCAGAACCCTGAGCAGGTATTGTCGGAGACGAGCCGCGGCACGGGTCACGCGAGCTCTGCACGCCCCGCAAAACTATTCCATTCTCGAACACAAGACCGAATGTTGCAGAGGAGCAAGGCGTGGGGTTGCGCGGGAGACGAAAAGAAGGGCGAGCCGTGTTTGCAGAAGGGCTTTATATGGCCCAGAAGACGGTTCCCGGGGAGCGCTGCATTCAAGTGACGCCACTTTCTGAACTTGAGGGGCAGAGAGTTTATAGTTACAGCCCCCTCTCTCTACCACACCCCGGTTGTAAACGGTCCAAGAGTTCTTCCCGCAGACACAGACACACACACACCTCTCCAAGCTGCAAGGTTCCCTTTCCCAAATATAGAGGGGTGTGGAAACCCAGGCCAAGACAGATGGGAACAGGCGGACCTGGTTGCCAGATGGCCTGTTTTATGGCCGGGGCGTGAGCGATTGTGTGAGCGTCCAAGGGAGTGTTTGTTTTTCTTAAGCGGCTGTGCCCCGTGCCCTTCCAGAATGCGACGTCTCCTCCCCAAAAAAGACGCTTACGTTGTTCATCTAGTTTTAACTCCCAGAAAGAAAAAGGACCGACGGGAAGGAAACCCAGCCTGCGTTCTGTACAAGAGCCCGATGTAAAGAAATAAAGAGATCTTCCCGGGCTGGCGAGTGCAGAAATGGGCAACCCAAGCAGTCAAAGGGCTGAAGGTTGCCATCTGTATCAGAAAGGGGCAAAGGCGTTCCTAAGACAGACTTTGTCCAAAGGAAAAAGGCAACTGCACAAAGGAGGTGGCACTACCTGAGTCCAATTTTTCCCCTCCCACCTGGGGCCACCTTCATGTTCCAAGAGCGGCACGGCTTATTATTTCTTTATGTGGCATACGGAACTCCCCGCCACAAGAGAGTGCTGGTAGTGGCAGCCCTGCTATCAAAAGGCTTTGAGAAAGGATTTAGAGTGCGGTCGTGGTGGACGAAGCTGTTTATCCGTGGCTTTGAGGCGGATATCTAAATGGAGCCCGCAGGTTCAAAAGCCGTCTTAATGCAAGGGGAGAAAGAGCAGGGAGGGCCTGTTGCTTATACAACCAGGGATTGGAGAGCTTTGGGCACCCCAAGAAAGAATTTTGCCTCTCCAAATGAAATTTTCCTTCAATCCCCAACATTTATTGCATTGCAGAGGGTAAGATGCCAAAAACCATCCACCTCTAGGCATCTGTTTGCTTTCTGTTTGCATTGCCCTGCTCGCTTTACCCCATCCCTTTTCCCTGAGGCCTGGAAGAAAAGTTCACCAGGGAGACAGAAATATAATAAATTCTTACAGAAAAGCGATGTCCTCATTTTGTCTCCTCCCCAAGAGCTACAATCCTTGCCGTCGTTATTTGCTTTCAAGGCATCTTCAACTTGCGGGGACCCGATGAACGGAAGCGCTCCAAGACCCCTGGCCTCCATCTATCAGCTCAGGTCTTGCAAAGATCCCTGCCAGAAACCTATCAGCTCAGGTCTTGCAAAGCGGTAGCTTCCTTGATTTCTCTTTTCCTACGGCCTTCCGCTTTACGAAGCACCATCATCTCCTCCGGTTAAGTCTCTCGAGATATGTCCAAAATACAGCAGCCTCAGTTTAGTACTTTTGGCATCCAGGGAAACCTCAGGCTTGATTGTGAGAGCTTTTACAATCACAGAAGTATAGTGTTGGAAGGCCACTGAACCCCCTGCTCGGGATCTCCGGCTAAGCCACCCCCAGCTGGTAGATTTCCAGGAGTATTTGGCTCAATATTGTCGGAGCTAAGGCTGCAATCCTACACACGTTTCCCTGGGAGTACGGCTTTATGGATTACCTGCACGTAGACACCTTTGCTTCCCCTACTAACGTCTTGAAATTGAGCTGCTGCTGCTCTAGACACAAGAGCACAGGCTAGGAAAAGCAGTTGGCCATTCTAGGCGCAGGAGCATAGGCTAGGAAGAAACAGCAATTGGAAACACAAGAGCACAGGCTAGGAAAAACAGCTGGCAAGTCCGGACTCAAGAGCACAGGCTAGAGAAAACAGCTGGCGATTCCAGATGTAGGAGCACAGGCTAGGAAAACCAGTTGGCAATTCTAGACACAACAGCACAAGCTAAGGAAAACAGTTGGCAATTCTAGATGCAGAAGCACAGACTAGAAGAAAACAGTTGGCAATTCGAAACACAGGAGCAGAGGCTAGGAAAAACAGCTGGCAATTCCGGACTCAAGAGCACAGGCTAGAGAAAACAGCTGGCAATTCCAGGCGTAGGAGCACAGGCTAGGAAAACCAGCTGGCAACTCTAGATGCAAAAGCACAGGCTAGGAAAACCAGCTGGCAGTTCTACCCAGGTCGCACAGTTACCTGCCACAAAATCACAGCCTCTGAATCCTTTTTACCCATTTCTTGGGAGGGAAGGGCCTTCTGCACACGTCCCAGGAAACTCTTATTTTGACACACGCCGAAGAAGGTTCGGGTCTTATCTGGGGTGGGACTAACAGGTCCCAGAGCCAAGTTCTGAATCATTCTTAGCTAGACCCCCCCCCTTCCTTGATTTCAAATCAATCTGGAAAGCCACAAACTTTTGTGGACTCAAAGCAACAACAAGAAAATAACACACTCCATCAAAGACTTAGAAGCTGGGGGGAGTCCAGTTTCCACCCCACCCCACATTTCTTTTTGGAAATGCATCGAGGAGCGGTCAGAGGTGGAAAGGTGACCCTCCCTTGTGGATTGTGGAGAAAGAGAGGAGCCAACAGTGCCCTTGTTAGCTGTGAATGGGGCTCCTGCACATGTACAGAGTGCCCTTTCCAAATATAGCAGTTCTTTGGGGATATAAGAACGGCAACCTGGCCTTCTGAACATGTACAAAGTGCCCTTTTCAAGCATGGCAGTTCTTTGGAGAAATAAGAGCGGGAAACTGGGATTCTGAACATGTACAAAACGCCTTTTCCAAATGTGGCAGTTCTTTGGAAATATAATAGCAGAAAGCTGGGATTCTGAACATGTACAAGGTGCCCTTTCCAAACATGGCAGTTCTTTGGAGCTATAAAAGCGGCAAACTGGGCTTCTGAGTATATACAAAGTGCGCTTTCCAAATATTTGAAGATGTAAGAGCGGCAAACCGGGATTCTGAACATGTACCGGTATTCTGAACATGTACGAAGTGCCCTTTCCAAGCATGGCAGTTCTTTGGAGCTATAAAAGCGGCAAACCGGGCTTCTGAGCACGTACAAAGTGCGCTTTCCAAATATTTGAAGATGTAAGAGCGGCAAACCGGAATTCCGACCATGTACCGGGATTCTGAACACGTGCGAAGTGCCCTTTCCAAGCATGGCAGTTATTTGGAGCTGTAAGAGCGGCAAACCGGGCTTCTGAGTATATACAAAGTGCGCTTTCGAAACACCCCCGTTATTTGGAGACATAATGGCGACAAACCGGACTTCTGAGCACGCACAAAGTGCGTTTTCCAAGAAATGTCGCAGATTAACGCCCCAACACCCCCCCCCCCTAAAAAACAACCACCCCAGAGCGACATGGAAGTAGGAGGAAGCCGCACGGCGTGTTGCGAACGGGCTCCCGCGCACCCGCAACGCGAAGCAGCGCAAGAACCGCGGCCCTTCCGGAGCCGTGCCAGGCAGGAATCGCTTTCCACGGCTCTGTCCCCTTCGCACCCTGCCCGTTTCGCCCCCGGAGGCCGCTTTCCACCCCTTCTCCCCCGCTGCGAAGCGGTGACTCACCCCGGGCCGCCGCTGGGCGTCGTCCGCCGCTCCTCTTCCTGCGGCCGCCGAGGAGCCAGAACCCGAGACCGCGGCAAAGCCGGCGAGTGCCACCGCCCGCCCGGCCCCGGCCCCGCCCCCTCGAGCTCTCCGCCAACCAGAAGCCGCGCCGTGTTAAGCGGGCGGTCTGGCCCCGCCCCTTTCCTCCGGCCCCGCCCCTTTCCTCCGGCCCCGCCCCTCGGACCCCCCGCCTTTAATTCTGCATATTGCAACATTTTCTTTAAGGATTTGCTAATCGGAGGAGGGAAGAGGGCGTGGGTGGGCACTAAGCGAGTAAACCTCATCGTTACTCTCCGTCACCCTGTCCTCCCAATTGCTATTGGACGTTTAGGACCCTTCCGCACCCCGTCACTACTGCGCTATGATTCCGCTTTAACTACCGGGGCTGCCTCCCTATGGAATCTTGGGGTTTGTAGTTTCGGGAGGTGCTCTGCTGAGCCTGCTCAGTATCCCTTCCTAAACTGCAAAACCCATGATTCCAGAACCGGGGCGGTTAAAGTGGAATCATAGCGCAATAGTTGCCTAGGGCGGAAAGGCCCTTAGACTTTCCTGATTTCCCTCCTTCATTATTTTGCCCCTCTAGAGGCAGTGTGGTGTCAGGGTTCAAATTCCCCACTGGGCGACCTTGGGCAAGTCACGCTGTCTCGGCCTCAGAGTTAGGCAAAGGCCAAAACCCTGCTCTGAACCGGTTTTGACACGAAGACCCCATGATAGGGACGCCGCAGGTTGGAAACAATCTTGAAGTCACACAATAAGGACGAAGCCCAGGGATGTGAGCCACGTCCAGCCCCTTAAAATCACGCAGTCCCCCAAAGCAACCTGTGATCCCATGATGATGATGATGATGATGATGATGATGATGATGATGATGATGATGCAGGCTAGAATGTTTCATCAGGCTAGAGGCAACGCTGGAGGAAGGCTTCTGGAGAACTCGAAAGCTTGCACACTCTGATGACACTTTGGCGATTAAAAAAACCCCCCGAAAACGCAAGGTCCAATTGTGATTTTGGTACAATTTTTTCATTTCCCAAAGGAGCAGCTTTGTTCGGCTGTTATAGGAAAAAGAACAGCAGTCACCCGCTGTTCTTGCTGTGTGTCTTCAAGTCATTTCCAGCTTATGGTGACCCTAAGGCGGCCCTATGACAGGGTTTTCGGGGGCTGAGAGTGTGTGACACACCCAGCACACCCACTGGGGCCATTTCCGCACGAGGCTGTTGTAGCGCGATGATTCCGCTTTCAACATCCTGTGGAATCCTGGGGTTTGCAGTTTCGGGAGGGGCCGGTACCCTGATGTGCCGTGAGGAAGCCATGGCGATGAACGGCAAAGATGGATCGGTGCGTCGATCGCAGGTTTAAAATGTGCGGCATTTTAATCACACATATTTCTCTCCCTTTCGCTCAGGCGCTTTTTCTCTCCCCTGTGAATATGGGCTTAGCACCTTCTTAATCTGGTTCATGCATCTGATTAAGGAGGCAGAAAGGCAGCTGACAAAATACTCTCAGGACTTTTAATTCCTCCCTTCCCGTTGTTGGGGAAACGCATGGGAAATGTGCAAATATTCGGGGACCAGCTCTTTGCCCTCCAACAATGCGGCGGAGGCAGTCCTAAAAAATCATCTGTTGTCCCACTTTTTCCACCTATTTTTAAAATGTACCGATTTATCTCTCTGCCTCCCGCTTTCCCCCTTTATCCTCACCTTACTTGGCTTCCTGCAAACAGATTTAAAAGCACACACATATAGGGCCTTTCCGCATTACACTGTTACAGTGCTATGATTCCTCTTTCAACCTCCTGTGGAATTCTGGGGTTTGTCGTTTCCGGAGGCCAAAGAGGTCTCTGGCTGAGAATCCTAAATGCCCCTCCCTAAACTCCAAACCCCATAGGACGTTGAAAGTGGGATAATAGCACTATAACAGTGTAGTGTGGAAAGGCCCTATGTTTGCGCCGAGTTAATTCAGAAAGGAGAGAGGGAAGGGAGGCCGGATCTTGGCCTTCTCAGTAGACCCAGGCAAAAACAACCTGCTATAGGGTCTCCCATCTTGGGTATCCTTCGTCATTAATAACCTCTGCCATCTTGAAAAGAGTATTGGATTGGGTAAGGATACAAATGTATAAGAAATCAAAGAAGAAATAATGTAATTGTTCTTCTCTCTGTAGGATGGAAATTATGTTTGTAATGGAATGGAAATAAGCAATTTCAACTGGAAGATTTAAGCATGGAAGTGTGAGGAAGGGGGTTATTTTCGAGACATACTTTAAATAAAAATTATACAAAAAAACTGCACAACCTCCTGCCATCTTGACCACACTCTGATGTTGAAAATGTCCCGCTTTTCACCTGTGAAATGTTGGAAGCTATACAATTTACGGGGAGATGTTCTGACGTGATGCAGGCACTGAAATGCAATCTCTTTGCCACGAGGCTTACATAGAACTTGGAAATGTGTATTTTTGGGGTTGCAGCTCCCAGAACTACTTAGCCAATACACTGTTGGGGGATTCTGGGATTTGCAGAGCAGGAAAGAAAAGGAACTGATGCTATAGACTACTGACATGATTTACCCTGCTGAAAACCAACACGCACAGAACTGCAACCACATCCCATCGCCCCGGGAGTGGGAATTGTGTAGCTTTTCAGATGTTTTGGTCTGGAGTTACCAGAGTCTGTAGCCAGCAGAGGCAAGAAAGGCTTAGGGCTGGCGGTCACACAATTCTGTCTGAAGCTGCAGTTCCTGACACACGCAAATATTATTTAAGGAGATCTCTCCTGCATCCGTTATCCTAGGGATTTAGAACACATCCCATAATTGCACTCCGTCTTCACAACAACCCTGTGAACTGGCTCCCCAAAGTCAAGACCAGCCTTCCAAGGCCACCCAGGGCGGTACACCACCGCGAAGCTTTTAATAAGCACTTCTGGCTTTTTAAAAATCCTCTCGCCTCTGCAGCATTAGCACGTAAAATGTGATAATAACACAGTACCCGACTGCGAAGCGGGCTTTGCTGACAATATCTTTATAATTATCTGAAGGGATGTTGCGTAAAAGATGGAGCGGGCTTGTTTTCTGCTCCTCCAGCAACGAGGGCCATGTCCGCACCACACTGTTATAATGCTATGATTCCACTTCCAGCCTCCTATGGAATCCTGGGGTTTGCGGTTTAGGGAGGGGCATGGAGAATTCTTATCCAGAGAGCTCTTTGGCCTCAGGAAACTACAAACCCCAGAATTCCACAGGAGGGCGAAAGCGGAATAATAGCGCTATAACAGTGTGGTGCGGAAAGGTCCAAGAATCTGAAAGTCGGTCATAGGGTCACCGTAAGTTGAAGTCAACTCGACAGCGAAGAACAAGAGAAAAATTAACAAAAGAACTCCCAGAGATGGAAACAGGTAGACCACGATTTGTCACTATGGAGCCATCCATTTTTTAAACTCTCTTTGGAGGTATGGGTGTATTTGTCAAGATAGCTGCCCAAGCTTCATAATTTATTGCCTTCATCCCTTGGTGTTTTTAACACTCGCTTTTAAAGAGTGGACTTTCAACCCTGCCGAAGGTGGCTTGTAGGAATCGCCCGTGCCCTCTGCAAAGCTACTTTCTTATCTCACCAGGCGAGGAAAGAAAGCAGCGTACAATGTGATACCAGCTGCTGCTCAGGAGCCAGGATTGGGTGGGCCACAGATGCCCCCTATGCCAAAGGGCGGCCGATATTTGTGAAATGTCGATGCTCCGTAGGTACGACTTAGTCCTCATAATCCTACACCTTGTAAAGGACACCTTCTCTTATTTCAGGCTTCCATCATTGCGCGTGGTTATAAACGGAAATGCCACGCACGGCAATGGTCATTTGTCATCGTTTTGCAATCATTTGCAGTCTGGCTTTGCAAAAAAGCAAAAAAACCCAACAGCCCCGGGCTGCCAGTCCCATCATCCCCCACTCTTGCGTATGCTGGTTTGGGAGTTGCAGTGCACCATTGACTTTGCTGGAGAGAGTTGTACTCCAACAACGTCCAACGGCTAGGGCATCCCATGCTCGGAAACACGAGGACTGCCCACCGTAAAATGAGACACATGGCTGCCATCGTAAATTGCATTGGGTTTGGCGTCGTGCAGGCCTCCTTGATATGAAATGTCAACTTTTTTTTTTTTACTGCTGGCTGAAGATGAATTCATCAATGTTGAGATCAAGGGAAGTAATAATACCACTCTATTCTGCCTTGGTTAGGCCCCACCTGAAATACTTTGTCCAGTTCTGGGCGCTTCAATTCAAGAAGGATATGGACAAGCTGGAACGTGTCCAGAGGAGGGCGACCAAAATGGTGAAGGGTCTGGAAGCCACGAGGCCCTGTGAAGAACGCCTTAGGGAGCTGGGGATGTTTAGTCTGCAGAAGAGAAGGTTAAGAGGGGACATGAGAACCATGTTTAAATATTTGAAGGGATGCCATGTTGAAGATGGAGCAAGCTTGTTTTCTGCTGCTTCAGAGACTAGGACACGGAGCAATGGATTGAAACGACAGGAAAAGAGATTTCATTTAAACATCAGGAACAACTTCCTGATGGTAAGAGCCGTTCGACAGTGGAATACGCTGCCCTGGAGTGTGGTGGAGTCTCCTTCTTTGGAGGTTTTTAAAGAGAGTCTGGATGCCCATTTGCTGGGGATGCTTTGGGTGTGTGTTCCTTCCTGTATGGCAAAATGGGGCTGGACTCGATGGCTGTTGTGGTCTCTTCCAGCTCTATGATTCAATGAACCCTGTGAGAAACCACATCTGAACGCTGCCTCTGATGTAACCACATCTGATCTAACCCAACTTCTCTTCCTCTTCGAGCGGATCCAACCGGGGAGGAAATCAGAAGTGAAAAAAACAAAATCCATATTTGGCGTGGATTTTCTCCTGACTAAACAGCCAGCCAAACCTATAATTTTTAATAATCTGTCAAGGTGGAATGCTTCTGATTTTGGGGAAGATTAGCGTCATCTGCAAGGCACTCTGTTTCAAGACATTTAGAAAACAAAACACGCAGTTCTTTGGAACCAGAGGAATGCAACGAGGAGCCTTCCTTTCAACACAAGTCCGACGCAACACGCCCCGGAGGTGGAGCAGATTTTATCAGATCCGTTTTGGAGAGACTGAAAAGCAAAGAGATAATGAGAAAGCAAAGAGCTTTGTCTAGGGAGGGGCAAAGGGAGGGCTGGAAGACAGCAAGGACAGGTTCCTTGGTGGGAGAAACAAAATGCATCAGGGAAGCACGAAGCAGCAAAAGGAACATTTCTGTGCCGTTCAGGTAGACATTTCTGGGCTGTCCTATTGGGGCAAGGGACCCTGCAACACTGGGCCGTTTTCCACGGGAACAAGCATGTTAGTTTGAGGGAGGCGGTAGAAACAACAAAGAGTCTTCTGATGCTTTAAAGAGTAATCGATTTATCAGGGCAAGATTTTTTTGGACTCCAGTTTGGACTTGCATATACATATTCAGAACGTGATCTCTCCTCTGGGTAAACAAAGGGTTAATGATGTGATGGGGTTTTTGAATTGTTGATTTGTTTATCTGGAACATTTTGAGCATTTGGAACCTGCTGGAACAGTTTGCAAAGGCAGCCCCATGTAAAGTGCATTGTAGTAGTCCAGCCCACCAAGGCATGTGCCACTGTTGCATTCATTTAGTTACAACGGAGGGCCTTTTCGCATCGCATTGTTATAGTGCTATTATCCCACTCTCAATGTCCTATGGAATTCTGGAGTTTGTAGTTTCCTGAGGCCAAAGAGCTCTCTGGCTGAGAATCCCAAATGCCCCTCCCTAAACTCCAAATCCCAGGATTCCATAGGATGTTTAAAGTGGAATAACAGCGCTGTAACAGTCTAGTGTGGAAATGGCCTAAGTCCAGTCTCCTTTGGCTGGGGAGAGAACATGCGCGGGTGTTTATGCCTTTCACTCTCTTTGGAGAGATCATTGCATCAAACATACGCGCTCAATGGTTGCCGTCTGGCTGATATCCCGAGGCTGCATTGAGAAATCTATTTTCAGACGCAATCTAAAACAAATACTCTGCCTTAGCAAAAGAGAACGTCCCTGTTTCTCCAGCAACGTGGAGAAACTGCGATATAGTTAGGGAAAAAAATACGACGACGCCCAAACCTTGGGAGCCCAAACTGGGGAAATATTTCCTTCCCGGCTGCAGCTGAGACAGGGGAATTTTTATTTCAATTGTGTGGTGTGTGTGTATGTGTGCGTGCACACACATGTAGCCTTCAATCTGGGCTGACCTTCAGCCTAGGCCAAATAGATTATTCCCCCAACAGGCTTGTGACATTTCTGAAGTTATCTCAGGGTAGTGGCATTTATGACAGGAAAACACCCCTGGCGGGGTGGAATTGTGGAGAAAAGCATTTGAAAAATACGACAAAGACAGGCTGCGCACTGCATGCCTGGGCGCACGCCGGCGCTTGCTCACACTTACTCTCTTTTGCACACACACGCACAAGCACGTGCAAATCACATAGGACAATTTCTCAACGAGCTGCCTCCGGAAAATATATTTTGGACCCGACTTCTTAAAGTACTGCCGGTGGATTGCAAAGTTTAGTTTTTCATTTTAAAGGGAAGCTTTCTTGAGACCTGCACATGGGAGGCTGTTGAACTTCCTCCAAAACTCTCTAATTCTAATTCTTGGTCTCTCCCCTTGTTGTTTTGCTGCCTGTTTTGATGATACATTTAGGAACTTCATTTTAATGACATTTTATTACTGCATTTCTGAAAGCCACCCTGGTATCCATAAGGATGAAGGGTGGTTTTAAAACATTTTAATTAACACCTGATGGATGAGGACAAGCTGCAGTTAGTGTCATGAGAAGGGTGAATTTTTTCAGATTTTCCTTTAGGGTGTGTATAGGGCGATCGAGGACTTCTCTCTCCCGCCTAAACCTGCCCCTTTGGGTGTATTTTCCTTCCCAAGCCTTTCATTTTGCATTGCCATTGTCTTACCTGTGCAAATTAACATATGCACATTTTATACATAGCAGCAACACCTTTTCTATGTTGTTAAGGTTGTTGCTGTGTGCCTTCAAGCTCTTTCCGGCTTATGGAATGCAATGAAATTCAACAGAGAGAAGTGTAAGGTAGGCAGAAAAAATGGAATACAGAAATATAGGATGGGGGACACGTGGCTGGATAGCAGTACGTGTGAAAGGGATCTAGGAGTCTTAATAGACCACAAGCTGAACATGAGTCAGCAGTGTGATGCGGCAGCCAAGAAAGCCAATGCGATTCTCGGTTGCATCAGTAAGAGTATGGTGTCTAGATCGAGGGAGGTACTGGTACCACTCTACTCTGCTTTGGTTAGACCTCATCTTGAATACTGTGTCCAGTTCTGGGCACCCCAATTCAAGAAGGACATGGTCAGGCTGGAGCAGGTCCAGAGGAGGGCGACCAAAATGGTGAAGGGCCTGGAAGCCATGCCCTATGAGGATAGACTTAGAGAGCTGGGTATGTTTAGTCTACAGAAGAGAAGGTTAGGAGGGGACATGATGGCCATGTTTAAATATTTGAAGGGATGCCATGTAGAGGAGGGAGAGGGCTTGTTTTCTGCTGCTCCAGAGACCAGGACAAGGAGCAATGGATTCAAGCTGCAGGAAAGGAGATTCCACCTGAACCTCAGGAAGAACTTCCCGATGGTCAGAGCTGTCAAGCAGTGGAATCTGCTGCCTCCATGGAGCGTGGCGGAGTCTCTTTCTTTGGAGGTTTTTAAGCAGAGGCTAGATGGCCATCTGTCGGGAGTGCTTTGAGGGTGTTCCTGCATGGCAGGGGGTTGGACCGGATGGCCCCTGGGGTCTCTTCCAACTCTACATTTCTATGATTCTATGGCAATCCTAAGGCAACCCTCTCACAGGGTTTTCTGGGGCTGAGAGCGTGTGACATGCCGAAGGTCACCCAGTGGATTTCCATGGCCGTGCAGGGAATCGAACCCTGCTCTCCAGGTTGCAGTCCAATGCTCAAACCACATTATACCGCACTGGCTCTCTATCCAAAACTAGCTACACTATATTACAGAAGGCTTTGCACTTCAGGACAAATTTGAATCTAAACATCTGTGTTCCAGCACTATAACCTCGACCCCACACTGCCTTGCATTTGATAAAATTATTTCTGATCTTCTCTCCCTTGCTCCGTACCCGGTGGGGGTTTGGGCAAAGAACTTTCCACTGGACTGTTCTCAGATCTGTCTGTGCTGCCTTTAAGCAAGCTCAAAATAAACCTGAATTTATTTATTAGGATTTATTAGCTGTACTGATATCGCAGCTTCCTTTAAGTCAACCAAAGGCAGTGCATATGCCTCTTTTCATCCCTAGTTTGTCCTCATAACAAAACTGGGAGGCAGATCAAGCTAAGAATACCTGGCAGTTTGAACGTAGATGTTTTATATTCCTCACCAACCATTAGACACACTTATGAAAAGGCAGCCTCTGAGAATACACAGCGGACACAGAAATTTTATTTCATTTGAACCAGCCAGGCCCCACCATCGGAGCCTTGGGGTTTCCTTGGGGTTCACAGCTCTACGCAAAGCACGACAAAGTTCCTCTGAGCATGCGCAGAAAGCGTGCCCCTCGCCAACGAACGATCTAAGCAGCCGTCACAAGCCTGAAATGTGGAAGGAAGGCTATTTCCATGTCTCTCTGCGCAATTTTCCAAGTCAGGTCTTCCAAACCCCAGAAACTGTTGCTCTGATAAATCAAGCGTGTTTTACAAACTTGGGGGAAGAAATTAATGTAAAGCAGTCCTTGTCCAAAAGAGAACGATGACATCCGGGGAAAGGAATGCAGGGCAGTCGGTTTGAGGAGATGGAAGCCAGAAGGAAAGGAGGAGAGGAAGAAAAAAATGAACGGAAGGGAGCCATCCATTCCCTTCTTGCTCTCAAAATTGAGGTGCAGGCTTTTTTCAACACACGCAATGCTGTAGGGCTTCCTAACCAAAAATATGGTTGAAATTTGTACTAGCTTTGTCTCTCAGAGCTGGAGGAAGAGTGAGCGGAGCAAGAGATTTTTGCACTCTAAAATGGCAAACTGCAAATCCCAGGATTCCATAGGATGTTGCAAGTGGAATCATAGCGCTGTAACAGGCTAGTGTGGAAATGGCCTGAGAAAGGCAATGATCCCTTCCTCCTTTTTCTTTCCTTGCTGCTGGGTAAACTACTTTTGCACTTTGCGGTTTCGTTTGCACCAATTGAAGCAAAGTGAGGACAAACAACAGAAAATGGGAGGAGGTCATGGCTGCGTTTTATGGGACATTTTAACCGGGGCTGCCCCTGCGAAATCTGTAGAGTTGAAAGGTAGGTATAGAATTACAGAGTTGGAAGGGACCACAATGGCCATTGAGTCGAACCCCGTTCTGCCATGCAGGAATAAAGAAAGCATACCCAGAAAATGGCCATCCAGCCTCTATTCAAAAACCTCCAAAGAAGGAGACTCCACCACACTTCCGGGCAGCATATTCCACTATCGAACGGCTCTTGCCATCAGGAAGTTCTTCCCGATGTTTAGGTGAAATCTCTTTCCTGTAGTCTGAATCCATTGCTCCGTGTCCTAGCCTCCGCAGCAGCAGAAAGCAAGCTTGCTCCATCTTCAACATGACATCCCTTCAAATATTCGAACACGGCTAGCATGTCCTCTCTCAACCTTCTTTTCGTCAGGCTAAACGTACCCAACTCCCTAAGCTGCTTCTTGCTTGGATGTCTTTAAAAAAGGGCTCAAAGTGTCTTAACAGAGGAATTGCACAAAAGTTAAAAAACACTACAAAAACATATTATAAAAAGCATTTCCTCTCCGAAAGGAAAATAAATACACTGGGATGGGACTTAAGGCCAATATTTTAAAACCAAATGAATGCCTTAAACTCATACTGAAAAGATGAATATATGTTGGGGTGAGGCCTCTCTGGGAAAAACATCCTATAAGTTGCCAGGGGGTTGGGGAGAAGTCTCTTTCCTGATGATGATGATAATGATGATGATATTGGCATTATCATCATCACAACTTCCACCACACCATTTTCTCCCTGAAACTTTACAACCTGCAATATAACAAGCCCACGATCCAAGGAGTTTATAGTTCAACCCAGGGGAAGTGATTTTGGGAAGGGGAAGAAAGGGAAGGCACTTTTATAAGGCATTTAAGAAATAAACAAGCAATGGTAGTTTCTGTATTTTCACACACACACACGTACTCAAAAAAGACAGCAGAAACTCCCCAGGGTTTCTCCTGTCTAAAAAGAAAACTAAAATTAATTCCAGACATATCCTCCCTGCACCGTCCGAAAAGCGAAACGGTTTGACCATGGGGACGCTTTGACGAGGCAAGCCAGAGATCGGAGATAAAGTTTTATATGTGAAATATATGAAATTTAGGAATGAAGGCATGGGGAAAGAGGGAAACAACAACTGCTGAGAGAAAGCTTTCGGGCGGCTGATGTTCCACGCAAAGCTGCTGACGGATGCACGGACGCAGAGAGAGGAATCCCGTGCCGATGACTCTGAATTCCTTCGGGGCATGCTGCAGCCCTCGTGCGCCATTAGTCAACCAATGCATGCAGCCAGGTTAATTAAATTAAAATGCACATGGGTGTGGGTGAGTTGCTCTCCCCTGGCCTTTTAAAGCCAAGTGGAACAGCTGCGGGGAGGGGAAGGGTTGCGGAGAGGTGGGAGCTGGAGAAACTACCCAAGACGGCCGCAGCCACACGCGTGGATTTCACTCTTTAAAACTAGGGTGGGAATTACGCAGGCCTCCAGTTGTTTCGGGACCACAACTCCTGATCGTACCCACCAAGCCAGATAGTGACGAGGAATGCTGGGAGCTGTGGTCCAACACATGGAGGGCGTCACCGGGCCATCCCTTGCTCTGAAATGACCTTTTCTGCCAGTGGAGTTATTGGAGCAGCCCCAGCCCAACACACATTGAGGAGGAAGGGCAAAGTCTGAACAGAGTGGGCGGTAGAAGCAGAGCATCGGAAGAGACCACAAGGGCCATTGAGTCCAACTCCATGGAAGATGCACTCAAAGCACCCCCAGCAAATGGCCATCCAGCCTCTGTTTAAAAACCCCCCAAAGAAGGAGACTCCACCACACTCCACTGAGGCAGCAGCACATTCCACCACTGAACTGCTCTTACTGTCAAGAAGTTCCCCGAATGTTTAGATGGAATCTCTTTTTCTGAAGTTTGAAGCTATTGCTCCGTGTCCTAGTTTCTGGACCAGCAGAAAACAAGCTTGCTCCATCTTCAACATGGCATCCCTTCAAATATTTAAACATGGCTATCATGTTACTTCTTAACCTTCTTTTTGTCGAGCTAAACGTACCCAGCTCCCTAAGCCGCTCCTTATAGGGCTTCATGGCTTCTAGACCTTCTACCATTTTGGTCAGCATCCTCTGGACATGCCTGTGAATATACTTCCTGAATTGTGGTGCCCAGAACTGGACACAGTATTCCAGGTGAGGTCTAACCAAGGCAGAATAAAGTGGTATTATTACTTCCCTTGATCTCGACACTATTGATGCAGCCTAGAATAGCATTGGCTTTTTTAGCTGCCGCATCACACTTGTGCAATTTTGCCCATGATGCCTCACCGGACTACACTTAGGCATTTTCAGCCAAAAATGCAACCAAGGATCAGAAACAAAGGGGGTATGGCAGATGAGCATGCCGTTAATTCTCTTCCTAATGCAGTGGAGGGAATCATCTGGCCCTCCAGTTGCCATTTGACCTGATCAGAGACAAATGAAAGAAACAAGTGATCAAGGAGAAGAGGTTTTTTTTTAATTCTCAAAGTCTATGCATCAACATTCAATATATTTCCCCTCAAAGCAACTCACAGGAATTGCAGCAGAATATTAAGTGAATCGTTACCATCCGTCCCGGATATGTGACACTTCTGGCTGGTAAGGCACCGGGCACAAACCCAAACAGTTGCAGCCCTAAAGTCTGGAGGAGAAACTCCATTCTTCCATTCTCATCTCAGTTCCAAGATACATTTTGCTTGAATTCTAGCAAACTCCCTCCCCAGAGATTAAGGGCGGAGATCAGGGTTAGATCCTGACAACCTGAGCAGAGACACAGGGGCTTTGACGCTCTTCCGCGGAGACCTTTCTCTGGAGACACAAGCGCCCGTAAGTGCCACCCACGTGGCCTTTTGTCAGCCGGCCGGGATTAACGCAGACGCATCCGAGGATGTCCTGCGGAGGCATAAAAACCAAAGGAAGCAATATTGAAATCAAGAAGGAGATTTGCATTTTCATTAAACAACAAAACATTGCTTGGTCAGACGGGAACCTTTCCTTAAGTGCTCAGACTGGTATCTACTGGGGCAGCACACTAATGCATCCCTCCAAGACCTCTTTGAGCAAGAAGTTCCCCAGCGTGGTGCTCCCAGAATCCACACTGGGGCACAGCTCTTGCCTCAACAAGCTGGCTGCCTCCCTGTTCTCTGCAACGCCACGGAGCTACATATGAAGAGGCTTTCTTTCTTTTGACGTTCAACAGGAATCCAGCTGCAGCATTGGACACCGATGCACCCCCCATACATGCAAACTTTAATCTTTCCAGTACAGATACCATAACCTCCTTGCCTGATCAGAATAAAAGCCTCTCTGTTCCAGCATCTTGGGAACAGCCAGATACCTCTGCATGTTCGCTAGGGACGGAGGTCATGGTCGCCCTGAAGCAGACAGCTGCAGAATACGGGAGGTTCCATTGACACACTGATGCCTGACATTTCTAAGGTCACTTCTAAGTCGTCTCCACTTTCCGCTCCCCAACCAAAACTCACCCCGTGAACACACGGTGATCCTTTAACCCAGGAGTGAAGATCACGTGGACCTCCAGAGGTTGTCAGACTGCAAATGCCAGCAGCCCTGGCCAGGAGAGCCAGTGGTCAAGGACGATGGGGGTTGGAATCCAACCACATCTGGAGAAATGCATCGTTCCCACCACTGGTTTTGCAAGCACTGCAGTCTGTTGCTGTACGTAAGGACATGTGAGTTGGAGCAGTCATTTAAATGCTGCTCCTCCAACTGTTTTGGACTTCAGCTCCCCAAAGTCCAATCCAACATGAATTCTGGGAGTCGGTCTGAAAGATTTGTAAACCACTGGGCTGGAGGAGGAATCCCAACAGGGGAAGGAAGCAGAATGGCTCAGTAACAGAATTTGTACGTGGCAAAGACAAGACTACGTCTTTGGGTCTTTCCCAGCCTCGCCTGAGCGATGGGCTTTCCCCTCCAGGAGAAACGGGAAGGACTACATCTCATGATCTGGCGTAGCATAACCTAACTTCTGACATTTTAAAGATTCCCTCCATTCCCTGCCCCAAAGGAGAACCTCGCTTCCTCTGACCTTAATGAAATACTTCAAATCCGACGGAGTGATCAGGACGTCGGGGGTGACGGGCAAGGATGCGTACTGGTAGAAATTCTCGTAATCAATGTTCATCTCTTCTGCAGGAGGGTAGAGAGGGTAGTAGCTGCCCAAGATTAGGAGCAAAGGGTGAACGTGGAAGAGAAGATTCCATTACTTTCAGATTCAACACCCCGCTCTCCCTCACATCCGCAGACACCCCAGCAGCTGCTGCCGCTTCTCTTTCCCCTGGGTACCAACCGGATGCCAAGCCGTGCTTTGCAATACCATTGCTAATTCCAGGAGGTCCACAGCCTCTACATTCAATGCCAAAAAAAGGCACCACGCTCCAACAGGCATTTTTTGCACGTTTCTATCACAGGGTGTGTGTGAGAGAGAGAGAGAGAGAAAGAAAAGAGCTTGGGATTTTGCCAACTATAATGCTCCCTGGCCTGCTGTGCAGACTACAGAATGCATATTTATTACGTGCGTGGAGGAAGCGGAACCAGCTGTTGTATGGCTTGCAAGGCTTGTACGACGGTTCGACCGTGAGACTAAACTTTAAATAATTATTTTGTAGAACAAGATACTGGGACTCGGGAGATCCAGGATCCAGCCCCCTTTCAGGTACCAAAACTCACTGGGTGACCTTTGACCCGTCACTCTCTCTCAGCCTGACCCTCCCGCACAGGTTTGCCATGAGGATAAGGCAGGGGGAAAGAGAGCTGTGAACGCCACCCTGGGCTTGCCAGAGGGAGGGCAAGGCAGAACTATAACTACTGCAGTTGGGCCTCCACGTTTGCGGGTTTAACTTTCATGGATTTTATTATTTGCAGTATTCTCCAACCTTTGCCCCTACCTCAGGCACTTTCTTTCCAGACAACCTTCCCTCTCAGAGGCTCCAATCGGGCCACGCAACCTTTTAAAAATCTGCCTCTGGTCCTCCTCTTCCTCCACCAGAAGCCTTTGCCTGGCCAGCTAAAGACAGATCACACTCTGGTTGCTCAACCCAACAAACAATCTCCATATAGATGCTTCATAGAATAAAATCATAGAGTTGGAAGAGACCCCAGGGCCCATCGAGTCCAACCCCCTGCTATGCAGGAACACCCATCAAAGCATTCCCAACAGATGGACATCCAGCCTCCAAAGAAGGGGACTCAACCACACTCCAAGGAGGCAGCATCTTCCACTGCCGGACAGCTCTTCCTGAGGTTCAAGTGGAATCTCCTTTCCTGCAGCTTGAATCCATTGCTCCTTGTCCTAGTTTCTGGAGCGGCAGAGAACAAGCCCGCTCCCTCCTCAACATGACACCCCATCAAATATCTAAACACGGCTATCACGTCCCCTCTTAGCCTTCTCTTCTGCAGACTAAACATCCCCAGCTCCCTAAGGCGTTCTTCATAGGGCTCCATGGCTTCCAGACCCTTCACCATTTTGGTCGCCCTCCTCCGGACACGTTCCAGCCACATTTTGCTATTTGCCATTTTCCCATTTTTGCAAAGGTCCTGAGCCCCAAACCCTAGTGAATGTGGAGGGCCGACTGTGCTAACTGTTGTCGTATGCATTCAAGCCATTTCTGACTTACGGCCACCCTCAGGTGAACTTATCATGGGGTTTTCTGGGGCTGAGAGTGTGTGACATGCCCCAGGTCACCCAGTGGATTTCCAGGGCTGAGCAGGGAATCTGACCCTGGCCTCCAGGGTTGTCGTACAGTGTTCAAACCACTACACAACGCTGGCTCTCTACTAACTACTGACACGTAATAATATCCCAGCAATGGCCATTTCCGTACTGCACTGTTATAGTGCTATTATTCCACTTACAACATCCTGTGGAATTCTGGGGTTTGTAGTTTGCTGAGGCCAAAAATACCCTTCCCTAAACTGCAAACCCCAGGATTCCATAGGATGTTGAAGGTGGAACAATAGCACTATAACAGTCTAGTGCGGAAATAGCCAACATCTCATCCGCATGTGCGAGGCCGTATAAGCTCGTATTGCCATCTGAGGCAAACGACAGAGAAGACGCCTTCCTCCTTCTCCCATTCAACACAGAAAACCCAAATGGGCTGGTAAATCCAGTCTCCTTTGAGGATTTGTGATCGTTCTCCATTGCACTCAAGGGTGGCTGTGTGGGTGTCCTTGTGTGCGTGTGTCTTTGTGTGTATTTTTTCCTGCCTGCTGTAACCAAAGAGCTCACCTCCGCTGAGTCAGGACGTGCTTGAGAATTCGAGAAAAGCGATCCAACACACCCGAAGAACTGGGCAGAAAAAACCAAGAGAGAAGGGTGAAATATTGTGGACGATGGGAAAACCGTCTTAAGTCGTCTCGAGAAATTATTTTAAGCTCGGAAGCAACACATGAGGCCCTCCTGATGGATTTTACCAGTGGCAAAGCTAAGAGACGGAACCGGTAGGGTGGAGCGTTCCTCCTCTTTGCACAAGAGAAAAAACAAAACAAAACCCTGGCTATCTTTTAAAAAAGATGACTCAGAGGGCCACGAAGGCTACAAGCCGATGACCCCCGTGTCTGCAAACGTTTCGGCCAGGAATGGAGGAAAAGAGGCCAGACAGAAGACTCCATAGGAAACTTAACATGATTATTTTGGTTAAGACGGTTACATATTTAAGTGCTCCTTCCCATACAACTGGAGAGTTTGGGATAGCTGTTACAATGAGATTTCCTTGGCAAACATGCAAGAAAACATAGTAGCCTTTTCCCCCCTTTTTGTTATGACGCTATTCTGTGTGGACTTTTAAGCAAGTTTGTACCCTCTGAAAAAGTAAACAAGTGGAACTAGGAGCAGTTCCGCACTAGACTGTTATAGCGCTATCATTCCACTTGCAACATCCTATGGAATCCTTGGGTTTGCAGTTTCGGGAGGGGCCTTTGGATTCCATAGGATGTTGAAAGTGGAATAAAAGCACTATAACAGTCTAGTGCGGAAATGGCCCTAGTCTCTGGAGCAAGTAGCCCATGAGCCTGAGAAATGCCTGATGCTAATGGAGGTGAAATTTTATTACTTATTACTTATTATTTTTACTGTTCTTTTTCTCATGGCCAATAAGGAGAATGCCCTTAGCTGGCACTGAAATCCCTTATTACCATCTTAACGGACAGCATCCCAGAATGCAGACCCTGTGATGCTAACAGTTTTTAACATCTTTGCTTTTTTTAACATCTTTGTCGGATGAAGAAGCCAGCGGAGTTTCGAATGCTTGCATAACGCATTTTATGCCTTGTATTTGCCCCAACTAAAGTATCGCTGCTTGTGGATTTTGAATTTCGTTGTATTTTGGCAGGTGGGGGGACTCTCTTTTTTGGAGCTCTCCAAAGAGAGGTTGGATGGCCATGTCTCGGGAGTGCTTGAATTGTGTATCCCTGCGTGTCGGATTTGCCGACCTTTAGGATGGGACGTGACCGTAGCAATTGACTTTGGCCGAAGGGCTGAGGCAAAAATGCCAGCTGGAAGACTCTATGAAAAGAGGAAGGAAATAAACGAGCTCTGTGCAAGATTAGGGGGAAGAGAAAAGATTTGACTCTTAAAGGCATGAGATGGTTGAATTAACAACATGCCTGGGGGCCCTCTTACGTTGGCTGAGCTCATTGGCTCCGTCCACCCGGACGCATGTCTCTCCGTCCCAGCCCTTTCATGGGAAATTCTTATGAGCTGCACATTCTGATGTCACCCCACACGTTTTGCTTTGTCTTCTTCCTCTTAACGAGTCCTCCATATCGGGCTTACGGTGTCCTTAAAGCAAGTACGGGCGGCTGGTCCTTTGAGCAGAATTACTCCGCTAGAAGTCAAGGACGCTCTACAACCATTTTTCTGCACCTTTTTTGTGTCTGAACTATGTCTAAGTCCATTTCCGCACTACGCTGTGATAGTGTTATTATTCCACTTTCAACCTCCCACGGAATCCTGGGGTTTCCAGTTTAGGGAGAACTCTCAGCCCGAGAGCTCTTCGGCCGCAGTAAACTACGAATTCCAGAATTCCATAGGAAGTTGAAAGTGGAATAATAGCACCATAATGGTGTAGCGCAGAAATGGTCCAAGCTTTCAAACAGTGACACGGAACACGTTACTGGGAGGGATTCTGCCTTTGAAGATCTCCACCTTCCATTTGAAAAGGAAAACAAGGTTCTAGTCCTTAAGGTTGCAAAACCGCCTTTCAATCCATGTGGGGAGGGGAATGGTACAAGAACCGCTGAAGTCTTTTAAGCCAGGTTGCCGGCTCCATCCAACATGACAACATCTGCTAGAGAAGGGATGGGCAACTTATGGCCATCCAGATGTTTCTGGCCTACAACTCACACAGCTCCAGTTGTGGATGGAATTGCGGTCCATCCACAACTGGAGGCCACAAAGTCCCCGTTGCTGAGCTCCAGACGTTAACCTTAATTACTTGACTTTTGACATTAATGATGAAGGCAGGGTGTATAAAGGAAACAGGGAGCATATTTCTTAGCTAACACAAAACCTGGGGCCAACTTGAGCGAGATTCTTTGTGATCTCAGTAATTCTGCACCTCGGGGCTGGTTTTTCATCCTGTTAATGGAACTACGACACTTTTGGACACTGAATCATGTCTGATTCACACTATTTCCTCATCTTTTCCACTGATACTCAACCCTGTAACCCTCCGCCTCCAAATTTGCAATGGGATTGTATTCTCTCTTTCACACACTCAACTGTCTGGAGATTAGGAAGCGATGATTTCAAAAAGAAAACGGGCAACAGACTTGGATCACTAGAGAGCTACATCCAGTAGTCAGCCTGGTAAATGTGGACATAGCATCACCTACCAAGCTCACAGATAGCAAGAGAAGGAAGAGCTATTAATGCTCCCTTCATTTTTATTGCCGGCCAATTAAGTCTTTAGAACTGTCTTTCCCAAATACACGTCTGTATTGCAACTACCGTTACCCCAAATGCAAAGATCTGAGCTCTAGGAAGAGATTAGCTTGAACCCCTTAATGTCAGTGTCTTCTGCCTATTCTCTTTTGAATTTTACGGTCCTGACCACGTCCTAAGCAAGCTTGACCTGGCAGCACACCTTTCTGGCCAGCGTCATCCAGCCATGTATTTCCAGCCATAAATATGTTTAGATATGAAAAAAAGCACATCTCTCCGGATGGGGGCATCGGGGTGGTAACCTTACTGCCTACCATGGCCCAGGAGTCAGCTTCTCCGGTTGAACAGCAGCCTCAAAGGAGAAAAGCAAACGCTAGCTAGTCAGGCTCGATGAGAGCCAGCTGCCTCCAGCCTTTGTAAGGAAGGCGGAGGGTGGTGGTCCGATGCCCGAAACAACTCGTGTGTTTGCCAGCCCTTGCCTTTGTGCATGCTACAGGCTTCCTGCTCATTGTCTGCCTGCCTTCTCCGACCTTTGGATCGACACCTGACTATGCTTCTGCTTCACTCTGAACAGACAAGGTCTGCTAATCTGTCTCTGTTGTCAGCTGAATATCTCTGCAGTCCGTTACCTGGCAATGGACGGCCGGCACCTACAACACTGCCATCCCAGCATCCTTCAAACATGTTGTACTACAACCCCCTTCAAACCCAACCTCCACAGCTGATGCCTTCCCCCCCAACCCAGCACCCTCTAGGTATTTTGGATTACCACCCAATCACCTCCAACCACCACGGCCAATATTTTCCCAGCCTCACACCTCGGAGTTACCGCACTAGCCGGTACAACGTAAGCTTGAGTGTAACACATGGGAAAGGAGATTGGTTGGGGGACGATGTTTCCGAGCATACCTGCTGATTTCTTCCGAGCCCATATGGAAAAGCAGGTCCACGGAGGTCAGGCCCACGATCACCCCATTGATCTCCAACGTGCAGGGGTCTGAGACAAAGAGCACCCTCTGGAAGCAGACGAAATGAGTGGGGGGAGAGAGCTGTGTGAGTTTGCAAAAGAGCGAACTCCCCCAGACACAGATTTCTAATTTAATGCAGCATAGATTGCACGCACAAGAGACTGTAAAAGCAAATATCAAAAGATGCTGGGCAGCCAAACAAAGCTCTTGCTTAAAAATGCTTCTAATAAATAATAAAGTGGAAGAAGAGTGACTCCTAAAAATTGCATGACTTATTGGAGATACATAAATTGACAACACTGTTAAGTGAAAGAGCTGGCAAAACATTAAAAAGTTTGAGAAAAGATTGGGAATATTTGATAAACTATTTGAAAAAACTAAAGGTATCTGTAGTAAGCATAGAAGGAATACAAGAACAATAATGAAAGAAAATAGCCTCCTCATGTGCAGTAACAGTCAAGTAAACAACTGGAAAATATATACAAGGAAAACTTTTTTTTTCTTTCTGTCTTAAATTGTATTTTACCTAGACCAGTAAGTCACATTGGTTTTGAATGCAATATAATGTATTATGTCCTTTTGCTTTTTGTAATTCTTTTTCATTGTTAAGGTAAACAATGTTGTACTATTCCTTACTGTAATATACACATGAAGGTACGGTCTTGTAGTATAACGAAAACAATAAAAAATAAATAATAGTTTAAAAAATAATAATAAAATAAATCACCAACAAAGCTCACAAAGGAGGAAAGGTTGAATCTCGTATCTTTCTAGGCCAAGCTGAACACCCTAACCTGGGTGTGTATTTGCAAAAGGCTTTAAAAGCAGGGATGGAGAAAGTGTGACTCCCCCTAACCCCAATTTGTTTTTAAAATTAAAAAGATTTTTTTGGCCACAGAGCGTCAAACTTCCCCCACACGTGCTTTAGAGCCATAATCCTCAGGTTTGATGGAAAAGGAAGGACTGTTCCTTTTCCACCTTGACGCTACTTAAAGGATGAGAAACAGAAGTTGGTTTTAATGCCAACCTCACCATGCCAACCCCTTATTTGCACTGTTTATGGACTAAGCAGAAAAGGGTTGGGGACCATGTTTGGACTGCAACTCCCAGCATTCCTCGTGGGTGGCCAGGCTGGCTGATGGTGCAATTCTTACCTTGATTTTTGGGGTCCCTTGGAGGACACCTCAATGTGCTCCACATGATGGGGAATGGAAACTAGCCAGAGCACAAGCAATAGCAATGCGAGGGGCAGGGTAACCTAGCGGGGTCTTTTACCCAGTTTTTACGGGGTCAGGCCAGGCCAAAAAACAAACAAGAATGTCCAATCAATGATTTTATTGAATTCAAGTCTCACGCACCGACGCAATCACGCACACACGCACCCAAGAGCTATTAAGAAACAAAAGAGAGGAAATCGGATAGGGGAGTATTGGAGGGGTACAGTTGGGGTAATACTGCGCCTTTTCCTGAAGTCCTGGGTCTGGGAAAAACAGCGGAGAAGTGGAACTCAGCACGGAGAGGGCCGAGGGGATCACTCAACGGATGGAGCAACGGTCTGCTGGGGTGACTGGGAGTGATCCAAAGAAATGCTCAAAAACTGGGACTATTTGTAGGGGAAAAAGTACCTGGAGGACCAATCCTTTCCCGGGGAGGACAATGGGTGTTGCACAAAGAAAGAAGCTCCACCATGGTAACTTCCTTTGCGTGACGGGATTGCAAGGTATTGCCAAAGTCTCGGGATCTTCGGCTGCATTTGGCTGTGGTGCGACTTCATGTAAATGGTCCTCGCCTGATAGGATATTTGCCCAGCTTGGGGCAGACACGCTGATCCCCTCAAGTTGGCTTCTCAGGGGCTGAGGACCCTTTGTTTATTGTGGGTTTGCCCAGCTTGAGGTCTCCTGGGGCTACGGGACGGGGGATTTTACTGCCCTGACCTGGTTTTTGATCGTTCGACCGTTGCTGCCTACGTGCTCATCCGGACGACCTCTCCGGCACACGGAGTTATATTTAATATCAAAATTGCAGACCCTGGGATAGGGTTTTTCCAGTGGAGTAACACAATAATGGAAAGAAAGCAAGCCAGATGAATCTCTGTCTCTGGTGGGAAATTCTACGGTGACATTGGGTTAAGGCTTCTCACTGATTAATCCTGAACAAGGAGGGGGAAATGTCCAGCCAGGGTTGTGCAAGGCCTCCCTCTGCCATCTCGAGCTGTTCGAGGGAAGTCCCCATTTCCTCTCTCGGGATGACACATGCTTCCTGGCAGAAGAAGTTTTGATTGGAAATGCAATCTTTTCCCCCTGCAACTCCCAGAACTAACTTTCACAGGAAAAACCCCCCGAGGATGAAACACACCCACATAACTCTGTCTTTTTTTTTCACTTCTCCTTTCCCAAATCCAGGCAAGGGATCAGAAAGGTCGGTTTCAGGAGAAAGAGCACTGGAAAGGACCAAATCTTGGAAAAGTTACTTGTGGGAATTACAATTCCAAGAATTCCTCCCCACAAAGTCTTTTTTTTTCTTTGCACCGGTGGGAAAAAAAATCTCTGCCAAGACTGAATAGAAACTACCGTCCATCCAAATAGAGAGTATTAGGCTAGATCAGGGGTGAGCAATTTTGGAAGGTTAGGGGACTTGGTGGCCCTCGAAACATATCGAAGCACAATTAAGTAATATTTTTGGCCACCAAATATGCTTTAGGGGACATGGGGCATTCTCACCGTGTTTTAGAGCCTTTGCTGGGCTCTGCATTCTGAGGTGACTAATTTGTTTTTTTTTAAAAACATTTGCAAAAATGTGTTTTGGTCCTGGGGAGGGCAAGGGGACCCCCAAACATTGTGGAATCCCTCCACATCCCCTAGAGGTCATTTTGCAAAATTTAGGAGCAATGGGGGCTGCCTGTGGCCACACTTTGCCCATCCTTGAGCTAGGTGAACAAAGAGCCCAGCTCTTTGCTGCTTTTGCAAGCTATCGAGGCTGTTCGCCTCCCCGCCAACGCACAGAGGCCAACTTACCAGCACTATGGTGAGGAATGGCTGAGGGTTACATGCTCTGCCGGGGGCACCCTTGGTGACGGCGAATCTCGATGCATTTGTTCAACTCACAGCTAATGCAAGTTTCTTGTCTGTCCCCAAACATCTCCACTGCTGCTAGCAAGAGCTTGGAAAACCCGGGGGACTACAACTACCAGCCTCCCCTCCACTAGGCTGCCAGTGTGGCTGGAAGGTTCTGGGAGTTGTAGTCAAGAGTAACATTGCCCATGCTCTGCGCTTTGCTTAGAAGAGCAGGATGTATTGTGTGCCAAAGTACATGCTTCCTTTTCTTTAAAGAGCAGCTCCCTCCAGTGGTAACTCAGCTGCTAACAGGACTAATATCTCCAAGGATGTCCCAATAGAGCCATACAGGGAAGGGCAAAAGAAACTCTGGCCATTTCCGCACTAGACCGTTATAGCGCTATTATTCCACTTGCAACATCCTATGGAATCCTGGGGTTTGCAGTTTCGGGAGGGGCCGCCTGGCCCCTCCCGAAACTGCAAACCCCAGGATTCCATAGGATGTTGCAAGTGGAATAATAGCGCTATAACGGTCTAGTGCGGAAATGGCCTCTGTGTGTCCAATAAAGGGAGGAGTAGGGTTAGAAGTGACAGTCTTGCTACTTCCTCGCACAGGAACACGTGAGGGAGTCCCTTTGAGCAACATCAAAATCCCTTATGTAAAGGCAAACATATACTCCACCGTAATGAGAGCTTGGATGAGTTACGGGGGGATTACAGCCCCCCAAAATCCGCCAGCCTGTATGGTCATCACACAGTGGTTGAGAGATTCTGGGGTTGTTTTGATGAAGTCGGAATATGTGCAACCGAAAGTTAAACATCCTTTTCCAATCTTTTCAAAACCCCTTTCTTTTTCTTTACCTATTATCCTGTTCATATCTATTTTCATACTCTAAGTTTCTTGGAGCAAGGCATTTCTTCATTGCAAAATGTCCTGTGCACGGATGACTTATTTTTTTAATTTACAGTTTTAAGTGTGCACATACGTCCTGCTCTTCTAAGCAAAGTGCAGAGCGTGGCAATGGTACTCTTGACTACAACTCCCAGAACCTTCCAGCCACACTGGCAGCCCAGTGGAGGGGAGGCTGGTAGTTGTAGTCCCCCAAGTTTTCCAAGCTCTTGCTAGCGGCCGTGGAGATGTCTCATCTTTCTGTTCAAAAAAAAAAAAAAGGTGCTCGAGGTAGCTAAGGATAAGAAATAACGGATTAAAAAAGCCTAACCAAAAATATATTAAAAGCACAATTAAAATGCATTTGCTTTCTTTCTGTTCAAAAAAAAAAAAGGTGCTCGAGGTAGCTAAGGATAAGAAATAACAGATTAAAAAAGCCTAACCAAAAATATATTAAAAGCACAATTAAAATGCATTTGCTTTCTTTCTGTTCAAAAAAAAAAAAGGTGCTCGAGGTAGCTAAGGATAAGAAATAACGGATTAAAAAAGCCTAACCAAAAATATATTAAAAGCACAATTAAAATGCATTTGCATCTCATCTTTCTGTTCAAAAAAAAAAAAAAAGTGCTCGAGGTAGCTAAGGATAAGAAATAACGGATTAAAAAAGCCTAACCAAAAATATATTAAAAGCACAATTAAAATGCATTTGCGTCTCATCTTTCTGTTCAAAAAAAAAAAAAGGTGCTCGAGGTAGCTAAGGATAAGAAATAACGGATTAAAAAAGCCTAACCAAAAATATATTAAAAGCACAATTAAAATGCTTTGTTTCAAGGCCAGAGCCCAAGGAACTAATAAAACACAGATGGGAAACCAAAATCTTGGTTTTGAAACACAACCAAGTGCATATAAATAAATAAACCGCTCCAATAACAAAGTCAGCGTCCAATCCAACCTTCACTGCCAGACTCGGTTAATACTAAAAGCCGCCTAAATGAAGATGTAATTTTATCTACCAGAGAGAGAGAGGGACAGAGAGAGCATCCCAACCTCTCTCTGCAGGGAGTTCCACAGTTTGAGACCAGACACCCAGAAGGCCCTCTCTCATGTCTCCACCCAATACGCTTCAAGTGGCAGAAAACAAAAACCCCGAGAGAACCCAAGCCTTTCTTCAATTCTCCCTTCGAAAGCTGAGTTTGGTAGTCCTTCAACCCACGGGCTCAGAGTTTGCCAGACAAAACTTGCTTCTGATCCAGGGACTGTCCGAGAAATTTCACCCTTGCAAACCCTCGAGTTTAAAAGCGAGAGGTTCACAAGCTGCACCCAACAGAGAGGCTGAGCAAAGATTTCCCCCAAGAACTCCCTCCCTCCCTCCAGTATTCTATCAGAATTTAGCTAAATTTAGACAGTCGCTCCGAGTATCGGAAAGTACCTGCTTGTCTTCCTTCGAGGGCTCGTAGCAGGAGAACGGAGGCTGCGGGTAGACGTAGACGTGGTGGACGTCTCTCGGCGAAGGGACGACGACAAGGCGCGATCCGGCACTGACGTTTGGGGACGACAGAGAGAAATAGATTTGCTAAGATGTACGTGGGAAGCCTGAGAGGGGAACAAAACTCACTGGGGCGAGGAAAGCAGCTAAACCAACGGATGAGTTCCCGAGCAACCCAAAAGCACCGCATAGCTGGCGCTTTTCAAATGTGTGCGGCAGTCGAATTAGGAAAAAAAGAGACGTGTAATTGGGGCTAGCAAAATGACTTGCTGAGTAGGGGCAGAGTGAGAAAACCCAAGCTTCTGGCCAGTTGAAGAGCAGTTTAAGAAAATTAGGTATGTCACCATTAGTTATGACCCCCTAATTTTTATTATTTTTTTTCCCATACAACATACTGTACAATATATTAACACATTACCCATTTTTCTTTAAAAGTACCCCCTCCCACCCTTCCTCAACCCCCCACTGATGGCTTTTAAAAAAAGTTCTAGTAACCATTACCCAAAATGTGGGTTATTTTATCAATAGCTGTCCTCACTTCTTCGTACCCCTTTTCACCTTTGACATTTTCAATCCATAAACTCCAATTGTCCCACCAGGTTGTTTCATTTATTTGCCCATTATATTTCCCTTTTAAAAAAATCAGATAAGACCGATTCTGCTAGGTAACGTATCCAACTTTTTTTTATCCCAACATTGTTCATTTTTCCACGCCAGTGCTATCACCACAGGTACTGCTCTTTGAAAAAGATTTTATTGCATAATCTTCTGTTCTACTCAATCTCAATTTTTCCCAGATTCAAAATTAAGCAGATCTCTTTATTGAATTGATTAGATTGATTAGTTATGACCTAGGACATCTCTGCATGACATTGACTCCTGTTCAGCCTTAAACTGCGCCTTTATTCTATTTTATTAAAAAGATCTTCCAAGGGGAGATGCAAACTTGCCATTAACAGAGGCCGGAAACAGATGAAAAGGACACCCAGCATTCGTTCCGAGTAAGCGGAGGAAAAAAAGGAAGGCTGTTTTTGCCCTTTGTTTCCTCTGTCTTGCCAGCAGCACAAAGATGAGGGCAGGAGGCAAAGGCAGAAAAAAGAATGTGAGGACAAAATATATGCATGGTGTTTCTGATCTCTAATGGGGTTAGAATCATAGAATCGTAGAGTTGGAAGAGACCCCAGGGGTCATCCAGTCCACCCCCTGCTATGCAGGAGCACCCATCAAAGCATTCCTGACAGATGGCCATCCAGCCTCCGCTTAAAAACCTCCAAAGAAGGAGACTCCACCACACTCCACGGAGGCAGCCGAGTCCACTGCCGGACAGCTCCGACTGTCAGGAAGTTCTTCCTGAGGTTCAGGTGGAATCTCCTTTCCTGCAGCTTGAATCCATTGCGCCTTGTCCTAGTCTCTGGAGCAGCAGAAAACAAGCCTGCTCCCTCCTCGACATGACATCCCGTCAAATATTTAAACACGGCTATCGTGTCCCCTCTTAACCTTCTCTTCTGCAGACTAAGCATCCCCACCTCCCTAAGCCGTTCTTCATAGGGCACGGCTTCCAGACCATTCTGCTTTTAGATTTTTCCCCGGGGCGATCCCAGTGGACCTGGGGACGCTCTGTAGTTCAGTGGGGCTGTATGGCACAGAGATGGTCTCAGGTTAAACCGCCAGCATCCCTAGCCAGGGTAGGGGAAGATCTCCATGAAATATTTGGGGTGTTACTGCCAGAAGTGTGGACAGCATACAGCCAGATGGACCGGGCAGTTCTTTAGCAAGGACGACCAGGGCAAGGGTTCTCCCTAAACCTCTCTTTTAAAATGGAGACTTGCTTTCTCCTGAGAAGAGCCATAGGACGGTGGTAGAGTATTTATGGCAAACCATCCCACCATCTGCAGCTGGGAAAGATCCCTCCTTCTCACCTTTCTTGGTCAAAGGAAAAAATACTAAGCTGGATGGACTCAGTAGAAAGAAATTTCCAGTATACCTATTTGTGTCCACACTTGGGCACACGGGTATAAATACCACTCGGACTAGACCGAGGGCCTTTCCGCCCTACACTGTTATAGTGGTATCATTCCACTTTCAACTTCCTATGGAATCCCGGGATCTGAAGTTTCGGGAGGGGCCTTTCGGATTCTCAGCCGGAGAGCTCTTTGGCCGCAGGAAACTACAAACGCCAGAATGCCCCAGGAGGTCGAAAGCGGAATCATAGCACTGCAACGGTGTAGTGCGGAAAGGCCCCTACTTAGAAGCGTTCGCAGCATCCAACATGCGAGGAGAGGCACACGCAGAGGGCCGAACGATCCGGGAAGTCCAAAGGATGGATCGAGTCCTCACCTCCTTGTCCCTTCGATTATCGTTTTCACGCACATGTTGAAGACGTCCTCAAAGGAGCTGGTGAACTGGCAGTCCTAAGGGAGGACAGAAAAGGCTCAAGGATGGAAGCTCAGCAGGCAGGGCAGCTGGATTTGCACACAGAACAATGCAGGTGTGTTATTCAGCCGATCACAGGAACTGGGTACCAGGGGATGATGAGGAAAGACCCTTCTCTTCCCGAGATCCAGGATATAGTTGCTGCCGGCCAGAGCCAGCCATCCTGGGCTATTTATTTATTTCATTTATATGCTGCCTTTCTCCCAGAGTGGGACCCAAGGCAGCCTCCAGAACAGTCAAAAACATTCACAATAAAAATTAAAAAAAACCAACAACAATTAAAATCAGCCACATAAAAGCAGTCTAAAATCATTGCAGGAACATACAAAAGTTTCTAAAAAGCAGATAAAATATCCTAACAAAAATACAAAGCTCTCCTGCTCACTTATTAAAAACCCGCTTGGACGTTTTTGCCTGCCAGCAAAAGGAAAGCGGGGAGTCAGGCCAGTCAGGCTTCCTGCGGAAGAGAGTTCCACAGGGTAGGAGCAGCCACTGAGGAGGCTCTTTCCCGTGTCCTCACTAGGCGAGCCTGGGACGGTAGCAGGACCGAGAGAAAGCCTTCCCCTGCAGATCTTAGGGCTCTGGCCGGTTCCTATAGGCAGATATGGTCTTTCAGATAGTCTGGACCTAAGCTGTCTAGGGCGTTACAGGTCACGACCGGCATTTTGAACTGTATCCGGAAACAAACAGGTAGCCAGTGAATCTACCTTAACAAGGGAGTTATGTGCTCCCTATAACTAGCCCCAGTCGTTCTGGCTCCAGCATTTTAACCCACGGAAGTTTCCGAACGGCTTCCAACGGCAGCTCCACGTAGACCGCATTACAGTAGCCCAGCCGAGAGGTCATCGAGGCACGTGTCACCGTAGCCAGACCTGACGTCTCCAGGAACGGGCACAGCCGGTGCACAAGTTTTAGCTGTGCCAACGGCCGCCGCTGAAACCTGAACGTTCGGGCTCGGAGCTGAGTCCCGGAGAACACCCAAGCCGCGAGCTCAGAGAGATTTCAGTTAAAAGGCAAAAGCCTGTTTAAATCAGGTCTTTGCCCGCTGGGGAAAAAAGAGCAGAGAGGAGGCCAAGCAGGCCTCCCCGGGAGAGAATTCCATAGTTTGGAAGCGACCACCAAAGGTGGGGATAAGCGGAAAGCCCCAGTGGTTAGCAACGGTGGGATCTCCGGAAATCCACATTTAGCGGCAGTGGCTGGGATAGGCAGTTCGGAGGACGACTTGTACAGAAACACTGTATTTGCCGGCATACAAAACTCACTCCCCCCCCCGAAAAATATTGTCGGAAAACGGGTTCCGCCTTCTACACGGGTGCCTCTTATACGCCGGCAAATACGGGACACGCCTTACTGCATTTTAGCAAAAAGCCACGCCACGTAATCCGCAACCGCTTGCCAGCCCCATATTTCGCACTCGCGGCCCTCTCTCTTCCGGTCGCCCTCGTTGCAGCTAATTCGCCCTCGTTGCTGGCTCCAGAGCAGAAGGAACTATGAACCCATTGCGCAGCGTGGAAAGCCGCAAGCGTCCAGAGCCGACCTCTTTTACGCCGAACTCACCTCGACTTGCTTGTGCTTTGCGTCGAGGAAGGGCCCGAGCTGCAAACAATCAGAGGAAACCCAAAGTCATCAAGACCAGCGCCCTAATTAACCACTACCATCCTTTCCAAAAAAAAAAAAAAAAAGGATAATCAAAATCCCCTTAAGCGCTCTGGACAAATAAGGAAATGAAGCAGGAAAGCTTTTGACGAAATCCGAGCGTCTGCCAGCTGGGCAAAAAGCTTACGAGGAAAGGCTGTTTCGCCTCGGCACGCACAACACGGGTTAAGCACCCCGGCGCCCCTTCAGGTGCTTTTGTACTACAACTTCCATCATCCCCCATCCCCGGCCACGGTGGCCGAAGCTTTTCAGAGTGGCAGGCCAAAACGTGTGGAGGACGCTGCCTGGCGCCCTAATTTCGAGGACGATTTATCGGGAAATAACCTCCTATTTCTGATATACGTTGACTCCAAAACAGGGGTGTATCAAAAGGCATTTATTTCTCTCTCTGAGTCAGTCGAGGGGGAAAGATTTTAAATGGGGTTTTTAATGTCACGCTTTCAATGAATTTAAGACCTGAGTTTGAAAAGGGATTACGGAAGGGAAAATGGGCGATTCTATTTGAAACAACGTCCTGTCTTTGCCCGCTGGAAGAAAGAGGGAGAGAGAGAAAAAACAGGGCCAAGTGAGCCTCCCATGGGATGGAGGTCCTGAACCTGGGGGCCAATACCAAGAATCCACGTTTGGTCAAAACACTACATGGTATTGGCATTTTTATTGTGGCTGGGAAAGGACAGAAGCGAACAAAATTTGGATTTGGCCGGCTTGGCTTCCGTCTGTTCATCTATGTGAACAATGGCATTAATATGTGGAAAATACTATTGCATGTCCAAGCCTGATGTGGCGAGAACCTCTTACGTTGAGGCATCAAAGCAGATACCTACTTTTCTTCAATCAACAGCACCCCTCCCTGGTAGCTTAGCTACTTTAAACTGATGCCACATCAGATCCATTAAAGGAAGCCCCAAGAAGTGCAAGATACTACGCTTGGGCAGAAAACCAAAAATGGACAGATATAAGATGAGTGACACCTGGCTTGACCACAATACATGTGAAAAGGATCTAGGAGTGTTAGCAGACCCCAAACTGAACACGAGGCAGCAGTGTGATGCGGCAGCTAAAAAAGCCAATGTGATTCCAGGGCTGTAGCAGCTGATCCTAAGTACCTGTGACTGAAATCATTACATATTCTTCCTCAATTTATCCAAAATCCATTTCCTTTCCTTCACCTCTACTTCTATCTGTTTCTACACTGTCCGTTTTCTGAAGCAAGGAACTACCTTCTGGTTTGCAAAGTGTCGTGCCCACTGCTGATTTATTTGGTTTGAAATAAAATTTCAAATTTACATATTTATGCACATTCACAGTCTTCTGATAACCAGTCATGTAAGTGGCTGTGTTTTTTTTTCCCCTTACGGATATTTGGTCGGCGCGTTTAAGAGAAAATGCTGCACCGGGTGGCATTTTTGAACATTTTTTCAACCCCACAGGTCTGTGCGCTTTGGGTTGTAGGGCCACACGTAGCCTATGGACCATACTTTCCCCAGCCCTGAATTCGAATCCTGCGTACGGGTCTGAATTCAAATCCTGCGTACAGGTTTTCTCTAATTCTCTCCTATCACTGAATTTCAACACCGGACACATGACGGAAAACTGCACCGTTTAGCACGTGCAGCTCATATATGAGTGATCATGGAAACATCTTCCTTACCAGGATGCAAACATCTGGCTTGTCTCTATTAATAACATCGATCAGGTCCAACATGGGGTCGTAAGTGATGCTGTCGGAGGTGGTATAAGGACCACAGGCAACCAAGACTACCTGGGGCACTGAGTCTGGAAGGGTTAAAAGCAGAGAAGTTGGAGAAATTAACTGGAGCAAAGTTATGTGCAAACTTACCCAATTCACAAAGACCAAACCTACAAGCAAAGCAGACAGAACTTGTGTCCCAAAATCTCTGGCACATTAAGGAAACACACCTAAAAGTGGATTATGATTTTTTTTTTCACGTGGATAAATGCAGATTTTCCTTTTTTTCCCCCCATTCTATTTTTTTATTGAAACAAATTATTAATATAATGGTAGTTACACAGTCAACAACAACTCTGTTCAAAAATCGTTATTTCTTCAAACATTATTTCAACCATTTCTTCTCCAAACTTCAGCAAAATTTCCACTACGATCTTCCCACCAGTGTTAATTACAATTCAGAAGAAAAAAACCAAACCAAAACAAAACTTAAAAGGCATACATCTATCTGATGCTGCCATTGATCACATTATTGATAAAAAATAAATAAAAAAAAAACCTCAAAAAATATGCAAAAATTACTTCCATTAGTTAGAGCTCATCCACTTGGTGACATATACATTTACAAAGAGATAAATGCAGATTTTGCATGTGAATAAAAAAATAAATAGATGCATGTCTACAAAAAATGGAAAATAAGCCGTGGGTCGAACTCACCTTCGGCCAACTCTGTAGGCTCATAGAAAGGAAGCGGCACTCCCTGAAGAGAAAGGAAATTAATGTGTTTTTTAAGAAAGCAGAAACACGGAACGCCTATCCCCACGGAGCCACAAACCCCTAAAAAAAGGAATAAGACCAGTAGGGAAAAAAGCCCAGAACAAAAGAGCAGCGGAACATTTTTACGATAAATAGAATTCATCACCTCATATAGTTTAGATGCAAAAAACTGTTTGCCGGTACTGTTGATGCCTTCCATAACCACAACCTGGAAATTGGAAAGATGAGAAACAGTTAACTTTGAGCATTCCCTCTCTCGCACCGTAAACCACCGGATGCTCAATTTTTCTTTCTCCTGGTTGCCTCTATCACTTCATTTTTTAAATAAATCCTACCAGAGGAGATTCACTGAACTGAAGAAACTTTGTGCAAAGTGTTAACAAGGTGCCACCGATTCAATGACCGTACTCTAGTCAGAACTCGCCACCGCGGTTTCTAAAAGTGCCCTGGGACTAATTTTGGAACCAAATTTTAAAACGAAACGAACATTAACAAGCATCGAGAAACCATGAAGAGGGCGCTGGGGACGTTTACCCTTTTGAAAAGAAAAAGGTTAAGAGGGGACACGATAGCCACGTTGAAATATTTGAAGGGCTGTCATGTTGAAGACGGAGCAAGCTTGTTTTCTGCTGCCCCAGACACTAGGACACGGAGCAATGGATTCAAACGAGATTAAGTAGGAGGGAAAGGTTGCCTTCTTTCCCATTTTAAAAATTATCTCTTAAAATCGCTTTGGTTTGTTATATTTTCTTTCCTTCAAGGAATGCAAAGCAGCGCAGGGGGTTGTCCTCGGCCTTCTCAATGAGGTCCCAATCTGAGACTCTAACCACTATACGGACACCGGAGAGTTCCCGCCAAGCTTGCCCATTGACCGTAGATGGTGCCATTTTGGCTACGTAACTCAGAAAATTGAGTTTCCTATTGATAAACACGGGGATAACAGGACAGATCCATATTCTGCTGTTTACGAACCGAATTCGGAAAGCCAGGTAAGGCTTCCGAAAGGCAGAAACACAATACCCCCCTACCTGAAAATGCCTCACCTGGCCAGGGAAGAGGGAGTACTCGGGGAGCTCGGATACGTCCACCGGAACGAGGCCGCCCGAGGAATATTCCTGATCCCCTTCCAGGACGATCGATTTGGCGTTCAGTTTGCCGTTGGAGTCGCAGCCGATCTGGCCCAGAACGGTCACGCGATTCTTTTCATTTTAAAAACAGCAACCGCACAACACATGGACCATTGTTTAGATTAAATATAATGTGCACAACCACCTTTTTCTAGAGCTGGGATTAATTTTAATATTGTTATTAAAGAAGCAAGCAAGGTTATCTGTGCAATTAAACCAAGTTAAGCATCGGGCGAAAATAAAACAAGATCGAGACCTACGTGGAGACGAACAGCAAAGTAAAATCAGCAGTTTAGGCTCATATTATTCGTGTTTCACGAAGACAAGTATAAAATGCCATTCCTTAAATTGTGCATTTCAATAGTAGGTGGAGCAGCTGTCATATTTGCAGGATATCTGCATATCCTCTTTTTGATTAACTTTTTTTTTATGTTTTAATGATGACTAAAAGGGACGTAGGAGCTTATTTAGTCGTAGTTGTTAAGATTCTTTCCCATTCGCATCTCCCTTTTGCCCGTTGATAGTTGATGTGTGTTGATACCTTAAGATGAACGTATTAATATTATATTAAGCAATTTTTTAAAATAAGAATAAATGGGAAAAAAAAGAATTAAGGAATTCTCTGCACCTAGGAATTTGAGCAGTAGAACGGAACAGAGTTGACTGGCCTTCCAAGTGAAATCCCTCATCCGGTTACTCAAAGCTTTACTCATTTTAGCAATGAAATATCGGAGGAGGAAAGGAGAAGAGGGGGATCGCCGCCGCTCTGAGTAAATCCTTGCCAATTCACCCAGATATCTATCGATAAGTCCAGATCTCGGAGCTTGGATCTCACACCTTGGAAAAGAGCGTGCATTTTTTTGTTTTTGACTATAGCACCCACCAACATGGCTGGAACTTTCCAAGTCCTGCTTCTGCCTTGTTTTAAAACGGAAATGTGAAATATTTAAACAATATTTAAGGGGCAACCGCCAAGCCTCATCTCGACCTTTGTAAAAAAATAAAGCATCAATACCTCCATAATCTAAAGCATGCAGGTTACCTGTGCAGGGATAAGCAAAGAGGAAAATTCTTCTATTTTATAGTGCTCCCTTAGCGCTTCGCCCAATTCTTCAATTCTATATGAGAGAACTGTTTAAAAAAAAAAAAGCAGAGGTGCAGAAGTTGGAAATCAACCTGAAATAAAAAGGATAGACAGACGGAGGCAACAAAAACAACACTTTTGAGTGATACCCACAAAGCCTTTACAAAACGATAACAAAATCAAATCCCTCCCCGATCCATTAAAGGTTACAAAGGTTTTTTAATCTTTTTATTAAAAAGTATTTAAAAACAGCGAAAATTTAAAAAGAAAGTTGATAAGTAATATCAAGTTATATCATTGAAACCAATCCACCAATTACGTAAATGCCCACATGCGTTTTACATCATGACCTGATATATAATGTGTAAATAGTAATATGTGTGTAAATAATAAGAAAAAAAAAGAAAGAAAATAAACCCTCCTACAAGTTCTTACTTAGGAAGAAATGGGCACTCTTATTATATATCAGTATGCCTCTGTCAAATATTTACATTCACTAAGACTTTACCACTAATTGAATATGTAAAGATTTTAATTGTACTTGACTTTAATAATGTAGTTCATATTATTTCATTGTCACAGAATGATTCTTAATTCTAGTACACCCTCCTGCATATTTCTAAACTTTCAAACCTCGAATAAGTCCTTACTTTATCACAACCTTAACTATGGTATATTCAATGGTGAGTTTTTCATTTGTTTTTGACCTCTATCGTCTTCTATTTAAACCTCATGTTATACATGTTATAAATGTCCATTTCGACAATGGAGATCTTTCCTGAACTCTTTCGATCTGCACGCACCATTTAGCCTATATTTTATGTCAGATCAGCTCAAGCACACCTTCCTAATTTGCTGAAATGATGATAATAATAATAATAAAAAAATAATTGGAAGACTCCCACAATGGTCAGTTACGTGCATGCCATACCTTCTGTTTTTGGTGAAATCCATCTAGCTGTTTATGTGGGATACAGTGGAAAAATAAACTTCATTTTATTTTATTTCATTTAGCCGTGCAGGTATATAACAAGATACCTTCTCGGTTGTCCATCAGGTCCTGGAACATGAATTTGTACGGCTTGGTAAGAGAAGCGCCGGTGGAACTGAACGGCGTCAGGACCGTCTCCGAGCTCCCGTTCCCGCTCCAGGAGATGCCTTGTACAGAGCCGAAAGAGGTAACAACTTCTCCACGGTGGCTTCGAGAACTGTATTTCTGTGATGGGGTAGCACTTGGGTGGAAAGAGAATATTTTTTAAAAAATCTGGAGACCTTCTCTGGCTTTGCCGCTTTGCTTTGCTCCGCCCTCAAGGGTCTAATTCCGAGGAGTCGTGCGCAAGACTGCATCGCCTAAATATCTAAAACAACAGGCTACGGTTTGGGAAGAGCTGGCGAGACAGAGTCAGCAGACATAGCGCGAAGTGGGTTTTGGTTTACATCGATTCGGGGTCACGTCCGAACTGAGAAACCCCCTTGCTTTGCCTCCCAAGGTCCCTCTACCCAAAGCATTAAGCAGGTGGCAAACAAGAAGTTTTAACTGCAGCTTTCGGCCGGAGACACCAAGAAACGGGGACGGGTTTGAAGCGTGCTTTAAGATTTGAACAGTGTTTTTTGCAATATGGAAAACGAACCACTAACACTTCCAGTTGCTGAGTCTGACCTCAGCTATTCGTGGTCCCTGCCTCAGACTCCTGGGAAGTATAGCTTGACGCAGTTATTGAGAATTTAGAGTCACCTGCAAAAGAGTGCATGACCACACAACAGTTTAGGTAAGTATGTAGGTATGCACCCTTCTTGATAAATGGAGTCAAGGTCAATTTGAACAGTGCGCAGGTTTCCCAAAATATTCTCAGGGGTAGAAATCTGCTGCAAGAAACTCAGCATCTTAAAAACTATAAACTCTAGTCCAATTCATGCAAACCAAGTTAGCGCGTCAGCTTCAGCAGTTTGGGGACCAGAGCTGTTGTGAAGTTGAATATTTAGGTCTTTATAAGACGTTTTAATGTTTTTTCAATGTTTCTAATTTGGAAGCCACCTTGGGTCCCGTTCTGCGAGAAAGACGACATACAAACATAGTAAATAAATACCCATCAGGGTCAACTTGAAATGCAAGCTGCATTTATCGCAGTACCGCTAATGCTTGCTCGGCAACACGTTGGATTTTGCTGGAAAACGCTCAGCCTTTCTCTGGGTGAGGCATCAGAATGGTCCGGTGAATTGCATCTTGAGAAAAGATCCCTTTTGGACTATAACTCCTAGAGGCCTTTCCTTCCACTGGAAAAGCTGCAACCCACAACAGTAAAGTTTGAAATCTCTAGAGAAAAGTCCCAAGGAAACAGAGACAACTCCAAGAGTCTCAGAAACATCGTGCCAGTGAACCAAAGTGAAAAGCTGGAGCCTGTCTTATGGGCCATACCTTGGAGAGAAGCTATTGGGGGAGAACGCCAAATGGGGGCTTCGGGCGGAAAAGGTCCGTTTAGAACGCACGTTCTCCGGTGTTGTTATCTCCCGTTTCTGAGAGGTCTGCAAGATAATTCAACACAAATCAGCTGAGCACAATCCAGCGCGGACACTGTGAGTTGCAAAAGCAGCAAAGTCAGAAACTTTCTCCATCTAGCCTAGTATTTTCTAGTTTCCGAGATCCTGGGGAAGTCCAAGGACCTCTTTCCTATCTTTGGGACCTTTGGCATGCAGATGAGACGCTCTGCCGCTGTGCTGCGAACCTTCCTCTAAGAAGAAAGTAAGATTTCAGTCCTGATTCAAGAGGAAACTGCCACATATTGAGTGAGACCACCGTTCCCTATGCTTCACAACTAGGGATGGAATGGAAATTTGGCAACTTCATGACCAGGGTGAATTTGGAGTCCCCGACCCGAGAAACTTAAGCAGGAAGAAAAACGTCACATCAAGAGTTCCTGCAAAATGCAGAAACTTTTTTGTTTCCTGCACAACCCAAACTGTGCAGTATTTCAACTGCAGAAGATTTGGAGAAACTGTCCAGCTTTGCCGTCAAAACCTGTACTCACAGTCTTTTACTATGCACAGAAAACTACACATTTCCCAAGCAGGGGGGAAAAAAAACCCCACTCACATTATTTTTCGCTAGGCACTTGGGAAAAGTACAGAACGTGCAAAGCTAAACGGCACACCATACCCTTAGACAAACAATGCGGTGAAGCTTTCAAGATTCTGGCTGCAGCCTTTGTCGGTTTTAAAGTTGCACGGTCCTGATTTGACACAGCAGGCAAAGAAATTTGGCAACTGACTCTGCAGCCACACGCGGCTCCGTTGTACAACATTGCTGGATTTTGCACAACACTTTGGTTGTGCAAAATTCGTTTAACATAGAAAAAACAGCAGCGTTGCACAACAAACATTTTGTCCCTACAAAGACACCATGAAAGGCAGCTTTTTAAAAATTCACAACACATCTTCTTACTTACTTTCGATGGTGATGTGTAGGTATCCAAAAGGTTTTCATCCTCTTCATCAGGTTCTGGTCTGAGAAGAGCTAAGTATCAAGAAAATTCCCCGTAAATAAAATTTACACAGGGCTACCATGGCCCAGTGGTTAAAGCCAGCTACTTCCTTGCACTCTGCGCATGTTTAGAGACCCCTTCTTTAACATCAGTGGGCTTATTCCAAGATACAGCCCTAGAAACACATTCCAGGGCTGTAGTCCTGATTTAAACTAAAGCCACCCCAAAACAACAGCACCCATCACAGATATGGGAACTCGTATGCGAAGACAGGAAAATATAACGCTTCCACCTCGGCACCCCATTTCTTTTGGTTAGATCTTTGCCACTGTATCTTAAAAAATTGCTCAGAGCAGAAAAAAGAAAAGAAATAAGCTTATGCTTAATTGTGCGGCTTGTCCTGGGGCTATTTTAACACTAGGAAATTCTGCTGTGATATTCCATTGCCCCCGAAAATCCTCACACGGCACACAACATTATGGAGGATACAATCCCAGTGTGGTGTTGATCTCTGTGATGTCAGACGTTTCGTTCCCGATCTGAGGCTTTGCAACTCGCTTGTTGAGCACCTGAAAGACATTCAGAATAAGGATTATAATATTATTATTATAATAATTGGAACTGAAGATGACTTCCTTTTCCAAAAAAAAAAAAAGGCTTGTCCTGGGCTTAAAATAAACCAGGGAGGCCCCAAAACACAGCAAAGCTGTCCCAAGTCTCTGCGGCGAGGGAGTTTGGGACTTCTGTTTTTTAAATAAAAAAAAAGTTTTTTAAAAGTTAAAGAAAAACGGAGGGTGCAGTCCTCCAAGGTCCCATAGTGGAGCAAGAAGGCCCCCCAAACCCTGAAAGTTGGCCACCCCAAGTGCACTGAGCTAAACGGATCAACGGTCTGATTGAATATAAGGCGGCTTTACATTTTCTTAATGAAATCAGTTGTTTTTTTTTTAAGAACCCCAGTGACTAGAACCTTATTCTCATTTTAGGGGAATGGCTGCAACTGATAGAACATCTCAGCTCCTAGCAGCTCCAAGGATGTGAGAGAAAATACCGTGCTGAGTCAGTGTTGGCTAGGGATATGGAAACGTTGGGCTGCCAAGTGATGCTGGACTGCAATTCCCATCGTCCCCCAACCACTAACTCTTCTGGCTAGGGAAAGAGGACTTGGGAGCCTGGTAACATCTGAAGAGGCCTAGGTTCTCCACTCTGGTGTAGACAATTGGAAACTAGATGGACCGACTGGTTTGGCTCACATAAGGCAGCTTCTTATCTAATATACAAAAAGTCAACCTTTGTTTGTCTGTGTCAGATGAAGACTTGATATGATTGGCTGCGTCGGGCGAAGATTTTATGGAATCCTGGGCTTTACCGTTTAGGGAGGGGGCCTTAGAACGCTCAGCCAGAGAACAGGCCAACTGCTAGGGAGACGAGTCCTAGCAGCAAGGAGGAGGGCAGTGGTATTCTCTCAGGGACCCCAACCTCTGTATGTTAATAACTCTGAATACAGGTTGGAGTGGGGAATATGGGGAAAAGTTGCAGATACCGGACAAGGCAGTTTGGGGAATTAGAGACACAGTATCTAACAAAGGACCACCTATGAGAAAATAAAATCCCCGGGCAACGCCAGGTATATACGCCAGTGTACTTACCACGTCGTATCCCCTACCCAACCTCAGACCACAATGCCAAACCCTTACGTTATACTGGAATTCGAGCAGGAAGTCGACTGTGAGATGAATGGTTTCCTTTTTTGCAGCAAAAGCAATCAATTCATCCGCCAGGTCTCCCTCTTTCATCCGGTTCAATAAGCAAAATTCCTCCACTATCACAGAAAGAGAGAGAAAGAATAAATTCTTCTTACTACTGCGGGGCAGAAGCAGAATTTACCGATTCTTTGGGTTACCGACAACACCACCCTTTCCAATATTATCCCTGCCATTCAGATGACGGCCTCACCAAGGCCGCTGGAAGGGGGATGATTGACGTTGCAGTCCAACACACCTGGGGAGGAGAAGGCTCATTTGTTCTCATCCACAGTTTGAGGTGGCTGAAGGATGCTGCAACCTGCAGCCCAAAAAGGAACTTTTCTGCGCAGAGCGCTCATTCCCTTCTAACATGAGAACTTGGAATTATCTTATTCCAGGTTTGCAGAAGGCACTGACACAAAGTCCATTTGGTCAGAAGTTTGCTTTTTTTAAAAAAAACACAAGGTTCGATGGGAACAAAGTCTTTTTAACTGGTGACTGTCGGCCTTTAAGAAACATCCACAAAAAAAAGGGGGGGGGATCTAGGAATCTCAGTAGCCCACAAGATGCACATGAGTCAGCAGTGTGATGCAGCACCTAAAAAGGCCAATGCAATTCTGAGCTCTATCAATAGGCGTATAGTGCCTAGGTCAAGGGAAGTGACAGTACCACTCTATCCAGCTTTGGTCAGACCCCACCTGGAATACCGGGTCCATTTCTGGGCACCCCAAGTCAGGACGGAGATGGACAAGCTGGAACGCATCCACGGAAGGGCGACCAAAATGGCAGAAGGCCTGGAAACCATGAAGCCTTGTGAGGAGTGGCTTAGGGAGCTGGATATGTTGGGCCTGAAGAAGAGTGAAGGTTAAGAGGGGACACGACAGCCACCTTTAAATATTCGCAAGGGTGTCATGTTGGAGATGGAGCAAGCCTGTTTTCCGCTGCTCCCGAGACCCGGACACGGCGCAAGGGGCTCAAACTACAGGAAATAATATTTCAGCCAAACATCAGGAAGAACTTCCTGACAGTTAGAGCTGCTTGACAGCGGAATATGCTGCCGCGTATAAGGTGACCGAGTCTCCTTTGGAGCCTGGGTGGCCATTGCTGGGGGGGGGGGCGCTTTGAGTGTTGGGGTTGGACTGGATGGCCCTTGGGGGTCTCCCCCAACTCTACGATTCGATGAACAACCTGGAGGCAGCAGTCCCGCTGCACCGGTTGAAGATGCAGCAAAACCGCTGCCCCCTCCTGAATGCAAGACCCTCTCCCCCCCCTCGCCTTCTGCAAGCCGGCCCCTCCTTTCGCCCCCCTCGCTCCCTCCGGGCCCCGAGCCACCTACACTTCTCGGCGATCGCAGCCTTGTCTTCCCCCTCGCCGAAGTCCAGCCCGAAGGTCTTCAGCTCGCCCTCCACGGCTTCCAAAACCGGCGACCCCATGGCCGGCTGCCTCCCTTTCCCGCCACCGCGGGAGACAGAGGAGGAGGAGGAGGAGCCGGAGGGGAAGCGGGGCGAAAAAGCGCCTGCGCAGCCACTCGGGGCTTTACGGGACCCGCCTCCGGGCCATTCATTCATCCCTCCACCCATCCCCGGCGCGTGACGTAACAGAGGGGGCGGAGCCGGGGCGCTGGTTTATGAATGGAGGCGTGGCCAGGAGTCCTAGCGCAGAGCAAGGCGGTGTCCCGACTACGCTGTTGCGGCGCTATGGTTCCGCTTTCAACCTCCTATGGCATTCTGGGATTTGCGGTTTAGGGAGAGGTGTTTAGACCTCTCAGCCAGGGAGCTCTCGGGCCTTAGGAAACTACAAGTCCCAGAATTCCACAGGAGGTTGAAAGTGGAATCGTAGCGCTGTTAAGAGCGTGGTGCGGAAATGGTCTGAGAACACTTGGAAAGGGGTTCGAAAACTGGACGCAAGAGGAGGGGGAGATCTGGAATAAGGGGATTCTGGCTCTTAACGTTTGAGAAGGACCTATGTCTCCGGTTGGAAAAGGTGCCCAAAATCGTCCATTAAAAAAAAAGGAGATTCAAAATTAAATCGTTGGTTATGAGTGGTTCTGATTGAGGTCACATCTTCATCTGGGATGGGCCTACGGCTGAAACATCTGATGCTGCAGATGACGTCATCGTCATCGTCATCATCATTCTTATCATCCATGTAGTGAACTGTCGTTAGCCACATCCATCTGACCCAATTCTTGCTTCATCGGGTATTGATTGCAGTATCAAAATTTGACCGCCACTGGAAGAGTCCAAGGGCCTTATCACACTATGCTGTTATCACGCTTTTATTCCACTTTAACTGCCCTGGTTGCACCCCTTCGAATTCTGGGGTTTGTACTTTGGTGAGGCACTGGAGCTCTTTGGCTGAGAATTCTCAATGCCTCTCCCTAAACTGTAAATCCCATCATTCCATGAGATACTGCATAATGGGAGGAGGAAATTGTGGGTGGGGAAGGCAAGCACCTGCCTTGCAAATAATCTAATCCTCAAAGGTCAACTCCGCCAACGTTATAGTGCTATTATTCCACTTTTAACTGTAGTGCTACAAGATGGAGATGTTTTTACAAAAATGTGTGCCACGTAGAAACTGTCCTCCCTTCTCCCATTCCTCACCCTAGGCTTGCAAGGCTTGTGTTTAAAAGGGAGGTTTTCTCCTTTTGGGTGAGCAAAGACCTCCCAACGCTGGAGGCGTGTCCTCTCTGCCCTGTGACTGCCTATTCTGCTGTGAAGTGGCCGGCGGTTGGACAGGTGCTTTCTTTTCTCCTACCCCTCCTTTCTCAAGATGGCAACTGGAAATAGGTAGAACGCTAGAACTCCAGTCTTCTCTATTTGAGGGGGAAGTACGGGTAGATACTTTGTCTTCCCCCGCCCTCCAGGGAACGCAGGGGCCGGAGCAAAAGGAACGGAAGGAGGAGCTTCAGAGGGGAATGAGAGGGAGATCATAGGGAACTTTGGAGGGGAACAGGAGACTGCAGTTTTTCTACTTTTGCAAGGGCTCTGCACCGCAAACCTTCGCAAATGTGGAGGGGCCACTGTGCAAGAGACCGGCGTCTAGCTAAAACAAGACATTCACGTGGGTGTATCGCCCACAGGAATCCTGGCCGTTATCTCACAACACGTGCGTGCCGAATAAATTCCTCTCACCACGGTGAGAAAAGCCACCGTCTGCGGGCGAAGAGAACTGTGGAACCACAAACATTTGATTTAAAAAAAGATGTAGCCGATAAAAACCAATAATGAACCAATCCTGTCACTTTCCATAGCAGTGGCACTTTATTTGTTTCTTGACTTTGGCAATTGAATAGGTCGGTTTCTACAATACAAAACAAAGAAAACAATCCAAAAAAAGAGAGAAGAAGATAAAACAGCCAGTATAAAACTAGCCAGTATAAGGAGAGTGTAAGATAATTCTCAGCCAGACACCTCGCTGGTAGTTTTTACAGGAGCGAGCTCAACCTCTCGGACAAAACAGGATCCCATTATGGCACCCGGGGGGCAACTGAAACAAAGCCCAAACCTCAGGCGGGAATTAAAGGGCACCGGTGCCACCCCAGAGCTTTCCGGCAGCAAGCGCAGGAGGAGGCAGGCAAGCTTTCAGACCCCGAGTTCCCAAGCTTGCTTCAATGCGCAAGAAGACTCGAAGGCCATTTCCACACTACACCGGTGTAGCGCCATCATTCCACTTCCAACATCCTCCAGAATCCCGGGGTTTGCAGTTTAGGGAGGGGCTTTTAGAACTGCCAGCCAGAGAGCTCTTGGGCCTGAGGACACTACAAACCCCAGAATGCCCCAGGACATTGAAAGTGGAATAACAGCGCTGTAACAGCGTGGTGCGGAAACGGCCAAAGGATCACGAAGAACTAAAATGCTTCCAGAAAAAATAACATTCTATATATTTGCAACGACACACACACGTGCACACACATGAAATGACACAGGTTTTGGTTTGCACCGCAGACTTCTGGGGTGTCGGGGGATAAAATAAGACTCCAGATAATTTCTTTCCCTGTCGACCTTTAATGGCCTACCAACGTTAAGACCTAAGCTAGTGGAGAGAAACCGTATAAGCTCACTGTTTGGAGGTAGCTTGTTACAAAGAATGAGTTGTTTGTCGCTGATTGTTTTGCAATCATTGAGTTACCCTACCCCTCTAAGCGATGCATAGGTAACATTTTGCTTTTCTAGTTGCAAGGCGTGTGCGTGCGTGTGTGGTCTCATTGTCGAGCCAGGTTGTGTCCCCAAAACAAACTTCCCCAGCAAGTTTAAAAAGTATCTATTTCATTAGTTTGGAATAAAAAGAATGCAGTTGGTTTTGAAACTGTAGCCATAATGGCACCCTACTTTTCCATGCCTTGGACTAGTAATTGCCACTCATTACTTGTCAGACTCTGGTCCAGTTACAGGAGTTGCTCATTTGTTACCAAAACAGGGAAGGGGTGTGTGTGTGTGTGTGTGTGTGTGTGTGTTTGTCGCCATCCATGATTCTCTGAGCATATCGGCACCACGAGCGATCCCTTAAACACTCGCGTGCAGGGCCAGCCCAAAAGATTTTGCCGCCTGAGTCAAACAGCACAGTGCTCTCACAAACAGCAGCACACCGGATTGGGAACTGGATTGTACTTCAACAATCATGAGAAGACACCATCATCCACTGGAAGACACTCCTACACACATACCATGGGATGGAGGGAGGAAGGGGGTCTTGGACCTTGACTCCTTCCTTGGCACAATTTGGAGAGAAGCAAGGCAGACCCAATCGGCCTCTAGAGACAGCAACAGAGCTTGGAAAAAGTTGCTCCTTTTGGACGACAACTCCCAGAATCCCCCAGTTATCCTTCCAGCCAATATGGCCAATGTTGTACCGGTTGTCCTAAGTTCCCTGTCTAGGTCTTAGATCACTGTAACAGACTTTTCTTCAGAGCCAACGTTGAAAATGAACAAAGCAGAAAATACCTATACGGTGAAAAGAAGTCTTCGGCACTAATATATGTGTCCAGATTGTAAAACAAGGGTATGCAATTTGTACCCCTCCCCAATGGTATTTGACTGCAGCTCTCAGCAGTCACCACCACTGTTTTTGCTGCCTTGGACTAATGGCAGGTGTGGTCTAACAAGACTTGGAGAGCCACATTTCCCTTCCTTGTTGTAGGTGGTGTTTTATTCCAAAAGGTTAAATATCCAGGGCATTGTGGTAAGTCTCAGAAGTATGGCAAAGGGACTAAATGTGTTCTGGGGAGAGCAGAGGCTTTCTAGCATGCACTGCTCGGTTTCAGAGCTGGCATTAGCCACCTTGCTATGGGTTACAAATCCATTTGCTTGCTCCAGCCAGAGTGGACTCAGGCCCTTTTTGCACGGCATTTGCCATGCAAAAGGGTGCCTGGAGAACTGCGCGACTGTGAGGAGCGATCTGCACGATGCGCTCACAATCGCGCGACGCTCCAGGGTAGGGCAGGCACCGCTCTCGCACTTTTTCATTTTTGGCTTTCGGCTGAAAATGGTGCATGATCGCGCATTGCTCCAGGGTCCCCCGCGCGCACGGCAAGCGCGCGCGGAGCCTCCGGAGCCGCGACGGTCGCGCTTCCTGCCCCAGCGCGGCCTGGGAAACTCCCAGGCTGCGCTGTGGAAGGAAGAGGCAGGGCTCTCGCACCACCTGCATGATCTCCGCACCCCAGCGCCGAAAAAAGGTAAGGTGAGGAAAGGGCCCCAGTGAATCTATTGCTGAATGGGATGTAAAGCCCACTGACTTAATGGATCTACTCTAACTGGGACCAACAACTGGATTCAGGCCCAGGTTGTGCGTCTTCATGTTGTTTCTGACTTATGCCCACCCTATAGTGAATCTATCATGGGGTTTTCTTGGCAAGATTCATTCACAAGGGTTTGCCTTCGCCTTGCTCTGAAGCTGAGAGGGTATGACTTGCCCAAGGTGGGTTTCCAAGGATTTGAAACCTGCTCTCCAAAGTCCTAGTCCAAACCATTATGCCACACTGGTTCTTGCAGGCCCAGGGCAATAGGGAAATTCCCTATAACAGGCCAGACAATAAGATACCCATTACGTCTGGGGCAGGGCTTGGAAAAAAAATTTGAGACTCCACCTCCCCAAACCACCAGCAAACATGGAATATTTTAAAACAGTGCCTCTTTGGTCATGGTTTTTTTCCTCCATTTCTCCACACACACTTTAAGAACACAAAAACGAAAGCAGGCCCACCTTGCGCCTAGTGCAAAATCAGGTGCAAAATCAGGAGAAAATTTCAAAAGAAAAACAGATCTGAGACCCAAAGCATGATTGGTGGCCACAAGGTCTTCCCAGCATGCACTGCTTTGTCCAGGGCTGTACCGCAGACTTGCCCTCACAGTCCTGCTAGCGCGGCACGCACCAAGCTCCATTTTAAAGATGACGAGCCCAAGGTGAAAGGGCCCATCTTCCGGTTTGGCACAGCTTGGTGTGAATCCTTGGCACCGGTGTGCAAAGAAGCAGCTTCGGGCGGTGCTGAATTCAAAAGACCTCTGAGGTCAGGGAGGGAGTGTCCAGGCACAGCGGCGAGAACCAACAAAGAGTCCATCTTGGCATACAAAGGCAAAGTGGGAGGTGGAGCAGTGCTGTGGTTGTTTGCATGTAGAGGTGTGTGTGTGTGTGTTCCCTTGCTGGAAGGAGTGGTAGCAAGAAAAAGAAAAAAAGGCAAAAAGCCGTCCCGTTGTGACGCAAGGCACTTGCAGGTAAACAAATAAAAGGTGTCCGAGGTGAAGGAAGGCCAGCGAGCCATGCAAGGTTGGCTCCGTATCTTCTTTCAGGCAAACATGGTTAGCTGTATCCACTGCAGAAGAGAAGAAAGGAAAGACACATCCATCCATCATCAGGAATACGAGTTTTCTCTATAAATGAGTAAACGGGGTCACTCTAGTGGAGCAGAGCTGGGCTAAAGATAGAACCAAACTGAGCACAGTGCCACAGTGTCTCTCCTATATGCAGACTTAGCGTCATGGGCCAGGAGTCAGCTTCTCCTGGTGAACAGCAGCCTTGAAGGAGGATAAGCAGACGCAAGAGCACTGGGAACTAAGGCTGGCATGAGAGCCAGCTGGCTCCAGCCTTTGTAAGAAAGGCAGAGGGTGGTGGCTCAATGCCAGAAACAACGCCTGTGTTTGCCGGCCCTTGCCTTCGGGTATGCTACAGATTCCCTGCTTGCCGTCTACCTATCTTCTCTGACCTTTGGATTGTCTGACCTTGCTGTCCACTGGATTCCTGACCTTTGAACTGACACTGGAGTTCACTTCTGCTTCACTTGGACCAGGCAAGCTTTATTGGACAGCTAAGCTGTATCCGTTCGTCTGCCGAATATCTTGGCAGTCCGTTGCCTGACAATGGAAAGCCGGCACCTATGACACTTAGGCTGGAATAAAGCTTAAGCATCTTTGCCTTTTTTCCACCCTCCCAACAGCTGCCTTCCCTAACCTGATGCCCTTTGGATGTTTTGGTCTACAACACCCATAATCCATCAAGTGTAATTTGTGTTTTAACGTTTGTACGTTATGAATTTTTAACTATATTTTTAAAAAAGTAGTGCGAGCCCATCTGAGTCCTTTCCAGGAAAAAAGGGGGATACAAATAAAGATCATCATCAAGAAATGTGGATGTAAGTGTAATTAATTAGTGGTTCCGCTGCAGCAAACTTGAAGATTTCTATTTCGACATTCCAGAATGCTTTTGATTTTGTCCCCCAGCATTTGGTAATAGCTAAGCCCCAGCGAGATATCCCGGCGTTTTGATCGCAAGGACATTACCTTAACCAAATCAAAGGTGACAATTCCATCTTTGTCAGAGTCCAGAGCTTGGAAAAATCCTGAAAAATAAAGTAAGAAAAAAGAGAGGAATTCAATTAAAAAGGCACTCGCCACCGGGCTTCTCTGGGAAAGCGACTGCTTCTCTTTACATATCCTTCACTTGTAAATCTAGCCCAATACTGGCCGGAGCTCTCCACGGTCTGAGGCAAAGAATGCAGCATTTCATATCTCCTGCATATCCCTGATTCGATGAACTTGAAGCCCCGAGGAAGTTACCTGCTTTCTTTGGCATTATGCAGATGGTGTGTTCTACCAATGAGCCAAAAATGTCAAAAAGCTGCCTTTAGTTTGCACCAAGACAGACTATTTGTCTACCATGGAACCGAAGAGCAGGACTCTGGCTTGCTGCGACCTTCCTTCCTTCCTTCCTTCCTTCCTTCCTTCCTTCCTTCCTTCCTTCCTTCCTTCCTTCCTTCTTTTTAACTAGAATCTCAATTTAGGGCTTCGTACAGACTACATACACTTACAAAGAAAGGATGCCAAGCCCAGTATTTTGCTCTGAGCATCAGAACTGGGTTGCGCTCACAGCCTTTCTGCACGCACAAAACTGAATTCATGGTTATCCTTAAGCAACCTTCTTTTCAACAGTTATCCTTTAAGACAACGGTGGACATTGAGTTTCTGAGAAGTTCTTGACAGGGATGGACAGGGCCAAAGGCAAAACGGATGGGATCTAAACTACTAATGTATTTTCATTTGGTGCTCTTAATGACTGTAACCGAGCCTTAAAAACAGTCTTTTTAAAAGCTGGTAAGCTGGCAAAGGATGGTGTCACGGGGATGGGTGTGTGGCTGTCTGGGGATGCCCAAAAGTCTGGACTGGGACAGCAGAAGGGATGGATTTGATCGCAGGCCCTGATATTCCTCAGCCCTGGTCGCTTTTTTTGAGAGAAAAGTTCCTTTTATTATCAAAAGGACCAAATTTGCCTTCTGCCTATCCTGACTATATTGCGAATGGCAGTGACTTTCTAGAGCCTCAGACACGGAACAAGGAAAGTCCGGGCTTTGCCACTTTCTCCAAAAGCCCCCCCTCCGAAACGGCACTCACGGAACATAGTTTCAAGTCGCACGAGACAACAGACAAAGTTGTCGAAGTCGATGGCCAAATCCGGCTCGGCATACCGGGTGATGATCAACTCGTAGAGTTTCTTGTTCAGTTTGAAACCTGCCAAGATACAAAGAGGCAAAATATTCAATTGCTTCTGTTGAACTATTCCAACGTATTAGCTGCACCAGATACATTTACGTTCACGCTGTTTATCAGCAGCATTTCTATGAAAGGAGTGCACAATTCTCCCCTGCATTTTATCTTTACGACAGCCCCCTGAAATCGAGTAGGCTAAGCTGTAGCGCATGTAATGGAATAGCTCTGCTAGCTTAGATATCGCTATAGTTTGCTAAATGCTACTGAGTACGAATTGCCAATGGCCAATTGCAACTATGGCCCTTTCTGCACCTTATCGGTTCCCATTGACGCTCTGTTGCAATCCCGGCAGCGCCTTTTTCGAGATGGAGGCACGACACGAACGCCACCATCCACACCCAGCCAGCTCGCTGCGGAAGCGAGTGCGAACGACACACGCTTTCCTTCCACAGCACGGCCTACGTTGCGCTTCCGCCCCTTCCGCACGGCCAGCAGCGACGGGAGCATCGTGCAATCACTGGCGCTTAACGGATTTATTCCGTTAAGCGAATATCCCTTGACCGTGACGGCTGGGGACCGGATGACCGAGACATTGTGCAAAACCACGACTCACAGACCGCTGCCCTCCCGTCCCCCCGGTGGGCAAGATCTTGAGCCGGGCTTTCCGATTCTGGAATGTGCATTGATTTAAAATCTACCTTTGGTTCAAAAGTAGCCTAGATATTGAAATAAAAGGAAGAGCTCACCCGCAGCCTCCAGAGCCATCCGCATCTCGTAAGCGCTCATACTCCCCGACTTGTCTAAATCGAACTTCCTAAAGACTGCCTTGAAATTGGGAAGAAAAAAAAAAAGGAAGGGGAGGGAAAAGGACTCAAATAAGATGTTAATTAAAGCATAAACCCTGTGGATGATCTGAAGAATTAAAGATACTATCGCGGGCAAAAACCAGAGATAAGCTTCATGGCACTGATAGAAACAGTTTTGTAATCTGTTCCACCAATTCACAGCCTGACCGGCAGAGGGAACTCTAGAAAAATCAAAAAGGAAAGTTGGATGATGATGAAGAAAGCTTAGTATTGTGTATGTATATGCTTTCAAGTTGCTTTTTGTGTTATGGCCACCCATTTCATAGCGTTTTCTTAAGCAAGGAACACGTAGAGGTGGTTTTGCCAGTTCCTTCCTCTGAGATATAACCTGCAACACCTGCTATTCATTGGTGGCCTCCCCTCCAAGCACTAACCAGGCTTGGTCTTGCTTAGCTTCCAAGAGCTGGTGCCTTTAGGACACTTAGACCAGCGTACCTAACACTAAATTCTTTACGTCCTTATGGATGTAATCTCCATGCCACAAAATCTCCCATTCTGAAATTGGACATCAACATTCAAATTTCCAAATTGAAATCTAAGGCTGGACTTCAAAGTCTGATTGAAAGACATTTCTTTCCTTTACTCAGGAATCGTCCTTCAGTTTATAGAATCAATGTCTGGATTGATAAAAAGCAAAAACAGATGTAAAAATGCTGATGCAGAACATCAAATATCTATAAAAAACAAATCACATTATGCACAGAAATACAAGAGGAATAGGGGGAAAAAAAGAGTTTTTGGTGCAACCCCCCCACTCTAATTGTGATACTTTTCCTTCTTTTGTCCATAAATAGATGGGATGGAAACTTACCAAATAGCTTCTAATTTTGTTCCAAAGGATGTTGAATTCCACCAGCCCGAGTTTTCCATTTCCATCTCTCTGAGCAAGAAGGGAGGGGTCAAGGAAACATTCCTACAGAGATATCACACTTTCCTTTTCCAACATCACTCTCCTTCCTTCCCACGATAATCTAAACATTTTTGGTCTGGATCCAAAGAACTGCACAACTAGTTTCATTTGCCCCTAAAGGGGGACTTTGCATTTTCTGAAATCGGTAGAACAAAGATTGTCCTTCACAGATATGAACCACAAATCTTCTGCTACATAAACACAGTGTCTCTCTTTGCATGTTGCAATGAGCCGGGATAAGAATGTTTGCATGTCACAATAAGCCGGGATAAGAAGGTTTGCATGTCGCAATAAGCCGGGATAGGAATGTTTGCATGTCGCAATAAGCCGGGATAAGAATGTTTGCATGTTGCAATAAGCCAGGATAAGAATGTTTGCATGTCGCAATAAGCCGGGATAAGAATGTTTGTATGTCACAGCAAGCCGGGATAAGGATGTTTGCATGTCACAGTAAGCTAGGATAAGGATGTTTGCTTGTCACAGTAAGCCAAGTTAGGAATGTTTGCATGTCACAGTGAGCCAGGATATGAATGTTTGCATGCCACAGCAAGCCAGGATAAGGATGTTTGTATGTCACAGTAAGGCAGGATAAGAATGTTTGCATGTCACAGTAAGCCAAGTTAGGAACGTTTGCATGTCACAGCAAGCCGGGATAAGGATTTTTGCATGTCACAGTAAGCCAAGTTAGGAATGTTTGCATGTCACAGTAAGCCAGGATAAGAATGTTTGCATGTCACGGTAAGCCAGGATAAGAATGTCTGCATGTCACGGTAAGCCAGGATAAAGAGCACCAGAGGTAAGTCAGCCAGAGATAGAGTGCTTTAGTCAGCCACTGAGTTTCAAGGCTCCATGGAAACTTGAACATGAGTATCCCAGGTCCCAATCCAATATATTAATCACTACACCACAGTGCTTCTCTAATGTATATAAGGCATCTAACATATTCAGTGATTATAATTAACACTGGCGGTGGTATTGTTATCAACCGGAAAAGCCAAGCCTCACAACGCGAGAGAGAGGATACGTCCATGAGGTTCACCATACTCCGGCAGGACTCCAAACTGAAACCTTTGGTACGAAGGTCTTTATCTGTGGAACAAATCAGAGGGAGGAAAGTTTAAAGCTCCCTCTTGTCTTTTCTTGCCATGAATGAATAAAGTCTGTAGACACCATACAGGCGAAAAGGAAGAAAAGAGTCTGTCTCATTGCAAAGAGATGACGAATAATCATTCAACACAACCATCAACAGTGGCCCAAAGAAAGAAAACCTGAGCGAGATAACATCTCGTGCAAAGCGCAGAGCATGGACAGAGTTATCGTGCGAGTGGGACGAACACTACCATGGGAAGGTCAACTCCAGGCGGCATGTTTTTATTTCAAACTTGGCAATGTCTTGCCCACCAGAGTCTGGAAAAAAATTACTTTTGGGGGACTGCAACTCCCCAAACCCCTTTCTCTCAGTCAGTTCAGCCAGTGGGGGCCCGGAGCAACACAGTCACCCTCCATATTTGCAGGTTTGACAGTCACGGATTTGATTATTTGCACATTTCTCCAACCCGTGCCCCCACCCCCTTACTGGCTTCTTTTTGGGGGGAGACTTCATTCTCGGGGCTCTGATCTGCAGTCCTTTAAAAACCCACCTCTGGTCCTCCTGCTCTTCCACCAGCCACTGCCTGGCCAGCTAAGGACAGATGGCAGCCTGATTTTTCAGTGTCACAAACCCCCTCCCGATGCCTCCCACCCACCCAAGGAAGGAGATGGGCAAGAGAGAGGAAGCGTAGGGCCACCATGCCAACCCACTCCTCTTCCCTCTCCTTTCCCTGACCTGGTTTGGATCCTGGGTGCCCACTCTCCCCACCCGTGCCTCGGCCCCCTTCCCAAAGACCCCCCCCACATTTTGACATTTGCAATTCTTCCACTTTTATGGGGGCCCTGAGCCCCTAATCCTAGCAAATGCAAAGGGCCGACTGTACTCTGCGTGTGTGTGTGTGTGTCTGTAAATGTGTGCAGGGAGTCAGTGATCTTTGCACGACGGGCAGTTAGTAATTTGCAATTTCTTTAAAGGGGGAGAGGATGAGGATAAATCTCCGCACTTACGTTTTCCTATGATCCTGTTGAGGATCGTCTGCAGTTCACGAACGCTGATCTCCATATCCTGGAAGAAAGGCAAAAGGTCTCTGTTCTGCTTTTAAAAATTCAACTCAACGTTATTTCCAAGCCCAGTTCTTAGCTGCTAACTTAGCTATTCTACGAGCTGCAGGTTTTAAAGGAGAGAATACGCTCTCTCAGGCCTCCACACGGACATCTCAATGAAGGCAAAATTGGGGCAAGCAAAGTGTGACCCTCAAGACGTTACTAGAGTAGAATTCCCATCAGCCACAGCCAGCATTGCCAGTGATCAGGGACGCTGAGAGTTGTAGTCGAACAACATCTGGAGGGCTGCCCTTGGCCCATTTTGGCTATGAGCAATTTTCCCCTATGGAAGAGTGCCAAGCGTACTGTGATTTAGCGCCTTTCCATACTACGCTGTTATAGTACTATTATTCTACTTTCCGCCTCCTATGGAATTCTGGGGTTTGTAGTTTCCTGAGGCCAAAGAGCTCTCTGGCTGAGAATCCTAAATGCCCCTCCCTGAATTCCAACCCCGGGATTCCACAGGATGCTGAAAGTGGAATAACAGCACCATAACAGCGTAGTGCGGAACAGCTTTTAACGGCGTTCGTGATTTCTCAACTTATACTTCCTCCGCCGGTGGATTTTCCCCGCACTATTCCTCCACCTTCTAATTCTTCTTCTTGTCGGCCACCTTTTTAATTTGCTCCCGCCAGACCTCATCTCCGTGCCGACACGGGTTATACACTCACCGCCCCTGCCAGCTGCCTGAAGAGCTGCTTGAAGCTCTCGTCAATCTCACCCTCGGAAAGGACTTTCTGGGGATGGAGAGGAGAGAAAGGAGAACCATCAGAACGGAAGAAGACAAGCTGGTCCCGGAGAGAGGACTCCACGTCCTACGTCCTTGGCGTTCGCAGGCTGACAATCACCGCTTAATTTTATCGCACGTTTTCTTACCAGTCATAGCAGGCTAGATTTTTATGCAGGAAGAGGTTGTTCGTGGCACGGCAGCAGATGTCGGTCTTTTGAAACTAAGGCCCTTTCCATATAATGGCGCCATCCCATCACAGGGATGCATTGCTGCTGGTCCATGACCTGTGCCATCGCATGTCATCACCTGTTGCATCCCCAGCCATTGCAACCATACGATGTACCATTACCGGAAAAAATTCAGTGACGGCCTCCATTTGTGCAACGACCGCATCTGCTGCAGCCTTGTGGGACGGGCAGAAGTGCTTCCGGGCTCTTCCTTCCTCATGCAGTGCAGGAAGAAGCCAGCTGTGCAGTGGAAGGAAGGAGCCTGTTCCAAACACCGTCCATCAGCCGGCAGCCGGGTGGGTGCAGAGAAGAGCATTGAGGTGTCACTCCTATCCTGGCAACAGCACTGCCGGGACGATGCCAAGATGTTGCGGTACCACAGTATGGTCTGGAAAGGGCTCAAGTCCACCATGCACCTAAAGGTTCTTCAGCCTCCTCCCAAATTCTGTGGGCCTCCTTTGTGACCACATTATGGACTGGAATTCCTCCTGCAGAAAGACTAGGGCCATTGCTGCACTAGGCTGTTATAGCGCGATGATTCCACTTCCAACATCCTCTGGAATCCTGGGGTTTGCCGTTTCGGGAGGGGCCGGCCGGCCCCTCCCAAAACGGCAAACCCCAGGATTCCAGAGGATGTTGGAAGTGGAATCATCGCGCTATAACAGCCTAGCGCGGAAATAGCCTAGGTTCTATTCCTCTTTTTTTCTCCTTCCTTCTACAGCTAAAAACTTTTTTTATTCAGCCAGATCTTGGGCACATTGGCTGGTTAGCTGTTTACAGTGGGTGTGGATGCTAACTGGCAGTGTCTTTTACCACTGTGTTTTAAATGTATTGCCTTTTATGTTACGTTTTGCTTCCAGATTTTGGTTTTAAACTGTATTTTATCTAGACCGGTCGGTTAAACTGGTCTGGAATGCAACATAATGTATCGTAATTCTTTCCGTTGGGTAATCTCTTTCCTTTATCAGGGGAAAGAATTTCATACTCTCTTCTATCATCATGCTTTACATTTATTAGCTTTTATGTTATATTTTGCTCCAAGATTTTGGTTTTAAGTTGCATTTTGTCTAGACGGATAAGTTAAATTGATTTAGAAAGCAACATCATGTATCGTAATTCTTTTCTTTAGGTAATCGCTTTCCTTTATTAGGGTGAAGAATTTTGTTCTGTCTTTTATTATAATAGATACATGAAGGTTTGGTCTTGTCATACAATGACAAAAATGAAAAAAGGCTTTGGTTTTAACTTATTGTTAGCTGCTTTTAGCACATTTTCTGGTGGAAAGGTGGGGTATAAATTAAACAATCAATCAACCCAACCTCTGAGGCGCATTTTTGGCCTTCCCCCAGTGGAAACATTGCAGAAAATCATCGAGCTGAAGATTTCAACACCGGATTAACTACAAAAATCATAAGCAAAGAGGCCACAGCGAAGAAGGAACGCTTTCTGAATGCATGACTGGGAGGAGCAAGGAATATTTCTCAATGCAAGTGTAGAATGCAAACCTAAATTGCTGACAGGTAACTCCTTTGAAAGGCACGCAAAACGTCACTGTCAGGTTCTTACCTCGTCTGGAAGATTGGCCTGGATCTCATCATCCATCTCTCTGCAAAGGGACAAACAAAAAAAAATCTCTCAGGGAAGGACACAAAGCTGCCCAGTGTGGTATGCACAGGTGAGTAAACATGATGGGAAATATAATATAAAGCAGGGCATGAGAGGAGGAGAGTCAAAGAGAAAGACCAGAGAGAAAGAGCTAGACTCCTTCAATACCTTGCAACTTGGGTAGCGTGATACTCTCCACCCGGGAATTTAAGATCTACAAGCACAGGACTGCTATTTGTTCCACCAATGTGTACAGCAACGTCAAGGCTGCGAACCTTTCATGATCCGGCTCTGCATTTGTGGAACGGTCTTCCTTTGGACCTCCGGCTGGAGGAGAATTTCACCCATTTTCATAGAGGGTTGAAGACCTTCCTCTTTGGCTCCCCATCTTAAGCCAATGCGTTGCGTTTAAGGTGCTGAGACAGATAGCGACCGGCGGGACGTTGGGGATTTCATTCCATGCATTTCTACGGTGTTATGTTTCTTGTCTTTGTCCCTGACTGGATATATTGATGTTTCACCCTTTGGTGAAAAAGGGTGTTCTAAATAAACGTTGTTGTTGTTATTCTTATCATGAGCTGGTGCTTCTGGCAAGTTTTAAGCCAGATTTTAAGTTTTGGAATCCTGCTTTCAAAGCCCAGGATCTACGAAATCAGAAACAGCGCAGCAGGAAGCAAAGCAAAAAGGGCAGAAATGCTTCCTGCTGACCCACCGTTTAAGAAAAGCAGCCCCAGTAACGGCAGACTTACAGCGTCCCTGCTTTGTTCTCCGAGAAGACCCGGAGCACGAAATCCCCTTCCTTGTTCGGCTCGAAGGTGGAAGGCACCACGATGTACTCGCCGGGAGGGAGCTTGAAGCGGGTGCTGACCTCGCGCAGGTTGATGAACTGCTCGGAGCGGGCCCGGGAAGAGTTGGAGAGGAAGAAGTCGCGCTTCAGGTGGACCGACGGCTGTCCGACATACTGCCAGAGAGAAGAGGACGGAGTTCGAAAAAGGGCGTTACAGTGGACCCTGCACGTTTGCAAGGGTTTGGGGTGCAGAACGCTTGCAAAAGTGGAAAAATTGAGAATAATTCCTCCCCTGTGATCCTCCTTCCATTCCCTTCCCGGGCTCCCCCTCAATATTTCTGCATGGAAGAAATTGCAGCAAATATCGTGCAGGAAATGCAGCTTCTCATGGAGCAAATGCGGACTTTTCCGCCCCCACAAAACAACCAGTGCAAATCTGTTGCAGAAAAAGACTCGAACAGTGGGCGTCAAAAACTATGTGGACTTCAAGGACTTTCTCGCAATAGGAAAAAAAATTGCTAAACTTGCTAAATGCTACCTTCGAGAGGAAACTTAGTAAAGAATTACATTTCTAGTCCTCAATCAGTATGGAGAAATGTCCTACATGTCTATGTAAATTGATCATTTCTGGAGAACAGCGAAATCTGGAACGTCAGTTTCTTTTTTTATAGAAGGGACCGCAGGGCAGTGGAAGCACCCACAAAAGATCATAGTTTCCATTGCTTTCTTCCAGAGACTGGGAAAAACTCCTGACTGAAATGCTGACGAGCTGCTGTAAATCAATTCAGACCAGCCTTCCTCAACCCCGATGTGATAGACTACAACACCCATCAGCCTCTGCCGGCACGGCCAAAACCAAACTTCGATGGATTGATGGGTTGGCTCAGTATAAGATACTTTCTTACGCTCTTCAATGTGCGCGTGCGTCACTTACTCGATGGAGACAGGTTTTGGGTACATACCTCTGGTGGTACCTGCGGAGAGACACAAAAGGAGAGAAGTCAGCCCCTCTCAAAAGCCAGAGGAAAAGCATCAATCCAAAGCCAAACGGGGGAAGCCTGGATTTGAGGTGGTCTCACCTCGTAGACTGCAAAGCCAATGGTCTCCATGTCCTTGCCAAACCGCCTCTCTCGGCGCCGGTGCTTCTGCATGAGTGCCAGCAGAAAACTGCAGCCTGGTTCTCTCCTGTCTTCCTCATCATCGTGGTCAATCTCCTCCAGGCGGACTTTAAACTGGGGATTGATCCAGAAGGTTGCTGGAGGAGGCAAAAGACGGAGTGAAGAAGAGCCGGCACAAAGCGGAGGGGGAAAGAAGAGATTTGTTTTCTGCTGCTCCGGAAACACGGGACAGTGGATTCAAACTACAGGAAGAGATTTCACCCAAACATCAGGAAGCACTTCCTGATGGTAAGAGACGTTCGACCGTGGAATACGCTGCCTTGGAGGCGTGGTGGAGTCTCCTTCTTTGAAGATTTTTAAATAGGCTGGATGGCCATTTGCTGGGGGTGCTTTGAGTGTTTGTTCCTGCATGGTAGGGAGTTGGACTCAATGGCCATTGAAGTCTCTTCCAACTCTATCATTCTATAAGGTTGAAAGCATGGATGGCAACCACAACTGGCACTACAAGGCTTTTGCCAGAGCCTCTTGGCTCAGTTCTTCCTCCTCCATGCCAGCCTGTCTGCCTTCTGCAAGGATTCCAGAAGGCACAAGAGCAGCGGCATCGGCTGGCGTCATCCTCTTGATCTGGCAAATAGAGTAGCTGTGCATACAGGTCCTGGTGCAAGAGGCATTTCCCCCTCCCAAACATGACATACCCTACCTGGATAATTCCTGCAGCCGCCAGCTGTGCTCCCCCTTCGCCAGCTCCCGTCGTACAGCGTGGTGTTCCACTTTCGGAACTTGCGTGACTTCAGCGCATCCGGGGTGAGGTTGCAAATCTCGAGGCGGGAGAACTCCCGGAGGAAGTCTTGGAAGGACATCCTGTCGGGAAAAAGAGTGCAGTGACCTCCGGCGTCACACTCCCTTTTGTGTCTGGGTTGTACGGGAAATGACCTGAAGACCGTTGTGATTTCGAGGAGGTGTAAGATACAGCCCATCCTCAGTTTGTTCCTCCATGCCGCTGCTAAGAAAGGCCTTTCGGCTTGTTAAGCACACTGCTTTGCTTCTTGTATTCTGCTTCGCTTTTGCTTTGATGTACTCCGTACGCTTATTGGCTTAAAATATATACAAGATAAGGTCGCAGCTGATGCTCGCTAATTGACACCTGCCTTTGGCTCAGGATAACTTACTAACTGGTACCAAGATAACAGGTGCTGGGAAGAACCCAAAAGATAACCATTGAATTGGTGATCTTGGCAACTGTGAGGAGTTTAGCTCATCCGAGGCGTGTAAACAATCACGAAGTTTCTGTGAAAGCTGGTCAAGTCCTCCCAAACCAAGGGGTATAAAGCCCCACTCGAATGTGCTCTCAGTGGGAGCTTGGCATGGACTAAAGCTGGAATGCCTTGCAAATGGTGGGAACACAGAGGGGTCCCCCTCACTGCTCCATTCTGGGCTCCCGGGCAGCTGACCCAAGGAGTCTTGCTTGGTGAAAAATCTATTTTTATATTATTTAGGCAGCACAGGCTTAAGTGGCTCTCATCTATACACTAATATTGCTTGTAGGCTCATGCTGTTTAGATTTATAATTTTAATTGAAGTAGTAAAATCATTTATATTCAGACATAAACACCTATCGTCTATTCCTATGTTCTGTATTGGTTTGAAATAATTATTTAAACTACTTGTTAATCATGGAAAAAAATAATCCTTCAAATTAGTAAATAGTAATAATCTTCAAACATCACTAATAGTTCTCCATGTAGGTAATAATCTTTAACCGCAACAAACAAATTACATTTTCTTTCCGTTCAAATTTCACACTTCTTGTGTAGCAAAGCAAGTTCAACATTAAAATTTAAAGTTTAAAAACCAACTGTCAGCCGTTCACTTTTGTTCTTTTTTAAATAATCAGACACCTCCAGCCATTACCTTTTAATGGGTCTATTCTAGCTAAGATAAGCGACTGGATTTAGGCTGTAGTCTGGAAGCATCTTGTGTCTGAGCACGTAGTAAAAAATATATTCTTCAGGCAAACGGAAACAGCACTTACCAGAATTCACCATCTTCCATTTTAACTCTCAGTTGCTGCCCTATAGCCGGATCCACCACGTTCCATTCCCCGGAACTGCAATAAATAAATCAGGGGCGAAGTTAAGAGCAACATACACACCGAACAAGACCGGTAATTGAGATTTTAACTCATGCAATATACGACTGCGGTTCTGGAAATGCAATCTGCATTTATTTTTAAAGCAAATGGAAAAATGAGACCCTGTTCATTTAAATTATGAAAACAAAAGGGGATGCTAGTGGAACAGCTCAGCATGAAAATTCTTCTTCTTTTTAATTCATATGATCTGTTTTTTATTTGCTGCTTTTAAGATGGGGAAGAGAGAGAGGAACAAAAACAACAGATATAAAATGGGGTCTATGAAATGGGGAACATTTGTCCTATCTATCAAAAATATGGCAACTTTGATATTAAAAGGGGAAATGGATTCTTGTCTGAATGTTTGTGCCCTTTGGAGAGAAACCACTACAGTTAAAGGCAGAAAAAGTAACTGGGTCTTCCACTGAAAGCATTTATAGGATGAACGTTTTGTTCCGTGGCTTATAATGAGCAAAGTGGGGGCCCAAAGCTGTTTTTCTGGGTTTATCTAGACTTCACGGGCTGCTCTTTTTTCTAGCCAGGAGCAGCAATTCACTTTTTTAAATAAGTTGTACTGTTTTAACATCAAGATAAAAATACTCATGTTCTTTCAAACCCAGAAGTGGACGGTAGGCTACTTCCAGTGCTTATTTAAAAATAAAATAAAATAACTTTTGCGACAGTCCATCCAGCTCCAGAACAGATGTGGGGTATCTTGGAGGCTAAACAACCCACCTTATGAAAAAAAAAATACTTTGATTTTTTTCCCCCTAAAGGACAGCCTATAAGAGAGGGGGCAATTTTGAAGTGTTTTGGGCTTTCTGTGGGCCATTTCTGCGGGCCACCTCTCCAACAAGAACAGATCCAGAAATTAAGGTTTCCTCTTGATTACATTAGCTAAAGCCAAAGGAATGTGGCAAAACTTCTCCTGGCAACCTCCCCAAAAGTTGAGTACCTGGGGAAGCCAAAAATGGCCCTGGGACTAAGCGTGTCCCACTCTTGGTCTAGAAAATGGAGATTCTTGGTGCAAATTTCTTTGAAATTTTGCAGGCCCTTTATACAGGTCTACAAGATCTGAAAACTGTGGGTCTTTCCACACTACACTGTTACAGTGCTGTTATTCCACTTTCAACATCCTGTGGGGTTTGTTGCTTTCTGAGGCCCAAGAGCTCTCCGGATGAGAACCCTAAATGCCCCTCCCTAAACTGCAAACCCCAGGATTCCATAGGAGGTTGAAAGCGGAACGATAGCACTGCAACAGGGTAGTGCAGAAATGCCCCGTACGACCGTCGAACAGAAATGCAAACTTTTCGAGCAACGGAGAACCACGTGGGTCTGCAGCTGAAGTCGAAGGATGTGGCAGAAGGATACGGGGAGACTGGAAGGGAAGCCCAGGGATCACGAAAAGTGATGCAAAGAGCTTGCGCGATTGAGCGCGCGTAACCTTTGCTATGCCGTTCGCCCCACCTCTGAGCCTTCCCGCTGCTTACTTGTCACTCCAGGCTCCAGTCCACTCCACCTCTCCCCAGGGATTTCGTATCCGTACCAAGCTAACCCTCTGCCCTCGGTAGCTGATCTGTGGGGCGTACGGAGACAAGAAAAAGAGTCAAGAGAGGAGGTACCGCCAAGAAATTACAAAGAGGTGCAATGCAAAATAGGAACCCTTTCTTCCATCATGAAAATATGAGAAACGAGCCACTAAATTATACCTGTCTTTCAGGAAAAGCCCCGGAGATGGTGGGTTGTTACCTGCTGAGCTCCGGTGACGGAATACGCGTGGCCTTTCACCAGCTTCTTGAAAGTGACGGCTTCCATGTCGAAAGCGCTTGTAATCTGAAATCGGGAATTGGGAGGGACCGAGAAGGGGGAAAAGAAACAGGAGCGGCGAAGCCACAGTTTCAAAAGATCTGCAAGAACATACGACTTCCTAAGAAAAGACTTGACGCACACAAGTGTTTAACTTGATGCACACAAGTTGTTTAACAGGGAAGGGGACTGCTCCAGAAAGGAATCAAAGCTGTGCAAAAGGACACTTGCAAACTACAGCGGGCTCTCCGCATTCGCTAGGGAGTAGGGGTAGAAGGCACCCAATGAAAGTCGAAAAATCACAAATATCGAAACGCGTGGGTGTCTGCGGGAAGAGGGCTGAGGCACGTTGGGGAGAAAAGGCACCCAGGATCCAAACCAGGTCAGGGAAAGGAGAGGGAAAGGGGTTGGCATGGTGGCCCTTTACTTCCTTTACTTTACTTCCTCTCTCTCTCTCCCATCTTCTTTGTAGGGGGGCACCGGGAGAGGGTTTCTGGTGCTGAGAAACTGGGCTGCAAGCCATCTTTAGCTGGCCAAGCAGCGGCTGGCGGAGGAAGACCAGAGGTAGGTTTTTAAAGGCTGCTTAGCCTGATCAGAGCCACTGAGGGGGAAGATTCCCCTGGAAAAGACGCACCTGAGGTCGGGTTGGAAAAAACTTGCAAATAAAGCCATGAAAGTCAAATCCACAAATGTGGAGGGCCAACTGTACTGTGCAATTGAATGAAGCTGGAATATAACTGCTGGGTTTATGTTCCGTGAATTGAGACAGGATGTACCATTCATTTTTTCTTTCTTTCTCAGGAAACGTATGTCTAGCAACCAGTGGTGCAATGGAGCCAGAACATGCAGGGTCAACCCACGGGAACTTCTGTCGATTAGCAGGAGGAATTATATCAACTGTCTTTCCCTTCAAACATAGCCATTGTACTTGCAATATAGTGGAATGGAGCAGATTTTTCCAGTGTACTTGAAATATAGTGGAATGGAGCAGATTTTTCCAGCAACATTATCTTGTTGCAGAGCTATCGCTGTTATAATGCAAAGTATTTGGGGGTGGTTTGATCTATAATGTGCATTTAAGAGCCATCCGCTTTAGAAAAGATCCCCTCTTGGTGGAGCAGATGGGGAGAACCGGCCTGCTGATATGGATCAAGGAAGCGGTCTGTATTTTTGGGTACTCCTTGCAGGTCTGGCAGTGGAGACTGTTGTGGTAAATGCCAACAGCTGGCTGGCCAGCACACCAAATATGCTGGGCCCATTAACCAGGAGGGCCCATGCTGAGTTGCCTGCACCCCTACTCAGGCCTCCAGCAGATTGGAAAGGCAGCCCAGAGGCCCACCTTTGCCAGTCTGCCCCTGCCACCAGAAGGCATCCGTTGCCCTGCGGAGAATGCAGACTCTCGCCATACTCACATCAATGGAGCAACCCATGAGAGATCCCCTCTCCAGGGCCTTCAGGATGATTTGGAAGAGGTCGCTCGGTGGCTTCTTGAGATCGTACCACTCCGTGACACCGCCTGTGAAGTCTTCAAATCCTTCTGAGGTGCTTCCCCCAGACAGAGCCTCATAGCATCCATTCAGCCTAGGGGAAGAACGGAAGGGTTGTCATGGGCCAGGAGCCAGCTTCTCCAGGTAAACAGTAGCCTCGAAGGAGGACAAGCAGACACAAGTGCACCAGGAGATAGCTAGGCTGGGATGAGAGCCATCTGGCTCCAGCCGTCTGAAGGAGGCAGAGGGTTGTGGCTCAATGCCAGAAACAAAGCCTGTGTTTGCCAGCCATTGCCTTCATGTGTGTTACAGATTCCCTGCTCACCATCTGCCTGTCTTCTCTGACCCTCGGACTGTCTGACCTTGCTGCCCACTGGATTTCTGACCTTTGGCTCGGCATTGGACTTCTCTTCTGCTTCACCCTGAGCAGGCAAGCTTGGTTGGACTGCTAAGCTGTATCTGTTTGCCTGCTGAATATCTTGGCACTCTGTTGCCTGACAACGGACAGAAAAGGCACCCAGTCCAGGAACATCCAGGGCTGCAACCATTTTGTCCCCATTTAACAGATGGGAGAAAGCGGGGCCAGGATAAAGTGACTTGTTTCTTCCTGAAACCAAGGCCATCAGTTATTACACACACACACATGCACGCCATTGGGAGTTTTCCCACTGAGATGCTTACTTGGCATACGCCTTCTCGAGCAGGGCGCTCCAAAACTCAGTGCCTTCCGCAGAGTGCACAAACACCAGCTTGCCGTCTTTGGTCGGGAGGAGGTCATCCACCACCACATCCACCCACTCTCCAAATTGCCAGATCTGTACCGGGTGCAAGGCAGGCAGACAAAGAGAGAGGCAGACCCATTAGAAACTTTGCATCTCTCACCGTAAACTCCATTAGGATCCCACACTTGCCATCAAACCATGGTTTAGCGTGCTGGGCTAATCCCGAGCGATAAACACAAGGAAGCATCCAGTTGGAAGTAAACTTTTTATCCTGAAAACAACCTTGTGAATGAGGTCCAGCTGAGAGATTGTGAGTGGTCCAAATTCCCCCATGTGAGCTTTTCCTATACTGTTTTATTCTACAGGATGTGTGTTTTTCTTTTTCTGTAGTTTTAATAAAAAGTATTAATTGAACGAAAGAAAGAAATGACTCGAAGGGACACAACAACGACAACAACTCCTACTATTGTAATGACTTGATCTTGAATGGGCGGTTAAGACCCATTCGCTTTACAAAAGACCTGTCGCTGACGGGGTTGAAAACTGCCAGAACCGGTTTGTTGAGATGAATTAACGGCATTGTTTTATGGAGACGGTCGCGATATTTGCACCTAAGCCTCCGATATATTTACCACATTCTTAATGATTAGCCATCACGTTCCAAAGTCGAAGCCTGGTGTTCAACACAGACTCTGCCTTTGACGCCTCATTCAGGTTTACACCAGGTTTCCAGGTCGCACCCAGCCCAGCAATTTTCTCCAAGCAGAACTTAACCTCCAAGGGCGGGGAAGGGGCACAAAGGCGAAGGTGCAACTTTCTTAGGCAAGCCTCACAGTCGCAAATCAAATGAGCCATGCAACCGGCGGGCTTTGCTCCAACCGGGGAGGCACAGGGTGGTTTCCTTCTCGCTGCGCACCACACCTCGAAGAAGCAGCCTTGAAATGCGGAGGCGGCTCTCTCGCGGCAAGGTCGGATTCCACAGCAGGGTGGAGACTCAAGCGGTGGATTAAAATAGCGAGCGAGGCCGCCTCTGCTAGCCAAAAGGTATTGGGTGGGGTAAGGGTGGGTCCCCAAAAGGTGAAGAAAGGTGCTCACATATTTCAGGACTAGGCTCTGGGCTAATAATTTGGCTTTGCAGCTGCAGGGCACAGATCTACAGAGACGGGAGAGCAGAACGGAACAATTTGCATGGAAGCTGCTCCGAATTCCCTTTTTTTTTTAATAACGTTTCTTTAAAATTAACATTTAGGTCATTTCTGCACTATATTGTTACTAGAGCAGAATTCCCATCAGCCACAGCCAGCATTGCCAGTGATCAGGGATGCTGAGAGTTGTAGTCGAACAACATCTGGAGGGCTGCCCTTGGCCCATTTTGGCTATGAGCAATTTTCCCCTACGGAAGAGTGCCAAGCGTACTGTGATTTAGCGCCTTTCCATACTGCACTGTTATAGTGCTATTATTCCACTTTCCGCCTCCTATGGAATTCTGGGGTTTGTAGTTTCCTGGGACCAAAGAGCTCCTGGCTGAGAATCCTAAATGCCCCTCCCTAAATTCCAAACCCCGGGATTCCACAGGATGCTGAAAGTGGAATAAGAGCACTATAACAGCGTAGTGCGGAAATGACCTTAGACATAAACATAAAAACACAAAACAGACACACACACACTCCTAGTCCATACGCAACCATGCACCAAACCAAAATCAAAAAAGCAATACTAAGCATTACGAACATAACTCTTACATAATTAAACTGCAGTTAAAACTTAACTAAAGTAAACTAGCAAAGGAAAAACTTCAACTATTTAAAAATGGGTTCCCACCCTTGCTGCAAACGGCTCCTATTAAATAAATGTACTTAACTTATAATCGTCCCTTAAACTCAATTTTAAACTGGTTGCTCCTTATGTTTTAAAACCTTTTGTCAAATACTTAGATAAAAATATTGATATAATTATTAAAAATTATTGATATAATGCTACCGTTTTAGTCTCAAATTATTCTAACTGTCCTAACTGCTAACTGCTGAACTTCCTTTAAAAGGGAGATGGGAAGAAAAATAACATAATGCCCCCCTTTTTAAAAATTCTAGCAATTCTAGGAGGCAACGTGGAACTTAAGAACACATGGCTTTGCTTCCCCAAAGACTCAGGCCATTTCCGCACTACCCTGTTATAGTATTATTATTCCACTTTCAACATCTTGTGGAATTCTGGGGTTTGTAGTTTCCTGAGGCCAAAGAGCTCTCTGGCTGAGAATCCTAAATGTCCCTCCCTAAACTGCAAACCCCAGGATCCCATAGGGTGTTGAAAGTGGAATAACAGCACTGTAACGGTGCAGTGCGGAAACGGCATAAAAGGACGGCCGAGAATGCAACTGTGGCAAGAAACAAAAGTTTTGCTCCCGGTGTGCCGGCTGGAGGGTCCCATCCCTGTTCGACAACATGCGCACAAAAGACACAATTGTTAAAAAGCTTCCGACACGACCGTGACGACTGCTAATGGCAGCCCAAGAAGGACTCACCTGGAAATGGAAGATCCCAGCATAGCCATTGTGGAAGCTTTGCCCGTGCGGGACCACACGATGGAGAAGGGGGTCGTTCAGGGTGAGCGAGGCAATGGCTGCGAGGAGCCAGCAGTCCCCTGGAGCAGAGAGAGAGAGAGACCGAAGCAAAAAGAAGGCCTGCCGAGTCAGAAAGAGCCAAGAGAAATCTCTTCGGGAAACTTTATTTCATGTTTTTGCAATGGTTTCCGAAGTATGAGTCCCCTAGGTTCACTCCTCACGAAAGCAGAACTTTTCCACTTTCAGGACTCTCTTTTTTTTTTCATGATGTTTAATGTTGATTTTCTTACTAATTTTTCATCAAGTGAAAAAAGAAGGAAAAGAACCAACACAAAACGAAAGCCATTTCCGCACGAGGCTGTTGTAGCGCGATGATTCCACTTTCAACATCCTATGGAATCCTGGGGTTTGCAGTTTCGGGAGGGGCCTCCCGGCCCCTCCCGAAACTGCAAACCCCAGGATCCCATAGGATGTTGAAAGTGGAATCATCGCGCTACAACAGCCTCGTGCGGAAATGGCCAAAGATACAAGACAGCAAAAAATACATTCATACAACCGTCATCAAACATCCTAGCCTATGCATGTCTAAGGATGGCTCGCAGCCCAATTTCTCAGCACCACGAACCCTCTTCGGACGTCTCCCTCGCACCCAAGGACGGAGACGGACAAGAGAGAGGAATTATACAGCCGCCATGCCGAGCCACCCCTTTTCCCTCTCCTTTCCCTCATCTGGTTTGGACCCTCGGTGCCCATTCTCCCCACCGAGCCTTGGCCCCCTTCCCACAGAAACACACACCCAGATTTTGATATTTGCAATTTTGCGCACTTTGGCAAGGGTCCCACACCCCTAACCCTGGCCAATGTGGAAGGCCGGCTGTATTTTGTCTGGCAACTGACACCGTGGGAGGGGTGCACGGAAGACTGCGCACGAGGCCGTGTTGTTGGCGGAGCCCTGGTCAGATAATTCGTACACGGGAAGGAAGGAGAGGGGAAGAGAGACAGAAGAGGGTGTGTTATTCTGCAGCTGTCGGGGAGTTTCCTCCAGAATGCCTGGCTGGGCCATTATGGTCAAACTCAGCAACTTAAGCAGGGATGGTATGACAGCCGTCAAAAGAGACGGAGGAGGGAGCAAAGGTGCACGTCATATACGATCATAGAGTTGGAAGAGACTCCGGGGGCATCCAGTCCAACCCCCTGCCATGCAGGAAGCCACATCAAAGCACTCTTGCCAGGTGGGCCATCCAGCCTCTGCTTAAAGACTCCACCACACTCCATGGAGGCAGCATATTCCACTGCCGGACAGCCCTGACCGTCAAGAAGTTCTTCCTGAGGTTCAAGCGGAATCTCCTTTCCTGCAGCTTGAATCCATTGCTCCTTGTCCTAAGTCCTTTCCGCACGGCATTTGCCATGCAAAAGGGCGCCTGGAGGGTTGCGCGATTGCGAGGAGCGATCCGCACGACGCACTCACAACCACGTGACGCTCCGGGGGCCGGCAGGCGCCGATCGCGCGCCTTTTCATTTTTGGCTAGAAGCCGAAAAATGGTGCGTGATCGTGCATTGCTCCTGGGCCCCGCGCGCACTTACCTGGTGTGCGGAGCCTCCGGAGCCGCGCCGGTCGCGCTTCCTGCCCCAGCGCAGCCTGGGAAACTCCCAGGCTCCGCTGCAGAAGGAGGAGGCAGGGCTCTTGCACAAGCAGGCGGCTCGTGCGGAGCCGAAGGACCCCGGACACAAGAGCCTCTTGCTGGAGGCTGCTCGCATAACCCCCACACCCCAGCGCCGGAAGAAGGTAAGGTGCGGAAAGGGCCCTGGTCTCTGGAACAGTGGAAAACAAGCCCGCTCCCTCCTTGACATGACATCCCTTCTAATATTTCAACATGGCTCTCATGTCCTCTCTTAACCTTCTCTTCTGCAGACTAAACATCCCCGGCTCCCTAAGCCGCTCCTCACAGGGCTTCATGGCTTCCAGACCCTTCACCATTTTGGTCGCCCTCCTCTGGACACGCTCCAGCTTGTCCATATCCTTCATGAACTGAGGTGCCCAGAACTGGACACAGGATTCCAAACGAGGTCTGACCAATGCACAAAGAGATCCCACAACGTTTTATAAAACAGGAACAAGAACTGTCAGGCAAGGTGCATATATAATTTAGGAATTTTAGACACTGTACCTATATTTAAACTGCACAGATTACCCTTCGAAATCTTACCAATCTCACATTTTATAGGACTTTGGCTATAAACGCAATGCACTTAGTACACTTGCGTTTAACGTACGTATGCACGTTGCATGCATTTTAGCTGTAACTGTGCACTAGTATTATTTTATAATAACTGTTCTACATATTTTTATTTCGTCTATGGCCATAAATAGACAAAGTTATTGATTGACTGGTTAACAAGAATTGGTAATGGGGGGGGGGCACTGAAGCTTTCAGTTGCAAGCACTGGAATAAAAACTGTTAACAGTTTTGCTGGTTTCCTTCTCTTCCCTCTGAAGCGGGTTTGCCTACTCCTTTCTCTCTCTTATGCAAACGTTGCGTCTTTCTTTCTGCAGCGTGCACACAATGGGTTCCTTTATTTACTTAAAGTGCTCACGTCCCCGCCTTTTAGCCTAAGGGCTCCCTGAGCAGCTGGCAACGATAAGAAACAGGCTTGCCGCTGCCCGGAAGCTTACCGTCTGAACTTCAGTTGTGCCATCCAGCGAGGGGAAGGAAAAAAAAATAACGCTCAGATGTTATATCGAGCAGTTGGACAGAATCGATTCATTCCGCCTACTGTAAGGGCTGATTTTAGGTGACCACTGGAAGAGATTCTGAGACAGCTGGTCTCAAAACAGATGGCCAAATAGCCTGGTTGTAGTTCCGTTTCTCTGCTCTGCAGTTTCTTGGACGGCTGCACCCAGTTATGCCCAAATTCTCCATAGAAACTCAGTGCATGAAATGAATTTTTGGCAGCTTTCAGCACAGGGGTGGGGAACTTGTGGCTCTTACAATTGCACTGGGCTGTTTTTCCTTCTGACGCTTGGCCATCTTAGCAGGTTCTTACGAACCTTCAGCGTCCAACAATATCCGGAAAACCGCAGGTTCCTTGCCGGGCCGTTCTATGGTGTTCAGAAAACTAATAGTCGAAAGCGAGGGCCAGGGTTTGGTTAATTTGTCGTGGTCAGACCGCAAAGCAAAAAGGCCGTCTCTGTAAGGTACGGTCAGCTAAAACTCGAGCATTAAGCAGCTTCAAGGCTGTTAAGAAGTTTGACTTGAAACTGGACCAATAGAAACAACTTTACCCAGAGCTCCTTGACAGACGTCCGTCCGGGTGGCTCCATCCACGATAAAGAGCGGGTTGCGGCACAGTTCCTGAAATACACAACGGAGAGTGCGTTGTCGGCGTTGTTAAACCCTGCAGTTCTTCTACCGCCACAAAGGCAGCCGAAGTCAATGATCCCGTACCGGCTTTTTCTGCCAAGGAGCCCAGATTCAATCCGCAACACTTCCAGTTTAGAACTTGGACAGTTACTTTTTTGGACTATAAAGAAAGGGCTTTAGAGGGTGGTGTACGGTTTCTGTTCAATTGTTCTCAAAGCTCTTTAAAAAACATTTTTAGGTATACAGTTTACGTTGCTTTAATATCGCAGTTAGGTTAATTCTACGTGGAGGTTGACCTTTGCATGCGTTTAGCTGGACTGTGCTTGTGACCTGTCACATGGCTTTCCGCACTACACTGTAATAGTGCTACTATTCCACTTTCGACCTCCTGTGGAATCCTGGGGTTTGCAATTGAGGATTTAGGATTCTCGACCAGAGAGCTCGTGGGTCTCAGGAAACTACAAATCCCAGAATTCCACTGGAGGTTGAAAGTGGAATAATAGCACTGTAACAGAGCAGTGCGGAAGGGCCCTAAGAATTTGATCTTATAAACTCCCTTCAAGTGCTTTCCCCCCATATATACCATTTCATCTGCCTCTTACTGTCCTTCCTCTTTTAAAAAATAATTAATATCAGGATTTTCAGGAACTTTCAGGAGAAGGGGCGCCGAGCAGAGAAAGGGTATGTCTTGTGCCTCACCGTGGGCCGTTTCCATTTGACGCCGTACGTTTTGGAAGAATTGGGTCCCAGATCTTTAAAACCCAGCGAAGAGGCCGAGGCGGGGAAGGTCTCGTCTCTGAAAAGCGTCCCGTTCTGCAAGCATTCGTTCCGGAGCCGTTCGTAATCTTGCCCTAAGTACTTGATGGCATTCTCGTTTCTCCCCAAACCCAGCTCTTTCGCTCGCTGTTTCTGGACCTGCGCCGAGACGCCGGTGCAATAAACGGGCACGATGACCTCTTCCGACATCCTGGGCAATTACTGAATCAGGAGCAATCTTCCTGAAACAAAAAGAGACGACAAATTTAATGTCTAGGGAACAGGCAGTCTAGCAGATCCACTTTCTTCCCTATTCAGATTTTTTGAAAGCTCGAATTCTTCCCATCTCAGATACGAACTCAATATTATACCTGCCTCCCATAAAGCTGAAAAGGACAGCTGCCTCTCAGGAGGAAAAAAAACCCCAAAATATTGGCAATACGAGTTCATCACAAACACAGTTAAATACAGAAGTTTTATTTTTATATATACATACATACATACATACATATATATATATATAGTGTGTGTGTGTGTGTGTGTGTGTACCCTATTTGCTGGCGTATAAGACGCACATTCCCCCCCCGAGAAATACTGTTTGAAAATGGGGGTGCGTCTTATATGCCAGCGCATCTTATATGCCAGGAAATAGTATTTGCCAATGTACAAATGGGGTGCATCTTATATGCTTGTGCGTCTTAAACATCAGCAAATACAGTATATTTAATATATATTTAATTACACACACACACACACACAATTAAAATGCTAGGAGAGGTTTGCGACAAGGAACCAATTTTTCATTCCTTCTAGTTTTCTTTTGTCTGTTGAGCTTTGTTAGTCTAAGCACGTTTTGATTATTATTTAATTATTGTAGCATTATGTGTGTCATTGTTAGTATCGTTCTGTATTCTTTCCTTTTTCTTCGATATATTGTTTCGTACAGCACAGGTGTTTTTGTGTCTCTATCTAAACTAGCTATTTATTTAGAGTTGCAAACACTGGCATTTCTTTGCTTTTTTCTTTTCCTAGTTAATTGTTTATTCCTGATTTATAGCAGACCAAAAAAAAAAAAAAAAGCCATTCTTTTCTCACTAATTCTTAAGTCAATGTACACTTTTGCTTTCCATATCTTACTCGGTGTAGTTTCTTACCCCCTTATTATTCTAATCTGGTTTTCTTCCTCAAGAATACTGTGTCAACTAGCCTTGTATTTTTTATTTTTCAAGGGAAACTGTTTCACGGCGCTCATTCGCTGTCGATTTTATCATTTGTCAGGCCTTTGAGTCTTTGGGTTAGTATACCATCCGCTTTCATTTCTGACCAATTATCAAGCTATTGCTCAATCTTGGGGGTCCCTTCGTTTTTCCAGAGTTTTGCAAATAACATCGGCAAGGATTTCTTTCCTTTTTTAGGGGAGGGACTGGAGCTCGGTGCTAAATCCCAGCCTTCGCATGCAGAACGGCTCGGGTTCAGAACTCCGGCATTTCTCTGTAGGGAAGGGAAGTTGCTGCCAGCCGGTCATTCTCGCTTACAGAGATCTCTTGCAAAGCAAAGCATGCAACTCTCTTCTGCATTATGATCATCCCCGCTTCCCCTCCCAGTTCTAGTCATCTGGATATGAGTAAAAGCTCCAGGAATGTAGGAAAACATGCAGACTGTGGCACGGGGGACGAGAAACAAACTACAGTGCTCAGAAACTTTCTGCCGGATTGCTTACTTTCCATCTCCCCTTGCTTCATCCCCTTAAAAAGCAAGCTTCCAACCCGTACGTCTATGAAGTGCGTGGACAAGCCACGGTGAAATTTCACAAACCAGAAAGGGGAATTTGCAGGAAGAGGGGCGCAGAAAAAGAAGAGACCTGCTAAAAATCTGCCCAATTAAGGGAGGGTGTGGAAGCCACCGTTTTCCTCGGAAGACCGGGGAAGAATTTGGATCGTAGGACCATGGGTCGCTTTTAAAAAAAGAGCATGCCTTACTTGCAGTGCTTGCAAAATGCCATCTGTCCTACCCTTAGCATTCCAGCTCCCAGCCGTCAGAAGCCCAGAATGGTATCAGCAACCCCTCTCCCCTCCCCTTGGACACGCAGCTACATCTACTGAATCAAAACCAAGGCAGATCGATTTCTGACACACTGGTTTGGCCAATTGTTAATTGCTAAAGAAAAGCTCCAAACCGAGGGTCCCCGACGCAAGCGCTTCCTGAGTCCCTCTGCACAGGGAAAAATCTGGTTCTAGATTATCTCCAAAGTAATTTACCCAGCTATAAATCCAAGAACCAGCGTGGGGTGTGTTATCAGAGTATTTGACTAGGGCCATTTCTGCACTACACTGTTATAGTGCTACGATTCCACTTTCAACCTCCTGTGGAATTCTGGGGTTTGTAGTTTACTAGGGCTAAGGAGCTCCCTGGCTGAGAAGTCTAAATGCCCCTCTCCAAACGGCAAACCCCAAGATTCCACAGGTGGTTGGAACCAGAATAACGGCGCTGTAACAGTGCGGAAACGGCCTTGGACCCGGGAGACCCAGGAAACCCAATGAGTCACGAAGCTCACCAGGTGGTCTCAGGCTAGTTTTATTCTCTCTCCGGCCTACCTTGCAGGATTGGTGTTAAAATGGGGGACCTGGGCAGGAGGAGGTATTTTGGAAAAGAAAACCAGCACCGGCTACTTTTTATGTCCGGGGAATTTTACAGTTTGCACATATATGCCCAAATGTGAGCCAGTGGCACGAAAAGAACGCCGCTGGGCAAAGAGAAGCCAAGATCATGTGCCTCCCCTCCACCGCCGTCTCTTTAAGTTACCAGCTCAGCATACTGACGCAAGGAAAAAAAACGCGTTGCCTGTATTCTTGGCAGCTGCCCTCTGCAATACAATTCCAGTACCCACAAATCATGGGGAAAAAAGAGAGCAACCCCTCCGATTTTTTTTGGAGAGGGGGCGAGAATTCACAGCAGGGGGATTGGTAAAATCCTAAAACTTTTGCACGCTACACTCCGAGGCAGCCTATTCCACTGTCAAACTGCTCTTAATATCAGGAAGTTCTTCCTAAGGTTTAGATGGAACCTCTTTTCCAGACGTCTGAAGCCCTTGCTCCGTGTCTGCAGCCCTTTCCGCACGATGCGGTTACAGGGCTGTGATTCCGCTTTCAGCACCCTGCGGAGTCCTGGGGTCTGCGGTTTAGGGAGGGGAGCTCTTTGGCCGCAGGGAACTACAAACCCCAGAATTCCACGGGATGTTGAAAGTGAAACGACAGCACTATAACCGAGGCCATTTCGGCACGACGCTCTTATAGCGCGATGATTCCACTTTCAACCTCCTATGGAATCCTGGGGTTTGCAGTTCCGGGAGGGGCCGGCCGGCCCCTCCCGGAACTGCAAACCCCAGGATTCCATAGGAGGTTGAAAGTGGAATCATCGCGCTATAAGAGTGTCGTGCCGAAATAGTGCGGAAAGGCCCCTAGATACAATTCTGACCACCTGGCATGGAAGATGGAACACGGATTGATGTGCAAATCACAGGAGAAAGGCAACAATTAGATGGGGAGAGAAGACGGTGGGGACAGAATATCATATATCCACATCACCGCAGATACCTTCCCCCTTTCTATCTACAACAATATAATAACAAGTCTTTCAGGTTAGACTTTACGGCATTGAGATAACTGCAGGTCATCCTTACAAGCCGCAGCATTTTAGCTTGCTCTGAAAGAACCCGGTGACCTGTGCTCTAAGCCATGCACCCTTGCCGGAAAACGAACGGGTTTCGACTTGCTCCAGCGCTATCGGAAGGACAAGACGAAGGCAACACAGGGACGAAACAGAGAGCAGAGACCTGGAACGGTCGCAAACCATCTCAAGTGTAACTAAAACCAAGGGAGCGTAGCGGTGAAACGGGAAGACTCCGCAACTCACGTCCTGATCTAGGAAACTTTTCCTCGGCTCGACTGACTCACAATATTGTTCTGAAGAATAAAGCTGGGTGGGGAGCCACGAGCACCGCCTCGAGTTCCGTGGAGGGAAAGAATGCAAGAAACAAATTGAATCCAGATTGAAAATATTAAATCGGTCTCTCTAGCTTGGTACTCGACATACGTAGGGTAGCAGTTCCCATCATCCTGGCCACGCTGGTCCTTACAGACTCCCCGGGGATGCGTCGGCTTCGTTGGACTAAAGAGTTTAGTTTACTATTACGGTTGGCTTATGAAAAAATAAAACAGAAAAGGCGCAGAGCAACTAAACTTCCAAAACTCTTAGTCAGCGTGACTCACTTCGCTGGAATACATTAAAATTAGGGTGGAGAGTGGAAGATGCCAATATCAAGGAAATATACAAAGTTAATGTCCTATTTAGTAACAACGGCTAGAATCAGTTACGCCCAGAAACGGAAACCTGGAGCGACGCCTCGGATCAACGACTGGTTCTCCAAAGTACCTGAAGCAATGGAAGTGGGAAAACTAACAATATTACCAAAGGAAGCAGCTATTAAAAGATCTGAACGGGAGCCAGTTTTGAATTATACTAGAGTGAAAGGAGAGAAGCATTTATATTGATGCTAAATAGCATCAGTTTTCACAAATCTGAACGATTATGATTCCTAAATATTGGTAATGTTTACTTGGTATATCGGAACGACAGGATCAAAGAAGATTAGTTGATAAATTTATAATTCCATGGTGAAAAACACTAATAAGATAGAAGTTGGGTGGGGGTGGATAGGCCATAAGGGTTTTCCTTTTTTATTTTCCTTTAATGGACTCTAATAATATTCTGTTTTGTGTGTTTTTTTTGTTTCCCTTTTCTTTTGTTGTTGTTGTTGTGTCTTCTTCTTTTAATAAAAATGTGTATATAAAAATAAAATTGGGGCAGGAAGCCCTTTTTCATGCAATCTGCAACCTTCAGCAGCAACAGCGGCTATCCGACTCCTGCAGGTCCTTACACGAAATGGCACCTTCCTATTAAAAGCGGTTCAGAAGTAGCGATCTGCTCGGCATTGCTTCCAAGGAGATCTCGAAAAAAGATTCAAAGAGGGATCTGTCTGGGACGGTTTCATTCCAGGGCAGGGGGCGAGCAAGAGGACACCCTCCAGCTGTTCTGCACTAACATTTCCTAGAGCTGAGTTGAATTTATGTTCCAAAAACATTTGGATGGTCTCGATCTTACCCTGCCTTCTGCTGTAGGCTTTGATTATTTACTACATTTATTAGTCACATTTTTATTCTGCAAAGGAAGTGGCATTTATGGCTTTCAGGGTCACAACAATCTAGTGAGGTTGGTCTGGAGCAAGCTTGTTTTCTGCTGCTCCAGAGACTAGGACACGGAGCAATGGATTCAAATGATAGGAGAAGGGATTCCACCTAAACATCAGGACGGACTTCCTGATGGTAAGAGCCATTCAACAGGGAATATGCAGAGGCTGGATGGCCATTTGCTGGGGGTACTTTGCATGGCAGAACGGAGTTGGACTAAATGGCCATTTTGGTCTCTTCCAGCTCTATGTGTGATTCTACAATTCTACAGGCTGAGACAGAATGACTGGCCCAAGGTGGCTCAATGGGAACATACATATTACCTCCTAGGTCCCAGTCCAGTAAATCACACACCTCCCAATCTAGCTATTCCAGGTAGTTCAAGGGATAACTTGAATTTTGCAAGATCTGAAGTTCTACGTCCCATAGACACCTCAAATCAGGAAGCGGAGCTCATGGCTAGGGAACAGATTTGGACGAGGTACATAGATTTGCATCTAAGAACCGGGAAGAGTCATTTGCATGCCATACGCTCAGGGCGGCAGAAGGAGTGGCACACTTCTAACAAAAGAAGAACACAGGTGAGTACTTGCAACGAAGGCCCCGGATTCAACCCTGACATCACCAGATAAAAAGTCTGGAATCTGCTAGACGATGGGAAAGGCTTGCTTTGAGAGCTCGAAAAATGGCTTCCATTGGCCTGCACTGCCAAAAATATCCCAAACCGAAAAAGGGCTGGAAGGTTATTTCTGCTTTTGAAAAATGGCTATTTTATATATCGGGGGGGCTGAAAGCTATTCAAAAGGTACGCTGTCACTTCTGATGGGCTTCCGGGAGAAGCAATTCTACGATTCTACGTTCAAAGAGCAGAATCTGGAAAAATCTACTGGAGGGAGGATTATATTTCAAAAAGATAACTCGTCCAAGCTGTGTCAAACAGCAGATCTATTATATAGCAGATCTGTTATACAGCATGATCGTTTCCATGGATCGTTTCATCAGACACACGATATCGTATCCTGAATTTTAGGTAGATCTATGCAGAACCCGGGCCTAGGAACGGGGCTGCGGACGGTGCGGTCCGAGGCAAGCTGTACACAACAACTAACGGAGAACAACAATTACGTTAACAATATTTGGTATTCACCCAACTGGAACTCCTCAGAAAACAAAAGCCTTGGCGCTAACCCTCTCGAAATCCACAGTGGCACCAATCCCCAGCCTGGAAAGCATTTTTTAGAGAATAAAAACCAAAGAGGACGTTGCCACAGCAGCCAAGGGAACATTCACGGCTGGAGGCAGGATACCTCGAGGCATCGGTCCGATGGCACAAGTCAATATCCAGCAAATATGTAAAGGGCTGTCATACAGAAGATGGGCAAGAATTCCCTTCTGTTGTATAGGAGCAAACAGCGGTTGGAAATGGCAGGGAAGCAGATCTCAACATTTGGGAAAAAAAAACCCCACAAACTGCAAGAGCCGAACTGTGAGACCTTCACTGGATGTATTTAAGGAGAGCCTGGAGGGCACAGATCGAGAATGCCGTTGCAGATTCTGGACTACGAAATTCTATTATCCTATAGCCTTGCAAAGACATGTGTCTCAATGTGTCTGCTTTCCAAGTCCGCTCTGAGATCCCCACCAGCCAAAGTTGGGCAGCCTAACTTTGCGCTGCCCAAACTATGGCCATTTCCACACTACACTGTTATAGCGCTATGATTCCACTTTCAACATCCTACGGAATCCTGGGGTTTGCAGTTTCGGGAAAATTCTCAGCCAGAGAGCTCTTTGGCCTCAGGAAACTAGAAAGTTAGGACTCTTACTTTGTATATCAGTTTGGCAATAACTTTGGCCATGGTATGTAAAATATGGGGTATTTTGGTACTCCTACTCCCCTGTACTTTTTTTTAAATCTTAAAGGTTTATGCATTCTATTTATTTTAATTTTTTTTGTCATGGTCTTTGGCTTGTCCAATAAACATACTGATCGACGGAAAATGTTCAAGCACCGCAAAGCATTTTGCTTGCAGTTACGCACTACATGATATTTGTTAGCTCAACACCACTGCCCCAAGTCCAAGCAAAGGCAACCCTGCTTTTATTTATCTTTATGCAGAAGGACAGAGGGAATGCAACGCTCTCTGTGTCCAGATTACAGGAAGCTTTATATACATTATCGCCAACAGATGCTAAAAGATAAATCTTGTTAATTTTCCCCGGCATCCTTCACGGGCCAGTTGCAGCTGGAACGCTCAAGCATGATTAACTGGGTTAAGGCCCTAACATGATCCAAATACACAGCGAAATTACATTTTTGCAGGAATTTTCCTCATTTTCCAAGGCTGCCCTTATGTGAAAGCCTAGCTGACGGCAGAAAAAGGCAGACAGCCATTTTCACCGTGGGATCCCAAAGATGAGAAAAATTCTCCCCAAAGAGGGTTGGCTGGTTCATCCATGTCCTTTTAAAAGCAAGCACCAAAAATAGCATTATTTCTTAGGAGGATTATTTTAATGGTGATTTCCTTCTCATTTTGGGGAGATGGGGATCTCTCCCATTTCTGATGCTGCTATTGCTGCTTATTATTTGACTGCACCTTCTCCTGTACAGAATATATTAAAATAATCCTCCTATGAAATAATATCACAATACCTAATAAAGCATTAATGTTGATTTCCCTCTCTTTTGGGGGAAGGGGATCTCCCCCATTTCCGATGCTGGTATTGCTGCTTATTTTTTGACTGTACCTCCTCCTGGTCCAGAATACATTGTTTCACCTAACAGAACTAAAAGAAGCCCATTTTCCCTTGCTACAGATTTCAAAACTAAACAGGAAAAGAATTATAAATGTTACAGAATTCGAGAAATAACCAACAGGAGAGGGGGGAAAAAACAAACAGACAAAAGACAAAACTGCATCGCGGTTCTATTAGAAGGTAGTGCATTTTGAAAAAAAACTTCCATTACTTTGCAAGTTGAATTTATTTTTATTGCTATTTTTACTTATTGCTTATAGTGCTGAGTATCCTCTTCAAAGAAGGCTCAAGAGGACTTAGGCCATTTCCGCACTACACTCTTAGAGCGCGATGATTCCACTTTTAACATCCGCTGGAATCCTGGGGTTTGCAGGTTCCCCAGGATTCCAGAGGATGTTGAAAGTGGAATCATCACGCTATAACGGGCTAGTGCGGAAATGGCCCTGGTTTGGACACTGGGTGCCTGCTCTCCCCGCCATGGCTCAGCCCCCTTTCCCACAGACACACATTTTGATATCTGCAATTTCCCCATTTTTGCGAGGGTCCTGCACCCCGAACCCTAGTGAACGTGGAGGGCTGACTGTACAAGAACAGTCTCAATAGTAAGTTTCCCGTCAAGCTATTTAAACCTGTGCTTGATCAGGGTGACCAAACTTAGCATGTTAGCTAATCCAAAATATGTTCTTTGCACATTGCAATTACCTTTTTCCTACCGCCTTCAGCTTTATCAAGCATGATTGTCTTTTCCAATGAATCACACCTCTTGTTATGTCCAAAATACAACAGTTTAGTCATCGACTTCTAGGGAGAGTTCAGGCCTCGGTTTGCTCCAAGACCCATTCATTTATCTTTCTATCACGGCACGGGCCATTTCCGCACTAGATTGTTACAGTGCTATTATTCCACTTTCAACATCCTAAGGAATCCTGGGGTGTGCGGTTTACCGAGGCCAAAGATGCCACTCTCTAAACTGCACGCCCCAGGATTCCACAGGATATTGAAAGTGGAATCATAGCACCATAACAGTCTGGTGTGGAAATGGCCCCAGTCTCTGCAAAGCTCTTCTCCAGCAGCGCATTTCAAACGAACTGACTCTCTTCCGATCAGCTTTCTTCAAAAGTCTAGCTTCCACGACTGCGCAGAGAAACTCGAAATACGGACTGCGGGTGCTGCTAGTCAAATTCGAACCTTATTTCAACACGGCTCCTCCATCGCAGCTCAGGATGTTGGTTTAGGTGGCGCAGAACAGGTTTGGGGGGTACTTAGGAGAAATGCCTGGGAGGGGCGTTTATGAGACACTCCTTAAGCATCCGCTACCAACGGTTGCTTTACCCAGCCTAACGGCAGCGCTAGCCCTGGTGGCCGGCGTGGCTTAACTATTGTTTGCTAGATGCGGAAGTGAGCCTTAAATATAAAGAATGCAAATCCCCCTTCAAAAAAAATATGACTTCACCCTCTGGTTTGCAGCCAGTCCATCGCCAAGCACAGGGAAGACCCACAGAATGTGGAACGATCAAAGCTGAGCACATGCCAGCAATCCTTTAAGGTGGTCCACCAGAGATTCCAAAGGGTTTTTTAACGCCTACCCGTGGCTGTTTCCGCACTAGGCTGTTATAGCGCTATCACTCCACTTTCAACATCCTATGGAATCCTGGGGTTTGCAGTTCAGGAAGGGGCCGGCCGGTCTAGTGTGGAAATGGCCTTCGACTGCACATAGGGGTTTGGGTGTCAGACTAGAACTCTGCAGACCAGGGTTGAAACCTCTGCTTGGCCACGAAAACCCTGCTGGGTGACCCTGGGCAAGTCACACTCTCTCAGCCTCAGAGGCTCTTTGAGCAAACGTTGCCGAGAAAACCCCATGAGAGCTTTGCCTTGGTGTCGCCGTAAGCTGGAAACGACTTGAAGTCACAACAAGCACAGCAAAAAGATCAACAATAGCAACAACTGCAACTACAGGGTGGAGTATGAAGAAGAAAAAAACAAACCCCACGGCCCAGAGCCCAAGAGGACAGGCCTTACACTACGCCTGCTGAAATTCCCTCCTCCCTAGAAATATCAAAAGGCACAGGAGCCCTGTATTCTTTTTGTGTGGCCACCCTTCCGGTGAGTGCATTTGGTCTAGTGGGTCGTAAACTGTGCGGACCTGATTTTTAAGGAGAATTTGCCAATCTCCTTTGAAGCCAGTTGACACCCATTAAGTTTCAACAGTGCACCTTAAATTTTTAAAGCCCAATGAATCCAATAGTTGGACAACTCAGAATCATAGACTTGGAAGAAACCACAAGGGCCATCGAGTGCAACCCCCTGCGATGCAGGAATATACCATCAAAGCATTCTCGACAAATGGCCATCCAGCCTCTGTTTTAAAAACTCCAAAGAAGGAGACCTCACCATACTCCAAAGCAGTGCATTCCATTGTCAAACTGCTCTTACTATCAGGAAGTTCTTCCTAATGTTTAAACAGAATCTCTTTTTCTGAAGTTTGAAGCCACTGCTCCGTGTCCTAGTCTCTGGAGCAGCAGAAAACAGGTTTGCTCCATCCTCCATATGACATCCCTTCCAAATATTTAAACAGGCCTATCATGTCACCTCTTAACCTTCTCTTTTCCAGGCTAAGCATACCCTAAGCTGCTCCTCATAGGACTTCATGATTTCCAGGCCTTCAACTATTTTGGTCTCCCTCCTTTGGACATGTTCCAGCTTGCCAATATCCTTCCTGAACCGTGGTGCTCAGAACCGGACACAGTATTCCAGGTGGGGTCTGAGCAAAGCAGAATAGAATAGAATTTGTCCTCCTATAAGGGCCAACTCTGTTGTTACATAGACCGAGGCACCTCTCTTTGGCCGTGGATGCTGAAGATAAGCGGAAAGTAGCAGGAAAGTTTTTGCAGAACAGAGCTATACACTCTACTCAGCCCGTCCAGTGCCTTTCAAGATAGCTTTGTGACATCTATGTAAAAATTAGAGCTTGGACTACAATTTGAGAATCCTACCCCTGCTTCCTGCCCTTGGCCTCAGGCAGCAAAATGTCTTGGGCGGGTCCTATAAAAAGGATCTGAGGAGGAGATGGAAGAGAAGCAGAGCAGTTTGCAAAAGTTGCTGGGTCTCAAGATAACACAAAGCTCACTGTTCAGCTATTTTTTTTTCTTCATAAGCCACAACACGAAGACCAACGTCAGGACTCTAGCATAACTTGACAGATAAAAGTTGCATATACATTTTCAGGGATTACTCCAAACCTCGGCTTACTCGCTCCCCTTGCTCAGACCGTACACCCCTCGAGTCATCGGTGCCACATCAGCAACCAGAACAGAAGAAGGAAAAAAGCCAAAAACAAAAACACCCACACGCATGTGGTCGCAACTCAGGGAAAAATGCAAACTACTTTACTCAAACAACAATGGCCACAGCACACGCGGAGCATCAACTGCTTTTAAGAATTAATTTTAATCATTAATGAGTTTAATTTACCCTACAGGAAGCAATGCAGCAAGGAGCTTGCTGCTAACAGATACGTTTTTTGGAAGTTTCTACATTTTCTTTTCGTGAGTTGGCAAAACCGCTCCTTCTCCCCATTGAGGTTGGGAACACTGTCACCCTCCAGATGTTACTGACAGCAACTCAAAGGTGCGTGTCTGAAACCGTGCGGTCTACCAATGCTGCTCTTGCTACAAAGCAGAAGTGGGAAAAATATAATCCTCCAGATCTTACTCAACTGCAATGCCCATTAACCCTCGCTGGTACAAGGAATGGTAACGGGAGTTGTAGTACAGCATCCCAAGGACCACGCTTTACTTGCCTCTAGTGTTGACAATGCTGAGACACAGCGGCCCACGGTCTGATGGGGCAAAAGGCCGCATCCTCTATCTTTTAAATGTAGATTTAAAAGTGGAAAGTCTCTGGGCCTTTCCACACTACACTGTTACAGTGCTATCGCTCCACTTCCAACATCCTATGGAATTCTGGGGTTTGCAGTTTAGGGAGAGGCCTTTAGAATTCTCAGCCAGAGAGCTCTTGGGCCTCAGGAAACTACAAACCCCAGAATTCCACAGGAGGTTGAAAGCGGAACCATAGCACTATAACAGTGTAGTGCGGAAGGGCCCTCTACTGTCGACAATGCTGGGAACGCTCCACGCTCCTGCACTAGCTTTGACTATGGCAGGATGCATAGCTCCTATCATAACGTATCTACTATCTGTGTATTAGAAGTATAAAGCAGCCGGCGCAGGAGAAATGCCAGGCTAATCAAAGCGCTACAAAGTACTGAATGCTAATTAGTGATTGCAATAATGTATTTGTTTGAAGCACGCTTGTGTATTCCAGTGTAGCAAATGGCTAATTGCTTTATTGCTTTGTGCTACAAGGTATCTGGTGAAGGGGAAAAAGATTGGAGCAGGGGAAAAACAGAAAGCACCCAAAGGTATTTTGGGAACTGGGGGTGTCTCAAGATAAGGGCCCTTCCTTCCTGCCCAAGGACGAAAGGCGGGTAAACAACCCTGAGTCCGGGAATTGTCAAAAGACGGGGTGTGATGTTAAATTTACGATCCCTCTCCAATCACAGCTTTGAACGCCTAAATTTTTATGGAAAGGTATAAAGCCTGTAACTGCCATGTATGCCTTGGTCTCAGCAACTTTGGAAGAAGTGTGCTGCATTGCTTGCTTTGTTGCAAATAAACATTGCTGTCTACCTGCTGTCTGCAAATAAACACTGCTGTCTACCTTTACTTTTGTTGCAAATAAACACTGCTGTCTACCCGTCTACCACAAACCTACTCTTGTGGATTGTGAGTTATCCAGGGCATGACGGACTAAAATGGGAGTAAGGAATCAGTACCCAAGCTAATGTAACTTGGAACTTCTGTTTTCACAGCAAACAGTCACTGTAATACCATTCTTTCATAAATGTAAGGCCATTTCCACCCTACACTTCCACCCTACACTTTCAACCTCCTGGGGAATTCTGGGGTTTGTAGTTTACTGAGGCCGAAGAGCTCTCTGGCTGAGACTTCTAAATGCCCCTCCCTAAAACCCAAACCCCAGGATTCCATAGGAGGTTGAAAGTGGAATAAAAGCACTATAAGAGTGCAGTGCGGAAATGGTTTAAGAGTTCTGCTGGATCAGGCCAATGGTTTTGCTAAATAGCTTTGCTAAATCCAACATCTGCTTCCAAACTATGATCAGTTAGATGTTTCCTGGAAGCCCACAAGTTTGACATAAAGGCGCGAGATTACCCCTCATCTTGTTTACTCTCCAGAAATCAGTATTCAAAGGTATACTGCCTATGCACAAGGAGGTTTCACAGAATTGATGCAATATTTTTTGGTTTTTCACAGTCAACTGTAGGAGCTCTTCCTCCATCCAACTCCACAAGTTAATGACATTGCTGAGTGGGGAAAGTTCCTCCTTTCCTCCCTACTGCCAGAACTTTGGAAGGCCACCCTATTACTTCCAAAACATTTTTGACAACAAGAATGGAATTCAGTCCTCCCCTCCCTGGCAAAGGTTGCCACTTTTCAAGGTTATTTATTCCTTACACAATTACCATTAGCAAAGGCAAATGGAAGTCCTTAGGTGCTCCCAGGGTTCTTGTTTTTGCTGCAACAGAGTAATGCTCCGAATGTCTTAGTCAAGTTGCATACAGCTTTAACACAACCACAATGTTTCAGTTCTAAAGAAAGAGTGCCCCAAACCACTCTTTCCTTCCCTAACGCTAAAGCACAAAGGTCATGGCTTTATTTACTCTTTATTCACATACAGAGGTACTAATCCCTCTTACTAATTCAGAAACACTGTCAAATACATATATATTCCAGGACTGAGGCCATTTCCGCACTACACTCTTAGAGTGCTATTATTCCACTTTCAACATCCTATGCAATCCTGGGGTTTGCAGTTTAGGGACTCCATAGGATGTTGAAAGCAGAATATTAGTACTATAAAAGTGTAGTGCAGAAATGACCTGAGATCTGAACCAAAGCTGAATTCTGGCTGACCCCAAAATTCACAGAGTCGAAGCATGCCTAAATGTGTTGTTTACTAGCAGGGAAAATCATCTTCCCCCCTTCACACAAACTCACGTGTCCTGCCTAGGGTTAGCAATTTTCCCAGTAGCTAGGGGAGCGGGGTGGAGCCTCCCAGCCACAATTATCTTGCAATGCAAACTGCAGGCGGACGTCTTGCTCTTAAACGGGTAATTCAGATCTCTGGGTTTGACCAAAGCCTTGCTTCTTTCCGGTGGAAGTGCAAAGTGCTAGAACGAGTTTTAAGCCGGATCAACGGAATTTCTTGCACGCCGGGACTCTTCGGAACTGTCCAGGAGACGACAAGCCGCCTACCCTTCCCAATCTAACGCTGCGCCACTGGCTGGACGTCACCAACCCCGAAGCAACGTTTCCAAGTTAGCGTTTGGGTTCAAGGACCTCTTCCTCGCCCTTTTCCTGACCATCCAATCTGGGATTCCGGATTCGTTACCCAGCCAAGCTAAAAAACTAAAATATAGGGCCAACCAGAAACGCTGGAGCTGGTCAACTCCAGGAAGGAGGCGAGGTTGTGTAATAAGAATTTTTTTTTTTAACAAAGTGAAACTCCCTTCTCTTTCCAAACCCAAGCAGCCTCCCATATCAGAGCTCCTTCCAAACCCAGTATCCGGGCTTCTCTTTCCCGGCTCTCCAATGAAACCCTCCAAGTCTTTACCTGGTCCCACGGGATCGCCTCTCCCTCGGCCTGCTTGCGCGTAAAAGTCACGGCAATCTTTGGCGGAAAGGGAAAGCAAAAAAAAGCAACCCAAAGAACCCCAGGCGGTGGCGGACGAGAGCAGCTTCAACCCACCGCCTGCTTGCTGCTGCTTGTTCGCAGAGGAGCGGCTCCTCCCTTCCAAACTCCTCCCTTGGCCTCCTGGGCGGTTGCCAAAGGGGCGAGCGAAGAAGCCGGAACGGAGAAAAAGCGCACGGACGCGGCGCCCCGCCCGGCCGCCGGGGAAGTTCCTCGTTGCGCGCGGGGGAGGAGAGGTTGGAGAAGCCCCTTCTCCATCATAAAAGGGGAAGACGCACCGGATGGGGGATAGGAAAGGAAGCTTGGGGGGCCAGTCTTTCTCTGTTTCTGCACTGGCTCCCCTGGAAACAGGGGAAGGTTCTCTCTCTCTTTCTTCCTCCCCTCTGGCTGCAGTTGCTTTGCGCACTGGAACAGCAGGGATGGACAATTGCGCACAAGCTTGGAGGCAGATCGGCTGGCAAGGACCAGGGGGAGAGGTGTCAGAGGCAGGTGGGCCTGACGGTGGCGCATTGGTTGGGAGGAAGTGATGCTCTTTTCGTCTCATGCCGCGGGGCCAGAGGGACATCCCGGGGCGAATTGGGAGAGCCCTGCAGCAAGGCGGCTCCCCAGAAGCGCTGGAGTGTGGCTGGGCCACTTGGCACAAACTCCGCGCGTCCTGGGACTTAGCTGGGACTACCAAGATGTCCAGAGGAGGGCGACCAGAATGGTGAAGGGTCTGGAAAGCATGAAGCCCTGCGAGGAGAGGCTTAGGAAGCTGGGGATGTTCAGCCTGGCGAAAAGAAGGTTATAAGAGGAGACGTGAGAGCCATGTTTAAATATTTGAAGGGATGTCATGTTGAAGATGGAGCAAACTTGTTTGCTGCTGCTCCAGACTAGGACATGGAGCAAGTGCTTCAAACTACAGGAAAAGAGATTCCATCTAAACGTCAGGAAGAACTTCCTGACGGATGTTCAGCAGTGGAACACACTGCCTTGGAGTGTGACGGAGTCTCCTTCTTTGGAGGTTTTTAAGCAGAGGCTGGATGGCCATTTGCTGGGGATGCTTTGGGTGTTCCTGCGTGGCAGAATGGGGTAGAACTCGATGGTCATTGTGGTCTCTTCCAGCTCTATGATTCTAAGGACACTTATACCAAGAAAAGGGGCTTCCTTTTGAGTAAAACACATAGAATCGACTCATAATTGCACCAAGTGGCTGCAAGGATGGTAGTCTTAGTACCTAGCCCACTAGATTGCTGTCTCTTCAAAAACAAGAGTTCACACTCGACTGAATTATAGGACCAGCTTTTGTTCTCTTGGGCGTCCATAAATTTTAGCACAGCAGTTAAAGGGATCACCAGGAGTTAAAGCACACTACTAAGTTTACTTTGTAGAAAAGTCTGTCCTTAACTGTTATAGAAGAGTTTCATCTGTCCTCCACGGACGCTTCCCTTTCTTTTGGGCTACAGAAAGTGCCTTTTGGAATTCTTCCCTGACAATGTTCCTAGCTTCGGTCCAGAGCTCTTCTGGTGGTTGAGGCTTTACAGTGCAAACTTGGTTATGCACATAGTTTTTGTCAGATGTTTGTCGTTTGGTTAGGTATTTTTTTTGTGTTATTTGTATTGTCTTATTTTTATTATGTGTTTCCAGTGTAATGGTTTATGTATTGCTATGTAGTTTTGCTGTTCTTTTTCCCCCCTTCTGTTTAATAAAAATGGTTTTATAAACTAGACAGAGGGCCAGAATGAGTGAACCAGAGTCAAGCGTCTTTAAAATGTTCAAAAACCAGACTGTTCTCTTTAGACATCTTTATTAACAGTTGGCTTGGCCAGCCCATTTGCCATTGTACAATTCGTATGACAATAGCCTTTTTTCTCCCATATATACAAATACGGCATTACTGCACATTCTTTTTGAACAGGAAGATAAAGTACTTAATAAGCAGTTCATTGCAGATGGGAATGAAGAATAAGAACATCCAACGAATGCCGCTTCAAGGAAGGAAATGATGACCGTAAAGAGAAGTCTTAGCCATTGGACACTATCCCAGGGACCGGCAGTCCATGTTGGATTCCTCTGCCTCCATGGCTGGTTCCTGCTGGACTACCAGTCAAAAATTTTAGGTTGAAACCATGCCACGTAAGGGATTTAGAAGCTCTGAGTTCAGTTATAAATAACCACGACACAGTCAAATTACAGTCCTCCCTCCACGTTTGCAGGTTTGACCTTTGTGGATTCGATTATTGGCGAGATGGACGTGTGCCCCCGCATTCTCCTTCTCCCATTCTCTTGCATTTTGCTGGGCATGGAGAAGAAAGGCAAGCGTGCCTGGGCAAAAGGCAAAGAAATTGGAGGGATGTGCACACATATGCTCCCCTTGGCGCTTCCCCTCCCACTTCCATGCCTTTGGCCCTGGCAGGAGAATATGCACTGAGGCAAAATGCAAGGGAATGGGGCGGGGGGGGGGGTCCTGGAAGAGAATGGGAAAGGAAGCCGGGAGAGTTGTTTATGGTTTTTCCGCTTTCATGAGGGTTCTGCGCCCTGAACCCTTCTGAAAGTGGAGGAGCCAGGGTATTGATTATGAATCCCCCAAGGACAGAAATGTTCTCATGAGGGAGAGGACAAGTGCTGAGGCTACTGAATGGGAAAAAACAGTAATTGACAACGTTAAGTTGCTTCTACGTGTGCATCCACCAGCTTAATTTCAAACATCTTTAAATATCACTTTGGACCGCTCACAAGAATGCTCTGTCTTATCTTCTGGAAGCCCACTGGTGGGGACAAAGAACGGGGGTGGTATTGATGGCCAGCACCGGCATGTGCTGCCACAGGTTACTGGGAATGAAATGTCACCTTGAAAAAAAAAAAGCACCCCATGCACTGCAGCACATGTCCTTTAAAAAAAAAAATCTACTACTTTTAGCCTAGGGTTAGGGTAGTTACCAGATATTGATCCAGAAGCATTTTATCAAATCTACATATATTAACAGAGGCTGCTCCATTACCTCACTGGAACCACGAACCTCATTCATTTGTATAATAACAATTTATTTTTCACCTACCTCTCCCCAAGGCTCAAGGCAAGGTACAACATAAATTAAAATACAATTAAAAACATACTGTAAATTCAAATACACTAAAAACACATAAAACCATTCAAAATACATCATAATTAAAAACAGACTGGGTAGGCCTGCCAGAAGAGAGAGGTTTTTAGTACTTTAAAATTCAGACTGTGTAGTCTGCTGTCGAATCTTTTCTGGCAGGTCATTCCACAGTCCGTGGGTGGCCGAAGAGAAGTTCCTCTGGGTGGCCGTTGCCAGTCTAGCCCCGGCCAGTTTAAGTAAATAGCCCCCAGAGGACCTGAGTGTATGGGGTGGATTGTATGGGAGGAGGCAATCCTGCAGTTAACTGAACCCAACCATGTAGGGCTTTAAAGGTGATAACCAATACTTTGTACTTCGCCCAGAAACAGACAATAAATTGTATAAATTTAACATCTTACTTTAACTCTGAATTTTCCCCTGCCCTGTCATGTCTAAGAAAAGGTCCCTAGAGCTGAAAGATACAGTTAGAACTTACTCTGCACCCTGCAGTCATTTTTCAGATGGACCGTCAGAAGAGGAAAGCTTTTTGAATGCTGGTTCAGTGGTATGGAAGGCAACAGATCCCTGGTAGGAATGTCACTGTCTGAAGAAGTTATTTCAGGATCTTCTAGATCAAACGAACAGAGAAGGCAGACTGGGGGTGTTACACCAGGTCCTCTTGGGAACAAGTCGTTTTCATTCCTCAGGTAGCTTCTCAGCGCCCCACTGTGGTGGATGGCTCGTTCACGGGACCAAGCCCAGTGCAAAGGCTTCCTCAACATTATCTAGGTAGCATAAAGAGGATAAGACTGGAGTACCAAATACAGAAGGTGGGATTGTGTGTGTGGGGGGGAGGTGGGGCAGGAGTTTAGGAAATTGCACTATGTCCAGTAAGACTACTGGCTTCACCTAGTTCTGTGTAGTATACACTACAAGTAGCACATCCCCACAGTTGAACATGGGATCTCTGGCACATAAAAGATGTACAGTTGGCCCTCCACATTCACTAGGGTTAGGGGCACAGGACCCTCACAAAAATTGCAAATATCAAAATCTGTGTGTGTGTCTGTGAGAAGGGGTTGGGGCACGGAGTGGGCACCCAGGGTCGAAGCAAGGTCAGGAAAAGGAGAGGGTTGGCACGGTGGCCCTCTATTTCCTCTCTCTTGCCCACCTCCTTCCTTGGGTGTATGTGGGGCACTGGGAGAGGGTTTGTCGTGCTGAGAAGTGCTACGAGTTGTCCTGAACTGGCCATGCAGTGACCAGTGGAGGAGGAGGAGGAGGAGGAGGAGGACTGGAGGCAGGTTTTTAAAGAGCTGTGTGGCCTGATTGGAGCCACCAAGAGGGAAGATTCTGCCGAACAAAAAAAGTGCCTGAGACGGTGGAGGCAGGGGTTGGAGAAATGTGCAAATAATCAAATCCAGGAATGTCAAATTGGCAAATGTGGAGGGCCAACTGTACTCTTGCAGTGAGTTTGGTTGCTTCCAGAATTTCCATTCAACCATTCCCAGTCAATTTCTTTCACTCAATTCATTCCACACCCTTTCAATTGCCCAAAAAAGCAACCACAAGAGGGCACAGACTTCACCACACAGAATAAAGTAGCTGCTTGAAACATGAAAGACAGGGAACGTTGGCTGACAGAATTATCCGTGCCAGATCAATATGTCCTTTACTTGATAAAGTTGCCCGCTGTCCAGATTCAGTGCAGGACACTGTTCTATCACCACTGCTGAAGCAAAATTTAGCTGCCAGCCCAACTGATTCCTATATGTGGAATGAAGATGCCTTTTTTTTTCCCTTCAAGTAGCAAAATGTCCTAGATGTCCTTGGCTCACCTGCCAGGAGGAGAGCACATCCTGCTCTCCAAACCATTACCTGGCTATCTAACCTCTTGCTTAGCATAACTATCGTCTGATCGTAATAGGGACAAGGAATGCCCATACAATCTAGTTACAGCTAACCTCATCACAGCACCGCCGGCTCACAAATGCTCTGTACTTCATTTTAGCCCAAAAACCATCCCGCATTTTCAAGAATTCTGGGATTAGCTTCCTCCAATTGTCACCAAGTGCCCAGGGGAAGATCTCATATTTATAATCTTCTGTATCTTCTTCCATGTCATTTGCTAGGTACCTGTAATTAGAACAAAATGATGCTGGAGAGGGGGAACACTGTGGCTGATTTCCAGAACAGAAGAAAAAGTTAGCCAAATGGACAGATGGATGCACAGTTTAGAATACAGTCCTCTTTGACCAAGGTCTTACCCTCTCCACCACCCTTTCCAAACAAGTGTGAAGCTGGGTATAGGTCAGAAGTAGAGCACAGTAGAACAACAAAAATGAACTTACAGAGCTATGAAGAGATTAATCCGTGTGTATTCTCCCGTATTCAAGCCAGCACGTTTGAAGTACATCATAGTCATAGCTATAAGATACTGAATGAAAAAGCTACTGTTAACAAAGTCCATCCTGGCCAACCATCATAATTTAAATTCTGGAATGACGGGGAGAAGCAGAGACGGTTTTCAAAAGGCTGCACAGCCTGATCAGAGCCACCGAGAGGGAAGGTCTCCTCCTGGGAAAGAAGCACTTCAGTGGTCTGAGGTTGGAGAAACTTGCAAATAATCAAATCTGTGAAAGTTAAACCACGAATATAGAGAGCTGACTGTAAATATCAAAAGAACTGTAAGCCTCCAAAGCTCTTCCATTGAAACTGCTAAAACCTGAATACACTTGAGTGAAGAGGAAGCTGTGAAAAGTTAGTGCTACAGTTAGCACTGAACCATTTCAGTTAAAGAAAACCCTCAGGGCCTTAACCAATTAGTTTTAGTTTTTTAAAAAACATGAACTAAAAATGCCACTACCTCCCAATAACCCCCTTAAAGTAACAAACTGAAATAACAAGAAACACTGGTAGTTATTCAACCCTCTAACATTACTCATATTTAATGATTTATACAACCATTTAAAAACTGTTGATTTTTGAAATGAATCATGGGTAACAGATATATTTTTAATTAATTCTGCCCAAGTTTTCTGACTATGAATTAGAACTTGGGTTACAAGGGGAAATTGCCATTTTGCTGTAATGAAAGTAATTTCGGGAGACAGCAGAAACTTACCTTATCTGAGATTCTGTAGCACGTGTCCATTGAGAGGAAGTCTTGTATTAAGCCATCCTCTAATGAGAGGGAAGCAAAGCAGTTTTGTTTTAAGCTGCACATTTCATTATTTGTAGTTGACAAAGTGTTAAAACAACAGAAATGGCCTCATGGAGCTTCATGACAATTTGCCTATGGCAGCTCAAAAACATCTTGATATGATCCCTGCCAGAGCTTGGAAAAACTACTTTTTGGATTAGAATTCCCTGAATTCTTCTGCCAGCAAGGCTATTAGCCATGCTGACTGTGTAATTCTGGAAGATGTAGTCCTCAAAATAATTTCTCTGGTATTTATCACTCATATGATAAAAGGGAAATTGGAATAGTATCATCCACACCTGGCCCAAGAGAGCTTTAGGAGGCAGAGCAGCAAATGGGGTTCCCCACCAAGTTAGTGTACATAGCACCAAAAACACTCAGACAGACTATTTTGGCACATGAGGCAGGAATTCTCTTGAGTCTCTTCCCCTATAAACCTGCCAGTAAAAATACAAGAGCAACAAATCACGTAAATTGTAATTTGTTGCTATTTTATGGTCACTAAACTATGCCCGATGGTAAGTCAGGCCCCGTTATCATTTGTTCTGTCTCTGCCACCTAGTTCCCACTGCTTAGGCCAGCTGTCTTCTCTGGGAGGGAAAAGTCTAAAACAACAAGCTTGTGTCACCTCTACCATTCCACATTCTTTTTTCAAATGCAATGCCTATGTAAATCTTTTTACTTCAATTACGACGATGGTCACGTAAGGTAAGTCTGAATATAGGCTTAGTTGTTCCAGCAATCAATATATTAACAGGCCTTGATACTGTACTTCTCCCTTAGTTGTTCACAATAACATCAACATTGCAGAATTTCTAGAAACTACAGTTGATTGGGAAAGTAAGAGCTTAGTGTGTGATGTATTAGAAATATCCAGAGCTAATAATATCAACATGAAAAATAGAACTAGCTAGACTGAATTAGATATGAATTCAGTAGCATTTTGGCTTAGGTTAATAGGAGGAGGAGATGTGGTAATTCTATGTGCACAGAGCCAGAACTCCACTTCAAAAAGCTTTCCTGCTAACACACGGAAAATAGAATCATAGAATCATAGAGTTGGAAGAGACCCCAGGGGTCTTCGAGTCCAACCCCCTGCTATGCAGGGACACCCTCAAAGCACTCCCGACAGATGGCCATCCAGTCTCTGCTTAAAAACCTCCAAAGAAGGAGACTCCACCACACTCCATGGAGGCAGCACATTCCACTGCCGGACGGCTCTGACCGTCAGGAAGTTCTTCCTGAGGTTCAAGTGGAATCTCCTTTCTCGCAGCTTGAATCCATTGCTCCTTGTCCTAGTCTCTGGAGCGGCAGAGAACAAGCCTGCTCCCTCCTCAACATGACATCCCTTCAAATATTTAAACATGGCTATCATGCCCCCTCTTAACCTTCACTTCTGCAGACTAAACATACCCAGCTCCCTAAGGCGTTCTTCATAAGGATGGGCAAGGTCAGCATACATTACCCTTTTTCCTTGGGCAATTTCATACATTTTAGGAAAAATGCTCAAGGTGGGCCATGATTTGGTGCCCACAGCTGAGCACCTAGGAGAGCGGGGTGGTCAGATTATCTTACCCAAGAGGTTGAAGAAAGCCTCCTGCTCTTCTCTGCACAGAAGAACGAACGACTGCTGCGAAATTGTCAGGGCTGCTGTGGAAAGGTCTGTTTCAGAGCCTTGTTCACCACTGCCGGGTACTCGGACATCCTGCACGCTGTGACACGGCCATCTTGTGCTCCCTGGCTTCACCCCTGTGGTGACCGCAGGAGGGACACAAGTATTCTTGTTGTCTCGCATTTTTCCTTTTGGAGTGCTGACAGCAGAAGCTTAAAAAGTACCTTTCTGGGGGGGAAGAAAAAAAAGATGTTCATGCCATGTTTAGCATTAGCTACCAACTGTAAGAATTTTACATTTCATAAATCAGACCACTGATCAGTTCTACCCAGTTTGGTAAGTAATGACAGCTAAAAGCTTCCCAGAGTTCAGGCACGATTTTTTCCTAGCCCTACCAGGTAATGCTAGGGATTGATTTTGCGCACGCAAAGTCTGTGCTCTCCCACTGAGCTATGTAGTTTTCCCTGTAAGGATCCGTGGAAAGAATTGTGCAACGTCTGAGGAGCACACAAGACCACGTTCTCTCAGTAGAATCACACTCTCTTAGTAAAGGAACATTAACACAAGCGCAATCTTGCCGAAAACTTGCTAATAGATTAGGGAGGCCAAAGAACACACATTTCCCACGTGGGCTGATTCCCCAATTTTACAGTCCAAGAACATGCATACCCAACACTGTGCAGGTTCACAAAGCCAACATAACAAGGATTTAAAATCATTGTTCCCAGCCATGAGATACATGCAAATCCACAAAAACAGAACAGCATAGGAATCTGTGGAGATATTACTTTGTGTACTCGTCTTCTACCCTAGAGGATTCTGACTATGTCCCTGCATATAAACACTCCTGAAATTTGATCTGCAGCTGATTACTTATCTCCTTGATCATATCTGGTAACAGTCCTGACTATAAGTTGGAAAACCGATGTGGTATTGTGCTTTAAGAGTGTTGTACTGGGACTCGGGAAATTCACGTTCCCAAGGAAACTGAATCCAGCTTTATAAATCAATTGAAAATTTAAACTGTCATCACACTGTACCTTTGAACATTCCCTGAAAAGAGCCACAGGATTTCTCACCATTGGTTACACTGGATTTGTGGGACATGCAGATGACATGCTGAGATGCATGATTTCCAAACTTCCTTTAAGACATGAAAAGGAGTGGCAAAGTACGCCCCTCTGGGCTGTTTTTGTGGCTTCCAGTGCCCTCCAGTGGTCATTTCACCCCCAAAAGTATGCATGCATATAAAAATGCATACTTTTTTCAATTGTTAAACACCAGTGTTTTTTGTTTAATAATAAAACAGTTGTCAGTATTTTACTTTGTTACAGGCCACTTTTGCTATTATTCTTTAAGAAGACTGCCTGTCATTTAGCTATTTAACTAATGAACTGATTATAAATTTAATTTTATAATCCACCACATTAAAATGACACTGATATTTCCAGACTCTGGAATGGTGGGAATGAATATCCCTTCTGGCAACTTTCTGACTCTCTTTTTGCCCAATACAAGTTAAACACCCTGGGGCTGAAACAAACATGGATAAAAAACAAAGTCCAATTTCCAAGACCAGCCTCATCATTTTGTCTGTCCTGGAGAAAGCAACAGGGCTGAGATTTTAGGCATCTGAGTGGCTTACTATCATATTACTATCACATTATTTCATATCATGTTTGTTCAAAGAACCTTATAAAGTAGGTACCTCATAGTTTTCCAAGAAAGTTCTTAAAAGGGAGCAAGTCACACCTCGCATTGATTCAGGTTGCATGAGTTGGTGTGAAGAAAGACAGATGGGCAAAATATGGCCCTTTAACCTATTTTTGCAGCCCTCAACCTCTCCAAACTCTTTAATTGTCCCTTTTTGGCCAAAAAAATACCAACTTGCATCTCCAGCAAGCTTCTAGAAATGGAAATTCACCTTTTAGATAGGTTGTAGGACCACCCCCGGATGTCTTATTTAACTTTACTTTAGAAAACTGCTTTTCAAAACCAGAAGTAGCCTTTCAGTCGCTTGTGAGTTTGTTCTGAATTTCTTTGGCAGCCTGTGGAACACTGCAGGGGTGGAAATCTGGCTCCCGGCCCTGTGGAAGTTGCTCACCTTATAGCACAAGCATTTGGTTAACTGAACTATGGGGCGGAAAGGAAGGAACAAAACCAATCCACAGGTTTGAAACACCGCTTCATGCTGGACACAACATCGCTTAGGAGAATATGCATGTACATAAATACGCCATATGATTGTGTTGCTTTTTGTTTTCTGAGTCACTTACACATTATTAAAATGCACGTGCCACTCAAACAGGCAAACGTCCTACAAACTCCTTCCAATAACCAAAACCCAAAAGAGATCTAGAAAACCCCTAAATAAATAGCCCAGTCCCATACCAAAAGGTCAAAACATTAAGGAGATCAGTAAAAAGGTGATAATCGTACTTATATATGTCACTACTATACATAGGGAAGGTTTATGCATTTCCCTGTAATTTTGATGACTGTAATACCTATTACTACAAATAACATCAATATTTCAAAAATTCATTTATATAGCATTTCCAAGTTGTAAAAGCATTAACTTGTTAAGTAAACCCAGTAAAAAAAGAAACTTTGGGAGCAAGTCAACACTGTCGATTTGTTCTCCCTCTTCTTTTTTCCTGAAAGGGGAGGGAGACAATCAGAATCTATAAGCAGCTTTCAACACTGATTTACATATGTGTGTGTGTGTGTGTATGTATGTATATATATCTTTTTATATCTTACACATCATATATACACATACACACACATGTATATATAATATATAAAAACTGTGGAATGTTTGTGCATTTTCCCTTAATTTTGATTATTGCAATAGCTGCTACTACCAACATTAATACTTCAAAGATTTATCTATCTAGCATGTCCAAACTGTAAAAGCATTAACTTGTTTTTGAAAAAAAAAAATCTGATAAAAAGGAAACTTTGGGAGCCACTCAACACTGTCAACTTGTTCTCCCTTTTCTTTTGCCTGAAAAGGAAAAGGGGAGGGAGAAAAAAAAAGGAATCAAGCAGCACCTTTCAAGACTGATTTACACATATATGTATACACACACACACACACACACACACACACATAAAATCTTTGTGTGTGTATGTATATATATAATCTTTATGTATGTATGTGTGTGTGTATATATATATATACATATATAAAATCTTTATGTATACATATATATATATATAATCTTTATGTGTGTGTGTGTGTATATATATATATAAAATCTTTATGTGTGTATATATATAAAATCTTTATGTGTGTATATATATAAAAATCTTTGTGTATATATATAGGATCTTTATATATATCCGAATACATATATCTTTTTTATACCTTTACATCTATATATTTTTATCTTATATACCACTTATACATCTTATGTTTATATATAGCTTTTACATTTTATATATCTTCCGTACATGTCTTTTGTATAACTATATATCTTTTTACACCTTTGATATCTTCTATATAACACCTCCCCCCCACACTTTTGCCTGTTTTCTCCCTCCCTCGCCTGCTCCGCTGACCGAGGCAGGCGCTCCCAGCCCTCGGGGCGACCTCCCCAGCAGGCCCCTTGCGTCCTGGGAGCCTGGAAAATACTCCCCCCGTCCGGGACTTTCTCCAGGGGAGCGGCCGAGCCCCCGCCCGCGCCCCGGCGCTCTTCGGGGCCGGCTCCTCGTCCCACACGCCACGCGTTCGAGGAGCAGAGCCACAGCCCCCGGAAAGGTCGTAAGTGCTGAGACAGGGGCTGCTGCCATTATTATTATTATTATTATATTACATTTGCTTCTGAGGAACTGAGGGGGGGTGGCGGCCGTGAGGTAAAAACAGGCACCCTAAAAACTGCGGGCGCGCCCTTCTCCTCTAGCACCCCACCCAGACAAACTATCTTTCTTTCTCCTCCCGTCTTCCTCTCCCCTCACCCTCCTCCTCCTCCTCCTCCTCCTCCTCCTCCTCCTCCTCGGTCCACCAGCACCGAGGCAGCGCCAGCCACACAGACAGGCGCCCGCCCCGCCCAGCCAAGCGGCGGCGAACGCGCCCCACAGCGGAGCTACCGGGAGAGCGCACGCTGACCGCGCCTCCTCCCCGCCCCCCGGGCGGCTCCTTTTATAGGCTGCGCCGGAGCGCCCTCTCAACCAATCCCGGGCCCGGGAGCCGGGAGGGGGGCGGGGTGAAGGCGTGGCGGGGGCTGTCAATCCGAGCATCGGGAGGGGCCGGGGCTGTCAATCAAGGCACTGAGTAAAGGTATAGAAGCGGGTGCGCGCGCATAGCCGTATACGCACGCGCGCGTGTATGTATATATACACACACACACATTTATATATATATAAAACACACGCATTTATAACACCCATACACACTTACATACACACACACATATATACACACGAATGTACATACACACGCATAGGTACCCACAAATATATGTATACACACATATATAAACATATACGTACATATATATACATATATATGCACATACATCTACGCACATACGTATACACATATAGAAACGTGCATATACATACACACACACACATATACATATATGCACACACACATATATACATGTACACCCACATATATACACACGCATAGACACACACACGTATATAACGTATACACATGTATCACACACGTGTACACATATATATACACGCATATATATACACATACAAACATGCATATACATATATATATACATATACATATACACACATATATGCATACATATGCACACACGCATATACATGTACACGTGCACACACATATATACAGACACACATATATACACATGTACGCACATATAAACTGCAAACCCCAGGATTCCATAGGAGGTTGAAAGTGGTATCATAGCGCTATAACAGGCTAGTGCGGAAATGACCTCAGCCTCCGCCTTTTCTGCCCCTCCGATCTCCTCTCCGGCTAGCAACGCCTGTTTGGCCAAACTAGGCAACAATTTTTTGATTGGAGGAGCGTCTCGACTTTGGACCAATCAGCGGGAGCCACGGGCCCCTCTTGCGCCTGTCCCGCGTTAGAAGACAACGCCGAGCGGGGCTGTTTGGGCTGTACCACAAGACAACCCGAACGGGGGGGGAGGCGGTAAAGCAAAAAGGGAGAAGCGGAGACGAGAAAAAGAGAGCCAAATTTGGAAACAAATTAGGAGAGGCTCAAAAATGATTTTTGTGACAGAACTTGGAGTGCGTTTCTGATAGGAAGAAGGAAAAGCGAGGGAAACGCAGTTGGTACATTCCGAGCGGAAGTGAAGTGTCCCCTGAGCATCGGGATTTCCGGTCGGAGACAGAAGAGAGGAGTTGCTGGCGGCTGAGGTGGGCACGGAGGGTCCCGGGGCGGCCGGGTTTGGGGTGAGTGTGTGGGGGAAGGGGAGTATTGTGGGCTGGAGGGGCTGTGAGGAGGGAGGCCTCAGAGGAGGAGGGGGCCGGGAGGCCTCCTGGGGGCGGTTGCCATGGCTACGTGTTTGGGGAAGGGCCAGCCTGTATCCCTCCCTTACCTGTCTCCCGAGGTGGGGCGCCTGGAAGATGCTCCAGGAGGGGGGCTTCGCGTGGGACACGCGAGGGGGGAAGAAATCTCGCCTGACGTGCCGTAACGCCATGAAAAGTTACGTGTCCATAACACTAAGTTGCTGTCACATGCTGGAGAAACGACACGTGGCAGTTCTATTAATAATATTACTTACAATAATACATTTTTATTTGTTATCCGCCCCTCTCCCCAAGGCTCGAGGCGGGGCACGATATAGATGCAATTAAAAGCAACTTACATTTAAGCCACATTAAATGACAAGCCGTCTAAAACGCAAACGTGTCATGATTCGAATATATCATAATTAAAAATACAATTAAAAGTATGCATGTTTGTACCAAGGATAAATACAATTAACTACATGCTTGTCACATGCTGGAGAAATGACGCGTGGCAGTTTCAATAATATAATATTGAAACGCGAATGTCTCATCATTCGAATATATCATAATTAAAAATACAATTAATAGTACACACGTTTGTACCAAGTACAAGTACAATTAAGTACATGCTTGTCACATGCTGGAGAAACGATACTTGGCAGTTCTAATAATAATAATAACAATAGTAGTAGTAGTAGTAAATATATTTTTATTTGTTATCCCCCCCTCTCCCCAAGGCTCGAGGCAGGGTACAACATAGATACAATTAGAAGCAACTTACATCTAAAGTATATTAAATGACAAGCCATCTAAAACGCAAATGTCTCATAATTTGAATATATCATAATTAAAAATACAATTAAAAGTACACATGTTTGTACCAAGTATAAATGCAGTTAACTGCACGCTTGTCACATGCTGGAGGAACGACATGTGGGAGTTTTAATAATAATAATAATAATAATAATAATAATATGATAAATTTTTATTTGTTACCCCCCCTCCCCAAGGCTTGAGGTGGAGGACAACATAGACTTGGCTTGGCTTCCAGGCCCTTCACCATTTTGGTCGCCCTCCTCTGGACCTGCTCCAGCTTGACCATGTCCTTCTTGAATTGGGGTGCCCAGAACTGGACACAGGATTCAAGATGAGGTCTAACCAAAGCAGAGTAGAGTGGTACCAGTACCTCCCTCGATCTGGACACCGTACTCCTATTGATGCAGCCGAGAATTGCATTGGCTTTCTTGGCTGCCGCATCACCCGGCGGACTCATGTTCAGCTTGTGGTCTATTAAGACTCCTAGATCCCTTTCACACGTACTGCCATCCAGCCACGTGTCCCCCATCCTATATTTCTGCATTCCATTTTTTCTACCTAAGTGTAGGACCTTACACTTCTCTCTGTTGAATTTCATTTTGTTAACCTTGGCCCAGCTCTCCAATCTATCCAGGTCATTTTGAATTTTGATCCTGTCCTCTGGCGTATTAGCAACCCCTCCCAGTTTGGTGTCATCTGCAAATTTGATGAGCATGCCCTCTATTGCGTCATCCAAGTTGTTGATGAAAATACTGAACAGCACTGGGCCCAGGACAGAACCCTGTGGCACCCCGCTAGTCACTTCTCTCCAGGATGAAAAGCAGCCATTGGTGAGCACCCTTTGGGAATGGTCCATCAACCAGTTACAGATCCACCTGACAGTAGCTCTGTCCAGCCCAGAATTCCACAGGATGTTGAAAATGGAATAATAGCACTATAACGGTGTGCAGAAAGGCCCACAGAGATATTAAACTAAATTGTTACATGTTAAGGCGGCAATATAGGGTAAATTTAATTTGCTTCCTAGCTACAGTTGGCCCTCCACATTTGCTAGGGTTAGGGCCGCGGGACCCCCGCAAAAGTGTAAAAATCACAAATATCAAAATGTGTGTTTGTGTTCTTGGGAAGGGGGATGAGGCATGCTGCGGGGAATGGAAAATCAGGGTCCAAACCAGGTCAGGGAAAGGAGAGAGAAAGGGGGTGGGTTGGCATGGTGACCCTCTCTCTTGCCCATCTCCTTCTTTGGGTGTGTGAGGAGTGTTGGGAGAGAGTTTGTGGTGCTAAGAGGTTGGGATGTGAGCTGGCCTTAGCTGGCCAGGCCGTGGATGATGGAAAAGGAGGACTGGAGGCAGTATTTTAAAGGGCTGCAAGGCCTAATTTGAGCCCCTTAGGGGAAAGGTTTCCCCAGAAAAGAAGCACCTGAGATGGGGAGGTAGGAGTTGAAGAAACATCCAAATAATTAAATCTGCGAAAATCAAACCCACAAATGTGGAGGGCCGACTGTACATGAAGCCAAACTGTTGTCATAAGCTGAAGAAGCAACATGTGGCAGTTTTAATCTGTTACTGTTTTCATGCTGTACACATAACTAGTTACATCAAGGGATGTGTACATTAAATTGTTAGGTGTTAAGGTAGCAGCATAGGGTAAATGTAACCTCCTTCCTACTGTTTTATTTTTGCTGTGGTTGTGTGCATATGGCCAAGCTAAGCAAGCAGTGGTGAGTTCTTGGTACATTAAATCTATTATTGTAAGATGAGGAAATTCATGCCGTAGTGAACTACTTCATCTTAAGGTGCTGTAGGGTTCTTACTGTTTAGGCATGCCTTTGGTAAGAATACAAAGTTACATGTATATAAAAATAAGCAGTTATTTGTTGTGTTTTCATGCTGTGCACGTAACTAATTGCATAGAGAGACATTAAACTAAATTGTTACGTGTTACGGTAACAATATAGGGTAAATGTAACCTGCTTCTTACTTCTTATTTTTGCTGTGTTTATGTACATATGGCTAAGCTAGGCAAGAATGAGTTCTGGGCACATTAAAGCTACTGAAGCACAAGAAAATTCATCTTGTAGTGAACTACTTCATCTTAAGGTGATGCAGGGTTCTTCTTCTTTAGGCATTCCTTTGGTAAAAATATGAAGCTATGTGTGTGTAAAAATAAGCAGTTGTTTGTTGTGGCAGCAAAGCGTGCCTGTTTTAACCAGTCTGTTGCAGTTGTTGGACAGGAATGTTTTAACGTAGTCTTAGGCAATTCTTGCAGTGTGCAGATTGAGTTACTCGGATTAAAATGGAGACTTCGGCAGGACTGAGGAATGCGTGGCCCTCCAGATGGCAAACTTCAACTCCCATGATCTGACACCATTGCCTCAACAAACTGGGACTGATTGGAATATCTTGGAATATCTAGGGGCCATCATATTCCCCAACCCTGATTTTACAGGATTCTAGAGTGTATGTCTATGGCTGCTGTTTTCTGTAAATGTATGTGAGTAGAAGTTGTTTGCCTGATTGTCTTCTTAAAAATGCTATCCTATACCTTTTCTTGATTTAATCAGCACATAATGAAATGTGTAGGTACGCAAGGATTCTCATTACCAAGCCTCTAAAGAAGTATTACAGTATATCCTATATAGCCTCTGAGTCGGAAAATTTGCTGTAGGTGTGTCTCAGAGATGCCATATTTCCAGATACTGTAGCTGTGGTTTTTTCCCTCCCCCCGTAAAGGTGTCTGTATATTCTGCGTAGGTGTAGATTTTGCCAGAAGGCACCTAAATCAGCATACAAAGAAACCTGGTTATTATTTTCTTAACGAAACCATATTCCTAGCCCCCATGGCTTCAGGATATTCATGAAAATGTGTGGGCAATACTTGTGAAGTCTTGGCTGTCTGAGTGGGAGAGCTTCTGAGCTCCATAGGAGATGTTGCGTATTTCATTGTTCTCCATTGTATTGGTGTTTGTTTATGTATTTGTTTGATCTGTATTCCAGCCTTTCTCACAGGAGCCCAGGCTGCCTAACAGCCTAGTTGAAACGTTCGTCTTGTACCACAACACCACTGTTACAACTGCAAAAGTAGTAATGTTTTTTCCTCTGTGGTTAATAGAAGCAGAACTGGGCTTGTAGAGCAACAGGTGCACAGATCTTTGCTTTGTTTAACTGTAAGGAACTGGAGTTGTCTTCCAGCATGTTCCAAATATGTCTCCAGAAATCACTGGTCTGAAAAAACCACTGGGTTATTAATTTAAACCAGCAGTAAACAAGACATCTTTTCACAAAATATCTCTGGTTGGTTGCTCTGTAGCTTTTCTTGACCCAGGTGAGCAATTCTAGAGCTGGGCTTGGAAAAATTATTTCTGAAACCTCCTAGCCAGAATGGCTAGTGATGGGGTGTGCTGGGGGATTCTGAGAGTTGCCGTCCAAAAGTAACTTTTCTCCCAAGCCTTCTGCTTTGGAATACATTAACACACCAACAGCGTACGTGTACATTGGGAGTGTTATTCATCAGATGGCTGAGAATAGCAACACGGGTGCACTGGACCATTACGATGCAAATAAAGTGGCTCGTAATGTTTCGTGCTTGTTTTCCCCCCGCAGACCTTGACAGACGCTCCTTCAGCCAACCCAACTCTTTTCTTCCTCTTCTTAACAGGCTGCTGGACGTGGGGTTGGGGAGATGTTACGAACAGCCGTCATGATGGCTGCCAGCCTGGCCCTGACATCGGCCGTGCTGGCTCACGCCTATTATCTCAAGCACCAGTTCTATCCAACGGTGGTGTACCTGACCAAGTCAAGCCCCAGCATGGCGGTACGTTTGCATACCGTGTGTGTGTGTGTGTGTGTTTGTAAGTGGGGTGATCAAGAATTATGAAAATATATTATTTTAAATATTATTATATCAGTTCTCTTTTGTGGAAACCTCCAATTGTTTATAGTAACACCATTGAACAACGCATCTCAGGTCTGGCACAATGACATAGGCAGGTATACCTCGGATAACAAAGTAGATATGTTCCTGTGCATTATGGTCCTCCCTTCATATTCACGGATTTGACCTTTTTGAATTTGATTATTCACAAGGTGCCTGCTTGCCTACCCTCCATTCTCCCCCTCCTGTTCCCTGGCTTTTTGTCCAGGCATTCTGCCTTCCTTCTCTGGGCCCTGGCAAAAGGCAAGCAAAGGTGGGGGGGGAAAGGTTTGCGTGCACAAGCCTTTTCCCTTCAATTTGATTTTCTTTCACGCATGTGGGCGGCAGCGTGCGCAGGCAACAGGAAGGAGCATGGAGGAGGCAGAGGTATTTCCCCCTCTATTTGTTTGACTTTCACCTGGGTAAGCGTGCAGAAAGAAGGCACTGTGCGTGGACGACGTGTCCTAGTCTCTGCAGAAAACATGATGGGGATTTCTCTATATCACAGAGGGGAAATTGTGGTCCTTCAGGTGTTGTGGGACTGTAGTTTCCAGCATCCCTCTCTACTGGGTATGATGGCTAGGGCAGATGGGTATTGCAGTCCCAAAGACATCTGGAGGGATGTGCTTTCCCCACCATGCTCTATGTTCTTAAGTAAAGGAATGTTTGATATGGAGGACTGGAGGAAGAAGCTGATGAAACAGATTTTTTTTAAAAGCGGTGTTCACTTGCCAGGGGTGGAGTGAAGTATTAAGAGAATTTTATTCTCTTAGTGTCTGGATTCTGAACTCTTCCACACATGAGAATACCTTGGATAAGCTATGCCTTATGCGTACATGAATGGTTGTTAAAAATGCTTTCCAACGCTTTGTCACTTCTCTGCTTTTTGTGCCAGGTACTGTATATCCAGGCTTTTGTCCTGGTGTTCCTGTTGGGCAAATTCATGGGCAAAGTGTTTTTCGGACAGCTCCGAGCAGCAGAAATGGAGGTGAGCTGGGTCCTAATGGAGAGCTTGAAAAGTTAGGCGTCATTCGGGAAGGAGCCTTTAGACAAAAATTAGTTAGTGTTCCCAAGGATGTTTGGGTCTTAACATTATTTGGTCCTTAAGGGGAAGCTGCCAAAGATAAATAACTGCTACAAAACTTACATTATTGTTACTGTGTGTCTTTAAGTTGTTTTAGACTCATGGTGACCCTAAAGTTTTAGACTCATGGTGACCCTGAAATGACAGCATGGGGTTTTCTTGGCGAGATTTGCCTTTGCCTCCCTTTGAGGCTGAAAGAGTGTGACTTGCTCGAGGTCATCCAGCAGGTTTCCGTGGCTGAGTGGGGATTTGAATCCTGGTCTTCAGAGTTGTGGTGTAATGCGCAAACCACTATACCGTGCTGGCTCTCAATATATTTCTATGATCTGATAGCCCTTAGATACGTGCAAAGGTTTGTGCCCATGCTGTTTCTAAAACATACAGCATCTTCACTCAGTGACATTGTTATTGAGTGTTAAAATGTGTATCTGCCTGCATTTATAATTTATAATTCTGTTGAGGAAATAGATTAACTTTAAAGTTTTGAAACATACTTCTTTGTCATGCTGTTGTTGTTACTTTTGGCCACTGGATGTTCCCACTTTTTCAAGTTTACCTTAGTGCTGTGAATATATGATACTGCTGTGAATATATGATACTGCTCTGAATATATGATTGTCTTTAAGCTCTCTACTTGGCAGCAACTTTCTGAAAAGCAAGTAAAGAAGGCTGCAGGTTTTTTTTAGTATGGGGCATGGGGAAGAGATCCTGGATTTCAGAAGGTTGCTTAAATCAGTTTCTGTCACACAGCATCTGCTCGAGCGATCGTGGTATGCAGTGACCGAGACCTGCCTTGCCTTCACAGTCTTCAGGGATGACTTCAGTCCTCGCTTTGTGGCTCTGTTCACCCTCCTCCTCTTCCTCAAGTGCTTCCACTGGCTGGCAGAGGATCGGGTGGACTTTGTGAGTATGATAAATTAGAAGTTTCTTATTGCTTAAAGCTGTAAGAATTTGTCAGGGGCTGGGGCATCCTTGAATTTCCTGTTAGAGTCAAGCTGTGTACAGGTGTCCCCCACTTTTTATCAATTCATTTTTCAACATTCTGGTATTTGGACATTTGTAAATTGGAGACATGTACTGCTTTTTCGATTTGGGGTCAAAATAACAGTGGGGTCCACTCTTTTGTAAGGTCTTCTTGTCTTCTTCCTATAGGGAATTACACAAGTTTGCTTGAGACCACATGTACTGCTTGTAAAGTGAGCTGAGTGGGGGGAAAAAGGCACCAGGTTGCCCATGGAGGCTCACTTGGGACTGCACATGTGCTGCTCTGTCAGTTGGCTTTGCTCCTTTTCCTCCTTCTCAGCTTGCTTTGGACTGCATGCATGTGTGCTGCTTGCGAAGTGAACTCAGAAGGGAAAAGAAAGGCACCAAGCCGACTGACAGATTTTGAAAGCGGCGTGTGCTTGCCACATGTTCCCCATGTGTGTAATGGAAGCATAAATAAACATGCACAGTTAAAGATTCCACTTGCTAGTTGACTTGTACCGGTCACAAGTGCTGGGCAGCTGGTTGACTTCTGAAGTTTGGCCTGTTTTTGCTTTTTCTAGATGGAGAGAAGCCCTAACATTTCCTGGCTCTTTCATTTCCGCATCGTCTGTAAGTACCGATCTTTCTTGAGCCCTTCTTTTCTGGGTTTGTGGAACATTATGGCACCTGTCCTATAGCTTGCCCTTATTTCTTGCTGAAAAGAGTGGCCAGACCAAGGGGCATTTGTATTCTGTGTAAGAATGGGTGAGCTGTATTTCTGTGGCAGATCACCTACTTGGCTGGAAGCTGGTCTCAAGTACAATCCCTGACATCTCCAGTTATGAAGGAATGTGGGTGACTGTTCTAATAGAATTGCAATTTAAAATAGATATAAGGGTGACCAAAGGGGAAAAGTGGTAGGGGAATGAAAGCAGTTGTAAATGGGAAGAATGTGAAATTATTTCAGTGCCTTGTACTTTGTATTGGCTTAAAAAAAAAATAAAGGCAGTGCTTCCCTTCTTGATACTTTATTTGTATGAGAGAAAGGAAGAGATTTAAGAGATTTAAGCTCAGCTCCCACCCATGTTAGTCTGCTAGAAGCCTGACAGAATGGGCACTTAAGCTGTTAGTTTTCAAAGCAAAGGCAGAAGGATTTGCATTTGGGCTAAAGTTTGCCTTGTCTTTGGAGTGCTTTGGTATGCAGTTGCAGCTACCTGGTCTGGATATTTGAGTGTTGTGATTTTGTGCATTGATGAGTGAAGTAGCATAAAGGATGACGGAAACAACCATGAATTGATGGAGGACCTCTGTTAGGTGCTTGTGTTGTTCTGTGGTGTTCAAAACTCTTCCTTCAGATGACACTGTAAAGGAGGGGGTTAACCAAGGAAAAGGATTATGAAGTGTCCTGTGACATCTGATAGCTAAGAAGGATAATTCCTGACAGGGTTTTCCAAACAGAGTGCTAGGATGTTCCTGCACAAGCAGCAGCATGGTCTCCTGATCACAGAGCGGTTTATTGTCTGTTGCGGGCTGAGTAATAAAGGCTTTCCTATGAATACGGCTGAAAAAGATACGTGAGAACTTCAGCTCCAAGAAGCCCTAGCAGCATGATCAGTGATGAAAGATTTGGGAAGTTGCAGTCTGGCAACATGTGGGGACCCAGAGATTGCAAACCACTGTGCGGAGTTCTCTGCTAGTTTCTCCAAAGTTGTTATGTGACTTCTGGATCCTCACACCTTACTTAAGCAGCAAGTCAGTGATGGGGAACCAGATGCTTTGAGCTGCCAACTTTCTTTGATCTCAGCTACTGTGGCTTGTGGCTCAGGATGATGGGATTTATATTCTGCCAACATGTGGAGGGACACAGATTCCACATACCTCCCCCTTAACTGTCATTAACTAATCACTGTACTCATTTCTGTCAGGAACACAAGACTGTTCACTTCACATACTGTGAATGGGGTGGGCCAATGGTACATCTCCCTTGCTTCCCCCTTTCCCCCTTGTCGCTTGTGTTGTCCTGATGCTGAATTTTAATCTTTGCTGTTTCAGCTTTAATGGTGCTCCTGGGTGTCCTAGATTTCCTGTTTGTCAACCATGCTTACCACAGCATCCTCACACGGGGAGCCTCTGTCCAGTTGGTGTTTGGGTTTGAGGTCAGTGAATGTGTCTAAAATTGTGCCAGTAGCAGTAGCTGCCTGAGGTCCCTTGCAGCCTTTTGATGTGGCACCGAGATTGCAGAGATGAAGGTAGGGTAGCACCCATCGATGAACCAGAGTACAGGAGGGAGGTACTTCACTTATTAGTTTGCACAGTGGGAAGCAGCTTCCCTTTCTCTGTACAAGTCAACAAAGCAAGGAGGAATAGCGAGAAAGAGGAGTAGGGAAGGAGGAGTCTCTCCTTTTTTTTTTTTACCAGTTGCCCATATATTTCCTTCATAGAGTTTCCCTTTTATCCTAGGCTCTCATGAGCAACCCCTGCCCCCATGAGAACTATTTATCCCAGACTTATCTTAGGCTAGGTCAAGAACTCAAGAGGTAAGATGGCTGTGCCCAGAAAGCCATTCATTTTATTGGTGACCTCAGTGGCTTTCCTGCTTCTTCTGGGTGGTGATAGGGTGAAAGCCAGTTTGTGTGGTTTTCTTCTCTCTTCCAACCCAGTACGCAGTAAGTATCCAGTTTAACATTGTGAGCCGTTGCTCTTGCCTGCTGTTTTGTTTTAAAGGTTGGAAGGCATTGCCTCTGATTTTTGTGAAATTAGAGATTTTCAGAACTTAGATGGTGGGTTGCCCCCTCCCGTACTTTTACAGGGAAATCCCATAGAAGGGCCTTGCGTCATGCATGGTTCCTGATTAAACTCCAGAGCAAGGATTCAGAGAAGTAGCGGGATGGGATGGCCTCTGTCCCAGTTATGTGCCAGAACTGTTTTTGAGAAAAATTTGACATCTCTCCTGTTCAAAGAGAAAATTTGAGATTTTCTACTGGATAGCTCCTCCCAAGCACCTTACATGTACATAAGTAGCTTTTTGTTTTCTGGCCCATATATTGGGTCACAAGCTTCATATCATGCTTCCTTCCTTCCATTATACTGTTGAGAAAGACAAGACTTTCATTTCAGGTTTGTCCTCCTGATAGATTTATTTTTTAAAAAAATTCACTCTTCACCCAAGATGATTTGTGTGAGAACAGTAATAAATATGATTGCTCTGACTCCACAAGCATATGATCTGAAAAATATTTTATTTATTTATATGTTTAAAGTATTTCTGTATTGCCTCGCTGCCCAGAAAGGCTCCCAAGGTGATGAACAAATAAAAAAAAACTATTAAGAGATGGAAACATTTTAAAAACACTCTTTAAAAACTCCTATATCCGTTTAAAACCAATCCTAGAATCCATTTTTGCTTTTTATTTTGGTTAATAATCAGTGGAATGAGGACCGAAGTAGGGAGAAGCAATTCTGCCAGCTGATATGCGGTTTTCTGTCTGTTCCCCACAGTACGCCATTCTGATGACGATGGTGCTCACCATCTTCATCAAATACATCCTGCACTCCATTGATCTCCAAAGTGAAAATCCCTGGGACAACAAGGCTGTCTATATGCTTTATACGGAGCTCTTCACAGGTGAGGGAACCAGAGGAAGTGGTGGTCCCCTGTGTTAGGGAGGGCTAGCCAGAGAGCTTATACCACTGTTTCTTATGATCTTATGCCAGCCAAGGTTTTTCTTTGCTCCCACAAAAAATGCAGTCTCAACACATATGTGTTTCAGGCAGCTTCTCCACCTCATTTTGCATAAATGTATCAGGTTATGAACCATAGGGGTCAAAGCGGGTCTGACAGCACCTCTTCCTCTTTTCTCAGGTTTCATCAAGGTCCTCTTGTATGTGGCTTTCATGACCATCATGATCAAAGTACACACCTTCCCACTGTTTGCCATCCGGCCCATGTACCTGGCTATGAGGTAAGGCAGGTTCCAGTTAGCGTTATGTGTTCATGAGCGTTCATGTACTGACCTACCATTATTGACAGAATAAAAGTTTTTTGGCTAGAAATTGCTTCCACGTAGCGTTTAAAAACTTTTGTGAAATCCTGAACCATATAGACTTCTTGGACTACCTTGTAAAATGTTGCAGACTTTTGAAAAGAATGCCCTACTTCCATAAAATAGACAAAAGCACAGGTAGTTATCCACAGGTATGACAGAAAAATGTGTATGTTGTCTGTATAGATAAGTGACATCCAACAGGTATACAGTGGTGACTCTGTATCTGTGGGAGGTTGGTTCCAGGACCCCCACAAATGGCAAAAAATGCAAATAATCATATTTCATATTAAATAGCGGCGTGTGTTTATAGACGCTTCAGTGCATTTATGTTCACATTGCCACCATTTTATGGATAGGATATGATGCCTCGCAGTCTCTGGAAATCCATATCTGGAGGTCCCAGATATGAAGGGTTCACTGTATTATCTAGTTCCACATGTTTGCAAGGTCCCATGATGGTTTTGCGGGCTGATGATAAAGACACTGATCTATCATATCTGTGACTCACTATCATTGTCCTTGGTTTCTGAAAACAGTTACTTTCTTTTTCTAACACAAAGGATTTACAAATTGATTAAGATTAAATGATCCTTTTTAATATTTATATACCTAAGATAGCTATACCAAACTTAATATTTTATTAGAACAAATATTTTTCTTGCAGAGATGTAGAATCATAGAATCATAGAATCATAGAAATGTAGAGTTGGAAGAGACCCCAGGGGCCCTCCAGTCCAACCCCCTGCTATGCAGGAACACCCATCAAAGCATTCCCAACAGATGGACATCCAGCCTCTGCTTAAAAACCTCCAAAGAAGGAGACTCCACCACACTCCATGGAGGCAGCAGATTCCACTGCCGGACAGCCCTGACCGTCAGGAAGTTCTTCCTGAGGTTCAGGTGGAATCTCCTTTCCTGCAGCTTGAATCCATTGCTCCTTGTTCTGGTCTCTGGAGTGGCAGAAAACAAGCCCTCTCCTTCCTCTACATGGCATCCCTTCAAATATTTAAACATGGCTCTCATGTCCCCTCTTAAGCTTCTCTTCTGCAGACTAAACATACCCAGCTCTCTAAGTCTATCCTCGTAGGGCATGTCTTCCAGGCCTCTCACCATTTTGGTTGCCCTCCTCTGGACCTGCTCCAGCCTGACCATGTCCTTCTTGAATTGGGGTGCCCAGAACTGGACACAGTATTCAAGATGAAGTCTAATCAAAGCAGAGTAGAGTGGTACCAGTATCTCCCTCGATCTAGACACCATACTCCTACTTGATGCAGTCGAGAATTGCATTGGCTTTCTTGGTTGCCGCATCACACTACTGACTCATATTCAGCTTGTGGTCTATTAAGACTCCTAGATCCCTTTCACACGTACTGCTATCCAGCCACGTGTCCCCCATCCTATATTTCTGCATTCCATTTTTTCTACCTAAGTGTAGGACCTTACACTTCTCTCTGTTGAATTTCATTTTGTTAGCTTTGGCCCAGCTCTCCAATCTATCCAGGTCATTTTGAATTTTGATCCTGTCCTCTGGCGTATTAGCGATCCCTCCCAATTTGGTGTCATCTGCAAATTTGATCAGCATGCCCTCTATTCCTTCATCTAAGTTGTTGATGAAGATATTGAACAGCACTGGGCCCAGGACAGAACCCTGTGGCACCCTGCTAGTCACTTCTCTCCAGGGTGAAAAGCAGCCGTTCGTGATCACCCTTTGGGTTCGGTCGGTCAACCAGTTACAGATCCAACTGACAGTAGCCCTGTCCAGCCTGCATTTTACCAGCTTCTTTGCAAGAATGTTGTGGGGAACTTTGTCAAAGGCCTTACTGAAATCAAGATATGCTACATCCACAGCATTCCCTTCGTCTATCGAGCTAGTAACTCTATCATAGAAAGAGATAAGATTAGTCTGGCATGACTTATTTTTGAGAAATCCATGTTGACTTCTCGTGATTACCGCGTTGCTTTCTAAGTGATTAGAAACTGACCGCTTAATGATCTGCTCCAGAATCTTTCCGGGTACTGACGTCAGGCTGACTGGGCGATAATTATTTGGGTCCTCTTTTTTTCCCCTTCTGTCTGAAACTATCTCTAGTCTGACAATTTCTTTTGCTTCTACAAGTCTCTTGTTCTCACAGTGTTCTTTGAGAGGTTTTGCTAAACTCTGTAACAGGGTTGACTTGACGCTTGCTTATGTCTGTCCAGGCAGTTCAAGAAAGCTGTGACCGATGCCATCATGTCCCGCCGGGCCATCCGCAATATGAACACTCTGTGAGTATTTGCTGTGCTGAAGGTGGGGCTTCCAACCACCCGGAATGAGTAGTCAGGCAGAGGAAATCACCCACTATCCCAGCAGCTTTGAGTGAAATGATCAGTTAGGGAGAGCCAAGTGACTAAGCAGAGACAGTGGGGGCCCATATAGTTAACTTGTTCAAACTACGTAGAGGTGTGAGGAATTTCAGTCTTTATTTGAGCTGTAACTCACAGCTGTGGAGTTTAGAATGTCAGATATCTGCCATTTATCCTCTAGATTTATGGAAGGTTCATGGCTTTCTGTGATTCTTTTCTCCTATCAGGTATCCTGATGCCACCCCAGAAGAGTTACAGGCCATGGACAATGTGTGCATCATTTGTCGAGAGGAGATGGTAACAGGAGCAAAACGCCTGCCTTGCAATCACATATTCCACACCAGGTGGGATTGCCTAAGATATGACTTGGATTTTCGTAAACCACATACAAAATGTGGTTTTTGTCTCTGAATGTGCAGTAATGTTTTTATACACAGTCAGACCATTTACATTGTTGAATGTGACTGGCAGTAGGTGTCCAGAGTCTTGGTCAGAGAATATGAGAAGGCTTTCTCAACTCTGTTCTTGAGATAGCCAGCTTGTGAGCTATAGCCATTTGCTTCATATAAATATGGGCAGCAGCCTTTAACCAGGCTGGTGTGTAAGAGAGCTTCAGAATGCACATGTACAAGATGAAAATTACTTCAGAACAGGACAATAAACTAACTGTCCCTTCAAATTTTAAAGTGGAAAAAACAGGATTAAATATTTGGCAGTTATAATCATGAAGAGCAACATTTTATTTCAAAACAACTGTGAAAGAAATCTGGAAATTAAAAGAGACCCAGAAAAATGGAGAGAGTTAAATTTATCTCTTTTGGGTAGAATTGCAAATTTTTGCCAAGGCTTTTATTTTTCTTTTAAGCAATCCTTGTTATAGGAAATGGAGTATCTTTTTTGCTGCAGCAGAGAGAGAGATTTCCAGAATTGTCTGGTAGACCCAAACAAACAAACAAAAAAGCCCACAACTGTGCAATACTAGGAAAAGGGAGCAATTTGGGAGTCTCTAATGTCAGATTGTATTATGAAGCCTGTTGGTTTGTATGGTGGAAGGAATGGATATTGCTTAGAGATGTGAGTTTCTTGGAACTTAAAAGACCGTCATTTAAGATTTAGTTGGCATGATTGTCTTTGGTATGATAGTCACAAGAACACTTACTCCACAGAGTATTAAGGATTGTGCAAGAATGGAGAACCAGTGTGTTTAGCATTGCTCTGGGACTCCAGAGATCCAGCATGTGGACTCCACTGAACTCTGATCCTTTCTGGGAGACCTTGAGCCAGTCGGTCTCTCTCTCTCTCAGTCTAGCTGCCTTACAGGGTTGGTGTTGTGAAACTATAGTGGGGAGCAGGAGACCTTTTTGGACACCAATGTGAGCTTACTGTAGGACGTGCAGCATAAGAAGTGTAACACATATTACTGCTTCCTTTTTCTCAGCTGCCTGCGGTCGTGGTTCCAGCGTCAACAGACCTGCCCCACCTGCCGGATGGATGTCCTCCGTGCCTCTCTCCCCACTCAATCTCAAACTCCCCCTGAGCAACAGGAGGGCGGACAGCAGCCACAGCCACCCCATCAGACCCCACTGATTCCGCAGCCCCCAAATTGTAAGTTGTCTTGTGCTCTGCTAAGTGCTTGTTTCAGACGCATTTCAGGCTATGCAGCAATATTGGGCGACTCCAGGCACAAGATAGTCCTGAGTGACATGTTCTTTCCACCCCTAAAAGAAATACTGTACTATGTGTGGCATTTCCCTGAAGTAGGCAGAGGACATAATGTGTTGGGAAGCCCTTCCAACTCTCTGATAGTCAGATTCTTGAATGAATCAAAATTGGCTTGTAAACACCCCTTATAGGGAAGGTGGCTTCCCCTAGAAGCCCAGTTTAATGCCTTTCTCCCTTCTGCATAGACATTGGGTAGAAAATCTAAGAGTGGTTCCCTTCTCTTCTTTACTTCACTCTCTAGCCCTGTTCTCTCCCTTTTCCTGGTTCTGTTCTTCTTGTTGGAGGGACTTCTGAACACAGGATGGCCTCTGCACTACTTCAGGACACTACAGAGAATGACTGTTACTGTTCTAAGTGTCAGTGATTCTTTTCTGCAGATGCTCTAGTAACTCAGGAAGATATGTACCATAACTCCAATGATTAGCATCGGAAAATTCCTGGAAGCTTGATTGCCCTTGCTGCATGTATCTGAAAATACCTGTCCAGATGTATTGAGGGCAGGTACTGTTGTTCAAAACATACCAAACGTGCCCATTGCTATTGTGAGTGAAAGACTTAAAGATTTAATTTCACTCAGCTTTTTTTCTAATTGCAAAAAGACTTTGTTGGCCAAATGTTTGTTGTCCTACCCATAGCAGGCTCTAAATTATATCAGTCTTTAAGCCTCATTCTTCAGTGAGTGCAAGGAGTCTTTTTCATGTATCCTTTTTTATCCCCTGCTGCAGTTGCCCAAGGCATCCTGCCACCTTTTCCTCCAGGGATGTTCCCTCTGTGGCCCCCCGTGGCTCCGTTCCCCCCAGTGCCTGGTGTTCAGCCACCCAACAACACAGACAGTGCTTCAGCAGCTACTCCTTCCACGTCAGGAACTCAAGTGGCAGGTGAGAGATGCCCCACAGCTGGGGCTTTTAGTTCAGAATGCTTGGCAGGGCAGGGCATTCTCCTTTCCTACAGTAGCGAACTATCACTTTGCTTAGGTTGTGTTCTTTCCTTGGTGCATGAAGTGAGTGCAACTCAGTGTTTGTTTGTTGTTTTGTCTGACACCTGAATGGTTTGTGTTGCTGTTTAGGAACATCAAGGCCCAGGAGTGATTCGGCCTCCGCCTCAGATGCTAATGCTACCACAGGGACGGCACCAGGTTTCCCCTTTCCTCCCCCTTGGATGGGGATGCCCTTCCCACCTCTCTTTGGTAAGTCACAGAACCCAAAGCTGTGTGGCTGTGTTTGTGTGACTGGTTGCCAGGTTTGCCGCGAAGAGGAGCTGCGGCAGACTTCTCCAGCAAGATACTTTGTACGCAAGGACTCTGAATTCCAATTCTTCTCCTTGTGGTTTAGGACAAACCACTCTGTCTTGGGCTGCATCACATGTATCATAGGGGCTTGAGCTGTAATGCCACAGTAATTCAGAATTCTACAGAATCCTTGTTCAGTTGAACAAGGTGTGTGGTGATATGTCCACTTTATCAGTTCCTGCTTTGCTGCTCTTTGCTAGTGTGGCCACTGAGTGAACCAGAAAAGAGTTTGTTCGTTTTGCTATCCAAATTAGGAATCCTGGTTCTTTGTGTCCCTTGCAAACTAGAGATGTTAGACCAGATCAAACCCCAGCTTATAATGTTATGGAATATTGTTTTAGAATAACTGGTATACATGTATATACACAAATAGTAAAATTGTAGTCCATGTTAAATTTAATTACTTATATTTGTGGCATTATAAGTTTTTTGGCTCCATTTTACTGACAGCAGCCTTCCCAGCTCAGTTAGGCTAAAAGAGTAACTGGTCCAAAGTTACACTAAGTGAATTTTATGGTTCAGTGTGGAGATTTGAACCTGGAACTTTCAGTCCCCATTCCAGCACTAAGAGAGGTGGATTTGAACTGAATTTCCTCCAGTCAGGATAGTCAGTGGTGGGAAATACTGGGAGCTGCCCTTCAACACAACCTGCAGGATGACGTATTTCCTGTTCCTTTTCCAACTCCTACATCACACAGGGTCACAGAGGACAAAGCAAGTCTGACCATGCAGGGGGTCTCAGAGTCTGGTTGCCGCCACCAGGTAGGCCCCGTAACTTGTTCTGGCCAACTGCTGGTGACAGAACAGGCCCCATGGCTACTCCAGCTGACCAGAAGGCCAGACAAGATCACAGAGTTGAAGACGGTTCTTAAGAGTTCCTGATCATAGACTACAATTTTGCTCATCAGCTTTTTGTATAAAGGCTGAAATGTGTCTGCATATAGTCAGTCTCAGGCAGAAGAGTCCCTCCGTAAGATACAGTAGGACCAGCATTCCCAGCAAATTGTCACGTATTCTTTACTAATGTTGTAGTTGCGTTGCCTGTGATCTGCTGTGCAACTCCCTCTCGGCTTGTTCCTCCCATGTAACCTCTCTTCCTTGTCCTCTCAAAGGCTTCCCTCCTATGCCAGTGCCACCCTCGGGGTTTGCAGGTATGACAGAAGAAGAACTGCGAGCGATGGAAGGCCACGAACGACAGCACTTGGAAGCCCGGCTCCAGTGCCTGCAGAACATTCACACGCTTCTTGATGCAGCCATGCTGCAGATCAACCAATACCTCACTGTGTTGGCAACAATTGGGTAAATTACCCTTTGCTTTTGTTTTTTGCACAAAGCATTACCACGGAAGAGAGTGAACTCTTTTTTCAAAGGCAGTCTCTCAGGGATACAGTAGCTTTGAATTCCTGCATGGCAGGGGGGCTGAAGGAGGTGGCATTTAGCTTTCCTTCCCATGTCGTAATTCTCTCGTTCTTTGATCCAAGAAAGGGGGCTAACACTGAAAAAATGGTGCTCAAGTCTAGCCAGCAAGGAGGATTGATTTATTCACTTAATCCTTTTTACTGTTGGCTCTCTACTTTTGCTAGAATGAAGGGCACAGGACCCTTGCAAAAGTGGATAAATTGCAAATATCAAAATATGTGTGTGTGTGTGGGAAGGGGGCTGAGCCACCGTGGGGAGAATGGGTACCCAGGATCCAAACCAGGTCAGGGAAAGGGGAAGGAAAGGGAGGGTTTGGCATGGTGGCCCTGTACTTCCTCTCTCTTGACCATCTCCTTCCATGGGTATCGAGAGGGACATTGGTTTGTGGTGCTGAGAAATCCGACTGTGAGTTGCCCTTAGTTGATCAGGCAGTGGTTGGTGGTGGAGGAAGAGGACCAGAAGTGAGTTTTTAAAGGAGCTGCTGCGAGGGAAGGTTCCCCCAGATAACCACCTGAGGTGGAGGAGGGGAGGGGGTTGGAGAAACTTGCAAACAGTCAAGTGTGTGAAAGTCAAGTCCAGAAATGCGGAGGGACAACTGTACTAGTTTCAGCCTTGGATTGGAACAGTTACCAGATGTGGATCTAGAAGCATTTTATCAGACCTACATATGTTAACAAGGGCTGTTCCACTACCTCACTATAACAAGGAATCACATTCATTTGTACAAATGTGATGTCTGTTACTTCAGCCCTGGTTCTTCCATTCAAGTTGAGCGTTTCAATTAGAATAGGAATATCATGTCCGAAAAGGTCCCAAAACTGAAAGATAGTGTAAGAACTTACCATACTCTGTGTCCTGCAGATAATCAAATCCATGGAAGTCAAACCTGCAGATGTGGAGGGCCAACTGAATATCTCTTCTTCCCCCCAGTGAGCTCATGGAGGCGTATAGTTTTTAGCTATATTCTCACTGCACCCCTGTGATGGGGGTCAGGCTGAGAGACAGAGGGCGAAAGTGACAGATGCCCCAGGTCACTCAGTGAGTTTCATGATTTGGAGGGAATAGAATCTGGATCTTCTATGGCCCAGCCCATTGTTGTATTGTGGGTCCTTTTTTATAGGACACCCCGACCTGCACAGCCGCCAAGTGCTCCTGCCGCCTCGACACCTCCTCCAGAGACCCCCAGCCCTGAACCCGGCACCACTGAGCCCGCCACCGTTTTCCAGCCTGCAGACAGCACCTCTTCAGCAGCAGCAGAAGCAGATACGTCGGGTCAAGCAGGTAGCTGGAGTCTGTTAAGTTTGATACCAAGTAATATTTGGAAGTTCGTTGTTAAAGAAGAGTGCAAGAGTTTCTTTTTGTTTATCAGCTGGATTTATTTCTGCAAGTGAGCACAAGGTGATGATGTACGTGGCTCTTTCTTCCCTGTTTTATCTTCACATCAAGCTTGTGAGAGCTATGTCAGGTGGAAAGTTAGGGAGTGGTCCCAATTTCATCCGTTGAGTTTTGCTATTGAGTAATCTCACAAGTCATAGTCCGGCCACAATGCAACGTTGGCTCTCCCAAAAGTTTTACATTGGGAGGGATTTTATACTTGTGGAGCAGGCAAAAATGGTGCTAGCTAGTCACTGTAGACTCTGCAGTCATTCTTTAAATATTTCTGTGATTTATCTCACGATTGCATAATCGACAGCTCTATATCAGAGCTCTGTACCTACATGTTCTGGTGCCCCTCTGTGGTTATTCTATCAGATAAGAATATGAATAATCACTGCAAAGCCCAGTTCATTGGAACAATTTCAAGCAGAGTTAAAATGGCTCTGAACCATATGCACTAGGAAGTTGTTGCTAAAACCCAGGATCATGTATTGTTGTTCTACCATTCCCTACAGATTTTGTTGTCTGTCCTTACAGGTCTGCTCTTGGGGGGAGGCGCTGAAGGTTACACGGAGCCCTCCGACCACAAGCAGGGTGAAGAGGACTCTTTCTCAGAGGAACCAGACACGGCAGAACTCCGCAGGCGCCGACTTCAGAAACTAGAACTGCCATCTTCCTCTTCCCATTGATATCCCTGCCGCCCCCGTGGAGCAAGCCTTGTTCTATGCCTGAGTTAATCATTTAAGGGATTTTCTTTCCCTTTTCCACGAAAAAAAAAAAGAAGATAAATGCAGCATAGAGTAAAGCAAAGGGACAGGACAAACGAGACTTGGTGTTTCAACTTGTACCATCAAGTGCCAATGTGAGACGAGGCTGCCGGGGGCACTGTTCGGCAGGGTAGGGTGGTGGGGATGTGACTTTGCCTTGATTTATATGTTGAAGAGGAAACAACTGCCCATCCTACAATACAGACTGGTTGACCCTGATGCTGTCACACCAGGATGTGGTAACAGTCCTTGTTCCAAAGTCTTTTGTATTTAGATCTCTACTGGACAGACTTGTACTCCACGGTAGCAGTGCGCTCAGCCCTACAAGATGTCTTCCTTCCTTTCATCCCCGTTTCAGTTCCCCGCGCTTCCTGCCTGGGATACCCTCTCAACAGTGAGGAAGCATTTTCCCATCAGGAATCAGGGGTGGGTGGCTTTCGCCTACTTTAGTTACTTTAGTTCTTTTCTAATGTTATGGTAAAAGTTTTTTTCCCCCCCTTCCCAAGCAAAGTAGTTCAGGGTCAGCTGGTTGGAACATATGCTTGAAAAGTTGCCTTCTTTTTGTTTGCTTTACAGCAGAAACTAGCAAAGGTGCAGGCAGCAGCACCTTCAATTTCCCCTTCAAAAGAAAAGATGTCATGGAGTGTGGAGGAGCTTGAAAAATCTTAGGAAAAAAAGGTTGATGGCCCTTTCTTTAGATGGAATCAAGAGGTGGGATTTTTTTTCTTCATGGAAGACCAGACAGAACCTGAGAAGCCTGTGCCCATCTTTCTTCATGAATGTGGCTTGTTTTGCAGTGTACTAAACATGACTTGAACCCTCTTTTTTGCTTCCTTCTTTGACTCTTAAAGGGATCCACTAGCAAAGGGACCTAGAAAACCCTTTGGGTGAAGTTTGAGTTGTTTGGATGGGGACATTACATGGTCTTGGATGCCATCCAGACAGCATTTTGTTCTCATTTGTCTCTCATTTGTTCTCGTTTGTCTCTCATTTCAGGAGAGGTGGGGGCTAGAATGAAATTTCAGGTGTTGTTGACTTCACAGTCCATATGGGTCCATAAACCCCAGATGTTTTAAACTAAACATTCACAAGCAGGCATCACATCTAATCAGGAAAATGCCACAGGTACACATGAGCCATGCAAAAACTGCTGATATCCAAGGATAGCTGTTGCCCTACAAATGTTGGACTGCACTTTCCATTAGAATTTTGCTTCAGTAGGATTTTGTCTGTCCCATGCTCTTGACCGTGCCCAGTGTTTGCAGCTCTAGCATCCTCTAGGCCTCTGGGCTATTTGTTAATCAGTCATGCCTTTTGTTCTGTGTAACATCTTTTCCATTTTGTTTCCTGAATGCTTAGAAACTAGTAATTCTTACTTGAAGATCTTGCTGGGAAAGGTAGGGCCTGAAGGCTGGGAGTGTGACTTTGCCTTCGCGTTTGACTGTGTTGTTGTGGGTTGCTAATTTTCTGGTGTGTTCCAGAATAAGTTAATAATATCCATGAGCCAGTAGTTTTGGGAATATGAAGGAATGGTGGTGGAGGAAGAGTGATAGTTTGATCTGTCAAATACAGTACTGGAGAAGCTCTTTTGTGGGTTTCTTGTTTTATCAGTTACCAGAGGAGCTCTTTTTTTTCCTCGCACAATGGAATGGAGAGTTGAATAGTCTGGCATGATGCCTTCTCTCTTGTTTAAATGGTTGTGGTGATTATGGAAAAAAATGGGATATGTTTAGGGCCACATCAGTGCTGGATTCAGCTATGCCTCCTGCCACCCATGCTTGGGATACAAAACCAGTTAATTCAGCTTGGGAGTCACTACACCTCCTCTGAGGGATCTGTTGCCCCAAATTTTTGAGAGGGAGAAATTCTATGGTCAGTCCAGTCCTCCTACCAAACCTCTCAGGGTGTCTCCTGAATTGATTTCTTTGATTCCTTGGACATCACATTTATGATAGGAATTTTATTTTGTTTTCTGTTTGAATTGCTTGGTTTTTTTTTTTCTTTTCAGGCAAGCCCAGGTATGTTGTTGTAACTCCAGGTCACTTGGTTTCAAGGCGTACTGTGTTAGGTAGGTTTGTGTGAACTGTGAATGCAGTATTAATGTGGGAAGAGAGTGTCAGGACTTTAGATGCAGCAGTGTGGAGAGAGGTAGCAGAGAAGGGTTTTAAAGTACTGATTTCAGTGAAAAGGATGTTGGTCAAGGTTTTTACTGAGTTCCTCTTTTCTACATTCGGAAAGACTTCAGCGTACAGCATTCAGTGTATGTGTGTCTCATTCATGTTTCTCCTCCTCTCCCTCTCCATAACATCTCACCATAACACCGAGAGAGACAGCTGTCGGGGAAGCCTGGCCGATTTCATATTTTGTAATGGGAAATTGTAAATCTGACTTTGGGGGAGAATCTCTGCAAACCAGGTGAATCTGAATGAGAAAGAGAGGAAACCATAATGATGGAGTGCCTGTTTTCTTTATATCTCCCACCTACCCCAACTGTGTAAACTCGGTAAATTGTAGCCCGAGGAAGAGCGTCTGTTCTCGGTAAGAGCATTTCGGTCAGCATCACATTAATTTGCAGCACCAAGTGACAGTGCTTACTTCATTTGCTGGAATGTATGTGAGAGTCTTCTGATAAAGGAGCGGAGAATGTGTGCCCTGGTTGCCATTGGGCTCCAGCCTCCATCAGCTCTTGCCAGTATAGCCAGCAGGATGTTGGGAGCTGCAGTCCAACATAATCTGGAAGGTCAATATTTTACATCTGTTAGAAAGATTTCAGAAAATTGCATATCTGTAAAGGTAAAAAAGTCTACCCACTCTCACCTGAATCAAGGATTTATCCCCATCTTGGAACAGACAAGTTGGCATCCAGATGGCTTTGTCATTGTGGATATGGTAACACCAATATATTGGGGGGAAGGGACAGTCCTTGTGATGGATACTAAAAAGCAGCCTGTAGCAGTTGGGCAACATCCCTGAAATTCTTCCCTCAGCTGTCTTTCAAAGCTCTGTTCTTTTAATGTTCATATCCCAATAAGAATTTCATTCTATAGATAACGTTGTAGCCTAGTTCCATCTTTGATTCTCCACCCCCCGCTTTCAGCGAACATATATTCCATAGTTTGGGAGGCATGTTGTATCTCAGTATTAGTTTCCTTCTTTAAAAAGTAGGCAGAAATGATGCCAGACCTTTTTCTGAATGTACAAAACTAAAACTTGACCCAAGTGTGCAGATGCTAATCATCAAAATAGGTTTTGCTGCCAGCAGGTAGCAGTTGGTGGCTGAACCATAGTTCGTTGTGCGGAGTTGCTTAGAGCGAAGCGTCAAATCTCAGGTGAAAAAGTTGCGCGATTCCTATCACTCTGGAGCTAGGGAGCCATGTTTTTTTTCAGTTTCAGTAATGCTGCCTGCATGTGTCTTTTTGCCCTATCAAAACCATATGAAAAGAAAACTACAGAGGACGGAGAACAAAAAACTAGACGTACGAGGAGCAAGATCTTAGTTGGAAAAAATTGCAGGGAGAGTTGTAAGTGTCCAAATGTCCTGGCAGTATGTATTGCTTTCGTGGTCACTATATGCAGCCCACTGCTGATGTCCAGCACACCTAAACAAAGGTTTCAAAACTGAGGACAACTTTGGCTGTACAAGGAGACTTGGAGATCTGTTGCTTGTTTGCAGTTGCTTAACGTAGGCATCTGTGTTTCTTCTCCTCTTTGTTCCCCCCCTTTTTTTAAAAAAAAATGATTTTGCTTTAAGCAAATCTCCATCCCATCTCAAGAGCCAGTTCTCTTCACTCCTCCAGTCTGGTGAGTTTTGAGTTTGGCTGCATGCTTCCATTATTATTTCAATTTCGCACTTTTTTGTGAAGCATTTTCTCTTGAGCAATTAGGAGAGTTTTTTTCCTAACATTTCAGTTTCTTAAGACACCAAAAAGCAATAGTGTGGAACCCCTTTCTTTCAGTCTCTACCATATCTGGATTTCCCCAGCAAACTTACCTGGTGTGAAAAAAGGGGAAAGATATTCTGATAAACACTATCACTGGCACATAGAAATACAATTTTTACTTACATACCAAACTGATCTCTTTTTTAAAAAAGTAAACCTTGTTTTCAAAATATATTTGCAGGGAGAACAGAACTTAGAGGGGAAGAATCTATAACTTTTGTTCTAACTTTTAAAAAAAAGGTTTGGGTTTTTTTCAGTCAAGCCTTGTTCCTTTACAAGTTAACACTGAAATCCGAGGTCTTGCAGCCAAACAAGGCTTTTGGCCTCTAATGTTCTTTACAGCCTCTATTCAGCTGCATAAGTGGAGGTGAAGGAGGTTCTGGATAATTATTTAATTGTTTGTAAATATTGTATAATTTTTAATAGCTTGAATTGTGTATATACAGCAAATAAAAAATCTTGCATTACAGACCACGCTCTCCTCGTCTGTGATTTTCTTTGCCCTAATTCAAACCGCATTTTTCCGGACATGAAACAAATGTTAGCAATGGCACACTGGATTACAGCCCTCCGTTCTAAGGCGTAATTTGTTTATATCTTGCCTCTTCCCCAAGAGCATTGAGGCACCATGTTATGCGCTCTCCATGTTGATGCTTCCTCCATAAAGTTCCACAAGGACAAATTTGTCCTCTGGCTGGATATTTTTCTCCTTCCTGAGGTGGTGTTTGCCTTCCACCTGAACCGAGACGTCACGTTGCCTGCCTGTGTGCAGAATCCTTCAACCAAATTCGAGTGGACGTGGCATCTGCTAGACGACAGGAATCCTGGCCTTCTACTTTAACTGGACAGTTGGCATCTGGCAGTCTTAAAGACTATTTGTCTACTACTCCCAGCACAACAAAGGACTGCCTGTCTCGGTGATGTATTTAAGTCTTTTACTCCAAGTCTCAAGTTGAGTCTCAAGTCCTTGCAAGATACTTTCAAGTCAAGTCTCGAGATGAGTCTCAAGCCTGGGAGCCAACTTTATACCCCAACCTGTATTCCAGAATTTTTGGGCGGAGTCGAATAAAGTCAAGTTTTAACAATTTAAGTAGAGTTGGCCCTCTCCTTTGGTGATTTTGCCATCTGTAGCTTTGGAAATGGGAAATAGGATCCTTCGTACTTCCCATTTGCAAAGCTGGAGGCTTTTTCCAGAAGTGGGGAATAAGGAACCTTCTTATTCCCCATTACCGAAGCTTCAAGAGCTTTAGAAGGAAGGATCCTTCCTCCTCAAGCCCATTGCCTAATGCATTTTCCGTTCCTCTGAGATACGCAACCTGCACGTGAGTCTTGCCTTCGGCTCTTAGGAGAAGTTTTAGAAAGCTCCTCCTACATGAATTGGGGACAGACTGCAGACCTCAGCCCCACCTCAAGCGCATTGCCTAACATGTTTGCTGCTCCCTCTGAGAAATGCGTCCCCACTTTGGGCTTAAGACAGATCGTCATGTGACAGATCATCGTCCAGCTGTAAGGTTTCTGGACAAATGTGTTACGTGACTGAACCAAGGGCAGCAAGTCAGTCACTGAAAATATGCAAGTCTCAAGTCGAGTCGGTGCGTCATTTATGGTCGAGTCGAGTCCAAGTCGAGTCACTGAGGTGACGTAAGTCTGACTTGAGTCCAAGTCAGTCGACTCGAGTCTACACCACTGACAAGGTCTGTCTCTTCCCAATGCCTCTCTCTAAGTAGGTTTCCTCAACCATCCACCTGTTTCTTTTCTGCCCTGCATAATAGGATCTGAAATGGATGCTAAGGGTGGTCAGATTCACCCTTTCTCAGTCTTCACTGTAGCTGTGCAGGCAATTGCCAGATAGGACGGTTGGAAGATCTTCCAGAGAGCATTCAGGAATCCTTCTGGATCCAGTAGTCTTTGAGGACACAAAGTATCATGATGGCTTCTACAGGCAGAAGTCTCAGAAATTTCAACCCTACCTTCTTCCAAATAACATCACGGATACAATTGCATGGCCCCACCATCTTGCTGCCCAGTCCTCTCCTCCAAACAATAAAACCAACTTATTCCATCTACTGCCTTCAGGAAATCCTAGGGTCTTACAGACTTCTCCTGAGGGTCCTGCTTTATGTGAAATCATCCCTGGGATGTAACTCACTTTGTAAGTATTGACCTTCCTTCCTAAGAAGATGTGTCCAGTTTCTATTTTACTTTTTATTCGCTGCAAGGTTTCTTAGTTTAATTTAACATTAAACAATGCTGTTACTTAACCAAACATCTTCAACTGTGATTTTTTAAAATGATGGAGAGGTAATCAAACATCTCCAACTGTGACTTTTTTTAAAAAAAAAAATGATGGAGAAGTTTTATTTTTGTGATGAAAACGGCACCCTGGATTCAGCTGCGTGTCCACCTGTGTATTATCATTGTGATCACCCATCCCTGCCCAGATTTGACGGAGCGAGAATAAAGGCTTTCCTTTCAACCTTATTTACTACTCCCAAAAGTACATCTCTACAGCTTATAACATTTTATTTGGATCCCAAATCAGCATTTCATGAATTGTGGCCCATGTTGGCTTGCACCAATTCAATACCACTCCCCTGACTCAGGTCCCAAATACATGTTGATATTTGGAAATCGCAGGAAATGTGCCTTGCATGGAGGGTCTTGTTAGGATTGAATGGGATTTAGCTTCATTTTTGTGGCTTTCAAGGGAATCCCACTTAGTCTCAGGGAGCTTCCAAGGCTCCAAGCAAAGAAGCTCAATTCTGCCTGGACTTCAGCAGTTTCTCACGCATCATTCCTAACTCTACAATGTTCTCTGAGCGTTTTAAAAAAAGGAAACCCCAAATGAGTCAGATGCTACTTTTCTTTATTGGAAGATCATTGCTGAATACACGTAATTATCACAGAATTATGTATGTATGTCATTATGTATATACTTATCACAGAATTCCTCAGCCTGCATAAACAGAAGGCTGAAGAACAACGTAACCCCTGATGTCATAATTTAATGATCTCCAGTTAATCAGATAGTTGGACAGAACGCGGTCGTTCAAGACGAGGCCCACTTCGTCAGCAGATAGAACCCGGTCCCACATGTAGACGTCCTTCATCTCCCCTACGAAGGCTTGGTTGGCAGCAAAGCCGCCCCCGAAGGAGTCCTGATCTTGCCCAAGGACGATGGAGACCTCGCCATTTATGGAGTAACCCTTCTGCAGCCCCATTCGGGGCAGAGGTTCCCCATCCAACCACAATTCCACCAACCCCGTGGCCGACTCCCAGCTCATACAGATGTGCTCCCAAGCGGGTTTCGAGTTCTTCTTCTCCGGAAGGGTAAAGGTGACGTCGCGGCCCCCAACGAAAAGCCTGTACAGGTTGGGTTTGGGCCTGAAGATTAAGAGTTGGTTGTCGATTGTCTTTGTCGCACAAGAGAACAGGCCATATTCCCGGGTCAGGAGGGTGTAGTATCTCAGGCATACGGTGAAGCTGGTCAGCGGCTGCTTGATTGGGGCCTTCAGAATCACCGTGGCGCTGTTTGATTCCACCGGGAAAATAAAGACCTTCTTTTGAAGGTCTGCGGAAAGAGAAAACATAAAATACTTTTCCTCGTCTCGGACCCTGGGTAGATGTCACCTCGTTCTGTCCGGAGCCTGCTTTTTGCCCTTGTGTTTTCTGTGTACTTTTTCCTCCCGAATCTGGGTAACCTAGGTTACTTATAATGCAAATTTGTATAATAGGCCAATAAAGTTCATCTTATGCAGATTAAGTACATTAATTTTTTGCATTGCTTTACTAGCATTGGGTTTAGGCCTGGACACCATTTAACAGTCCGTATTGATCTGAAAAAGTGAGTATACATTCAGTTCTTGAAGGGCTTTCCACACTACAGTGTTATAGTGGTATTATTACACTTTCAACCTCCTATGGAATGCTGAGGTTTGCAGTTTAGGAAGGGGCATTTAGGATTTTCAGCCAGAGAGCTCTTTGGCCTCAATAAACTACAAATCCCAGAATTCCACAGGAGGTCAAAAGTGGATTAATAGCACTATAACAGCGTAGTGCGGAAAGGCCGTGAGAGTGCTAGACTTGGAACAAGGAGGCCCAGCTTCAAATATTTGCTCTTCTACTAGGCTTACAAGATGATTTTGGACTGGTCGCTACAATAAATTCCAAAATTGATCAAAGAACACTTTCAGGAATGGACATCAATGAGTGTATCTAGATTCTCTCCCCATTTTCTTTTTTAAAACCATGCTGTGGGGAATTGAAATATTTGATTAACTATCCTTTTTTTCCACAAGGCATTTACAGCCTTCTGTTGTCAGACTAGGAAAAATAACTTTATGAAAGGTAAATATAAGGATATTCCCAGAGAACAACAGCTCTGTACTTGGTTGAGGACACTGTTCATTATGTGTCATGTTGTTAAGTTACAAGAAAACCCAAGAGGAAAATACTTTGTAAGTAAGATATTTAGAGCCTATAGCTAATTTTAATGATAGGAATTAAGTTATATAGTTGCTGTATATATTTGCAGTTAAGGTGATCCTGGTGAATGTATCCTGTGGGATTTGTAGTGAAAGCAGCTGTGCTCAGAATTTCCCATGAAAAGAATCGAGATTACTGCTTCTTTACGTCAGCTGTAGGCCATTTGGCATTGCTATTTCTAAACAACTCGGAGTCATCAACATTTGCCGGGGTACTGTACATCACCCAGACATCTAATGGTAGGTTCAAACTAGGCATATGCAAGGAATCTGATTTCAGTCTGAATTTCAGTGAGTTTGTCTCAGTCTGCACTTATCTAACTGTGGGGTGGACGCATCTTGTAGGATGGACACAACTCCAAAATTCTTAATGTTGACAGATGGCTGTGGAGGGGAGGAGTAGAAGCAAAGAGAACACCTGACTAGTCGGCAGCCTTTACACAGCAGAATGTGCAGCCACGTGGCAGAGAGGACACGTGTCCAGCAGTGTGCGTGTGGGGTGCTTTCCTAACCCAAGAGGAAAAAAAGTCCATTTTAAACATGAGCCTGGCAAGCCTGGGGTGAGGAATGGAAGGAAATGGGTGGAGGAAAGTGGGGGTGGGGTGGGGAAGGCAAGCATGTGCCTCATGAGTAATAACATTCACAAAGGTCAAATCCACAAATATGGAGGGAGGACTATACAGCCTGTTAGATAAGCAAAGCATTCTCCTAGTAATAATATATCATAATAATGTAATAGTGTAACATAGTGTTATCAACTAAATTAAATTAAAAATCAAAAAAGGAAAGTACAATAACATTAAGCAACCAAAACCTAAGGGTATAAACAAAAAAAATGTAGAAATAATATATAATATAATATAATATAATATAATATAATATAATATAATAATATCTTACAGAGCTGGCCACAAACTGGATGTGAAAGTGGAAAACAAAGGACATTCAAAGATGTGTACTTTATGTACGGACACATCTGCAATCTCAGATTATTTCTCTGAACCCTGCAAGAGATTCTTGTCGTCCTAATCCCTTCCCTTAGCTACTCCCCTTAAAAAATAAATAAGTAAGGGACTTCCTCAGTATTTGACAAAAGCTCAGACTGGCTTTTGTGTTTCCCACAACATGCAACAGCTAAATCATACAGTTGTGGGCAAACACTCTCTGGGTTCACTTTGCACCCTGGTGTTCGCTGTGGACCATATATTTCTGGTTACCACGTATTATTAATATAAAAATTATGTTAAAAAGAAAAAGAAACTGGTTAACGTATGCAGTCCTCCCTCCACATTCACCAGGGTTAGGGGCACAGGGCCTCTGTGAAAGTGGAAAAACTGTAAATAACTCTATGCCCTCCCAAATCGTATTGAACATGCAAAAGAAGTACAATGACCGTATTTCATCCACCGTGGATTTCCTTGAGGCCTCAGGGTTCCTTCGCAAGGCTGAAGTGGGGGGTTCGTGGGGCTTCTGGCCACCTCCACTGCTGCCCCCCATTGACCATATTTTGAGAAGAAGCTTTGCAGCTTTGCACCCATCCGTTTGCCATTTGAGAATTTGCACAGACAAAAATGGTTTCCTCCCAAATCCACGTTAAATGCTATAGTAGATATGAGTCCCTCTCTATTTAATTATATTTACAGCCCAGCCATTTGTCTCAAGCGTAACCCTATGTCTAGTTTGCTTCTAAAGCCTCATCACAGCACCCACCTTCCTGGGCAAGGGACCCCAACAGACTGGCGAAGATGAGGAGCAAGGGACGAAGGCTCTCCATTATGCTTCTGGGCAGAACAGTCCAGCTGGGAGGTAAAAACAGCTCCTACCTTTTATTTATACTAGTGACTTCGTTCCCGGATGAAACTGCCTTCCCCGTTGTGAAACTCTGTAAAGTTTTTTTCTGAGTTTATCCTTGAACTGACAGCCGCGGGCAGCATTTCCGGACAGTCCACTTCCCAGGACTTTCCCAGCAAAAAGATAAATTGCATGCCATCCCCTTCTCCTTAGCTAGCTTTAAGTGGTTAAAAGCCACACGGGCCTTCACACTCAGATCAAAACAGGGTTTTTTTTGGCAGATGATTAGTTTGGAGAAGGAATGTGTTGACGTCATTCATCGTTTGTATGAAATGCAAACTTGGCTCGGGGATGGGGGAAGAGACCAGCTTCACAGGTTGTGGAAATCTTAGAGGTGAGTTTCAACTTGGTTAGTGTTACCCCAAAAGTTGGGAGACCTTGAGGTCCTCTAGCGGTACCCGTGGCTCAGTGAAAAGGTGGGAAATTATTAGCTCAAAAAGAGAGGGCTGCAAATGGTTTCAATACACCTTGAGACTTTGGAGAGTTCCTGCTGCCAGAAAGAATAGAAAATATTAGGCTAGAGCAGAGCTTTCCAAACGGTGTGCCGTGACATGTTAGTGTGTCACATCAAGTGTGTAGATGTGTTGCCAACAATCTTGGAAATGTATGTTATTTATAAACCATATATTTTCATGAGATATGTTGTGCCCCATACATTTTGTTGTTACAATTTGTGTATGTGTCTGTATCCCTTATAAGGGGTTGGTTTAACCTCCGATTTGCTGGTAAAACTGAATTACTGTGTCGCGAAATGATGCACGTCTTAAAAAGTGTGTCACTAGCGTGAAAAGTTTGGAAAGCACTGGGCTAGAGAGACAAATGGCCTGGCACATGGCCGCATCATAGGTTGTTATTGCTAGATACCACAGATGCAACCACATTCGCAGAAAGAAGATAGCAGAAACATGCAACACTCTAAAACACATAACAAAGCAACTCTACCCAAAGATCATGTTTTTATTGCTTACGGCAAGTTTTGCACACGCTGACGTCTACATGAAACAGCTTACACGTTGTGCCATTTGGTTTGGCGGGCTGTGTTCAATTTATCCAAAAAACGGAGGCGTGACGAATTCAAAGGCAGGCATCCTTCCATCATCGTCTCTTCCTCAAAATCTCATCGTAAGGTGGGCTCCACCACCACGTAGCCCTTGATTTCAAAATTGAGCGCCGTCCAGTCCACTAAAGGTGCCGGTGCCGTGTCCCTCCTGATCCGCCTGAGCTGTTCCGGAGGCAACACTGTGTCCCACAGATAGATTCCAGCCATTTCTCCAACGAAGGACTGCGTGTCATCAAGGGAACCTCCGTAGGAATCTTGCTCCTGCCCCAGCATCACCACCAGCTCCGTTTGGATCTTGTAGCCTTTGGCCACTCCTTTCCGAGGGGAGGGCTGACCGTCGAGCCAAAACTGAACTATCCCCGTGGTGGAATCCCACGTCGCACAGACATTTTCCCAATGGCTGGCGGTCCTATCCAAGTTTCCAGGGGCACGGAACAGGACACACGGGCCACCCACACAGACCTCGTAGGCGGTACCGGTTTTGAAGAAGAGTAGCTCGTTGTCATGTTGCTTGGAAGCCGCGGAGAAGAGGGAGAAAGAGCGGATCAGGTCTGTGAACAAACTGAGGCACAAGGTGAAACGCGGTAGCTGGTGTTTCAGGGCCGGCTCGAGGAGAACGTAGGAATTGTTGGAAGGTCTTGGGAACACAAACACTTTCCCAGACAAGTCTACGGAAGAAAGGAAAGCTTGGTAACGCTATCAGGTACTTGCTATAGCCCCCAAATGTTTACTGTTGGGAAATTCTGATTGCAGTCCATCTTTCTCGGTGGTCCAGCTATGTTTGTTCCTTGGTATGCCTGACCGAGATAGCTTCACCTTAGGTCTCCAGAAGTTGGGAACAAGTTGAAGCCCTGCAAGAACATCGGGTTGTACCTATTCCCCAATAATTACCTGTCTGTGACAGGGCTCCTGAGAGGGAAATGAGTAGAAGTAAAATGACTGGCGTTGGTTTCTCCATAGTGTTCTCTGAAACCCCAGTTGAGAACAAGAGCAACGGAAGTTGGATAGCTCCAAATCATCCTTAACGGTAAGTACGGTCCTCTTATTAACTCTACAAAGCTGGGTTAATAAATAAGCTGCGTGCAACTGAGGGGAGGCGATCCATTGTGGATTTAGCAGGAGACCTTTGAGGTCCGGAAAGTATTTAAAGAATAACTTCTCCCTAAACAAACCAGCCGGAGCTCTAAAATCCGCAGGAGAAGGCTTCCTCTTGGTCTTGCTACCGTCCCAGGTTGGCCCGGTGAAGACAGGGGAGACAGGGCCTTTTCAGCGGCTGCTCCCACCCTTTGGAACTCCCTTCCTCAGGAAGCCGGCCTGGCCCCCTCTTTGCTCTCCTTTTGCCGGCAAGCAAAAACATTCTCATTTAAGCAGGCTTTTCATATGAGAGCAGGTGGGCTTTTGATTTATCAAGATGTGTGTGGTTTTTTTTTAAATTGTAGGTTTTTATAATTGTATATGTTTTTTAATATGTTTTACATGTTTTAAGTTGCTTTAAATGTTTTATTAATGTTCTTAACTTTTGGGGGAAGCCACCTTGGGTCCCACTCTTGGAGAAAGGCAGCATAGTAATAAATAAGTAAATAACTTGCTATAACACCTCCTAAGTTACGTAAGTGGAGTACCTGTATCTCCACGAGAAGACGCAACAACATGACAACTTTCTTGTGGAATACGGACAGAGCTACAAATATCCCTGAGGGATGGGAATTTGGTCAGAGTTGGCTTTTTGACAAGAAATTGTCAACACTTCCACCTTGGTTCATATCCAAGATGGAAAGAATCTGCAATGGCAGCTTTGTCGGTTGTTATCCCTAGATCCCACAAATGCAACCCACGTGAGCAGCAAGAAGATAGCAGAAATACACAACGGTCAAAAACACATAACAAAGCAAGTCCACCCAACAGCCCTGTATGAAGCAGTTTTTATTGCCTACAGCAAGTTTTGCACGCAACGGCACACGTGCGAAAGAGTGTATGTGCTGTGCCATTTGATTTGGTGGGCCGCGTTCAATTTATCAGAATCGACAAAATGGAACCACGACAGGCTCAAAGGCAGACTTCTTCCCGTCTTCTTCTCTTCCTTAAAGCCTCATTGTAAGGTGGGTTCGATCACCACGTAGCCCTTGATTTCAAAATTTAGCGCCTTCCAGTCCACCAAAGGTGTCGGCGCCGCGTCTCTCCCGATCCACCCGATTTGTTCTGGAGGCAACACCGTGTCCCAAAGATAGACTTCAGCTATTTCCCCAACAAAGGACTGCTTGACATTAAGGGAACCCCCATAGGAATCTTGCTCCTGCCCCAGCATCACCACTATATCTGTCGGGATCTCGTAGCCTTTTTCTATTCCTTTCCTCGGGTAGAGCTGACCGTCGAGCCATAACTGAGCTATCCCTGTCGTGGAATCCCACGTCACACAGGTATTTTCCCAAAATCTATAGTTCCCCTCTGTGTTTCCACGTGCACGGAATGTGATGCATTGGTTATGCACGCACAACTCGTACGCGTCAGGGTATTTGAAGAAAAGGAGCTCATTGTCGTATTGCCTGGAAGCTGCGGAGAAGAGGGAGAAAGGGCGGGTCAGGTCCGTGTAGAAATTGAGGCACAAGGTGAAACGCTGCAGCCGATTCTTCAGGGCAGGTTCAAGGAGAACGTACGAGTTGGCGGAAGGTTGTGGGAACACAAACACTTTCCCAGACAAGTCTGTGGAAGGAAGAGAAGATTGATAAGGCCTCACAGGTGCTTGCGATAGCCCCCAAATATTTACCATTTTGAAATTCTAATGGCTGGCTAGCTTTCTCAGTGGTCCGTCTGTATTTTTTCCCTGATGTGCCTGATGACACCATACCTTAGAATCATAGAATCATGGAGCTAGAAGAGACCCCAGGGGCCATCCAGTCCAACCCCCTTCTGCAATGCAGGAACACCCATCAAAGCACTCCCGTTTACAGGTGGCCCTCCGGCCTCCGCTTAAAAACCCCTAAAAAAGGAGACTCCGCCACAATCCACGGAGGCAGCAAGGAACCTCAGGGAAAGAACAAAAGCAACAGAACTCAGGTTGCTCCCAGTCATTCTCCTCTTTTCATAGACAGCAGATTCTTAATGGTAAACAAGATGCCGTGATTAAAGCTACAAAGCCGGGTTAATAAATAATCTCCATGCAATTGAGGGGAGGTGATTCATCATGAATTCAGCAGAAGACCTCTGAGGCCCAGAAAGTGTTTAAAGAATAACTTCTCCCTACACCAGAGCTTTCCAGACTTCTCATGCTGGTGACACATGTTTTAGACACGCATCATTTTGCAACACAAGTAATTCAGTTTTACTAGCAAACCGGAGGTTAAACTGGCCTCTCCTGAGAGATATGGGCACATACAGACATTGTCATAAGGAAATGTAGGGGGACACAACATATCATATATTTTTAAAAATATATCATTTATAAATAATAACGTACATTTCCAAGACTGTAGGCGACACACCTACACACTTCGGGCAACACACGTGTGTTTCGGCACACCAACTGTGTCTCCCTGGTAAGGCACAATAACACAACCATGTTCCTGTGGAATATCAACTAAGCTACACACATCCTGAAGGGATGGGAATTATGTCAAAGTTTGCTTTTGGCAAGAAATGGTCAACACTTCCCTTTTCGTTCGTATGCAGGATGGAAAGAATCAAAGATTTAAAAACAAAAATGAACACGGGGAGCATGAAGCCATTAGACTCATTCTAGGCTGCAAATGATGGAACAAAGTCAGCAATAAGTTTTGCTGCATTTCATCTAGCGGCATTCATTTGCTGCAAACTCCATAGCTCCATCGCATTGCATTTCCAGCAGCCCAGACTACAGTAGGATTGGGAAAGTGTGTATCGAGCATCTAAAGGTCAACTTCAGTGGGGAAAAAAAAAGTTCTGGACTCCTGTGTATACTCGTCATTCTTTCCAAGTCAAATAATCATTGCATTTGTGGTATGTCCTGGAAGTCAACGGGTCATCGGAACAAGGACCTACTGTTCTCCCACCTCTGGGAGCTTTGGTTTTGTTACTTTCAAGGGAAACCCACTTGGCTTCAGGAAGCCTCCAAGCCTACCCGAATCTGATGGACTTCTGTGGATGTCATACTTATCCTAAGTCTACAATTTTCTCCAAGCATTAAAAAGAACGGAAACGCAAAATGGGTCAGCTGCTATTTTTCTTTATTTGGAAAATCACTGGTGAAGGAAAACACACGTAGGTAATGATTACAGACTTCCTTAGCACGGGGAAGGAATCAGGGAAGACTGAAGAACAACGTAACCCCTGATGTCATAATTTAATGATCTCCAGTTAATCAGATAGTTGGACAGAACGCGGTCATTCAAGACGAGGCCCACTTCGTCAGCAGATAGAACCCGGTCCCACATGTAGACGTCCTTCATCTCCCCTACGAAGGCTTGGTCGGCAGCAAAGCCGCCCCCGAAGGAGTCCTGATCTTGCCCAAGGACGATGGAGGCCTCCGGATTTATGGAGTAACCCTTCTGCAGCCCCATTCGGGGCAGAGGTTCCCCATCCAACCACAATTCCACCAACCCCGTGGCCGACTCCCAGCTCATACAGATGTGCTCCCAAGCGGGTTTTGAGTTCTTCTTCTCCGGAAGGGTAAAGGTGACGTCGCGGCCCCCAACGAAAAGCCTGTATAGGTTGGGTTTGGGCCTGAAGATTAAGAGTTGGTTGTCGATTGTCTTTGTCGCACAAGAGAACAGTCCATATTCCCGGGTCAGGAGGGTGTAGTATCTCAGGCATACGGTGAAGCTGGTCAGCGGCTGCTTGATTGGGGCCTTCAGAATCACCGTGGCGCTGTTTGATTCCACCGGGAAAATAAAGACCTTCTTTTGAAGGTCTGTGGAAAGAGAAAACATAAAATACTTTTCTCCTCTAGGATCCCAGGTAGATGTCACCTGGGCCAGTCTTGAGCCTGCTTTGGCCCTTGTGTTCTGTGTGTAGGAATACCCAGGAACTGAAACAGCAATCTTTAGTGTTCTTCTAAGTGTGTGTGTGTGTGTTATCTTGAGGTCCTTTGTGTTCATTTCCTAGCGATACCTGGGTTGGCTACTGGGGGAAACAAGGCACTGGACTACACAGGCCTTTGGCTTGGTCCGAGCTTGCAACAGCTGCAAATTCATTTATTAAATGACGCCGAGTGGGGCTGAGCTCTGTAAAATTCTTGACACAAGCTGGAAGTTCTTCCTAAAATATCCCGTCTTTCTCCAATTGGTATCAAATGCAAAATTAAAACTAGGGTGCACATGAGGAAAGGGACCCTGATGGAAAATTTCTTTCTTTCTGGGCTTCTTTTAATCTACCACTTTGCATTTTGCTCTTCGAGAACTCCATACAAAGGCACTCACTGTGTAACATTCCACTAAATTGTCAGAAGATAATAAACTACAATAAAGCAGAATAAATTGCCAACAGTCAGCAAAACCCAGGACAAAATAGGAGCAAACACAGACAAAACATGTACGTAGAATCCAAAATGTGGAACGTGGGAAGGTGACTTTTACGCTATCAGAATTTGGGTCCCTAAAAACGTTTAGAATTTGCATGGATACTAGGAGGATTTCTGCATCTAAATCCCCCAGCATACTCAGTTTCAACCACTCTCTTTAGCTCCATGTTCATAATCACAATGAGATGTTCAGGTCCAGAGCAAAGCAACACATGGTTTGCCCATAAACCTCAACGTAGGACCTACTTTTATGCTAAAGAGATCAATAGAATCATAGAGTTGGAAGAGACCCCAGGGGCCATCAAATTGAACCCCCAGCTATGCAGGAACACTCGTCAAAGCACTCCCGACAGATGGCCCTCCAGCCTCTGCTTAAAAACCTCCAAAGAAGGAGACTCCACCGCACTCCACAGAGGCAGCAGATTCCACTGCCGGACAGCTCTGACCATCAGGAAGTTCTTCCTGAGGTTCAGGTGGAATCTCCTTTCCTGCAGCTTGAATCCGTTGCTCCTCGTCCTGGTCTCCGGAGCAGTGGAAAACAAGTCTGCGCCCTCCTCAACATGACATCCCTTCAACTATTTAAAGACGGCTCTCATGTCCCCTCTTAACCTTCTCTTCTGTAGACTAAACATCCCCAGCTCCCTAAGCCGCTCCTCACAGGGCTTCCTGGCTTCCAGACCTTCCACCATTTTGGTCGCCCTCCTCCGGACACTCTCCAGCTTGTCAATATCCTTCTCGAATTGAGGTGCCCAGAACTGGACACAGGATTCCAAATGAGGTTTAACCAATGCAGAATGGAGTGGCAGCAGAGCCCCAACTAATTTGTTTTTAAAAAAGAATTGCACTCTACAAACAAACTCTAAACTTTTAAATGGAATCTGTTGTGAACTGAAATAGATGGAATCAATATTTCAGGGGTGGCATTGTCTTCAGCATTGTTGATGCAGCTCACGAAGTCACCTACCTTCCTGGGCAAAAGACTTCCTGAAGTTGACAAGGAGGAGAAGACAGAAGAGCATCATTTTCATATCGGCTGACTGCTGGATGAGTTGAAGCTGGATGAAACGGTTATCTGGGAATAAACTCGGATCTGATTTCACTCAGGATTTTCTACTCTGTAAGAGAACTATTCTTAACTGGAAGCATCAATATCCTTCCAAAATATACCCCGGAGAAAGGGTGTGGGAGGATGTTGACTCAGTGAGTTCCTTCTTAGAAAACATCCCGCATGGGACATTGCCAATTGCTACCTGATGTTTGGTCAGGCGTCAATGTTCGTTATACAATATAAAAAAAACCATAAAACCATAAAGTATCCTAATAAACCATAAAGCCATAACGTATGGCAATAAGCCATAAAGAATCCTAGCAAAGCAGTCAGCACACAGGATAATGAGCAAGGCCAATACTGCAAGAACAATATTTTATAAGGAATCTGTCCCTTCCAAAGGAGTGAGGCGAACCCATGTCGTATTAGAATCGTAATATAACTTGGGCTAACGTGGAATGCGGTTTCGTCCTGAGTCGCTGTATTTTTATTCTTCTGTTTTTAATGGCAAACATTCAACTTCTGGTATCTCAAGTTAAAGGGATTTTTGGGTAGCAGTTTATGGGAAAGGCCAGAGCTTGGAAAAGGTGTTGTCTTGCTTGTACACTTCCACTCTTGAGATTCCCCAGCCATCAGCCACCCTCATTTTAATTCTCTGTGAAAGATCTCCCTTTGAGACCTTGGAGTGCTCACTGTCAGGAAGAATATAAAATATTACATTCCAATATTATATACCAGTTAGATAGACAAATGGCCTGGCCCACGGCAGCTTCTCAGGCTGTTATTGTTAGTACCGCAAATCCGACCACATTAGCACCAAGAAGATAGCGGAAATATACCACAGTCTAAAACACAAAACAAAGCAACTCCACCCAACAGTCATGCATGAAGCTGTTTTTATTGCCTTCAGGAAGTTTCACACACACATACATGTGGAACCGCTTACACGCTGTGCCATTTGATCTGGTGGGCTGTGTTCGATTTATGAGGATTAAAAAAAAAACGGAACCGTGACAAGCTCAAAGGCTGATCTCCTTCCATCTGCTTCTCTTCCTCGAAGCTTCATTGTAAGGTGGGCTCCATCACTACGTAGCCTTTGATTTCAAAATTTAGTGCCGTCCAGTTCACTAAAGACTTAGGCACTGTGTCCCACATCTTCCACCTGAGTTGCTCTGGAGGCAACACGGTGTCCCACAAGTAGATTTCGGCTGCTTCTCCGACAAAGGACTGCTGAGCATCAAGTGAGCCTCCGTAGGAGTCTTGCTCCTGCCCCAGCATCACCACCAGCTCCGTTTGGATCTTGTAGCCTTTGGCCACACCTTTCCGAGGGGAGGGCTGGCCGTCGAGCCAAAACTGGACTACCCCTGTAGTGGAATCCCATGTCACGCAAGCGTTTTCCCAACGGTTATCGAGGGCGTTCGTGTTTCCGGCTGCACGGAACGTGGCACTTTGGCCACCCACCCAGATCTCATAGTAATCAGGGTATTTGAAGAAGGAAAGCTCATTGTCATATAGCCTGGAAGCAGCAGAGAAAAGGCAGAAAGTGCGGGTCAGGTCTGTGAAGAAACTGAGGCACAAGGTGAAACGCTGTAGCTGATCTTTCACGACGGGCTTCAGGAGAACGTAGTAGTTGTCGGAAGGTCTTGGGAACACAAACACTTTCCCGGACAAGTCTGTGGAAGAAAGGGAAGATTGATAAGGCCTCACAGATACTTAGAACTCACCTGGAATCCTGCGTCCAGTTCTGGGCACCTCGTTTCAAGAAGGATATGGACAAGCTGGAGCGTGTCCAGAGGAGGGCGACCAAAATGGTGGAAGGTCTGGAAGCCAGGAAGCCCCGTGAGGAGTGGCTTAGGGAGCTGGGGATGTTTAGTCTGCAGAAGAGAAGGTTAAGAGGGGACACGAAAGCCCTGTTTAAATATTTGAAAGGATGTCATGTCAAGGAGGGAGCGGGCTTGTTTTCTGCTGCTCCAGAGACTAGGACAAGGAGCAATGGATTCAAGCTGCAGGAGAGGAGATTCCGCCAGAACCTCAGGAGGAACTTCTTGATGCTCAGAGCTGTCCGGTAGTGGACTCTGCTGCCTCCGTGGAGTGTGGTGGAGTCTCCTTCCTCGGAGGTTTTTAAGCAGAGGCTGGAGGACCATCTGCTGGGAGTTCTTTGGTGTGCGTTCCTGCATAGCAGAATGCGGTTGGACTGGATGACCTTTGGGGTATCTTCCTACTCTATGATTCTATGATTCTAAAGCCCCTGTGTATACAGAGAGTACACTGTATTGAACTTTGGACTTAGTTCTTTCGTGTACAGCATTTAGGATTTTACTACGACCATTACTCCCGTCCTTTACGACTCAATTGGACTTTGCCTTGCTCCGTGCATATGGTTAACAAATCTGTTTTGATTCTTAGAAATGCTTTAATTTTTGAGTCACTGTTTTTAGAAGAAGTTAGCAGGGGGTCGTTTTAAGCATCCTTCCGGACAATGTTACCCCTCTTTTTAAAAAACGATGGCTTGCTTAATGATGCGCTAAGCATCATTTTAACTACCGTCTGCTTCCTAATAGCGACCATAACCGTTTTTAGTAGATAGGATACTCGGAGGATTTCTCCATCTGAATCCGCCCAGATTCTCAATTTCAACAGCTTTCTTTGTCTCCACGTTCATAATCACAATGAGCTGTTCCGGTCACGAGCACACAGTCTGCCCATAGACCTCAACATAGGACCTACTTTTATGGTTAAGAGATTCCCAACTAATTTGGTTTCCTGCATAGCGGGGGGGTTGGACTCAACGGCCCCTTCCAACTCTGTGATTCTGTGATTCCATGATTTAAAAAATAGAATTGCAATCTGAAAGCAATCTCTAAATTTTTAAATGGAACCTGTTGTATACTCAGGCAGATAGAATCAGTATTTCGGCATTGTTTATGGAGCTCAAGAAGCCACCTACCTTCCTGGGCAAGAGACCCCATCAAGTTGACAAAGAGGAGAAGACTGAAGAGCATCATCTTCGTATCGGCCGATTGCTGGATGAGTCGAAGTTGGATGAAGCACTTATCAAGAAATGAACTCGGATCTGATTTCTCTCAGGATTTTCTGCTCTGTACGAGAACCGTTCTTAACTGGAAGCATCGGCATCCTTCCAAAATATAACCTGGAGAGAAAGAGTGTGGGAGGATGTCGATTCAGTTAGTTCCTTGTTCGGAAATATCCCGCCCATCGCTAGTTGAAGTTTGCTCAGATTTCATCACATAACGTGTTCATTACATACAATATAAAAAAATCATAAAAAAGAGAATACATACCAATAAACCATAAAGCGCGCTAATAAATCGTCCGGCGGACAGCGTGAAGAGCGATGTCAGTACCGTAAGCTGCAGGACAAGATTTTATAAGGAACCTTTCCCTTCCAAAGGAGAGCGGTGAGCCCATGTTGTATTGGAATCATAATATAACTTAGTTATGTCATAGTTTTTGCAAAAGGAATTAGTTACAGATAATGTTTACTGCTTATTTTTTTTTAATTTTTAAAATTTTATTATTTAAATACTTTATTTTAACAGCAGTTACAACTATTTTTGTAACATTACAGTAGTGTTACAATATTATTACAACAATATCAACACTATTGATTTATCCTCTAATTTGTTAATAGTCGGTTGAGGAAGAGAAGGGATGGAAATTTCAATCTGAGATGGAAAAGTGAATGAAAACCTTTTTCCCCCAGGTCTGTAGAAAAAGAAACTCCAGTGGCAAGTGACACGCACACGTACACCGTTAGCAAGCCAAACACCCCGACGCTTTGATATGAATTCTCAGCCAGAGGGCTCTTGGGCCTCAGTCAACTGTGCCTGTCTGGGATATGCCAGTTGCTATGGAGACGAGGCCTAGCAGCAAGGAGGAGGAGGAGGGCAGCGTCTTCCCCTCAGGAAGCCAACCTCTATATGTTAATAACTCTGAATACAGATCGGATTGGGGAATATGGGGGAAAGTTACAGGTACTGGACAAGACAGTTTTACTGATCTGACTTAGCGGAGTAATTGGAAGAAAATGAAGCTGGATCGTCTCTTTTGCCCTTCTCCTAGATTGGAATGAGAATAGCTTAGCCCGAGTTTTTTGGTGTCATAGCTGAATGATCTAGTGAAGTTAGCACTGGCATCCACCAATCTAAGCCATTTTTTATTACCTCAAAAGTAATAGAATCTGCACCAGGGCAGGTTTCCCTGGTTTAAGCCGGTTTAAGATTCCTAATTTCTAAACAAGAGACTGGGGGGCACATGGGGAGAGAAGTTATATCTTGGCAGGGGAGATACCACGATCGTGAAGGTGGTTTTCCCAGGGTGGGACTCGTCCGTTGCGCTCGGGGCGTGCTGACCCCCTACGATTTCCCCAAATCTGGGGAACTCAACTGCATAATTTGTGGTGGTATTTCAGATGTGGCAGTATACCTATTCCTCTCTCTTCAGCACTGTCTATGCAATTCAAGAAGTCACCTACCTTGCTGGGCAAAAGACCCCACGAAGCTGACCAGGAGGAGAAGACGGAAGAGCGTCATCTTCGTATCGGCTGATTGCTGGATGAGTTAAAGTGGGATGAAACCGTTGTCAAGAAGTGCCCTCGGATCTGATTTCTCTCCGGATTTTCTACTCTGTAAAAGAACAGTTCTTAACTGGAAGCCTTGATATCCCTCCAAAATATACCCCGGAGAGAAAGGGCGTGGGAGGAAGTTGACTCAGTGAGTTCCTTCTCAGGAACATGGGACATCATCCGTTGCTGGCTGATGTTTGGTCAAATTTCACTACATAACACGTTCAGTGTTAGTCATACAATATAAAAAGCCATAAAGTTGTCTAAATAAATCAGCCAGTACACCGTTTGATGAGCCAAGTCAATACTGGAAGCTGCAGAGAAATATTTGAGAAGGAATCTCTTCCTTCCAAAGAAGCAAGGTGCAGTCATGTTATATGATGATAATCACGATAGGCCATAGTTATGCCATAGTTACTGCGAAAAGGACTTAGTTGCAAATAATGTTTACTACTTATTTTTTACTTGGGCTGGCTCTGGACCAGAGGCCAAGTGGCCGCTGGATTGCAGAACTGCAGGCTTGCAGCCAGATGCTGTTTAAGCACCTCTAGCAATCCCTTGGTCAGTAAATGCCCGGTGAGCCCTCCGGCCCTTTTGTGCTGCTTTGAGGGGCGAAGTTGTACAAGGAGGTCTGGAATACCAATACCTCCTTTTCCAACATCCCCAAAAGGACATACGCCATTGTAATCTCAGGCTACACGACTGTATGCTGTAAAGAGGACATTCCTTAGAGTGGCCGTAAATTGCAAACAACTGGAAGTCACACAGCAGCACCGACAAGAAAAATGGAACTGGAAAAAACCATGATTGTCCTAAAGGAATACATTTATTCTAATAGCATTTTAGCAATGTTTCAGGTTGCAATCCCGTACACTTTTACCTAGGAGTAAGTCTCGCTGAACTAATTGGGGGGAGATTCTTTGCACTTAACAATCATCCTAGTCACATATTGGATTAAATTAGTCTGTGTGAGGATGCGGTTTTGCAAACCTCGGAGTTCTGCTGTGAACGGAGATGCTTCAGTTTTCTCTTAGTGAGTCTGTTTTGTCTACAGTAGTGTTGACAGTAAACATTTTATTCATTACTATGGGGAAAATGGAAATTAATACAGTCGTGCCTCAGTTAGCAAAGCCTCTGACCAAGAAGTTTCCTTCAACAGTCTTTTTAGCCATTTCTGCACAACACTGTTGCGGTGCTATTATTCCACTTTCAACCTCCTGTAGAATCCTGGGGTTTGCAATTGAGCATTTAGGATTCTCAGCCAGAGAGCTCTTTGGCCTCAGGAAACTACAAACCCCAGAATTCCACAGGAGGTTGAAAGTGGAATCATAGCACCGTGACAGTATGGTGCGGAAATGGCCTTTGTCCCATTGTTCCAAAGGTCTTGTCTCAAGAGTCTTTTTTGCTCCCTTGCTCTCTGTCTAGCTGCAGGAGGGGAACTAGCAACCGTTGTTGCCGAAGGCTAAGAGGACCCTTGAGGACCAAAGGGGTTCCACCAGACAGACCTCCTTTGGACGTTGGGTCCCAGGTATGAGAAACCCGGCCAGGGGTCAGAACGCCTGCCAGAGTCTCCACCCTGCATAGTTCACAGCAGCTGGTATTTGTTCAGTCAAACACCTTCAGAAAGAAATCAAATAAAGTTTATTGCATTGTATTGCAATTATATAAAGTCCATTCCACTAACGAAAAGTCAACTGCGACCTATTCTGGTCCGAATAGCAGCTGGCGTTTGTTTAAGCAATTTTTTTGGAAAGAGGTTAAAACGTCTCATGGACGAAAGGTCGGCGGGACGCCTTCCTAGGAAAAGTAAATATAGACACAACCACACATGCCCTGGCTGCTGCATCTTGGCCTTAAGTGCTCTAAAGGCACCTTTTCCGGTCTCATCTTGAAACCGAAGCAGAGTCAAGAATATGAAGAAATGTTCTCATTCTCATCAGTACGTATGAGACTTCCTGACGTAATAGGAGTCCTGACAAGAAATTATGGATTCCTTGATCCTGGTGTGAACATCTCGTCATATTTTTTTTTTGCACTTTAGTCCAACTATTTTGCAAATTTATTTTGCACAATAATTTGCGCAAAAGCGTTTAAGATACGTATAAAATAGCTTTGTCTTTCTGTACATTGTTAAGTTTGGCCCCCAAAAGGACCACCGCTAAAACAAGTCAACCAGCTTCTCCACTTTCGTCACCCTTATTCTGCCTAGAGGTTTCTTTCGATGAAGAATGATGTTGATCTAATATCCGAATTATCATTGTCCTACCTGGGTCATAAATTGGTTGAGAATTAAGGGTGTACCCAAATGAGTGCATGGAAGAGTAGATAAGAGTGGATGGTTGGGCAGAATTATGGTGCACAAGTGCACATTTCTACTTGGACGGTAAGCTCCACCAATGACATTGCCATTTATTTCTGGGTAGGTAGGTATGGTCAGCTACTGTTGGAGATCTAAGTCCAAGAGTATCTAATGGAAATAAGTCCTTAACATCTGCCAATTTACCTGATCTTCAGACAGGAGCATCCATAACTTGGATTGTTCTCTCATTTTTCCCCCTGAACATGTTCACAACCCAATGAGAAATAAGAGTTTTGTTAAACTCTATACCCATTTACTAGGTTAGCCATCTCTATAGCACGGAAAGCCCTTCTATAGGGTGCATGTGAAAGCTCATCATTCGTTCGGAAAGCTAACCCACTGCTGGGGCAAAAGGCTTCCTAACCAGGTGATGGACTAATAGGTCAAATAAGTACCAGGATGGAGAGAAGACAATATTGATGTGAAGCAAAAAATAGTTTGGAGTGAGGTGGAGAAGAGAAAAGGCACGGGGTGAGTATAGAACTCATGGATTTTTGTCCTGGATGAAGCTGGGTACTTTGGCCAGTACCTAATGAACCAGAGTTGTTACGCTTACAAATGCATTGTTATTATTCCTTCACAAAATTATTGTGGATAGTACGTATGATTTTGGACAGAGCTGTCATCCAGGAACAACCAAACCAAGTTTCTTTGGGATCCTACCAGTGTTCTGCTTTTTTGCTGGTCCAGGTCAAGACTTCATGGGGTAAAACACCATCATTCCCTTCTCCACTATATAGGATGTTGAACACCAGAGAAATTCAGAAATCTTGGAAAAAGTCTGGGAGCTGGAAATACAGGCTTGTAAATTAGATTCCCAAGCTTTTTTCAAACCAACCGATACACCAAACCTTTCTTAGATAAAACCACGATAAAGCAGTGATACTTGACCTTTGTATGCATTGATCTCCTTGATATGTAGATCTTCAAATAAAGTAAGAGAGCAGGGATATTTTTTGAAGAGTAAATCAGAATCTGAGTTTCCTGAATCTCGTTGGAGGTAAAACCCGTTTTTCCCCCGGTATCCTTCCTAGCAAACAAGTTCAAAATCCCCCAAATGTCACAATCTATTGGCCTCTGATACTGAGAATATTTATGTTGGCTGTGAATCCTGGGTGATAAAGAATTGGCAAGATATCCTGTTGACCATCCCTTGGGTAGGTTTTTATTGCTATCAACATTGTAAGAACAATGCAAGGTATGTAAGGCACAATTTTTAATTAGAAGTACATTGCCAGACAGCAGCATCTAGTTGGATGAATTTTGGGAAAATACAGAACTTGTGATTTGGCAGAGAGAACTGAGATCACAACATCAAATGCTAGCAAGTGATACACCATGAGAAAGCTATAGAATTATTTTAGGGACAAAGTTGGGTTTCCTTGGATTATAGACAGGCAACCCAATGCCATGCAAATGCTTTGGGCTACAGTCCCGTAAACCCCAAATTTTGGCCATCGGCTGGGGCTGAGAGGCTGGCGTCCAAAACATCTGCAGGATGCCAGGTTGCCTATCCCAGGTTTAGACCAGAAATGGGGAATATGTGTGGCCCTGCAGGTGTCGTTGGACTGCAACTCCCATCATCCATCAAAACGGGCTGCTCTTCCTATTGCTAGGCTTGAAATTTGGGGATCTACAATTTGCTATAGTAATTGGCATTTTAGAAAATTGCAGCTCATCAAAAGACCTTTGCCTTTGGCTTGTTTATTACGCTTAGCCCCCTTTTATTGTACCCTAAAAGAAAGCTGTTTTTGTTTCACTGATGTCTTTGGAGATGACCCGGTGGAAATAAACTCAGATGTTGACTGGGACATTTAGACCCTGGAAGTAATGTTTAGGGTCAGAAAGAATGTACTATACGTGTGAGCTGTAACTTTGCTGACGCCGATGCATGGATATTTTCTTCCCATAAGCATTCTTTAATATAAACATAAAATTGATAAAGGAAGAATAAATCCACCCTACCTAGGATCCTTAGATCAAAGTACGCGTTTGTTTGTTTGTTTGTGTGTGTGTGTGTGGCCTATCTCTCTTTTCCACCTTCCTACCTTGTGTTTGGGGGTTCATATCAGCTCAATGTCCATCTGTGGATATGGTAGAGGTGTGATTAATTTATCTTTATCTATTCTGCATTGGTTAGGCATCATTTGGAATCCTGTGTCCAGTTCTGGGCACCTCAATTCAAGAAGGATGTCGACAAGCTGGAGCGTGTCCAGAGGAGGGCGACCAAAATGGTGAAGGGTCTGGAAGCCATGAGGCCCTATGAAGAACGGCTTAGGGAGCTGGGGATGTTTAGTCTGCAGAAGAGAAGGTTAAGAGGGGACATGAGAGCCATGTTTAAATATTTGAAGGGATGCCATGTTGAGGAGGGAGCGGGCTTGTTCTTTACTGCTCCAGAGACCAGGACAAGGAGCAATGGATTCAAGCTGCGAGAAAGGAGGTTCCACTTGAACCTCAGGAAGAACTTCCTGACGGTCAGAGCTGCCCGGCAGTGGAATCGGCTGCCTCCGTGGAGTGTGGTGGAGTCTCCTTCTTTGCAGGTTTTTAAGCAGAGGCTGGATGGTCATCTCTTGGGAGTGCTTTGATGGGTGTTCCTGCATGGTAGGGGGTTGGACTGGATGGCCTCTTTGGTCTCTTCCGACTCTAGGATTCTATGATTCTATGATCTTCCCTATAACAATTTTGGCCACGCTAGGACCACAGAAAGAACAATAATGTGTGTATGGTGTAACAATGGCTGGAGGGTCACATGTTCCCATCCCTGGTCTAGACCGTTTGTTTGCAGAGCCTACCCAGCTCTGCAGACATTAGACAGGGCGGGCTTAAGGACAACGTAATCTCTGATAACATAATTGAGGGACTTCCAGTTAATCACGGGGCCGGGAGGAACCGAATTCCCCCACACGAGGCACATTTCGTTATCCGACAGCGCCCGATCCCACATATATACATCTCTCAGCTCCCCTACGAAAGACTGGTTGATATCAAACCCCGCTCCGAAGGAATCCTGATCTTGCCCGAGGACAATAGATGCCTCGGGACTTATGCGGTGCCCTTTCGTCACGCCGTTCCGTGGCAAAGGTTGCCCATCCAGCCAGAATTCTACCAACCCCGTGTCCGACTCCCAGCTCATGCACAGATGCTCCCATCTGGGCTTCGGGGTCAGGTTTTCGGGGAAGATGAAGAGCACATCCGAAGCGCCCACGTAAAGGCTGTATTCGTTGGGCTTGGATTTGAAGATGACGATTTCGTTGTCGTTCGTCTTGGTGGCGTAAGAGAACAGGGTGTGAGCCCGAGTCATGTCGGTGTAAGAGCGGAGGCAGATGGTGAAACTGGTCAGAAGCCGCTGGGAGGTGGGCTTCAAAATCACATGGCTCGTGTTGGATGATTCTGGGAAGACGAACGCCTTCTTTTCGAGATCTGGAGATGGTGGAAGGGGAGGGCAAGGGAGGAAAAAAGAAAGAAAAGGTCTTATTTATAAGGACAATGCAACTAAGATATTTGATTACTCTGTTCTGTACTGGTTAGGCCTCATTTGGAATACAGTTCTGGGCATCTCAATTCAAGAAGGATGTCGACAAGCTGGAGCGTGTCCAGAGGAGGGCGACCAAAACGGTGAAGGGTCTGGAAGCCATGAAGCCCTATGAGAAGCGGCTTAGGGAACTGGGGATGTTTAGTCTGCAGAAGAGAAGGTTAAGAGGGGACATGACGGCCATGTTGAAATATTTGAAGGGATGTCATGTTGAGGAGGGAGCGGGCTTGTTCTCTACCGCTCCGGAGACTAGGACGAGGAGCAATGGATTCAAGCTGCAGGAAAGGAGATTCCACTTGGACCTCAGGAAGAACTTCCTGACGGTCAGAGCTGTCCGGCAGTGGACTCTGCTGCCTCGGGGTGTGGTGGAGTCTCCTTCTTTGGAGGTTTTTAAGCAGAAGCTGGAGGGCCATCTGTCGGGAGTGCTTTGATGGGTGTTCCTGCCTAGCAGGGGGTTGAACTCAATGGCCCCTGTGGTCTCTTCCAACTCTATGATTCTATGATTCTATGACTACCTGACCTGAGAAATGAGATTATGCCTTCCTTGACTTGTTCCATCAACATGTAGTTGGCTGTTAAATCTTAATTCGACAGTGGTGTTAGGACACCTTCCTTTGTTGTCCTTAAAAGCATCTGGCTAGCTTAGGCAGTGCAAGATAGCACCCGTCGGCCCCTCCGGAAACTGCAAACCCCAGGGTTCCATAGGAGGTTGAAAGTGGAATCATCGCGCTAGAACAGACTCGTGTGGAAATGCTGCCAGTTTGGATGCTGGGCGCCCCTTCTCCCTTTCAGCCCCCTTCCCACAGACCCATGCACATTTTGATATTTGCGATTTTTCCACATTTTGTCAGGGTCATGAACAAACCTAGTGCACGTGGAGGACCAACTGTATTATGTTCAGAATGATCAGATGGGGATTGGTGATTGAGGATGATAGAATTAAATAGAATTAAAAAGACGTGAAGAACATAACTGGATGGATGGACGGACAGACGGACGGATGGACAGACAGACAGATTAGATGGATGGATGGATGGATGGATGGATGGATGGATGGATGGATGGATGGATGGATGGATGGATGGATAGATGGATAGATGGACAGACAGACAGACAGACAGACAGACAGACAGACAGACAGACAGATGTGTGTGTATATATGCACATATGTATACACCACACACACACACACACATGCACACCTACCAACCGATGCAGCATCTTATTAAAGGTAAGGGCTACTTGGAAGGAAAAGCTAAATGGATACCCTTTCTGGTGTCCTTGTGAACAGAGATAGAAAATCAGGCTGGAAGGAAGCCCTCAGCGTTGCAGCTTTTTGTTATCATGTTGTCACGCAATAAGTGTGTTTTGCACTTGCTTTGACGCATCAAAATTTGTAAAGAACTTGGAGTTTGAAAAGGCGAATGAGAGAGAGAGAGAGAAGGCAAACCTAACTGTCGTCCCTCCTGGCCGAAACCTGTCACGCTTAGCTCTTAACTTCAATGTCTGAACTGTTAAGTGTCTGATATCGAATTCCTGTATATCCAGCCGCCTTAGTGTTGAATCAGGTTTTTGTTTTCCTAAGAGGATCCTCATCTCTATCAGCCATGTGGCAGGCAGAAAATTATTTGTACAGGTACAATATTACTCGTACTTGTTGAATTTGCCCAGTGTAGGTTGGGAATGATGCCCTTTCAGTTCCTTCCTGGAGATTTACAAACGACATCTGAGTGAGAAATTTAGAAAATTCAAATGCAGGTGAAAACGAAACTTTTTTGCTAAAATACCCATACTAGCCATGCCAGAAAGTCTTTTTGTCTTGATTAGTAGTCAACGAAAGAGACATCAGTCGCGAATTGATCTAAGTTCCCTCTACACGCCCTGTTTTTCTGCTCACGTCTCATTTTCTCCAACAGCTCACATGGTACCCACCTTCTTGGGCAAGAGACTGCAAAAGACCGACCAGAAGGAGGAGGAAAATGCGAAGAATCTCCATGACGAGGGTACAAAACGAATGCGGAGGACAAAATGGAACTCAGATGTCTTTGGCCGGAGACGTCTTTCCTAGATGCACCCAATTTCCAGCTGTGAGTGCGTTCGTGCTCTTTTTCGGGATTTATATTCACACTGCGAGGGATGAGCAAGGGTTTTTCCATCAGTCCACTCCCAGGAAAATGATCCTTGAAACAGATAAAAAATTCTTTCCTGCCCCCAATACCGGTATCAGCTACCAGTTGATTTGTTAAATGCCTGAGAGGGTGAAAATGATCCTTCTCAATTTCCTGGGTTGGTTTTGAGCAAGAAGGAATGCAAAGATAGAGGGACGCTGTCCAAAAAACTCATATCCATCTCAAGCCCACAGACAAACATTAAGGATAATCTTAAGGGTGTCTTTCCGTTCCAAAAAGTTACAGAGGGACTTACAGCCTTTCTGCACAACACTGTTACGGTGCTATTATTCCACTTTCAACCTCCTATGGAATCCTGGGGTTTGCAATTGAGGATTTAGGATTCTCAGCCAGAGAGCTCTTTGGCCTCAGGAAACTACAAACCCCAGAATTCCACAGGAGGCTGAAAGTGGAATCATAGCACCGTGACAGTATGGTGCGGGAATGGCCTTTGTCCCATTGTTCCAAAAGTCTTGTCTCAAGAGTCTTTTTTGCTCCCTTGCTCTCTGTCTAGCTGCAGGAGGGGAACTAGCAACCGTTGTTGCCGAAGGCTAAGAGGACCCTTGAGGACCAAAGGGCTTCCACCAGACAGACCTCCTTTGGACGTTGGGTCCCGGGTATGAGAAACCCGGCCAGGGGTCAGAACGCCTGCCAGAGTCTCCACCCTGCATAGTTCACAGCAGCTGGTATTTGTTCAGTCAAACACCTTCAGAAAGAAATCAAATAAAGTTTATTGCACTGTATTGCAATTATATAAAGTCCATTCCACTAATGAAAAGTCAGCTGCGACCTATTCTGGTCCGAATAGCGGCTGGTGTTTGTTTAAGCAATTTTTTTGGAAAGAGGTTAAAAAGTCTCATGGAGGAAAGGTCGGCGGGACCCCTTCCTAGGAAAAGTAAATATAGACACAACTACACATGCCCTGGCTGCTGCATCTTGGCCTTAAGTGCTCTAAAGGCACCTTTTCCGGTCTCATCTTGAAACCGAAGCAGAGTCAAGAATATGAAGAAGTTTTCTCACTCTCATCAGAACTTCGCTTCTTGAAGACTAAGGCCATTTCCACACTACACTTTTATAGTGCTATTATTCCACTTTCACCGTCCTGTGGGATAATGGGGTTTGTAGTTTCCGGAGGCTGAAGAGCTCTCTGGATGAGGCGTCTAAAGGCCCCTCCCAAAACTGCAAATCTCAGAATTGCATAGGATGTTGAAAGTGGAATAATAGCGCTATAACTGTCTAGTGCGGAAATGGTTGTCCTCTAACTCTTTTCTTCCAACTTTTTTTTTCTTTCCAGACGCTGGTAAAAACCCTAGCTTTCTGTACAAGATTTTTAGGGGATAAGCAAGTGTTTGATTTTTTTTTTAAACGGTTGCTGTATTCAATAGACTTTTACACAGTGGTAAGTTTTGATTTCTCTGTGTGTTTTTACGCAGATTGTTAGGGTAACGAGGAAGGGTCAAGGTATAAACTGAAGAATTATTTCCCCCCATTACGTTCTTTATTAATTTTCAACGAGGAAAGTAATGTGAAAGTAACATAGTATATTTCTTACCATCAGGATGAAACATTAAGAAAGAGTAAAGGATAGAGAAACAGCAGAAGAGAGGGGGGAAAAGAAATAAGAAAAAAAGAGAGAAAAAGAAAAGAGAGAGTACAGAAAATAGAAAAAGAATTCTTTTTCTATAAACGAAATAATTATGAGGAAGGAGAAGAGAAAGAGGAGGCATATGGCCTTTGTAGATGCCCAAATGTGCCAACTCCTGGCACTGGACGTGATGAATGAACTTATTCTTGGAAACCATCCAGTTGCAAGAAATGCCTACCATTTACAGATAAAACTCTCCCTTCTTCCTATCCAGCATATCTTCCGCGACTTCTTCTCTTGTCTAATAACCTTTAGATAAGGAAACACCTAACAATGGACTCTTGTCCGGAGGTTTCTTGGATTGTGTTTACGCTCAGACGATTTATTCCCCGTTGTCTCATGCTCGGACCTCCGTCCTCTCTAAAATTGCCTTCTACGCCAAGCCTACGGGAACATTTATTAAGCCATAGCCCATCTTTCATCCGTGGCTAATCCCACGCAGCGGTTAGGATTACTGACGCGTAAGGTCCGTCCTAATACCTGGTATTTGCTTCCCTGGCATTTTAGGTGGATGTGCTGCCCTCCTTTTGACGCCACATCTCAGTTTTTGTGTCTTTATGCCCCTTTTAGGGTATAATGAATACCTCTTTTGCCTGAAACAGTGGCAGCCGTGTGCAGGCTGAATTCTCACTGTTAGCATCAGTGGGCACCGACGGAGGCATATTGCTTATTCTTATAATTATTTAAACGCACTTTATCCTAGCCCAAAGCCCAAACACTGCTTTTTTTCCGGCTGTTGCCGCTGCTGTTGTGTCCTTTCAAGTTGTTTCCAGCCTACGGCAACCCCAAGGTGAACCTATCACTGGGTTCTCTGGGGCTGAGAGTGTGTGACAAGCCCAGGGTTGTCCAGTTTCTGGTTTCTGTTGCCTAGCGGGGAATCAAACTTTGGTCGTCAGGGTCCTAACCCAACGCTCGAATTACTACACAACACTGGCTCTCTGGCTACTTTGTATTATTTTCCCCGTGGAAGCTGAAATCCAATCTGTTTCATTTTTAAAGTAAATGTTATTAATTGCATTATCTTTACTTATTTATCTATTCAATTTAGACTGCATCTTTCCTCTCCGGAGCTCAGAGTGGCCAATAACCTGCCCAAAAAGACACAGTCCACGAGTCCCGGGCAGGAGGTGTAGCAAAAGGAATTTCAGCAAACGCCCAGCAAGTAACACTTGCTGGAATCCCCTCTTTTGCACGACTATTTGTGGCATAGCGGTGCCGTTCTCTTCTTCATGTTAGCCGCCCTAGCACCAGTATCATCAGGTCGCGTGAGGTGGCTGCCTCAGGCAACGATGTATTTAAGTCTTTTCCTCCAAGCCTCAAGCCAAGTCTCGAGTCTCTACCTTCACGCCGAGTCTCAAGTCTTTGCAAGATACTTTCAGGTCAAGTCTCGAGTCCCTGCAAGATGCTTGCAAGCTAAGTCTCAAGTCTGGGAGCCAACTTTATACGGTGACCTACATGCCAGAATTTCTGGACAGGGTCAAACGAGGTCAGCTTTACCAATTTCAGCAGAGTTAGCCCTCCACATCTGCAATTTTTTTTTCCTTTGGAAGTGGGGAATAGACTCCTTCTTTCTCTCCATGCCTCAGGCTGGAGGCTTTCGTTTCAATGGATGTAAAATAGTCTGTGGATCTGGAAGAATCGGGGAATTGGATCCCTCTTGCTTCCCATTTCTGAAGCTGGAGGATTTTTCAGAAGTGGGGAGTAGGATCTTTCTTACTCCCCATTACTTAAGCTTCAAACGCTTTAGAAGAAAAGACCTTTCCTCTTCAATCCCACTACCTGACACATTTGCTATTCCCCTCTGAGAAATTACACCCTGCACTCTGGGGGTGAGTCTTGTTTTTTGCTCTTAGGAAAATTTTTAGAAGGCTCCTCTGATATGCAACAGGGACAGGCTGCCGAGCAGACCTCAAGCCCATTGCCTAACCTGTCTGCTGTTCCCCTCTGAGAAATGCACCCGCATTTTGGGCTTGAGACGGATTTAATGTGACTGGCAGGCACAAAGAGACGAACGAGTTGTTCAAAGTTGTAAGATTTGCGGATGAATATGTTCTGTTACTGAACCAAGGGCGTCAAGGCAGTCACTAGGTGAGCCAGCGCGTCATTTGTTGCCAGGTCAAGTCCGAGTTGAGTCGCTGACTTCAGTCCGACTTGAGTGCGAGTCAGTTGACTCGAGTCTGCATCGCTGGCCTCAGGTAGGAGATGTTGTGGGAATGGTACAAACAGCTGCCCCAAATGTTATCCTCCAAAGTCTGGTCAGCCTAAACCAGTTGGTTCCTTCAGATATGAAATATCCTTGCTGATCTGATCTGATTTGAAGGGAGGTCATGTCGAGGAGGGAGCGGGCTTGTTTCCCACTGCTCCAGAGACCAGGACAAGGAGCAATGGACTCAAGCTGCAGGAAAAGAGATTCCACTTAAACCTCAGGAAGAACTTCCTGATGGTCAGAGCCGTCCGGCAGTGGAAGACGCTGCTGCCTCAAGGGAGTCTCCTTCCTTCTTTGGAGGTTTTTAAGCAGCGGCTGGGTGGCCATCTGTCCGAAGGGCTTGGACTTCGGTTCCTGCGTGGCCGAACAGGGTTGGACTGGATGACCCCTGGGGTCTCTTCCAACCCTCTGATTCTATGATCTTCTTATTGACTGTTCACCCGTCGACCTCTGTTAATGGAAGACGGGGAACGTGGTTGCTTTTCTTTGTTACAGACGGCAAGATGGCTTCGATCCACACCAAATAAAAGAAGAGAATATGTGACAACCCATGTCCTTGATTTCAATGCCGTGGTTTAAAGACTGAGAAAAACAACACCTGAACTGGATATTGTATTTGCAAAGCCTGCGTTGGCCCATAAAATAGCTTTACCTGAAACAAAAGGGCGGCTGTTATCTGAAACAAAGTTCCCCTTGTTCTCCTAAATCCACTTAAATGCTTCTGAATGCCTGGAAAAATCCAAGGTTGCCAACTAAGTTCGGAGCTTTTTTCCCTTCCTTATTAACTTGTATATTTGCCTTGGCATCTCTCCAGAAAATGTCTCTCTGAAGGTGAAGATAAAGACAGAGTGCATCCTTCCGTACCGGATCATCAAGTCTTCCCCACCCTTCCTATATTCCAGATATATTCAAATATAGCGTACGGAGAGAGTTTGTTTCCTACCGCTCTGGAGTTGTCGTTGTGAGCCGTCCAGTTGTTTCGGACTCCTGGAGACCCTCGGGCAACCCAACCACGGCTGTATTTATTAAAAATAAAATTGTCACATCCATGGCTTAGGTTATACATGTCCAAGAAGTAAGTCTCAATTAAATTTTATCAGTCTTTAAAGGTGCTGAGTATTGGGAGAATTTGCTAACCATGTCAGACCTACCCATCCATATTGAAAGAATGTTTTTTAAAATCTCACTGCAACTCTTTGATAATTGCTATGCTTTCCTTTTAAATGCAGAGGAGAGTGTGCTTCTGGTCCACATCTGTACTTTTTTGCTGTTGGAAACATTCTACTTACTATTTTACTGAAACTGCCATTAATGTTAAATAATAAATTCTGATGGAGGACAAAAGCCTCAAGAAGACATTCTGCATTCACTGCTTCTTCTTCCACTGCCTTGTGAGACTTTGACTGTATAATGTATAAGGAGTTTAGTGTCTGGGTCAAAGGAAGTGATGATATCACTCTGTTCTGCTTTGGTCAGGTCCAAACAGCATGATGCAGCAGCTAAAAAGGCCAATGCAATTCTAGGCTGCATCGATAAGACTATCGTGTCGAGAGCAAGGGAAGTAATAATACAACTCTATTCTGCTTTGGTTGGACCCCACTGGAGATACGTTGTCCAGTTCTGGGCACCACAATTCAAGAGGGATATTGACAAGCGGAGGAGGGCGACCAAAATGGTGAAGGGTCTGGAAGCCATGAGGCCCTATGAGGAGCGGCTTAGGGAGCTGGGGATGGTTAGCCTGGAAAAGGGAAGGTTAAGAGGGGGCATGATAGCCATGTTTAAATATTGGAAGGGATATCATATGGAGGATGGGGCAAGCTTGTTTTCTGCTGCTCCAGAGACTAGGACATGGAGCAATGGCCTCAAACTTCAGGAAAAGAGATTTCATCTAAACATTAGGATGGTAAGAGCAGTTTGACAGTGGAATATGCTGCTTGGGAGTGTGGTGGAGTCTCCTCCTTTGGAGGTTTTTAAACAGAGGCTGGATGGCCATCTGTCAGGAATGCTTTGGTGGTGTCTTCCTACATGGCAGAATTGGGTTGGTCTCGATGGCCCCTGGGGCCTCTTCCAACTCTATGGTTCTGTGACTGGAAGCCAATCATAGCGCTGAATCCATTAAACTCTTGCATCTATCCTCGCTTTCTGCTCAGCAATAGTTAGATGGATCTTCATATCCATAATTCCACCATGAATTATTAAGAAGTAGCAAGCCTCACACAGGGAATATTTCCTTTCCTTTCCTTGAGGGTTTCATAAACTCCATTCCCCTACAGAATACGGACCTTTGGAAGAAGCTGGGTGACGTTTCTGCTTGGACGATGCCTTAACCATGGCGGGAACCTCCTTCTCTCGGAGCAAAGACCCCAAAATTCACTCGGCTGGTCCTGCACACACAATATTTTGCTTTGCTTTTTCGTTTCCCTTTCTCAGGCTTTCCGACTTCACTGCGCAGTTTGAGATATTACTTCCTGTACAATGAAGATCTACATGTTCTTTTTTCTCATCCACCTTATGTTCCTCTTTTTCTGTGCAAAAACAAATAACAGGCTATAGTTATGCAGGGTTTATCTTTATCCCTTGATATATTGTCAATATTTACTACGTTATCGTCTTTGTCCCAAGTATAGATTTTCTCTTTCTTATCTAAGCTGACTCATGTTCAGTTTGGGGTCCACCAAGACTCCTAGATCCCTTTCACACGTCCTGCTATCCAGCCACGTGTCCCTCATCCCATATTTGTGCATTTCATTTTTTTCTGCCTAAGTGCGGGACCTTACATTTCTCTCTGTTGAAATTCATTTTGTTAGCTTTGGTCCAGTGCTCCAATCCATCGAAGTCATTTTGCATTTTGATTCTGTCCTCTGGTGTATTAGCAACCCCTCCCAATTTGGTGTCCTCTGCAAATTTGATCAGTATGCCCTCTATTTCTGCAACTCAAGCTATGTATACAGTTCGGATAGTGCATGTGCATGTATAACTGTGGGTCTGCTACTCTTTCTCAGCTTCACCTACCATGCAAGTTAGTACGATAGAATGAGAAGGCTGAGGATGCTGTCTTCAGCTCACTGGAACTGAATATTCAGAGAAATTAATAAATAATAGAAGTAAATCAAGGCTCACCGAACTTACAAAAACTTGTTCTCTGTTTCTCTCCCCACAAGCAAACCTGGGTACTGTAATTGCCTGTCCCAGAGAACAAAATCTCCTTTTTGTTCGGACAATAACCTCTGCAGGGATCCTTAGGAGGCCAAGCAACGACCTAGGACCCTTCTCGTTTTCCTTCTAGCAAATCTTCTGCCTTGTCCCCCGTATTTAGTTCTTTAATTTGGCCAGAAGATGGCAGTGGTGTACAGGGCGAATTCACTCGCCCTGTCTTTCAATTGCTGGGTACAATAAAATATTTCCAAAATCACTCCTTCTGTCTATGGGGTCTGCTTTTTGCGTCAGCTTTGACACAAAGGAACCACTGGACTAGTTCAGAACTATGGAGAGAGAAAAGAAAGAAGAAAAGAACAGGGAGAAAACTCTACATAAACAATGTACCGTATTTGCCAGCTTATAAGACCCACTGGTGTATTAGAAGCTCTCCATTTTCAAACAGTATTTTTTGGGGGAGAAAGTGAGTCTTATATGCCAGCAAATAGAGTATGTGTGTAACTAAAATGAAACTAAATTGAACTAAACCAGGACAGTTTCTGCATGAGATGCCCATTAGCGCGTTGCAGCGTTGCAATGGCGGTATTGCCATCAGTGCTTTTGCTTTGCCGGTTTCTGCACTGCTCCATGCAGTTGTGCCACTGGTGTTCCTTCCACATTACAGCATCTTTGGACATGCCCACGTTCCGCCTTTTCCCCACCTCAACGCCCCTGTTTGGACGACGTTTTCTTCTTCGTTTTTTTTTTTCCTTTTGCACGACGGAATCCCCACAACCCACCCGCTCCTGGATCTACCATTACAGAAAGCGCTCTGAAGCGCCTTAACGTTTCCGCAAAGAGCTGGGTGACGGAACTGAAGCGGCAAAGAAGGCACCGAATGGATTTTTTTTTTTCTGGAATCGAGTCACAGCATTTTAGCAACACCTTGCGACGGGATTGCAACGAGATTACGATGACATCAGGTGGAAGCACACCGCCTAAAAAAGTGACCATCGGTCGCAAATGTGCATTTGCGACGTTGTGCGGAAATGACATGATAACAGAACCCTTTGCTAAAACACTCATCTGTTACACTAAACACATCCTAACTGCATTAACGAAAACACAGAACTCTGAGTCCTCCACGCAAACCGTAATGAAAAGGGGAAAAAAATCAATTAATATCCGCGTCTTTTCCAACCATTACATGTCTATATGCATTCAGCTTATTAGAATTACTAATAGTAATAACCACAAATTGTTACATCGTTAGATTTTTTATTGCTCAGAAAAATCTGTAAACAGTTTCCAGTCTTTAAAAAAAATCTTCAATTGGTTTATCTTTTAAAATCCCTGTCTGTTTTTACTTGTAACTTGGGCAAGATCTGCTATTTTAACAGACTGGTCTTCCACTATCAGCATTCCCAGGTTTGGGCAAAGAGCATTTTTGCAACAGTTATTAGTCATCATCATCATCATCAGTCAACATGAAAAAAAAAAAAAGATCTTCCCTTATCTTGATAGCCCCAACATTGATTTGAAACATTCTTAGACATTTTTGACAACTTTTTCTGGATTTAACTACCGTCGATACATCATCTTGTACCTATTTTCTTTTAAATTACTGCACAAAGTACATTTTTTATATCTTCAGTCCATATTTTTCCCCCTCACCTCCAGATGCACATTGTTCTCAAAGTGTTGGGTTTACCTCATCGTGAACTCTTTTATGAGTTTGTTGTCCATCTCTGATTTCGAAAGCCATTTTTTGGAAGACGGAGTTTCTTTTGAATTAGCTTTTGTGACAAGTGTGTTGAGTTTGGCTCGATGGCCAACAAACTGAGAAGCTTTTGATGCCATCAAGTTTGTGGGGAAAAAATGCATTCTTGGTCCTCTCTGACCAGCAAGCCAAACTCTCCTGGTGATCGAGAGGAACCAAAATAACCTAGAAGAGAGTTGGTTTTGGTTCTTAGATCATCAGCGTACCATGCAAGCACAATGCACAAAACGGAGGCATGTGTGGATAGACAACCAGTAAAGGCGCTACGGACTCTGTTGGCGAGCCTGGATCTCCAGACTAGATGATCTCATTTATCTCAGCCTGGCCTTCACGACCACGTCACCCTTGATTTCGTACTGCAGGTTCCTCCAACCCAAATCGCAATGGGGAAGCTGCAAATCCTGGTAGGCCGACCTCATCTTGTGAGGCGAGAGGAGAAATTCCCACATGTACACATCGGTCAGTTCTCCTGAGAAGGAGTTGTAAGAGTCATGGGTACCCCCATAATGGTCTTGCTCTTGACCGAGCACAATGAACGCTTCGGCGTCAACGACATACCCTTTCTTCAAGCCTTTCCTTGGCCAAGGCTTCCCGTTCAGCCAGAACTCGGCGATACCGGTGGCCGATTCCCACGCAAAACAGATGTGCTCCCAGTCCAAGGTATCTTCTGGGACTTTGAAGGACAGGTAGTCTCCACCCACATAGACCCGATACTCTCCCGGTTTGGGCTTGAAGATAAGGATCTCGTTGTCTTCAGACTTTGTCGCGTAAGAAAAGAGGCCGTAGGGCCGAGTCAGGTCTGTGTAGGATCTCAAACACACCGTGAAGTTTTGAATTGGCTCCTCGGGCAAGGGTTTGAGGACGACGTACGCCTCGCTGGGCTCGTTGCGGAAGACGAAAACCTTTCTGGAAAGATCTGTGAAGAGATGAGGGGAGAAGCGAGGAAGGGAAAGGAAGGAAAGAAGGAAGGAGGGGGGAAAAGAAGGTACGAGGGCACGTTGCCAACACGTTTTGTTCCCTGGCAAGGTTCCCGTGCTTTCTACCCAGCGTTATCATTTGCAGCAGTCCAGTGGCAGGATTTCTCACTGAACATTTGTCTATCATTTATTTATCATATTTATACACTGCCTTTGCTCCCAAAGCGGGCCCCAAGGTGGCTTCGAAAAATAAGCTAAAAATGATTAATCCATGTCTGAGTTTTATTCCATCTTTTTTTCCCTTTTATATTCCATGTTACTCTCCCTTATACTTTAATGGATTTAATTTAAAAGTTAGGATGGCTCACAGCCCAATTTCTCAGCACCACAAACCCTCTCCTGATGCCTCCCACGGACCCAAGGGAGGAGACGGGTGGGAGGGAGGAAGTATAGGGCCTCCGTGCCAACCCGCCTCCTTTTCCTCTCCTTTCTCTGTTCCGGTTTGGATCCTGGGTGCCGATTCTCCCCACCCTGCCTCTGCCCCCTTCCCACAGACACACACATTTTATTTGCAATTTTCCCACTTTTGCAAGGATCCTGCACCTGTAACCCTACCAAATGTGGAGGGCCAGCTATATTTTGCGGTTGACTTGGTCATGGATAAAGACCCATTTGTTTATGACATTTTTTGCTTAGCTGACACCTGTCAGAGTTTGCGCGCCAGCCAAAGAAAGACCACCGGAGAGAAGGACAATTTCACTCGCTTGCCGACCAGTGTGTGAATTTGATCTGGAAGCTTTTACTAATTTGATCTTTGCTGCCGTTCCTGGACGAGTGGCACTAGACCAAGCAGGCTTATGTTACAGGAGCACAGATTTCGGTTGACCGTTCGGACACATTTCTTAACAGTGGGACCGATTTCCTACAGAGATATTGAGGGATCCTCTCTTCTGCCTCAAGCAAGAAGTTAATTAAAACAGATTAGACCCTGAGAGACCAGCTCCTACCCTTTGTGATTCAATTATTTCTACTGCCCCTTTTTTGGGCCGTCACTGCGTAAGCAGCCTTGTTTCTAAGCACAGTGAAAAACCAGACCCTAAATAATAAGTGTGGACTTTGAAAAAGATGTTTTTTGGCCTGCATTTCCCAGAATCTTTGAGCCAGCGCCATGGCAGTGGGAAGATTGTGGAAGCTGCAGTCCAAAAAAGTCTGATTTCCAAGTTCCAAACCAGTGTCGGGTGTTTAGATGGAGAAATTCTGGAGTTTAAAGCTGCCACAGTTTGAACTTTCTTCTCCAGCCAGGAAATACGGCTACTTAATCTTGCCTGAACGGGTCTTTGTGAGCGATGAAATGGGTGTACTCTGTACATGAGCAGAGATGCCCTTTCGTGTGACTTCAAGGATTCCTAAATATGGATGAAAACAGCTTCGGAGGTCAAACCCGTCCCAAATTAAGATTTTAATGCCGTCTCTAATTCCATGCCCCTTTTAACAGACTTTACTGACCTTCCTGGCTAGAGGTCTCTGAGACACTGGCAAAGATGAGGAGACAAATCCAGACCGGCTCCATCTTCAACAAAAACGAAGTTTGGAAGGAAGTAGAGATCGTGACAAGGAGAAGGAGTAGCCCCTGCAAAGCCGGTTCTAGAGCTGCTCCTCAAATAAACACCGACTCATGGGCTGTATCTAAATTTATCCAGCAAGAGGTGGGCAGAAAAGAACCCAGCTCTCTGAGTGCTTGCTGCCTCTGCCGCAATCTCTTCTCAAATTTCAAAAATCAGAGAGGGGAAGATGCAGTCCCTTCACACCATCCTCTGCAGGACGAATTCTAAAGTTCAGTTTTGCACAGACTTGAAAACTGGCTCTTTCCATTTCTACCACTCAGAGTCAAGTACCGTCCTGTGATGCATCCAAAAAGGCACCGTCCACATGCACAAGAAGGAGTTTTACGCCAGTTCTTTGGAAGGAAGGGAATAACTGCTCTGGGGCAAGATCCAGCACAGCCAGTGAGGACAGCGCAAAGAACTGACGGTACATAGTCGAAGAATTTTGGCAAACTGTTGAACTGGAGAAAATGCCAAGAACTGCGGCACTCCGAATTCAAAATTATGTTGCAAATCCCGTCATTATTTCACGATTCATACCCAGGCCACTCTATTAGGGCCTTTCTGCACTACGTAACTATTGCACTATGATTCCACTTCAGTTGCCATCATTCTGTTCTGTAGAATCATGGGATTTGTAGTTTAGGGAGGGATATTAAGAATTCTCAGCCAAAGAGCTGCGATTCATAAATGGGCACATTACCCCCAATATTCCACACAGTTGAAAAAGTATGAAATCCCTCCTATCAAAATCTGTCTCCCTAGTTGTACATTCCTGGCCTTTTTGGTGGCGGCACCAAATGCCCACTCCTGAGAGGCATAGGTAACCTTTTGGATGCCGTTTTAAATTTCTTTTCCTCTCGAAAACTGTTGGTGCTTTTTTAGAAGCTTGTGTTCCTGGTGTCGTTAGCGTCTGTTTTTTTCTGTGTTGTTTAAATTTACGCTTTAATGTTATATATTATTTATTCCATGTCTCGGTGGGGACTAGCACGGTGCACCGTGACCATTACACCACATTGCCTAAAAGCAGCCAGAATCCTATTGGTTAGTCCCAATGAGAACAGACCCATTGAATGCATTGTCCAGCATTTATGTAAATCCTATTGATTTGTGGTTCCATAGGATGTTGGAAGTGGAATAACAGCACTATAACAGTATGGTGTGGAAAGGCCCTTCCTTCCTTCCTTCCTTCCTTCCTTCCTTCCTTCCTTCCTTCCTTCCTTCCTTCCTTCCTTCCTTCCTTCCTTCCTTCCTTCCCTATGGCATGGTTTCAAATATGTATTTTTTAGTGACATGGCAGGTGACTTAAGGACCCAGAAGAGCTCCGGAGAGCTTGGAATTGGACCAACTGACACGTACAATTGGCCTTCCACATTTGCAGGTTTGACTTTCACGGATTTGATTATTTGCGAGTTTCTCCAACCCTTGCCTCCAGGTGCTTCTTTTCTGGGGGAACCTTCCCTCTCGGTGGCTCCGATCAGGTTGTGCAGCCCTGTAAAAACCCACCTCTGGTCCTCTTTCTTCTCCACTAGCCAGCTGAGGATGGATCACAGCGCAATTTCTCGGCACGACAAACCCTCTCCTGACGGCCCCCACCTACCCAAGGAAGGAGATGGGTAAGAGAGCGTAAGCACGGGGCCACTGTGCCAACCCACCCCGCTTTCCCTCTCCTTTCCCTGACCCTGTTTGGACACCGGGTGCCCGCTCTCCCCACCATGCCTCGGCCCCCTTCCCGCAGACACCCACCCATTTTGATATTTGCAGTTTTTCCACTTTGGCGGTGGTCCCGCACCCTTCACCCTAGCCAATGTGGAGGGCTGACTGTACAGGATTCTGACATATGCCTTTTTTTCTCAAAAATATAAACTGTTACGATCCATTAAGCGCATAAGAGGCAGGAAAAGAACCTCAGGGACAATTGCGGGAGGGTGTGGGAGAAGGCCAAGCAATAGCCCTTGCTGTGAAAATAAAAGCATTGTGCACAAAACTGTCATTTTTTCCCTCCGACCTGTTAAAAGCTGGAGAATAAGCAATCTCCCTGATTTAGTTTCCTTTTTGTTTTATGGATAATAACCGCTTCGCTTTCCCCGACACACCCCCTGTGTGTGTGTACGTATTCCAAAACGCCACCCCCTAATCGGAATAAATGAGCATCGCTAAAGTCCTTCTGCGCTTGATTTAAGTTGCTGTGTTTTCCTCCCTAATAGCTCGGAGAGCTTCTCCGATGTTATTAACTTTCCTCTCTAATTGGGAAGCGAGAGGAGCGTATGGTTCCCGTTTGCCATCGATGCCTCCTTGGGGAGCTTTCACCGCTTCTGTGACAATCGGGGATGGATTGGAACGTTGCAAATGAGGACCCTCGGCTCAGGAGCGGAGCCGGCCGGTAGAATATGCTTGCTCGGGGAGGTTTGAGGTAATGCCCTCCGGTTGCACCAGCATTTCCAAGCGGCTTGGGTCGCTTGTTAGGGAAAAGTTGGCTTTGCATCACCTCCAGGGCCTCTCGGGGATATGCGCAAATCAAGACAAAGCTACGATGACGTCTGGAAGCGAAAACAACAAGAACGTTATGATTGCAAAAACGGGGATTGTTGCAGAAATGAGGAGACCTTTGCTTGGGCTGAAGACTGCCTGATTTATTATTGATCAGCTGTCTATTATTTCACTTTATCTTCCCCTGCAGCGGATTTCTAGCTTCCAAAGCAGCTTGAAAATCAGTCAGCTCTCCACATTGGTGGATTTGACTTTCACAGGTTTGATAATCTGCGAGTTTCTCCAACCCCTGCCCCACACCTCAGGCTCTGCTTTTCTGGAGGAACTTTCCTTCTTGGCCGCTCCGACCAGGCAGTGCAGCCATTTAAAAACTTGCTTCTCGTCCTCGTCCTCGTCCTCCTCCACCTGCAGCTGCTTGGCCAGCTAAGGATGGCTCATAGCCCAATTTCTCAGCACCGCAAACCCTCTCCCAATGCCCCTCACATACACACCCAAGGAAGGAGATGGGTGTGTGAGAGGAAGTATAGGGGCATCATGCCAACACGCCCCTTTCCCTTTCCTTTCCTTCAGAATTTCCGCACTGGACAGTTACAGCGCTATGATTCCACTTGCAACATCCTACGGAATCCTGGGGTTTGCAGTTTCAGAAGCGGCAGGCCGGCCCCTCCCGAAACTGCAAACCCCAGGATTCCATAGGATGCTGAAAGTGGAATCATAGCACTATAACGGTCTAGCGTGGAAATGGCCCTTGACCTGGTTTGGACTCTGGGTGCCTGTTTTCCCCACCGTGCTTTAGTCCCATTCACACAGACACACACACACACACACACATTTTGATATTTGTGGTTTTGCACTTTTGCAAAATCACCCCTAACCCTCGCGAACGGGGAGGGCTGCCTGTTATCTCCTTCTGTTTCCTACATTTTGGTTGCCAGTGCCGTTCCTAACGTAGACGCCAGAAACCACAACGGAACGAATCACAAAACACGAAGAAGACTGCGAGCAGGCTCTTACCGTAAGTCGACGTAAATGAGCCGTATACAAAACACGGGCGTGTAACACCTCCAACACGTGAGTGCAAAAACCGCGTGAATGAGCGGCAGGAATATGCAATAAAAAAAAAAGCACGTGCCTTGATAAAATGCAACATTAAGACTTTTTTTTTAAAAAAATAAACATTTAAAAATAGCACAACGCACAGAGAAGAAAACCTGAGCAGCAGTACAATTCATAAAATCTGTTCTCAGAAAACACAGCTCATAGCGATAATCCAGGCAGCTGACAAACAACCAAAGAAAATACGGCGTGACATATGCGCAACACCGGAAAGAAAAGCAATATATTGGTATAGAAGCATGGAAGTTAAAAGTTCTGGATAGGATAGAGATGGAAAAATTAGTATCTTCTTTGAAGAATAAATCTATCCAGAACTTTGAGAAAGGACGGAAAGGAGTATTGGATTGGGTAAGGCTATAAATGTATAAGAAATCAAAGAAGAAATAATGTAATTGTTCCTCTACATCAATAATGCAATAATGCAATTGTTCTTCTCTCTGTAAAATGGAAATTCTGTTTGTATGGAATGGAAATGAGCAATTTCAACTGGAAGACTTAAGCATGGAAGTCTGGGAGGGGTTTTATTTTCGAGATTAAACTTTTAACAAAAATTACTACCAAAAAACAAAAAAAACCCCAAAGCAAATACAGCGGAAGCAGGCAGGCCTCAAAATAGTTTGAAATATATGATGCTGTGTCCATAAATGCGCAAGAGAATAAATATAAATGCATGTTAATCCCTCACGTGGCTCAACTTTAGATGAAACAAACACGGAGCACAGAGTTTAATGCATCTTATGCACTATAAATGTGTGTAGGTTGAGGAAAAAAAATGAAAAAAAATCACTATGTGTGGCAACTAATTTAAAAATAAAATGTGAAAAATGAAAAGAATTGTAACTATATATGGCAACTGATTTAAAAATAAAACTTAAAAAATGAAAAGAATCGTGACTATATATGGTAACTAATTTAAAAATAAAATTTTAAAAAATGAAAAGAATTGTAACTATATATGGCAACTGATTTAAAAATAAAATTTTAAAAAATGAAAAGAATTGTAACTATATATGGCAACTGATTTAAAAATAAAACTTAAAAAATGAAAAGAATTGTAACTATATATGGCAACTGATTTAAAAATAAAACTTAAAAAATGAAAAGAATTGTAACTATATATGGCAACTGATTTAAAAATGCGATTTAAAAAAATGAAGAAAAAGTAACTATATATGGTGACTAATTTAAAAATACGATTTAAAAAAATGAAAAAAAAATGTAACTATATGTGGCAACTAATTTAAAAATACAATTTAAAAAAATGGAAAAAAACGTAACTGTATATGGCAACTAATTTAAAAATTAAACATAATGAAAAAATTGTAACTCTGTCTGGGAACTAACTGCTCTGGTGGGGCTCGGAACGATGATTAATTAAAAGTAATTAAAGTAGCGTTCTGGGTTCTGACGGATAGGTAGATAGATCGCGGATGTAGGGGTGGTTAGAGGGACGGAGAGAGAGACGGATGTTTTTCTGCTATTTATATTTCAAGCACATAATGTGCTGGTTGAAATCTCCATTAGCATACATCGAGAGCCAAAGCAACACAAACAAACCCTTGGTTAGCGTCTCACAATTAAGTTTATGGATCATGACTGCAATTCTGTGCGCCGTTAGCCGGGATTACGCTTGGCTGCACACAGCGGTGCTTACTTTAGCCGTGTCGGTACAACCTGTAAAACGCATTTAGCTTTAGCGAAGGATCTTTAGCCCTTACAAAGGCACCATTTGGATCGTAAGCAAAAATTTTAGCCGCCTTGTAAAGAAAGGCTAGCTTCTAAATGGCTGAAGCGAAGGACGGAGGCCTCCAAAGGAAAGAAATGATCCGGATCTGTAGTCTGGACACTTCCGCACTAGGTCGTTATAGTGCTGTTATTCCACTTTCAACAGCCTCTGGTTTGCGGGTTAGGGAGCGGTATTTAGGATTCTCAGCCAGAGAGCTCTTTGGCCTGAAGAAGCTACGACCCCAGATTTCCACAGGACGTTGAAAGTGGAATAATAGCACTATAACAGTATAGTGCGGAAATGAGGGAATATGCTGCCCTCCTCCTTGCTGCTAGGCCTCTTCTCCATAGCAAGCAGCCTGTTCCAGACGGGCACAGTTGACTGAGGTCCAAGAGCTCTCCGGCTGAGAACTCTAAAAGCCCCTCCCTGAACTGCAAATCCCAGGATTCCATAGAATCTTCTCAGGCGGCCAATCGTGTGAGGCCTTCACTTGACGCAGCCAATCGCATGAAACCTTCGCCTGACACAGATAAACAGACAAACTTTGACTTTTATATATTAGATTAGTATTGCTATAAGGATGGGCACCCTAGCATCGTTCCTGATTTCCACGATTTGGCCCTTTCCTACCGTTTGCACAGAGATTCTCTTTTGCCGTTGGCTCACTCCCACATCTCCCTCTCCTCCCTATCCCTGTTTTCGTTGCTCGCACATTTTATAACCATTTGCTATTTCACGCCTGACAGGGCGGCTGACAAGTTATTAAAAGAGGAAGCATGTCAGCCGCCAGTTCGAAGCCCTCTTTGCCTGCGCTTTTCAGTTACCTGTCATTAAAGGTAGACTCAATCCCCGGGAAAGAGGAAGTGACACGCGTGTATATTGTCCATAATCCTCCACCGGCTGAGCCGGTGACATGACGTTTATCTCTACTTGTCAGGAAAGGGAGAGAGAAGAGGAGAAAGAGGGCATAATTCCCCTCCCTCTTTCTCAATTCATCGGTAGAGATAAATGGCTGAGCTGCGATCAGTTGCCACGGTTGCTCTTTCCTGTCTGGCTAAAAAAATAAGGATGAAATCCCAAAGATTTTCTACAAAGATGGACAACTTTGGGGGATATTATTATCCCGTGCCTCAACTGTCAGATATCCAGGAGAGCGAGATCACACTTTGGCTGTCTTTCTTGTCCCTGTTTAAAGCCCAAACAGCTTGCTCCAGAAGTATGTTACCACACTGCGGGATGGCTATACTGGCAGGGAATATCATTTTTATATAAATTGAACACATTTATGGCTGGGAAAAAACATTGGAAAGGGCACTGGCGGTAAGCACATTGCTGTCCAAACATTAAGAGACTGTCACGACTCCCACCAATGTTTTGTCACCTAGAGTTAAGACAATCAGCCTGGTAAACATGTTGGAAAGGGCACCGGCTGTAAGCACATTGCTGTCCAAACATTAAGAGACTGTCATGACTCCCACCAATGTTTCGTTACCTAGAGTTAAGACAATCAGCCTGGAAAACATGTTGGAAAGGGACTGGCTGTAAGCACATTGCTGTCCAAACATTAAGAGACTGTCATGACTCCCACCAATGTTTCATTACCTAGAGTTAAGACAAGCAGCCTGGAAAACATGTTGGAAAGGGACTGGCTGTAAGCACATTGCTGTCCAAACATTAAGAGACTGTCATGACTCCCATTAATGTTTTGTTACCTAGAGTTAAGACAATCAGCCTGGAAAACATGTTGGAAAGGGCACCGACTGTAAGCACATTGCTGTCCAAACATTAAGAGACTGTCACGACTCCCACCAATGTTTTGTCACCTAGAGTTAAGACAATCCGCCTGGAAAACATGTTGGAAAGGGCACTGGTTGTAAACACATCGCCAGGTTGGGATGTGCTCAGAAATGACCAGGTCATAAATTCAAGAGGAGTAGATGGAAAAACCCATGCCGATGGGTTTGAGTTAATCAACCCAATGACCCAAATTCTGAAAACAATGGAAGGCGAAGCTGCCCAAGTGAAGCAATCAGAGAACAGCATCCTGTAATCTTGCCCTATGGGAATCTTCCTTTATGCCCTCTACCTGTTGAAACATTAAGAGACTGTCACGGCTCCCACCAATGTTTTGTCACCTAGAGTTAAGACAATCAGCCTGGAACACATGTTGGAAAGGGCACTGGCTGTAAACACGTCACCAGGTTGGGATGACTTCAGACACGACCAGGTCATACGTTCAAGAGGATTAGGTGAAAAGCCTGACGCTGACGGGTCTGAGATAATCCACTCAACGACCCAAACTCTAAAAACAATGGAAAGTGAAGCTGCCCAAGTGAAGCCATCAGAGACCAGCATCCTGTAACCCTGCCCCATGGAAACCTTCCTTTATGCCCCCTACCAGCCCAAGCATTAAGAGACTGTCACGACGCTCACCAATGTTTTGTCACCTAGAGTTAAGTCAATCAGCTTCTTCCAGACTTCTTTGTCCAATCAATTAATACATACCCTCTCAGGGTAGGAAATAGGGTATATAAACCCTAGCTCCAATCCCAGAAAATCATAGTACATTGGACATATTATGCTGCACTTGGGCCCAGGTTCCAGCTAGGTCAGGGAGAAAATATCATGGTGTCTAGTTGGGATATAAATCCTCCCTTGTTCTAATTTTCATGAATGAGAATGCACACATACACACATGTACGTACACGCACCCAAACACCCACAAATGTTCTCTTCACTTGCAAGGCAATGAGATATTTCCTTCTGTTATGATGTGGGTTGTTGTACATTTGCAGACTGCCTAACTATGATAGCTTCTGCCTGGTTGCACAGTTATTTACACATTAGAAACCCTGGGTTCATTGCTTGCGTCTTTTTCGTCACTCAGGGAGTCTTTCTTTACGTCTTGGATGTGCTACGCTTGAACACGGGGAAAGACGGTCGTTTTGCACAGAAATATCCAGTGCTAAATATGGAAACCTTAGTGGCGGGGGCAGGGGCGGAATTCTTTTCTTCTTTCTCATACTTGTATTGGAGGTGAAAACTCTGGTGGTTTTTGAACAGGACGTTTCTCTTGACACGTTGAGACAGCTCTCTCATCAAAACCAAGAAGTGTTGCGAACATCCTTGCATCTCTAATCGATAGCATTAAAAGCTTTTGAGTTATCCGGGAGAACCAACAAGGACATGCTCCTCATATCCAGTTCCCAGTCACCCAAGTTGACTAAAGACGTTCTTACCCTGTAGTTGGGCCTGAAAAAAGGTGAAAATAATCCATGTCATCACAGAAAGCCTGTTGCTAGGGACACCCAAGGTACAATTGTCACTGCCCCCCAAAATCTGCTGCATGACATGGTTGACTCCCTCTCTCAAGGCTATCCAAAGTCTTAGTCATCTCTTTGAAAATTATTATTTCTTCTCTCCAAGCTCCTCCTGGACCCCGGCTTTATTTTGGACTGTTGTTAGCGGGACTGTTATAATACAGATCAGTTGCCTCTTCACTAAGAGGAATTGAAATGGAAAGAAAATGTGGACCTTCCCTAAGCTACCCAAGATTGTCATAGATAAATACAGACTCATGCAAGCTGGGCAGAATTAGGCCATTTCCGCACTACCCTGTGATAGTGTTATTATTCCACTTCCAACATCCTATGGGATCCTGGGGTTTGCAGTTTAGGGAGGGGCATTTAGAATTCCCAGCCAGGGAGTTCTTTGGCCTCAGGAAACTACAAAAGCCAGAATTCCACAGGAGGTTGAAAGTGGAATAATAGCACTATAACAGTGTAGTGCGGAAATGGCCTTCGTCCATCCCGGTCCAGGGATTCTGCACACGAGAGACAGCAGGGGGCAGCCTGAATTCAAGAATGCCACCCGTCAGAGAGAGAACGCTGGTTGTCCCCCCAATTTTAATAAGTGCATTTTAATTTGATGTGCATTTAAGTCCGCTGAGCAATAGTTAATAAAGGCACGCAGGGAGCAGAGAGGTACGGAACGTCTGAGAGCTCTCGTTCCCATTACGGAGTCTCCTTTTTACGCAGCCGGATTAATAATAAGACTCATAAAATGTTTTCGAGTGGGCAAATCAATCCTTGACTTAGGAGGAGGAGAGGAAGATTTTTTTTTTTTAAGGTGATGTGCTGAAAGCATCGATTGAAAGTGTTTCTAAGTGTTTTGCTGCATCAAGGGAGAAATCTGGTTGGGGAAATGGAACGCCTCCAAAATGCGGAGTCATCAGAGCTGGGTCGAGGGCGTGGGCCTGGAGGGGAAAGGATTCCTTTCTTTTTTTTGTCAATCTCAGTAATATTTACAGTTGGGTGAAGAACAAAAATATGTGGTTCATTTTTTAAAGAACTTTGCAAAATGTTCCGTTTTCTCCAAAACTTAGGTGGGACAGGAGAGCTTTTTGGTTTTTGTTTTTCTTAAAAAACCTGTTGAATATACTAGTTGCTCTACAGTTAAACTGTGCCCAGGGCTCGGAAATTATCTTTTGGACTACCACTCTCAGAATCCCCTAGCCAGCCTGGATGTAGTCCAAAAAGGGACACTTTTCCAAGCTCTGACTGTGCTCCCTTACCTTTGTAAGACAATTGTAAGAAACCATTTTCTACCTCACCAGACCATTGAATCATAGAATCACAGAGCTGGAAGAGACTCCAATGGCTATTGAGTCCAACCCCATTCTGTCATGCAGGGAGACACCATCAAAGCATTCCCTTTGACGGATGGTCATCCAAACTCTGTTTAAAAACCTCCGGAGAAGCAGACTCCACATCACTCTGAGGCAGCAGATTCCATGCTGAATTGCTCTTACCAACAGGAAGTTCTTCCGAACATTTAGATGGGATCTCTTCTCCTGACGTTTGAAGCCATTGCGCCACGTCCTAGTCTCTGGAGCAGCAGAAAACAAGCTTGCTCCATCTTCCAGATGACGTCCCTTCAAATATTTAAACATAGCTATCATGTCTTAACCTTCTCTTCTCCGTGTTAAATATACACAGCTCCCTAAGCCACTCCTCAGAGGGCTTCGTGGTTTCCAGGCCTTCTACCATTTTGGTTGCCCTCCTCTGGCTTGTAATATTCTGTGGTGCCCAGAACTGGACACAGTATTCCAGGTGAGATCTGACCAAAGCAGAATAGAGTGGTATTATTACTTTTCTCGATCGCAACATTATAATCCTGTTGATGCAGCCCAGAATAGCATTGGTTTTTTTAGCCGCTGCACCACACTGCTGGCACATGTTCAGCTTGTGGTCTCCTAAGACATAATGGGACTTGAGCGTCCACGAATTTGGGTATTCCGGGCCTAAAATACTATTTCAGTTGCCCTCTTCTGGACACGTTCCAGCTTGTAAACATCCTTCCTGAATTGTGGTGCCCACTACCACGGTGGTGGAGGAAGGAGATACTGTCTACACCGAGCAGAAGCCACTGTCTAGGTTTGCAGGCTGAGGTCTTTCTCCATCCTGCTTAATAGTGCTGGGAATTGAGCTCTGTTCTGCAAAGTGGCCTCATCCTGCACCGATCTAAGGACTCTTCAGTGCCCAAACTGGTTGGACATGAATTGCCCTTCCCTAGGACCACCTTAAGAAATAAGTGATAACAGCTCTTTACGGTTCCGGCAAAGAAGACGCTCTTCCAGCTCTGCGCATCCGATGTATTTCCTCCGGTTCCTTTATTCCCTTCCTTTTATTGTTAAGAAATGGGCTGTCGACAGGTGGCTCTTCTGCAAGCTATAAGCCCACCCTTCAGTCTGGAGCTGTGCACCATCCCTTCGGTCTCCCAGGTTGCAGTTCCACCCCGGTCGTCACAACATCTGTGGCGTTCAACTTCCATTTCAGATCTGGCAAGGGGACGCAAGCTTTCTGTCTCTTGCTTTCCTCTCCTCCCGACAGCCTCAACGGAGCGAGCAGTTCTCCTCTCCGTGAGCAAACGGAAGGAGCCTCCAGGTGTTTTCCGGCAAGGTCTTGGTTCAAACAGCCCATTGGAAAGCTGGGGGAAGCGGTCGGAGCCACATTTTATCCGGAATTTTTCCAGAAAGCCCCCTCCCTCACAGCCTCGGGGTCTAATTTGGCGCCTCTCTGCAGCCTGTGCCCAAATAATGTTGGCAGAAAACTCCAGCGATGGAGGATGGATTCAGATTGCCATCCCCAGAAACATTCTGGGGAACGAACCAGAGATAGGCAAAGCTAGATTCTTTCTTTTTGAGAGACGGATCCTGAAAGAAGGAAAGACCCGGAGACTAATAAGGTGTAAGACGCGGGATGGGAGAGAAATTTGTCATTTTAATGCAAACTTGCTGAATTTCCCATTTCTGGACCAAGGGTCATGAAAACCAACAATCCAATTGAACATTAAACCAAAAACATAAACCACAAATAAACAATACAAAATATAATCATACACAAAAGCAAACCAAAAAATCAAAACAATGCAACACCCGTAAGACAACAAATCCTACCTGACTAAACTGTTGATATAAAACTGCACCTAACAAACAAAAATTTCAAATTTGGTTGGTTTGAAAACCAGCTATCCTTTACAATTTGTGTTTCTTTGAATTCTGCAGTTCTTTGAATTCTCCATCTCATACTGTGCCCAGAAATGCAAAATGTTTATATTAACAAAAGTACAGTGCACCCTCTATAGATGTGAGAGATATGTTTCAGGAACCCCTGGGAATACCAAAATTTGCAAATGCTCACGCCCATTGTATTCAATGACAGCCATGTACATGCCGGTGCTCCGGCACATCACTGCCATTTTAGGTGTAGGGATGCGATGCTTTGCATGAACTTGAAATTGCACACATGGAGGTTGGAGGTAAGGAGAGCCCCTTGTATATACAAAAAAATGTGATTGCTCCAGAACAAGAATGTTTTAAATGTGTTCAAGCAGGAAAAGCCCTTGCAGGGTGCATGTACTAGGTAAAAGGCCACATAAAAATGAATGTTGGGAGAAATGCATACAAAAATGTGTCCAAATGTTCATGTGTATTTTAACGATCTTCAAAGGGCAGGAAAAAAAAAAACAAGTTTAATGGCCAAGATCAAATCGTTAGGTTGGCAGAATGAAATTGTCTGATGGTCTAAAGAACAGTGGTTCTTAACCTTTTCTTTACCAGGGAATTCATGACTTCTGGATAGCAGAACCTGGATGGTCTGAATACAAAAATACATTGTATTACATTTTTATTTTATTTTATTTTACTTTATTTTGCAGAGAAACTTTTTGCAGCGTTTAAAGCCATCTGCAGCAGATCACTGCAGAAGCAGCCACATGAACAAAACGTCCTGAGAGCCGGGCTGTTTAGGGCCTGCCCGCTTTGCTGGTTTTTCGGCGGCGGATGCCCGAACCCAGAATTAACAGGGGCAACAGGAAACAATGAAGGATGCCAAACCCCTCCGATATCCCCAGGAAGTAGTCGAGATGTTCTTGGAAATGGCAGGTCGAAGTTATCAGTTCGTCTTGCAGCAATCTGTCCAGGAGCAGAGCCACTCCGTACGGTGACCAGAAAAGGTAAAAAAACCAGGTTAGGTCAATCCGTAGGCACTCCTTCTTTCCGTGCCATGTCATGGCCACCTTGGCCAAAAGCATCCCCAGTGGAAGGATGACAAAAATAGCCAGAGAGACAAGTGTGTGAGCCAGAGACCACGCCCAAAGCTCCGGTTTTGGGCTGGTGACGCAGACATCGCCGGAGCTGCTGGCCACGGCCGCGGGCGTTGCGCACAGAAATCCCGCGATCCAAAGCATGACGAGCGAGAGCGAGCCGGGAAGGGGCTGAGGAATTTCGTGGGCGCCGCCAGCCACCGTCAGCCCTTGTGCAAAAAGGCAGCCGTGCCTCAGGGCACGGGTCACCTGGCAGAAGGGGTACCCAAAGATCCATCCCTGTTTGATCCCCACGGCAAAAAACGGCACGGTGGTGGTAAAGATGGCGGTGGCTGCTGAGATGAGGAAGAGCTTCAACTTTCCGGGACCGCGTTGGCTCCACCAGCGGGGACACTTGGCCAAGGTCGTGGCAAGGCCCACGCTGCAGAGTAAGCCCAGGATACTGGCTGCGACCAGCAACGCTAGGATGCCGTTGATGAAACTGAGGCAGAACGTGAACTGGCATGGCTGAGGAAGGGCGCCATCGTAGAACAGATAATCTTCGTCAGTGTAATTATCCATTAAGTTGGCCAGCAGGTCTTCGAAATCTTCAGACTTCAGGCTTGTGCCCAGACTCTTGTCCTAAAGAAGAAGAGAGACATGATAGAAAAGTGAGATGTGTGGGGTCTGATTTCTGTAACCCTTTTTATCTTAAATTGTTTGTGTTGTTTTAATGGGATCTCATGATACGCCTTGGGAGCTAATGACCAACAGTCCCAAATCACTGACGGTTCATGAATGCGGTCATCTTATGGAAGTAAGTGGACCTGGTCATCAGAGGTCACCCGTGACTCCCGTATTTCTTGCAATCTCTCGAAAATGGGTAGGATGGGAGCTTAAAGTCACGGAGATGAAAGAGACAGAAAAGCTTTCTAGTCTATTGAAAAAAATATCTCTTTTTAACAGTTTGACAGAGAATGGAAATACATAATAGAGTGGCTTAAGGCCGTTCCACACTATACTGTTATAGTGCTACTATCCCACTTTCAACATCCTACGGAATCCTGGGGTTTGCAGTTTAGGAAGGGACATGGAGGCCCCTCCCTAAACAGCAAACCCCAGGATTCCACAGGATGTTGAAAGTGGAATAATAGCACTATAACAGTCTAGTGCAGAAATGACCTAAGCAGAGTTAAGATTTACAGAAGTAGTAGAATATACAAAGCGGGTGAAAAACAGTTTCAAAAGGGCATTTAATGGATTGTTTTATTGTTTAAATTGATTAATACTCGTTCAACTGTGTAAATTACTATGAACATGGGTTGATAAGAAAAAGATAATATATATAAAGGAGGTTGTACGACGAAAACCAAAGGAAGGTATAATTTGGGGAAAACGTAAAAAAAAACGGAATTAAGGCGGGGGCGGGGAGAAGAGTATCAAACTCTACGAAAAGGAAAATTTTGTTGAGGTGAATTTTATAACATTTTTCTTTTTTAATTAAAAAATATATAACAAAAAAAAAAAAAAGGAAAATAGGTAGGATGTATAAGTAAACCAATGGCGAAATTTATCCATGGGTGTAGACGTTTGCTCTTTTGGCCTCTTTCCCCCGATTCTGAATGCGACCCGATTTCTCCGGATTCCAGATTCACAAACACCTGGGGTCCATTTCTGTCGGAAAAATTGGAAAGATAAGACATAAACCACCCCGGGGTGGATTTATGGGCTGTTTACGGCCGGCTCTGCATCCATTTTTTCCCCTTGTCATATTTACCCAAAGTAATTCTGTTGTGTTTGGAAAGGTATATCCGTTGCCTGGGCTTGAGAGACAGTGCCACAAATTTATCTCCTTGTAGCTTTTGATTTAAGTCCTCTTTGTTTCTCGTCGGCTTCTGAAATGGAGAGGGGGTCGGCCTCCCCGATACCCAATACTAATGAGGAGTGGGTGCTTTTTAAACATTCACGTAGCAAGTACGGTATTGCCTCTCGTTTCTAAACCGCCGCGGTGATGTCGATGATAAGGGTGGCATCGTTTGGTAGCCAGAAACCGTGGAAATTGGCACCACAGAAGGTTGTGGTTGTTGGCGGTGTGTACCTTCAAGCTGTTTCTGAGTTATGGCAACCCTAAGGTGACTCATGGATTATGCCATGCTCCCATCCCAGGACCCAGACAAGACTTTCCAAAAGCCACAATGCAGAGACATGAAAGGAGACAACGCTTACTGCAGCCAGCATAGCAGTGGCGAAACTAGCATAAACGGCGTCTGGGGCAAGTGTGGAAGATGTGCCTCTACTTTCTTATCCCCGCTCCTACCCGCCACCCCTACATGCATGGCTTTTTTGTGCCTTCCTGGCATTGGCGGCCAGGGCACGTGCCCTACTTGCCCCACCTTAGATACGCCTCCGCGGATCGGTGGAAAAGGGAGCGCTCAGGAGACTTGGGGAGTTTACGTAGTAAGGATGCATCAATTAGGCAAACAGCTGGGGAAGGCTGTCAGCTTACATAAACGGGGAAAGCGATGGGAAGAAGCTGTTGCAGAGAACTGATCTTACTGATGGAAACAGAATGTCTCATGTTTGGATCCCTTGTTGCCTTCCCGGAAGCCTCGACCCTTGCTTTGTGTACGGACTTCGCTACTGGACGGTCTCTCCGAATTTACCACGGACGCGGACTGCGAAAACAATGACTGGTAACTGGCTAACAAACTCCGATAAACTTTGCTCGTGGCTGCTGATAAAATACTCTAATTGGAGAGCTGTGGACCGTGGCAGGCTGCAGGCACAGGGCAGGCGAAAAGTAATTTTAGACCATTTTTCCACACTGCACCGTTATAGTGCTATTATTCCACTTTCAACATCCTACGGGGTTTGCAGTTTAGGGAGAGGCATTTCAAATTCTCATCCAGAGAGCTGTTTGGCCTCAACAAACTACAAACTTCAGAATTCCACAGAATCTTGAAAGTGGAATAATAGCACTATAACAGTGTAGTGTGGAAATGGCCTTAGAGCAGTACCAGGCTAGACTTTTATCTTACCCTTTCCCTCATCCATGGTTTTTATGAGGACGGCTCATAACGACATTCTCCGCTTGCAGCTTTCTCTTGTTCTCCCACTACTTCTTGTGTTTTTCCCTTACCCGTGAAAAATCCATTAATGAGAAAATGACGGAACAGCTGCACGGCCTCTTCTAATTCATAGCACGAGTTGTTCTCTATCTGGAAACGTCGTAATACTCTGGCCTTAATGGTTTTGTGCCCCTCTGACTTTACGGTAATGGGAATATTTCGTTTACTTCAAACGATCTTACACCCCTCCTCATCAGATAACATGAATGGCTTCACTTGAGAATGCACCAAGCCGGCCTTGCTGTGTTCCGGGGAAAGTTCCTCCTGCTGTCTCCCGACTGGTCTTCAGCCCTGAAGTTCTGCTCTGGTAACGCCACTGAGAGGACGCTGGGGTTGGTGAGTCCGAACCAAAGTAGATCCATCCGATCAATAATTAAACGGCAAGTGAACAGCTAGAAGGACCGTATTCTCCCTTGCAAACCAGCCTGGGCTTTGAGGTTTGCTGGAGAGGCCCTTCTCTCCATCCGACCACCACCACAGGTGCATCTGGTGGAACACCAGGGCCTTCTCAGTGGCTGCCCCCAGGCTCTGGAACTTCCTTCCCAAAAAAGTCTAGCTGTCGCTCACCTTACCACCTTTCCAGAGACAAGCGAAGGCATTTTTATTCTGGCAGGCATTCAGCGTGTGATCGTTGCCCGGCTGACGAAAGGGGGCTGGCTCTTATTAATTGATTATGCAGGATTTTGTGATTTGTTTGTGTTTTAAACATGTGTTTTAACTCTGTTTTCATTGTTATCTGAGTGTTTAATTTGCATTTTAGCTTTTGCATGTCATGATTTTTGGACAGTTTTTGACAAAGTACTGTAAGCTGCTCTGAGTCCTTTCCAGGGGGAAAAAACTTGGCAATAAATAAAGAAGAAGAAGAAGAAGAAGAAGAAGAAATAATAATAATAATAATAATAATAATAATAATAATAATAGTAGTAGTAGTAATAGTAGTAGTAGTAGTAGTAATAATAATAATAATACCACCACCACCACCACCACCACCATCACCACCACCACCACCACCACCGATGGCTTCAAAAGGTCTCATCCTGTTATTCTGATAAGACTAAAACAAAATTTAGCCCAAAGGATGAGTGAAAATATTAATAATAGTTCTAATGCTAATAATAAAACTAATAATAGACAAAACCAATGGAGTCAACAGGTTTTATCCTGTCAGGACTGAAGCAGAATTTTGCCCAAAGGACAAGTGAAACATCTACTACACTCTTTTTAAAAATCGGAATTATCCAGCTCGAACTTTGTGGATTCAAGTGCTGGCCTGGACAAACTTAATGGCTTGAAATCTATCAATTTCCAACTTTGCGATACGTTTTGTAAAAGAAGACAGAGAGAATACAGGTAGCCCTTTGGGCATAGCACCAACGCGTGTCCCACGGCAGATAACATTTGAGGGGAATGTTTCTTTCAAAAATAGATAATAATAATAAAAAAATGTATTAGTATTGGCACAATGGCTAAGGGGTTTTTCCTCCCCTCAGCAAAAAGCCATCCTTATAAGACTCAAGGGCTATCGGGAAAATCTTACGCTTTTTAATTCCTGGAGATTTCCACAAGGAAAGGGTGTGGGAGAGGGTTAAGTGGAGTGACCGGCCAACCCAGAGGCGTATCGAGCACAAACAGTGCCTGGGGCAAGCATGGAATCACAGAATCCTAGAGTTGGAAGAGTCCCCCGGGGCCATCCAGTCCAACCCCCTTCTGCCGTGCAGGAACCCACATCAGAGCACTCCCGACAGATGACCATCCAGCCTCTGGTTAAAAAACTCCAAAGAAGGAGACTCCACCACACTCCACGGAGGCAGCAGCAGATTCCACTGCTGGACCACTCTGACCGCCAGCAAGTTCTTCCTGAGGTTCAGGTGGAATCTCCTTTCCTGCAGCTTGAATCCGTTGCTCCTTGTCCTAGCCTCTGGAGCAGCAGAAAACAAGCCCACTCCCTCCCCAACATGACATCCCTTCCAATATTTAAACGTGGCTATCCTGTCCCCTCTTGACCTTCTCTTCTGCAGACTAAGCATCCCCAGCTCCCTAAGCCGCTCCTCACAGGGCTTCGTGGCTTCCAGACCCTTCACCATTTTGGTCGCCCTCCTCTGGACACACTCCAGCTTGTCCATATCCTTCTTGAAATGAGGTGCCCAGAACTGGACACAGTCCTCCAAACGAGAAACACTGTGGGATTGCTAAAGCCTCCTCTCCCCATAGCTGCCACCTCTTTCCACTCCTCAGAGCCCACTCCTAGCATGCACAAGAGCCAGGTTTTTTTTCCACGTTCAGCTCTCCATCTCTCAGTTTTCACAGAACCATAGAGCTGGAAGAGACCCCAGGGGCCATCCAGTCCAACCCCCTGCCGTGCAGGAAAGCACATCAAAGCACTCCCGACAGATGGCTGTCCAACCTCTGCTTAAAAACCTCCAAAGAAGGAGACTCCACCACACTCCACGGAGGCAGCAGATTCCACCGCCGGACAGCTCTGACCGTCAGGAAGTTCTCCCTGAGGTTCAAGTGGAATCTCCTTTCCTGCACCTTGAATCCATTGCTCCTTTCCTAGTCTCTGGAGCAGCAGAAAACAAACCTGCTCCCTCCACGACATGACATCCCTTCATATATTTAAACATGCACCCCTACCTCTGCACCCTGATCTATGGGGTTGCTTTCTCCTCCTTATCCTCCTCTGCTGCTTTTGGTACTGTTTTTTTTTTTTTTGGTGCCCCCCTTGGTATCGGCACCCAGGGCACGCACCCCACTTGCCCGACCCTAGATACGCCTCTGGGCCGACCTTTCGCGATGCTTTGAATGCACGAGGCTGTCGAAGGCTGGCTTAGGCGTGCCTTGAAGTGCCGAAACGTTTTGTGTTCCGTAATACGTGGGAAAGGTGTGGGAGGGTGTCTCCGTGCGTGCGCAGGTTTAAAACTCGAGGAGCGCTTGGTGCATTCGGCGCTGAAGGACACACACAGCTTGCATGCGAATGAGCCACCTTCCCTCCCTTTTGCTTTGATAACTTTATGCCTCCCGCGTCAGGCGACCGCTCTGAATTAATGGAAATTTATTTCTCACCTTAGCCTTTCCTTAAACAAGCTTATTGTCGGGGAGTTATGTTTATTACGTGCCAGGCGGCTCAGGGAAAAAAGGCCGTGGCTTTGAAAAAGGGGAAACCGGGTTTTGCAACAAGGAGGAAAATATGATGTGGACAAGTAACAGCGGGCAGAACAATTCTGTCTGTTTCCAAAGGCTTCCATCCGTTCCTGGTAATGTTTTAAAAAGGAAAACACATATATGTTTAAAAATATTTTTATTGAACAGGAAAAAAAAAAGGGAAAGGACAAACAACACCACGACACAGCGATATATGAAACTGTAAATGCATAATAATACAATGGAAGTAAGAAAACAAAAATACATCAGAAAAAATACATAAGAAATGTAGAAGAAATACACAAATATTAACCAATGCGTATTAAAGAAAGGTAAAATGTCAACTATTTAATTATATAGATTAGAGGTAGGGATATATATATAAGCTATAGAGAAGCTGAAGCACAGAATGGAAATAAGTAAGCACCTAAAAATTTTAGAGAGGGAAGTTTATTTGGGGAAAGGAATATATGATGAATATATAGGTAATTTATAGTAGCAAATCCAAGGAAATGGATTATATAAAGATATAAGATGGTATTATTTGCTATTATGTACTTGGAATTGTATGCAACAAGTCCAAATGTTTTATTGAATTTAGGGGGTTTAATAAAAATATTTTTAAAAAAGAAATACATAAACACACAACTACACACATACATACATGACTACAAACTACTACAAGCTACAAACTAGAAGCACCTAACAAAACTACAACAAATAAAAAAAGACCACAAAAACTACAAATAACTAAAAATTGGTTCCCGCCTTTGTTGTAAACAGCTCATTTTAGTCAAATAATTACACCTAACTGTTCATCCGTAAACATATGCCAAAAATTAATACCCGTTGCTACTCACTGTTATCATCCTAAATATGTACTGACAAGATTAATTAATTAATAATCGCCAAACTTAAAAAGAAAATTAGAATCACTTGTTAAGTAACTCTCTATTCTGTATTAAAGCAGCTGTCAATCATCAAAGAAGTAATAATAACTCCAAAAAATTACTAAACTTAAAATTCTTTGCCTACTAAGTCGCAAATATATAAATCATTCTTAACTTACAATTAATGAAGCCAGTTGTAATCAATTATAGTCACTTATCATCTAATTCTCTATTCCATATTAGTTTAAATAGATTATTTAGACTAATTATTAATCTTTAAGAAAATTCATTTTAAGTGGAAATAATATGTATTATTGTATGTTTTTTTCAACAGGTTGCTTCGATGGACACCTGCCCTTGTCGATTAAAGTGTATTTGTGCACATTTTGGAATTTTTTTTGAGCTCAAATAAGCACATGTGGCCAAATATTTGTATCTTCATTTTAAAAAATCGAATATACCAATAGCCGGGAAATATACAGAGTTGTGGTTCCCAAGTATTTCCATTTCTGTGCACGTGAGGCACAGAACTGGGTAAAGTCATTTGCAAAAAACTGGCAAATTGAATTTTCAGAGCTGGCTCGACCGTTAGGTAGGGATGTCACGTTGAAGACGGAGCAAGCTTGTTTCCTGCTGCCCTGGAAACTAGGACACGGAGCAATGGATTCAAGCGATGGGAAAAGAGATTCCCCCTAAACATCAAGAAGAACCTCTTGATGGTAAGAGCCAGGGAGTTTGACTCAATGGGCTTTGTGGTCTCTTCCAACTCTACGATTCTAGGCAGACCGAGGCAGTTCTGCTTTGGGTGGCAGATGTTGAGAGTCAGCAGCAAGATGCTGGATGTGCAAATCGTGCTCCGCTCGGCTTTCCTGAACCGTATAAACAAGCCGGTCGGCTTTTGGACATGGAAGGAGAGGGAGGAGTAAGGGTAGAGAGAATCATTGTCAAAAAGGGAAGGGGGAAAGGAGTGATCCCACTCATTTTTGCCACTGTCCCCACCTCTCGTATTCTGGTGTCCTGCCTGCTGTTGGCACAGAGTCCCTGGACGAAATCCCTTCCAGCGGTGACGGATTTAAGTCTTTGGCTCCAAGTCTCAAGTCAAGTCTCAAGTCCTTCAGGTCCCAAGTCCTTGCGAGATACTTCCAAGCCAAGTGTCAAGTCCGGAGGCCAGTTTCTGAAGCGGGGAAGGGGGTCCTTCTTGCTGCCCCTTTCCGAAGCCGGAGGCTTTTTCGGAAGTGGAGAATGGGATCCTTCTTGCTTCCCGTCGCTGAAGCTTCGAAAGCTTTATGAGGAAAGACCCTTCCCTGTGTTCCGAGAGCGAGTCTTGCCTTCTGCTGTTAAGGAAAGTTTTAGAAGGCTCCTCCGATATCCAGTGGGGACAGGCGGACCTCCGTCCCACCTCAAGCCCGTTGCCTAAGACATTTATGGTTGCCTTCCGAGGAATGGCCCCAGCTTTGGGTTTGAGACAGCGTCCAACGACCGGTCGACATAAAGAGATGGAAGCGTCGTTCGAAGCCGTAAAGTTTCTGGATGAAAGCGTTACGTTACTGAACCGAGGGCAGCAAGTCGGACATTAAAAATACACGCGTCGAGTCAGGGTGTCATTTCTTGCCGAGTCGAGTCATTGAGGCAACTGGAGTCTGACTCGAGTCCGAGACAATCGATCCGAGTCTGCATCACTGCTTAGCAGCAACAGATTCATAGAATCCTAGAGTTGGAAGAGACCCCAGGGGCCATCGAGTCCAACCCCCTGCTAGGCAGGAACGCCCATCAAAGCATTCCCAACAGACGGCCATCCAGCCTCCAAAGAAGGGGACTCCACCGCACTCCACGGAGGCAGCCGATTCCACCGCCGGACAGCTCTGACCGCCAGGAAGTTCTTCCTGAGGTTCAAGTGGAACCTCCTTTCCTGAAGCTTGGATCCGTTGCTCCTTGTCCTGGTCTCCGGAGCGGCAGAGAACAAGCCTGCTCCCTCCTCAAGGTGACATCCCAACATGACATCCCAGTGACAGAGGAAACAAGACCCTTCCCGACCGATTGGTCACTTCCCGACCTACTGGTCATTTTCCAAGAATGTGCCTCACCCCTTCTGTGCCTCATACAGTTTTGATTTGCAGCCATTGCTCCGTCTTGTCACACCGAGTTCAAGTCAGAAAGGCTTCCACAAATTCCCCCCCGGCCTACCCCGTCCAGGAAAGTGGCCGCTCTTTCGTTGCAATCACAACAAGCGAGAACAATGGCCTGGCCCGGCCAGATTTCCCCGCGGTTGTGTCGCGGAAGCAAATTCCTCCGATTATCTTGGCAAGGCTGCCAGTCTTGCGTTGTCCTAAGCCGAGGTGTCATGAGAGGGCCTTCCTTGGGGAGGTAAGGGCGGAGGGGGGACTTCCCTGTTTTCTAGCTCATCAATCACATTAATGTGGCACGAGTGTGACATTTATTTGTGTTGTTTTACATTGCATATTTATGGTAGTGAGAGACAGCAGGGCGATTGTTTCAAGTTTATGGGAATGCAAGGAAAAGAAGGAAGCCGGTCGCTGAAGAGGGACAGCCAGGGAAAGAACTTTGTGTTTTTGTTTCTGGACAATTTGCAGAGGACGCCAAATAAGGAGGGTCGGCTGATACCCCGGAGGACAGGATCTGGATTCAAAATGACCTTGGTAGATTAGAGACCCGGGCCGAAACTAACCAAATTAATTTTAATGGGGAGAAATGTAAGGTAGCACGCTTAGGAAGAAAGAATGAAATGCACAGATATAGGAGGGGTGATACCTGGCTTGAAAACAGTACATGTGAAAGGGATCTAGAAGCCTTAGTGGACCACAGGCTGAACATGAACCCACAGTGTGATGCGGCAGCCGAAAAAGCCAATGCGATGCTGGGCTGCATCAATAGGAGCGTGGTGTCGAATTCAAGGAAAGGAATAGTTCCACTCTGTTCTGCTGTGGTTAGACCTGGAATAATACTGTGTCCAGTTCTGGGCACCGCAACGCAAGAAGGACATTGACAAGCTGGGATGAGTCCGTAGGAGGGCGACCAAAATGGTGGAGGGTCTGGAAGCCACGAAGCCCTACGAGGGGCGACTTAGGGAGCTGGTGTTTTTAGCCTGAGTTTTAGTAGATACTTAAGAATTTTCCTGCTTGGAATGGATATATTAACTATTTTAATTCAGGAGGGGGTTAAATTTTAAAAGGATTGGGATAAATTGATGGTATATCGAACCTGCAGATACGGAGGGTTGACTGTAATCTCCGTGTATCAAAAAGATGGGTCAATTTTTAAAAAAAAGTAATTTTCCTGAGGTTAGGGTAAGATCGCGGGTTCGAATTAGAAAAAGATGCAGCTCAAACTTTCTTACCCACAATTTAGTAAACCGACACCCAGCCCTGTTCTTAAAGCCCGAAGCGAGTGCGAATTCTCCCTCCTTTCCTTTCCTTTCTCTCCTCTTTTTCATCTTCCTCTTTTCCTTTCTCTCATCCCTTCTCTTTCCTTTCTTCTCTCCAGCCCGCTGTCTTTTATTCCACTTTCCCCTCCTCTCCGCATGTTTATTCATTCCGAACGGTTTATCGCGCCAGCTTATCCTAGCAGTTCCTTCGCATGGCAAAAACATTTTATATCCCATCTTTTAATTTGAAAAAGATCTCAAGCCAGCTTCTGAGAGGAAGAGGGGGGAAGACGACCCTTTACGAAAGCGTCATTAAGAGACAATAAAATTGCTGAATTACAAACCCGATAAAAATCAGTAAAATACAGAAGGCAGCAAAAAATAATAAAACAGGTTTTGCAATAAAAGCTGAAAAGGAAGGCTTGGAATCATAAGGCTTTTGGGTCGGAGCAAAGTTCCTCTCGTACTCAGCATTTTGTCTTCTGCTTTAGCCAGTCAGCTGCTTTTAATGAAACCAAAGCCGGAGTTCAGAGAAGTTCCTTTTTCCGGCTGCAGCCCCAAGAAACTGTCAGGCAGCTTGGACTCGCGTAGTTTTCCCCCACCAAAAAAATAAAAAATTGTTCTGAAAAAGGCCTTTTCTCACAGTTTGCTTTGCCTGGTAACCGAAACGAAACGTGCGAGGCTTTCTTGGAAGCCTTTTTTTAAAGATAGTATTTTTTAATTTCATTGCCTTTTTTAATTTTGTTGTCAGCCTGTCCTCCCATTGGCATCCTCCGTGAACTCCTAGACCAGTGGCCCTTGACCTTTTCTTTATCGGGGACCCCCTAAAAATATCATATGTTTCCAGGACCCCTAAGACTTAACTCGAGAATTATTTAAATTTATCTCTAAATATTCAAATATTTATTTATTAAGTAAAGGCTTCTGGAGACTTGCATTCAAATCCCCACTCAGACATCGGGTGACCTTGGGTGAGTCACATTCTCTCAGCCTCAGAGGAAGGCAAAGGCAACCCCTCCCCTGACCGAATCTTGCAAAAAACAAACAAAAAAACCAAAAAAACCAAAAAACAAACCTGTGGCAGGTTCACTTTAGGGTTGCCATAAGTCAGAAGTGGCTTGAAGGTACACAAAAACAACCGGCAGGGAGGTTGTTTCTAGCCATCGGGTCTCTCCCCTTTGAAAACTGACTTACGGTGACCCTAAAGTGAATCTATGGTGGGGGTTTTCTTGGCAAGATTTGTTGCCTGTGCCTTTCTCTGAGGCTGAGAGACTGTGACTGGCCTGAGGTCACCCAGTGGGCTTCCATGGCCAAGTGGGGATTCAAACCCTGGTCTCCGGAATCATAGTTTGGGGACACGCACGCGCCTGTCGTCGTGTCATTTTTGTCCGGGACACGGCAGCAAGAGTATGCGTGTGCGTGCCCAAACTGCTCCCTCGTTTGCAAACGAGGGAGCAATTTCAGCACCCGCAACGCCCGCTGCCGTGTCCCCGTTGCTGCTGTTGATGCCCACCAGCATTGTTTTGTGGACCCCCTGTGAGGGGCTCTGCGGACCACCAAGGGTCCCCGGATCCCAGGTTAAGAACCACTGTCCTAGACCAATGCTGACCCCAAAATACAGTGGAGAATATTCAGAGAAAATCTTACAAAATCACTTTCTTTTTCCCAGGGTGGGCTATAGAATGAAAAGGAACAGAAGAGAAACAAAAAGAGAGAGAGAGAGAGCACCACTTCAGAAATTTTCTCAGACAGTTGAAATACTTCTCTCCACTCCGTGAAATTCCCCAAACGCACGGTGCAATCGCTAATAAACTAACATAATGGCTCAGGAAATCTATAGATGGAACAATTCTTTTCTAATGAACTTACCAGAATGGCTTACCCTCAACGTTTCTCTCCCCATCTCTGATATGGGGATAAAGCAACAGCTCTGTGAAATAGGCCGGTACGAAAAGGCTAGCCTGTTTGAATTGCTGCATAACTACCGAGTATTGCATTTTTAAAAAGTCACTTCCCAGCATTCTGGAACCCAAGGTTCACCACTTCCGATGCAGAGGCAGGACCGTGGCACGCCTTTACCCTATCTCAGAGCTTTCCAAACTTTTCTTGTTGGTGACACACTTTTTAGACATGCATCGTTCCGTGACACAATAATTCAGTAAGTAATTCAGTCAGTGGAGGCGGCCCCTTCACCAGGGCCTGGCCCACCACCGCCCTTCCTGGGGTCTTTCTCAGCCCGGGGTGACAGCAGTGGGAGAGGCAGTCCCTTTACCCAGGCCTGGACCACTGTGGAGATGGGAGAGGCAGCCCCTCCACCCATTACGTTCACACGACGCACCTACACGCTGCAGCCGACACACTAATGTGTCGCAACACACAGTTCGGAAAGCTCTGCCCTATCTAATACGGCAGCGGACATTTTCCAGTTGTCCTGTTCCATCAGCCGGCCAAAGTTCACAGCTCTCCAACAGAGTTCACAACAGTTTGCCGGCCAGTTATGGTTTGCGGTTCCTGCAGTCCGAGTCCGTAATGAATTCCGAGCGACAGTCCAAAGGGAACATCCAGCAGCAAAGTCAGCGCACAAGGTAAGGGTCAAGGTTTCCAGGAACACAAGTGAGGGATCCAAAAGTAGGACCAGCTGCTTCTAGTGGTGAATGGAGTTGTCTGCAACAGCCTTTTCCCCATCCCATCACCTATATATATATATATATATAGGTCGACAGCCTTCCCCAGCTGTTTGCCTAATTAATGCATCGGCTCTATATAAATGCTCCGAGTCTTTCAGACTCATTCTTTTTCATCCACGCTGGCTGCAGTAAGTATTGTCCTGTTCATGTCTCTGGAAAAGATCTTGTCTGTGTTTGCACTCGAGTCCTGGGACCGGGGCTTGACCCCAGTGTCGAGGAAAAGCTGTCAAAATAATCCATAAAGCAACATTCCTTGCAAACGCAGCACCACAAATTAAGGAGGCTTTCATCCCAAGCGGCGCAGTTTGCTGACGGAACGACATCGTATAACCGCACCATTTTCTATATTGATATTTCAGTGTTTGCAGATTGATCGCCTGCCCTCTTTTGGGGGATTTTCACGTTAGGTTTATATAAATATTGTTATTTCCAGGAGCTTCACAAGCCATATTTCTCTTTTTTTTCCCTTCCCTCGCTCTCATGACATGCAAAATGTCCACTTAAAACCCCATTTAAAAGCACTAAATCATCCAATATAGTACAATATTGAACATGCATCGCTGTCTCACACTGAACGCCGTCATCGGTCTCTTGAGCCTGTCGGTTCTGACTGGTAGCAGATATTCAGGGCTGGAAAGGAGAATCTTTCCGGGTTCTGTTGTTTCAGAGCTTAATCTGGAGCCTTAATCTGGAAATGTGTGGAAGCCTGTATGCAAAACACGGGCTCTGCCTGAATTATGCCTCTTCCCCTTGGCCTTCTACCTGGTCTTCTGCACCATCAACTCATATTTTAAACGCCTTTTAATATTTTTTGCAAGACATTCCAAGTACTCCTTCACCAGCTTTGGTGTTGCTGTTCCGAGACTTTTGCTTCTTCCGTTTCATTTTCTTCTGCTCCTCCGACCGTAGCTGCTCCGGCTTGTAGATCTCAGGCCCTGGCCCCTCTTCTGTGGTCCTCAGGGCAAGGCGGGAGGAATCTCAGGGCAAGAGCGATGCCTTGAAATGTGTGTGTGCACCTTATTTGTTAGACTCCGTGGTGGGGTAACACAGGCAGCAATGTAGGGAATGAACAGTAATGTAGTATAAAAAAATAAAAAAGGAAAGCAAATGGTGCAAACGATGACTACGTTTAATTATTTGAAGGGATGTCCTATGGAGGCTGGAGCAAGCCCGTTTTCTGCTGCTCCAGAGACTAGGACATGGAGCAACGGCTTCAAACTTCAGGAAAAGAGATTCCATCTAAACAGAGGAAGAACATCCTGATGGTAAGAGCTGCTCAACAGTGGAATACATTGCTGCCGGGGAGTGTGGTGGAGTCTCCTTCTTTGGAGGTTTTTACACAGAGGCTGGATGGCCACTTGTCCAAGGGAATGCTTTGACGGTGTCCTCCTGCATGGCAGGATGGGGTTGGACTCGATGGCCTTTGCGGTTTCTTCCAAGTCTATGATTCTATGACCAGGCAAGCTTTGATGATCATGACGATGATGGTAGAAGTAGTTCAGAGGTGGCCAAGGTGCAGCCCTGGGGCTAAATGTGATCATCAATGCTGGGTTTTTGCACCCCTAAGTCACCAACGCTACCCTTTGTCTAGGAAAAGGCCAGGGTGAACTATGTCTCCTGAATGCATCCGGGAAGACTAATTCTCCTTTTAAAACTATTGCAGCCTGCCCCCTTGATTAACTTTTTTTTTTTGTTCCTCATTTTTCAGAACTAGAAGTGAATTTCTTGCCACTTCCAGTTTTGGGTGCTTCCACAGTCCCGAGGCAAAGAAAATCCCCATTGCCACCACTTTCTGTGGCTTGCAAGCCCTGCTGCAGTACTGTAAATATTTACATGCCAGGAGAGGTCAGGTCCCAGCTCAGTGAGACTACAGCTAAACTGCTGTTTATCTGACCGCCTCTGCTCTCTTAGTGGTTACAGTGATAAACGTGGACTTCAGAGATCCGGATTCAAATCCTCACCCAGCCGCAAAACTCCCTGTGTTATCTTGACTCTCTCTCACCCTAAACTTCCTCCTGGGATTGCTTGTGAGGACAGAAGCAGAGGACCTTGAACACATTTGAGGAAACGCAGAAATATAAACGAAATTAATAACTCATAGGTAATTAGCCAATGTCTTGTAGCGTTTCATGTACTAAATGCAAAGGAGCAGAGCTGGTGAGCACGTTGGATTGAAGGAACATGCCCTTCTTAGCTCTATTTGCAAAAGGAGGCTATGAAAGGAGTTGGATTTTATCTTAAAGGGCACGGCACATTTTCCCTTTCTTTCACGCTATGATACTTGGATCGCGTTCCAACTGCTATGAATGCATTCGGGATTTATCGTTTCCCTACAGAGCCAGCCCGGTGTCATGGTTCGAGCGTTGAACGGTGACCTTGGAGACCAGAGTCCGTTTCCCACTCGGCCATGGAAAGCCACGGGATGACCTTGGGCGTGACACACACTCTCGGCCCCAGAGTCGCCAGAAGTCAGAAACGACTCGGAGTCACGAAACGACAACCTCACCGTACAACGACGGTTTCAGAGAGAAGATGGGACTGCCTGGGGATCCCCATCTGACCCCAGGGCTTGAACTTCTCCATCCAAAGCAAAGTTTGCTAGGGACAGCCAGTAAAAGAGGAAGGAGTGGTCACTAGCCATCATTTGTTGGCCAAGCAACCCCAGGGCAAAGAAAACAAGTTGCTGGGAACGAGGGAAAAGTGTTCACGATGAAAATTCACACGGATTAAAGAGCTATGTTAGGGGGTAGGAGAGAAACCAGCACGTCGTAGCAGTGTGAATGTTGGACCGCAACAAAAGAGGGAAGCGCCACCCCTCCCCGAGAAGAATTACAATTTTGGAAAGCAGAGTAAGCTGGAATAGGATTGGCTCTGGGATTGGGTTCACATTTAGGGTTCGGGTTTGTGGTTAATAACAGGAACATACATAGTCTTAGCAATAGGTTAAATATCGTTGAAAAGAACAGATTTCAGAACGAAATGACCGCAGCAAGAACGAGTACAAGGAGAGTGAGATTGAGATCCATGAAATAAAATATATATAATCCATATGATACACAATATGTTGAACAAGTATATGACGATAAAAGATCTGGAGAGAAATAGCAACGTAAGCCATTTGTGTTGTAACTTTTCTCTTTTCCACCTTTATGTTATTCACATGTTTGTTTTGTTTTATTCCGTTATATATTGTTCCTTTTTCTTTATAATAATTAAAAAAATTTTTTTTTAAAAATGGCGATCGGGGTTCGACTCCCCACTCGGCCATGGAAACCCACTTGGTGACACGCTCTCAGCCCCAGAAAACCTCATGATAGAGCCACGTACGGCTTGCCGTAAGTCAGAAACAACTTGGAGGCACCACACCGCCGCCGCCACAAGTTTCGTTAAAAGGATTTAGCGCGCGGGGCACAGCACTCTGCCCATCTCCTCCCGGTTTCTGCAAGCAGGAGAGAAGAGACTTTGCCAAAATCCAGCCCAAATCACCAAAGGAGGGAGATCTCATCAGACTCACCGCGTGGATGCAGTTGCCCATCGTCGCGGCGTCCGGCGCGAGGATGTCGATTTGAAGTGCGTGCCCTCGCCGAGCCGATTGATGGTAAAAAGCAACGAATGTTCTTATAAGATAAGAGAAGTCGCAGGGCGGAGTGGATGGGTGTTTTTTTTTTTTCCTTTGCAAACTAAAAAAAGCAAAACAAGAAATGCATGCACATCGTGTCCTTTAAGATACGGAAGGTAGGAAGCTGATGACTGATGATCGTACCAGAAATCTGTCCGGAACACTTTGACATGTCTACAGGAAAGAGAGAGGAAAGGGGAAAGTTATAATGCGAATTTTATGTCGGCCTCCCCTATGGGAGACGCATCCTTTTCTTTTCTTTTTTTCCAGTTCTCAATCAGGTTCAAAAACTTCATGCGTCACGCCAAGGAAAACCCCCGGTTCTATGCCTTTTCCCGTCACAGCATCCAACACCGGTTAAATTCCATTCCACCTTCAATAACTCCACTTTTTTGAACAACTGCCAGCAAAGCAGATGGGGAAGTCTGATAAATTTATGCCATCTGGGGGTTTTTTTTTGTGCGTGTGGATTTCCCCCATCTACACCCCATGGATTTGGCCTGGGCACATGTTGCCTTTGAAAACTGGGTCCGGTTTTAATTTTAGTCCATTTAAAAAACCGATTCATGTGGCTGCCATGGACAAAGTGACAACTCAAATCAGGGACGGTCGTACAGACAAATTTATTCGAGATCCAGTCATCAAATTCTTAAGCAGCACGTGGAGTGATCTAGCGGTGGCTAGTTTTTCAGATTGAAGACCGATTGCGACGAAAGCAGTTTTTTCCCCGAAAGATTTCCGATGGAAAAATTCAATCAAAATGTACCGTAAATTAAATGTATACATGACAATGCATTTTTTTAATTTATCATTGTTATAGTTCACAATTTTGGAGAACACAATGACATCCGTACAGTTTGGTGTATCGGTACGGGATTGTCAAATATTTAGATATCATGTTGGAGTTTTTTCCTCTTTTTTTCTTCATTCTTTACAATGTTGCAATGATTACCTTTGTATTTTCCCACTTTCATAAAAAGTATATTAAAAAACCAAAATAGAAAAAGATAACTTCTCCAAAAAAAATGTATTGTAAGTTTAGATTTATAATAATTTAACAAGTTGTTGCATGGGAACGGAAAGCAGGCAGCCCCAGAAGGGAATGAGAGAGCGAACGAGGGGGGATTTATTTGCAATTTTTCCATTTTTGCAAGGGTTCTGCTTCCCGAACTCTTGCGAATGTGGACGGGCCACCACATTTCGAGCTGTTGCGGAGATGCTGCACCGGATAACTCCATCTCCTAAGGATCTGAAGGAAATGCTGCTGCTCTCTTTTCCTTTCCAGACACGAGCTGTTAATCAATGTTAAATTATGCATTTTTCTACCAGAGCCGTTCTACACATTGCTGAACAGGTTGCCGGCCTCCCCTCCATTATTACTATGCACGGAAGAGCTCCGCTGATTGAACTGCATTAGTTAAACTGGATAAATTGTATTTCTTGCCGTTCCTGCCGTTTTCTCTTCTCGGTTGGGCTCCATATTTTCAGCTGCCCGGCTGATATGACTGTAGCAAAGCCTGATTGATTTATCGATCGATTGACTGATGTTAAATGCCAACAAGGAAAGAGGGGAAAAAACCCAAATGTGCTTCCTTTTAGTCAGTCGCGTAGGGACGTGGAGGCGGAGAGGCGATTCGCCCCGGGCGGCAATGTTTGGGGGGCGTCCTGGCCCACAGCCACGCCCCTGCCCACGGTGGCCACACCCCTTGCGCCATAGCCACGCCCCCGCCCTCCATCCCTCCACACACTCCAAACTCCGCCCTTAGCAAGATATCAATCAATCACGATATCAATCTCTTAGTAAGATATCAATCGGAATTTTGGATGCCTGGTTTATTCTGCTTTAAACTCCCTTACGTTCTTATGGATGTAAGGGTAGCAAGTTAAGAGCACAGTTCGGGCGTTATTGCAAAAATGCAACCAAAAGGAAAAAAATTACCATATTTGCTGGCATATAAGACGCACCTGTGTATAAGATACAGGTTATTTATGCACCGGCAAATACTGTTTGCTGGTGTATAAGATACACCAGCATACAAGACACACTCCATTTTCAAACAATATTTTTCGGGGAAAAAAAGCAAGTCTTACACGCCAGCAAATTGCAGCATATGAAACATATAAGCAAGACAAACATCAAACCCAGGCCTAAATCCAGGTGAGGATCATGCGGAACTCAAGATGTTATTGGATTATTTATATATACAAGTATAAATACTTGATAGAAGGTTTGTAGATGTATAACAGAGGGCTCGCTTCTTTGTGGGTACAAAGTGGAAAGAGAAGCTTTTCCCTCCCAATTTTCTTTTTCTTACTCTTTTTTTACTCTCACTGTATTTTATTACTTTCAATATATTATATATGAAGTTACGATGTAGACTATATACGCATCTACATATGTAACTGATGGATTGCAAATATTAATCTCGGCGTTATTCAATATCTATTGTTTCTTTTTATTTAGTTTGATTTTTTTTCAAATAAGTTTTAACGAAAAGATGACAAAGATGTTGTTGGACTACAACTCCCAGCGTTCCTCACCCTGTTGGCTAAGGCCGCTGGAAGTTGCAGTTCAGCCCCTGCAATGTCCACTCCTGGGTTGAATTGGCTCCAGTTGTAACTAGAGGAGACCCATTCGGTCAATGGAACTTGAGCAAGTGCTGTCTTGCTCTTCGGTAGCTGATTCAAGCCATGTCCGCACTATGCTATTCCACTTTGGGCCTCAGTAAACGACGAACCCCAGAATTCCACAGGAGGTTGAAAGTGGAATAAGAACACTATAACAGTGTAGTGCGGAAAGGCCCCTCGTCGCCTTTGTTTTTGAAGCCCGGTGTCTCCCAGGAAAATGCGCTCTCGTCAGATGTCGACTTCAGATGAAGAAGCACACGAGCCATTATTAGCTAAAGCTCATTTCACAGCAACATATTAGTATAAGGCAAGCAGATAACTTTTTTTTTAAATCGGGTAGAAATTCTTCTCAATCCCCAGGTTAATTTGGGCTTAAATCACCCACATAGTTTGGAAGTAATTGGCTCCGTAGCAAATCTCTCGCCAAGAACGTCCCCGGAGTGGGGCCTTTTCTGCCGGTGGATTCTTGCGCTGTTTGGTAATTACCGAGGATCTGAATTATTCAGCAATAATTTTGTATAACAAAACGAAGTTTCGCATTCTTTAATTACGGCGAAGAAGTGTCGGTACATGCTCGTGTGTGTCGTGTTGCGTCGGGTGCGCGTGCACACTCGCACGCTAAATTATTCACCATTTATCATCTCCACAAGTGGCTATTAAGACAGATTACTCGTGGGACGAAACCGACCTGTTTGGAACGCTTTAAATTATTGATTCCTGCCGAATTGCCTTTCTGAGAATCACAACAAATCTGAGCCCTGCTTTGCTTTCCCTTTTCCCTTTCTCCAGGGGGGAACTTTCTTCTCCTCTATAATAATATAAATTTTTTTTAAAAAAAAGCCGCTATATATAACCGTTCCTTTTTTCTGAATTAATGCAAAGTGCAATGATCAAATCAGATTTTAAAAAAAACAACAACTAAGCATGCTGAGAAATGTGAGACACGCACAACTTACTGGATGGGTGTCAAGGAAAGATGACCTGTGTTGGTTCTTTGTGCCACTTCTAGATTCAATTAGAATCATAGAATCATAGACTCATAGAAATGCAGGAATAAGTATGATTAATTATTATTATTATTATTATTATTATTATTATTATTATTATTAATTATTTATTATTATTATTATTATTATTATTATTATTATTATTATTATTATTAATGGAGACTCCTTATGCCAATGCAGTCTATCTTGCAAATAGGGGAGGTGAAAAGAACAAGGAGGGCAACTGACTTTGCACTCTCCTTATGGGCTTTCCAAGACACTGTTGGCAAGTTAGACGACCCCATAGAAAGCTGAACTAGAGGAGCATTTATCTGTTTCCCAATAACGCAATTCTTCACTGTAAGTACAGCCAGCCCTCCACATTTGCAGGTTTCACTTCTGCGGATCTGATTATTGACGGATTATTTGCTGTCCCCTCTGTTGCCTCTGTCTGTCATTTTTAATAGGGGTTGCAAGCCTCGTGAGACTGAGAAACTGCAAACGAGGCTTGTAAGCCCCTCTTAAAAACGGTGTGGGGCAGACGTGGAGGTGGCCCTAAGCCCCACCAGTCCCTCACTTAGAATCATAGAATCACAGAGTTGGAAGAGACCCCAGGGGCCATCCAGTCCAACCCCCTGCCATGCAGGAACCCCCATCAAAGCATTCCCGACAGATGGCCATCCAGCCTCTGCTTAAAAACTTCCAAAGAAGGAGACTCCACCCCACTCCAAGGAGGCAGCATCTTCCACTGCCGGACAGCCCTGACCGTCAGGAAGTTCTCCCTGAGGTTCAAGTGGAATCTCCTTTCCTGCACCTTGAATCCATTGCTCCTTGTCCTGGTCTCTGGAGCAGCAGAAAACAAGCCTGCTCCCTCCTCAACATGACATCCCTTTAAATATTTAAACATGGCTCTCATGTCCCCTCTTAGCCTTCTCTTCTGCAGACTAAACATCCCCAGCTCCCTAAGCCGCTGCTCATAGGGCTTCGTGGCTTCCAGCCCCTTCACCGTTTTGGTCGCCCTCCTCTGGTCGCTCCAGCTTGTCGACATCCTTCTTGCACTGAGGTGCCCAGAACACAGCTCTGCCTTGGGAAGGAACTGTGGTGCTTCAAAAGGAATCCACGGTGGCTTTAATAGGGTGATCATGCTTCTTTGTGTGTTCAGTATGGCTTGGGAGGGCCAAGAGTTATTCAAAGCTTTTCCACTTTCGTGGGGGCCCTGTGCCCCTAACTCTAGCAAATGGGGAGGGAAACCTTTATCAATAACTATATGCCAGGTGTAATCCACTTCTCTCTTTCCCATCACTTTCCTGGAAAACACTGCTTTCTTGCTCGCTTATCCTTCTGGAGACCTTTCCGCATAACATTTCTTACAGGCGCACAATCCAAGGCAGGAAAAAAATGTGTTTCTAAAATGTCATCCGTTTCAGCAAAAGCTTTGCCGTAACTTCTGGACTTCTTCCACCAGGCACAGCGTGTGATAAGGGTGGGCAGAGTGCCTGAATTGGCGACATGAAAATCCAGGCTCTGAAACTTCCTTGCCTGGTAAATTAGACCGGCACCACCTCTACTTTCTTTTCGTAGACCAGTAAAGACTTTTTCTGTTCCAACAGGCATTTGATGAAGGATTATATGAGTACAATGAGCTGGAAGTTGCTAAATGTTGGGCTGGGGTGTTTGTGTGTGCGTGCGTTTAATAATGTATATTTTAATCTGGTTTTATTTTTCAAAAACACTACTTTTTAAAATTATTATTATTTATTCTTATAATAATTATGTTATTATTTAGAAACATTGAACCATAGAGTTGGAAGAGACTCCAAGGGCCTTCAAGTCCAACCCCATTCTGCCAGGTAGGAAGATACAATTAAAGCACCTCCAGAAAATGGCCATCCAGCCTCTGCTTAAAAACCTCCAAAGAAGGAGACTCCACCACACTTCCAGGCAGCAGATTCCACTGTCGAATGGCTCTGACTGTCAGGAAGTTCTTCCTGAAGTCCAGGTGAAATCTCTTTTACTGTAGTTTGAAGCCATTGCTCCATGTCCCAGTCTCTGGAGCAGCAGAAAACAAGCTTGCTCCATCCTCAACGTGACATCCCTTCCAATATTTAAACATGGCTATCATTTAATTATTATTTAACCCTGTTTTAATTTTTTTTACCTTGCGGATTTTTAACAGCCTCTTTTTTGACTGTTGCAAGCGGCTTCGAGTCCCGATCTAGGAGAAAAGGCAGAATAGAAATAAAAAAACATCTTCATCGTCATCATGCAATTTCTGTTTATTATGCATGCAAGAGATCTTTAGATATTTCTTCCGCTCTCTTCTTAATGTGTCTTAAAAGCAAGGATAAATTGCAAAGAACCTCTTGTTCCAAGGAATATGGGCTGGATCTGGGGAAAAACACATTGATTGTCTGTGGAAGGGTGATGGTGGTGCATACATACGTGCGTGTTACCTCTTAGTTCAGCTGTGTGAAAGGCAAAAGCTTCTGTTATCCTAGATTATAAGCAGTACATATGCTTTGCATACATAATTTTGCTCCCTTTCAAAGGCCATTTCCACACTATACTCTTCTAGTGCTATGATTCCACTTTCAACCTCCTGTGGCATTCGGAGACTTGTAGTTTACTGTCCAAAGAGCTCTCTAGCTGAGAATTCTAAAGGCCCCCTCCCTAAACTGCAAATCCCAGGATGCCATAGGATGTTGAAAGTGGAATCATAGCACTACAACAGTGTCGTGCGGAAATGGCCAAAGTCTCCAGCAAGTGCCCAGTCATTGCCTTGGATATTTGGCGCTAGATGGCACTGTGGAGCCACCGGTGACACAGAGACACTCCCTATGCATCTTTCCCTTAACACAGAAAAAAGGGAAAGGGGGGTACTTTCTTTGTCTTTTCTTCTCTGTTAAAAACCAGCAAGAAACAAAGAGGTACCCATATACCCGTAGACGCTGGTGCATCTGCAACAGGATGTTGAGTTCTCCTCTTCCAGTCCCACATTCCTAATGCTACAATTCCCCGGCACGCGCATCCCTTCGGCTCCTTCCCCGGGCAGCAAAGGTGCAAACAACTTCCAAACCTTTGCTTATTTCCAGGCAGAAACAGCTATTAATAAGGTGGAATGAGAACACAGGACAAGACTCTCCTTTGGGCTGTTCCAGGGAAAGTTGTCAGTATATTATCCACAGTGGTAATCCAGTGACACTAAGTGCTTTTCGGCTGCGTGATTTGTGCCCAGATTGAATACTTTCCAGTAGGAGTTTCACCTTTGCTCTTGCCACTTGTGAGATACTGGGAGAGAAATGCTGCCAGAAGTCCTGTTCATTTCCATTTTTTTTTTTACTCAACAAAAGGGTTTCAAGATTCAGGAAAAACAGAGCAGCAAGAAGATCCTTCCCATTTTGCAAAGCCTTCCAGGGCAATTTGTTTGTGCAGAAATACATGTGTTTTTTTCATTGCAGATACAGGCACATTTTTCCTGTGCAGAAGAAACCGTGACCAAATAATTCCCTGGAAGCCTTCTCAAAGTGTGTACTGTACCATTGCCTCATACGGCTGTTTCCTTCTTGTTTATTTGTTTACACAAGTCCCCATAAAGAAAAGCATCTTGCTGAATGAGGCCAGTTCTCCATCAAGCTCACTTTCCTGTTTGCAACAAGGATGAACCAAATATTTTTGGAAAGCGCAAGCAGCCCTCTCTTGCAGTTGGCCTCCAATGCCCAATACAATGGTGTATACCAACTGCCTCTGAACCTGGAAGTTTTATGTGCAACCAGAGATAGGTGCTGTTGGGAGACCCACCTTCCATAAACTCATCTACTCCAGGAGGAATCCCTGTTTGCAGAAGTGCTCTGTTGGTTGCCTCTGGGATGCCACTAGATCCATGAAATGCAGACATCACTGTCCTTCAATTGAGATCCAAGAAACATGGACATCCCTGTCCTTCAACTGAGGTCTATGGGACACAGCCATCCCTGTCCTTCAATTGAGGTCAATAGGACACAGGTATCACTGTCCTGCAATTGAGGTTGATGGGATACAGGCATCACTGTCCTTCAGTTCAGGTCGATGGGACACAGACATCACTGTCCTTCAGTTGAGGTACATGAAACACAGCCATCCCCGTCCTTCAACTGAGGCCTATGGGACACAGCCATCATTGTCCTTCAATTGAGGTCGAAGGGACACAGACACCACTGTCCTTCAGTTCAGGTTGATGGGACACAGACATCACTGTCCTTCAGTTGAGGTATATGAAACACAGCCATCCCTGTCCTTCAACTGAGGTCGATGGGACACAGCCATCACTGTCCTTCAATTGAGGTCGATGGGACACAGGCATCACTGTCCTTCAGTTCAGGTACATGAAACACTGCCAGCCCCGTCCTTCAACTGAGGTCTATGGGACACAGGTATCACTGTCCTTCAGTTGAGGTTCATGGGACACAGGCATCACTGTCCTTCAGTTCAGGTCGACGGGACACAGCCATCCCTGTCCTTCAACTGAGGTCTATGGGACACAGCCATCCCTGTCCTTCAACTGAGGTCTATGGGACACAGCCATCACTGTCCTTCAGTAGAGATCCATAAAACACAAGCAACTTCCTCTGAGCTGTCACAACCAATGGGATCACTATCTCCTCTACCCCTGCAGTCCACAGTGGTACAGCCCATTCTCTACAGCCTCCTTCTATGTAATGTATGGAGTGGTCATGCTAAAGTCGAGATGGGTGACCTCATCCCTCCCTCCACCTCCATGATGTCCTTTGATGATGCAACATTGTGTTCCTCGCTTCCCCTCATTGGCTTGATGACCACCATTGGGAATATATCACTGCGATCATGGATGGTAATTAGCCCATTTGTCTTTGCAATGAGCTTCCCGCTCCTGCCCTTTTCCCTAGTGGCAGCATGCATGTGTTGTGGGATATTATCCGTACAATAGATCAGCATGCTGTTTAGGAGGACAACGTGAGGAGATTATCAGGGTAAGGACTTTATCCTCCATGGTTTCTCAGAGCTATCGGTCCCCAGATCTCCACACTGCAAGGAGAGGAGGCTGAATTTTCCCTGCTGCCCTAGAATCATAGAATCCTAGAGTTGGAAGAGACCCCAGAGGCCATCCAGTCCAACCCCCTGCCATGCAGGAACACCCATCAAAGCACTCCTGACAGATGGCCATCCAGCCGCTGCTTAAAAACCTCCAAAGAAGGAGACTCCACCACACTCCATGGAGGCAGCAGATTCCACTGCCGGACAGCTCTGACTGTTGAGAAGTTCTTCCTGAGGTTCAGGTAGAATCTCCTTTCCTGCAGCTTGAATCCATTGCTGTTTCCTAGTCTCTGGAGCAGCAGAAAACAAGCTTGCTCCATCTTCAACATGACATCCCTTCAAATATTTAAACATGGCTCTCTTGTCCCCTCTTAACCTTCTCTTCTGCAGACTAAACATCCCCAGTTCCCTAAGCTGCTTCTCGTAGGTCTTCATGGCTTCCAGACCCCTCACCATTTTGGTCGCCCTCCTCTGGACGCGTTCCAGCTTGTCGATATCCTTCTTGAATTGAGGTGCCCAGAACTGGACCATCTTTCCCACCTCTGTCTTTCCCTGTGGTCCATTCAAATCCACCTTCAAGATCTCTGCCTTTGGAGAACATCTGTACCTAGGAACAGGTGGGAAACTTCTTCCAGTTTATTTTTGATAAGAATTCACCAAAGTTAAGAACATTTCTGTGCAGCAGGGTGGAGAAAGAATAGCCCACTGGTCACAAATGCCCGCCAGACCTCTGACGTTCCCCAAATTCTTCCCCCTCCCAATTTCACAAAAACAATATTTTCACTCAAAATATTTTGCCACATTTTGGACCCCCTCACTGTTTCTTTTAATTATTATTTTTATTAGAAAACAATAGAGTCAGTAAAACATCGAGAATGATTTAAATACAGTGCAAACTTAAATATATGTTACATTTCGTCGTCGTCAAAGTTAAACACCAGGAATCATATAGCTACGATTTGGTGCAATCTAAATAACCGAAGTTTCCCTTTTCCCTAGCAACTTCTTTCTCTAAAAGTTATGGGTGCTTCTCTATTTCTACTTGAGCTTGAGCTTAATTTCTAGTGGTTATATAATAATGTTTCTCTATTGCTACTTTTATTTATTATTCTGGTATATCATTATTCCAATATATTCCAATATTCCACTACATTTTCTGCTGTTTCTCTTCTGCCCCCTCTCTGGGCTTTGTCTGAGAAAACACCCAGCCCCCTGGGATTGACTGAGAAACTCTCCAGCTAAAGGACTGACTTTTAACTTCGGAGTGGCCATTCTGGTTGCCTAGCGACCTGTTGCTGGGTGGCTTCTCTGAAATCCAGGATGCCACTCTTCCAACTCCGTCACATCCGGGGGCTTTCTTGCTGCCCCTTTTCCCTCCTGCCCACTGGTGGGTTCCAACATCGCTGGCCAGTTTTCTCTCCATCATTGATGCTATTGTCTCCACTACTTGGTGTCCTTCTATTGTCCAAACACCGACTCCCTGTCCTGCAGGATTCAGTTTAAAGCCCCGGTGGCTCAGTGGTTAAACGCCGGTGCTGCAGCCACGAGGTTGTGAGTTCGATCCTGCTCCAGGTTGACTCAGCCTTCCATCCTTCCGCAGTTCGGTAAAATGAATACTCAGCTTGTTGGGGGCAATTAGCTAACACATTGTAAACCGCTTAGAGAGCACTTAGCTGATAAGCAGTATAGAAATACACATGCTGTTGCTATTGCTTTGATCAGCTGTCCCAGAAACTTAGCAAGCAAATTTTTGCTAATCCCATTGCTTGCCAGCAGATCTTCTTCTGCACTGTGAAGGCCAGTAATCCAAGTCTTTGCTAATGACGTCGACTGCAATTGTTCACTTCTGGTGTTCTCTGCTCTCTTCCGGGGCCGTGAATAGGAAGTAGGGATGAAACAATGGCCCTAAAAATTCTCCATTTTCCCAGCCAGAGCTTCATAGCCATTTGTACCACGCTGGAGGCTCTGTCAGTCTTATTAGTCCCCACGTGGCTGAGAAGGAAGAGTTTATGGTCAATGGATGTGATGAATCTTGGCAACTCTTTCAAACCTTTAATTCCCATCCAAGAGAAACACATGTCCTAAGAGTCCAGTCAAATCTGCACAGAACTTGCTACCTGGGTCTCCTAGACCACAAGCTGAACATGAGTCAGCAGTGTGATGCGGCAGCCAAGAAAGCCAATGCGATTCTCGGCTGCATCAATAGGAGTATGGTGTCTAGATCGAGGGAGGTACTGGTACCACTCTACTCTGCTTTGGTTAGACCTCATCTTGAATCCTGTGTCCAGTTCTGGGCACCCCAATTCAAGAAGGACATGGTCAGGCTGGAGCAGGTTCAGAGGAGGGCGACCAAAATGGTGAGGGGCCTGGAAGCCAAGCCCTATGAGGATAGACTTAGAGAGCTGGGTATGTTCAGTCTGCAGAAGAGAAGGTTAAGAGGGGACAGGATAACCATGTTTAAATATTTGAAGGGATGCCATGTAGAGGAGGGAGAGGGCTTGTTTTCTGCCACTCCAGAGACCAGGACAAGGAGCAATGGATTCAAGCTGCAGGAAAAGAGATTCCACCTGAACCTCAGGAAGAACTTCCTGACGGTCAGGGCTGTCCGGCAGTGGAATCTGCTGCCTCGGAGTGTGGTGGAGTCTCCTTCCTTGGAGGTTTTTAAGCAGAGGCTGGATGGCCATCTGTCGGGAGTGCTTTGAGGGTATTCCTGCATGGCAGGGGGTTGGACTGGATGGCCCGCGTGATCTCTTCCAACTCTACATTTCTATGATTCTATGATTCTATTCCTTCAGTAGGAAGTCATCTAGAACTACTACACATCTCCTGTTCCTCCTCTCTTTTTCTCAGAACCTTCCAGCCATGTCCGTACTCTTTGAAACGTAGTACTGTTGTCTCTATACAAGTGGCTCACATTCATTGTCTATGGAAAGGGCTTGATCCCAACTGTGCATTTCCAAAGTGTGGATCCTGATAGTCCTTGCTTTTCTGTGTCACTTTGCTGCAATTGCTTGCATTTGTTCATTTGGTAATCTTCTCCCTCCCTAGATGCAGCTCCCCTCTGTTGCTCTTCCAGGACAATTTTCTCTGCTGTGTCCAAAAACACTCCAGCTTCCCTGATGAGCCAAAGTATGGAGAGGTAGGCCTCGAGCTGTCGTATCTCATCTTCCAGAAAAGCAACTCGCCTGCCTTTGCTTCAGGTATAGCTTCCAACATCCTCAAGCAGGAAAGCAAACACGGCACAGATGTCGCAAGTCACTACAGCGAGCCAGTTTGCCACCCACGGCTCTTTATCCCGTCTAAGCCACTGTCACACTAAACACCCAAGTAAAACGGGGCCTTTCCTCACTACGTAACTATTGCAGTGCGATTCCACTTTAATTGCCATGGTTCTGTTCTACGGAATTATGGGTTTTGCAGTTTAGGGAGGAATATTTTGCAGCCTCAGCCAGAGAGCTCCAGTACTTCCCAAGACTACAAACTCCAGGATTCCATAGAAGGCATCCTTGTTTGTTAAAGTGGAATCATAGTGCAATAGTTATGTAGTGCAGAAAGGTCCACGGCCTGGCTTGTTTCATGAGCTCCTGCTCATGAGATTTCAAGGACTTGGGGAAACTGTAGAAACAAGGGCTGAAAGACCCACATCCAACCAGCTCAGCAACTCCCTTTCCTTTCAACAGCAGCTTTTCTTCTACAATATGTCCTCTGACCAGAGCAGGGATGTCAATCCTAGTTTATTTCATTCTTGGGCACAAGAACAAGTAAGTTCAATAGTTTTACCCCATGCAGAAGAAAATGAGAATGGTACCCTATTCACTACTCATTGAATAGAATATTCAATTCAACTTATTTTTTTTTCAAATGAATAGTCCGTGTAAAAGAATAAAACATGATTTGTTGAGCATGGAACTTCTTCTTCTTCTTCTTCTTCCTTTTTTTTTGCAGATTAGATTAGAAAAGATTAGATCTCGCATCATACAGGTGGAGCATAAAACTCTGCCCATACAGTTTACAATACTGCCCTCACAGTTTTCAATACTGCGATATTCACTTTGAAAAAACAAAGCAGTTTGCAATATTCGTTTCAGAAAACAAAGCAGTTTACAATATTCATTTCAACCATGGAAAGCTGTTTACCATATTCGTTGCAAAAGCAAAGCAGTTTACAATATTGCGCTATTAGAGCTGACGAGAACAGCCAAACAATAAAGTAACAAAATATTTCGTCAATTTTATTGGAGAGAACTGACCAGGTTGGGAACAAGAGGAAACTTCAGCCTGTTGAAGGTTGTTTAGCTGTGGACCAGAGGAGAGGCTTCTCCCTTTCCGTCTGGAATGCTCTTTCCTTTGAAATCAAGCAGGCTTATAAAGCAGGCTGCTTCTCCCTCTTTTCCTTGGGAGTTTATCTGATCCCGAAGCAGAGATCATTCCACATGGTGAGGCGCCACAACAGCAAAGGCCATGCTTTGTACCACAACTCGACAAAAGTCACTAGGCTGCGGTACAGAAAACAATCCCCCTGATTGTAAATACTGAGCCAGTCTATATGGCAGAAGGTTATCTGCGTGCATCCTTCAAAGCTATGCCATTTTGTAGACACTTCTCCCATTTAGTAAAAGCGTGCCCGTGCAGGCTTATATTTTTCACGCAGACACTTTTTTCAGTCCATGCAGCATTGTAAACAATAGTTTATGAATGCAATCCTTTAAAAATATGCTTTTCTGATCCCAACTTGCTGGGACAGGGTGGCTTTTCACGGCTGTTGAACATGTTATCCAAAAGACAACGTGAAGCCCAGTTCTAATTCTAAGGACCTTTCCACACTACATTGTTATAGTGCTATTATTCGCCTTTCAACATCCTGTGGAATTCTGGGGTTTGTAGTTTCCTGAGGCCAAAGAGCTCTCTGGCTGAGACTTCTAAAGGCCCCTCCCTAAACTGCAAACCCCAGGATTCCACAGGATGTTGCAAGTGGAATAATAGCACTGTAACAGTGTAGTGCAGAAAGGCCCTTAATTCTGAGCAGTTCTAATTCTAGTTCTAATTCTGAACATAGCCAGTTGCTCCAGGACACAGCACATGCTTTGCAAAGCTGACGCTCCTCTGTGCATGAGCGTGCTTCTCATATGTGGCTGTTTCCGAGCGAAGGCTCTTCTTCGCTCTTGCCTTGGCTAGCTTTTGATGCCACCTTCGCCTTTGTTTACCTGCCTCCTTCTCCTCCAACGTCTTCCATTGGGTTTTATGGGGGAGAAATAAAAGTTATAGCATCCTTACCAAGTGATCTGCTGCTATTTATTCCTTTATTAAACTCTCGTTCCTGTTTTTATTATGGAGGATGACAGATGGCCCCCCTGCAGGTCAGGGAAACGTTACGCATTTCGAGCCGGGTGACTGATGGGTAACGGTACACAGTGGTCTAGCGGGAGCAAAAAGACAGCATCAATCTTCTAGGTAACAGAAAATCACCTGTGGGTTGAGGCTGTTTATAGGTTTACTTTATTATGATGATTTTTTTAAAAAAAAAAATAACAGGAAAACAAGGGGTTTGTTCCGCTTCCCTAGGATGCTTCCCAGGGAGAGATTAAACCTGTGATGAGGAACCAGGCTTCATGATCAGATATCAAAATGGAAGAAAACCACTAAGTTTGTCAGGTCAAATGACGAGGGCCCTTTCCGCACAACACACCGAACCCGCCATGGGGATGGGAGAAGGACTTAACTGGGGAGACACTTATGCGCGACGTTGTCTCAGACCTGTCCTTCTCCTGTCCTCAAGCGGTGCCATCATGCCGCAAATCTGTGATGGGTTTTCCCCGTCAATGACCGACAGTCAAGCCACCTTCCCACCGCCTGCCCACGCTCACTTTCGCTGAGGAGGTCCTGGAAGCACAATGGCTTCGCCTCCTGCCTCAGCGCAGCCTAGGACGGTACCCGGCTGCGTTGCGGTAGGAAGAGGCCTGGTCGTTGCACTTCTGGCTTCCCAGAGGCAGCTGTTGCAGAGGGAGGGCCACTGCCACCATCGTCACTGGATGCTGTCGGGACAGAGGTAAGCTGAGGAAAGGGCCTGGAATTCCTCATGGCGGGGGCAGGAAGGAGGTGGGGTAAGCATGAAGGTGGATTTTTGGATCAGAGGTATTGGAAGCAGAAGCAATTTTTGCAAAGAAGGAGGACGCTTTGGGGCTCTGTGCTGGAGGAAGGAGTCCAGATTTTAAGGTGGAAGAAGCAGCGAGGTGCCATTTTCTTTCCCCATCCAGCTGGTTCCTTGGTAGTCGTAAGTCCAGTCAGTTGTTTTGTTTGGTTCAGGTGGCCATTTTCTCTGTCTGTGAGCTCACTTGGTAGTTGAAATCATATGAGCTGAGATGGAGACTACAGCCCAGGTGGGAACCCCAGCCAACAACAAAATAACCTCAATGCTATGGCACAGGTGTAATTTAATGGCTGTCCAATAGACCTGGATGGGAACAGTGTAGCCCGTGGGCAGTCTGCAATCCCAACTTCTCTTTATGCCCCCCCCCAGCTCCCAGGACATTCCAAGTACTTCTGAGCCCCCAAATTTTAAAGCCTTTGGACAGCAAAGAAAATCACCCAAGTGTTTTGCAGCAAAAACACACTGAAATGAAGCCATTGGGCTTCATTTACCCTTCACGTGCACTCCAAGAAATGGGAACTGGCAAAATCAAATAAAGGTAAACCACATCAGAAGTGACTTATATTCTTTTCCCGGTTGCCCGGAACCTAGCGGTGCGATCTGCCAGAGGCAAGCGTGGGGTCAGAAACTGGCCCCTGTACTGTTGCCCATTTCCATGCTTTGTGAAGGGTTGCAACATTTGAGCCTTTTTTAGCTTGTGAAAAATGTCAGCCGCATTCTCTCTAATTATACCTACTGTGGAGAAAGAGAATTTCTCCCTCTCTCTTTATACTAGAACTCAGAGGTGCCATCCGCTGAAGCTGAATGTTGAGAAAGACAGGGCAGATAAATGCAAGTGCTTCTTCACACACATGGGGGGACAATGGAATTCTTTCCCATAAGATACCATGATGGACTCCAAGTTGGATAGCTTTAGGTGAATATTGGACTAATGCATAGGGGATGAACTGCCAGTGGCTACTCATCGCTGCGGATATAACCTTGCTAGAGGAGTGTTTTTCTCTGTAACCCTTATTGGGGAGCATAAGTGTGCGTGTGGGTGGGTGGGTGGGTGCACAGTTGTGCTCCGATGTTGCTTGCCGGCTCCTTGGCTGGACTAGATAAGCCTTTGGTCTGACCTAGCAAGGCTCTGCCTATGTTCTTATGTCCAGAATTTCCAGAGCGGTAATCAAACAGAAAGAGGCCCTCTCTCTGACCTTATCCCAGCTGAAAGTCAAAGGCACAATATATCTAGCACGGGGACAGTATGCGGGAGTCTGAAACAGCAGCTGTGATTTATGCAACAGGTTATTCCTACGTGCCTCCTGAAAGTTCAGGCCTGCCTCTGGGGGACAGGAAGCCGTAGAATTTGTTTTGCATTACTTCCTGTCCTCTTGCTCAAATGAAGTTCATTCTATATGTGCATATGGGAGCTGCCAAGATGATGAAATATATATATATATATATATATATATATATATGCGCGTGTGTGCTTGTGTGTGTATGTATATGTATATATGTATGTATGTATATGTGTATATGTATGTATATACATATATGGTGGTGTGCATATTTCAGGGGCGGGGGGAGAGGAAACGTATTCTTCAACTCTCCACCGTCATGTTCTCGGATAAAAGCATTTGGGGTTTGTATCTGTATGCAAAAGCAGCTCAAGATATATTAGCAATAAACCTAGTTTTATATTACAGTCGCCGCTCCACAGTCAAGAGGGTCCGGGGTGCAGAACCTGCGCAAAAGTGGAAAAATTGCAAACAACTCCCCCGTGATTCCTCCTTTCATTCCCTTACCTACACCAGGTAGCAAGGGAATGGGAGGGGCAGGAATCTCTGGAGGGGACAAAGAAGCCGAGTGCTGCCTTCCTGTCCTTATTTTCTTACCCTTTGCCTTGGCACAAGTTCTCAGCACTGGGGCCAAAGGCGAGGAAATGAGAGGGGGAGCTCTGGAGGGGATAAGGAAAGTGTTGGATGCCTTCCCCCTTTTCCTTTCGCCCAGGCGTGCTTGCTCGCTCGCTTGCCCTTTCCTTCTTTCTCGTTTCTTTCTCCACGCCAGCAAAATGCAAGGGAACGGGAGGAGGTGAAGGCAGAGGGGAGGCACGCACACCTCGCGAACGACCGGATTTGCGAAGGTCAAGCCCACAAATGGAGAGGGAAGACTGTAGTCGTACGGGATATCTCAGCCAGTTGGGAGGGGTGGCACAGCGTGAACGGATCGGTGTAGCAACAGCACACCATGGCCAATCCAATATGGTTCGGGAGGGCCTAGAGTTATTCACGGTTTTCCCACTTGCACGGGGGTCCTGTGCCCCTAAGCCTAGCGAATGGGGAAGGATGACTGTACATATTGATGACCTGGAGCCCAAGTCAGAGGTGTATCTAGGGTGAGGCAAGTAGGGCACATGCTCTGGGCACACAAAAAAGCTGAAGATTTAGAGGAGGAGGAGGAGGTGGTGGCAGCCCCGGAGGTAGGGGTCTTTTCCCATGCTTGCCCTAAGCACTGTTTATGCTAGAGATGCCTCTGGGCCAAGTGAAGTCGGTACTTGATTGAAAATAAAGAAGACAATTGCAATAGGAGGGGGATTGATAGGGGAGTTTTAAAAAGGAGGAAGGTGTTTGATGAAGCTGAAAACATTTGCCAAAAAATTAATTGATCCGCTTCGGAGTTCTATCCGACCCTTCTAAATCCTGCCTCCCCAAGGCCTCCTGGGTGTGGCAGCTGCAAATCCACCCGTCTCCTTCTTTCCATCCGGGGAAAGATGCGTGCCGTGCCGCGTCCGCATACACATGGGTGGCATTTGGTTTCTGTTTGCAGTCTGAATGTGCAGCCGGAACCCCAGGGGCTGATTTATAATCCCAGAATGTTGCTGCCGCTTGCTTTTCTCTCCCGAATACTAACGGCTTCGGCGGCAGCTGTTTGAATGAAACTTAATTAAAAAACAATCGCAGCCCATTTGGAGGCGAGTGCTAATTCGGCGAGATCAAAGAGCCGCTATCGGGGAGTGACGGCTGCTCCTGGCGGGCTCGGGGACTCATTCGGAACCTCATCGCACAGCAAGCGGGAATACGGCTGTTGCCTCCGCACGGAGTCCGTGGACGGGGAGATGATGGAAGGAGAAGAACGATGCAGAAGGAAAGGACGGCCGCCAAACAAATGTTCAATCGAAGTCCACCTCTTTGTCGCTGAAGACCATTAGCCCTGGCTGAGAACTCTCAATGCCCCTCCCTAAAGTGCAATTCCCAGGATTCCATAGGGTGTTGCAAGTGGAATAATAGTCCCATTATAGCGCTGTGCGGAAAGGCCCTATGAAGCTCTGGATAGTAAGGCGAAGGTTTTAGAGGCGCAAGTGCTGCTCCTGCTAGTTCTGCCAGTGAAACTTAGGAGGCTGCAAGAGACAATACGCATAGGGGGATACTTGGATTAGCAGCAAGACCTGTGAAAAGGCCTTGGGATTATAGCGATATTGACAAGCTGGAGCATGTCCAGAGGAGGGTACCCAAAAGGGTGAAGCGTCTGGAAACCATGAAGCCCTATGAGGAGTGGCTTAGGGAGCTGGGGAGCTGCTTAGCTCCCCAGCTAAGGAGGGATGTCGTATTGAAGGGATGTCATGTTGAAGATGGAGCATGCTTGTTTTCCGCCGCTCCAGAGACTAGGACAAGGAGCAATGGATTCAAACGACAGGAAAAGAGGTTTCACCTAAACATCAGGAAGCACTTCCTGACGATAAGAGCAGTTCACTAGTGGAATATTCTGCTGCCTGGGAGTGTGGTAGAGTCTCCTTCTCTGAAGGCTTTTAAACAGAGGCTGGATGGCCATTTGCTGGGTGTGCTTCGAGTGTGTGTTCCTGCACGGCAGAATGGGGCTGGACTCTGTTGTGTTCACTCCCAACTCCTGTGATTCTGTAAACTGAACATGATCGAGCAGAGATGCTTCAGCGAAGACAATATTTTAGCTGTCATTGGGTCTTTCCGCCCTACACTGTCAAATAGTGCTATGATTCCACTTTCAGCCTCCTGTGGAATCCTGGCGTTTGCAGTTTGGGAGGGCATGTAGGATTCTCAGCCAGAGAGCTCTTTGGTCTCAGTAAATTGCAAACCCAGAATTCTACGGGAGGTTGAAAGTAGAATAACAGCAGTACAACAGTGCAGTGCAGAAAGGCCCATAGGCTCAAGGTGCTATTGGCAGTTTTGTTAGTGCCCCCATGAATAAAGAAAAAGGCTGTCTTCTGTCTTCTGGATGGGTTTTGGCTAGTTGTCGGCGACATCCCAGTGAGACAACGACACACTCCCCAATTCATCTTTTCAGGCTGGCACACAGGTGCCTCTGTCCAATGAACCCCCAACCACCTTTCTTTTCTTCTTGCGGCAGCTGCCATTTACATTGCCTCCTTCTTTGGCATGCACTATCCCTGCTTTCTGGTTTGAGCATCTTTGTTGCCACTATCCTCATGAGGGCGTAGGAAGCGATTGCTCAGTTAGAGCAATTCTGAATCCCTTACGCGCCGTCTTTTGACTTTCCTCCAATGTCCTGCCTCGCTGCTACAGTCCTTTTCATTTTTTTTTCTTGGCAATTTTTCCCCCTGTTGGTTCTGGAGGATCAGGCATGCTAAGTATCAATAGCCTGAAAGTATATGATTCCGCACGAGCCCATTAGTTATGTTAGGTATCACGCAGTGTCTTTCTCTTTAAACATTTAATTTAATCTCTCTGTCACTTTAGTCCTCGGACGTGCGTATGGATGTGCGGAGTTCCGCCAGCAAGCGATTGCAGCATTGCAATTCACTCTTCTGTTTAGCAATGCCTGAAGAGGCAGCACCAAGCCGTTTTGCTCAGGAAAGAGGCAGAAAAGCTCCAGAAATCGGGCGGTAGTGGCAAGACCTAGACGATCTCCTCCAGTAAGTGACGTTAATTATTATGATTAGTTCTGATTTTGGGGTAGGCCTTACCAGACTGAGCTGACTGGTGCTGTATGCTTGCCATCATAACTCAGGAAACAAGAACAGATTGGAGACGGATGCTCTTCCCCTCTGCCTGCCACTGCCAAGGCTGCTTGTCTGCTTGTGCTCCATTACCCACTGTAACTACCATTTTTTTGGTGTGTTTTTCAATTGTAGAGTTTGGGCATCCTCAAGGCGGTGATGTGGACTCGAGTCAATTGACTCGGACCCAAGTCAGACTCAAGTCGCTCCGATGACTCGACTTGGCAGCAAACAACACACTGACTTGGCACGACTCATAGAATCGCAGAGCTGGAAGAGACCACAAGGGCTGTGGAGTCCAACACCTTGCCATGCAGAAACACAAACTCAAAGCACTCCCAGCAAATGGCCATCCAGCCTCTGTTTAAAAACCTCCAATGAAGGAGACTCCACCACACTCCCGGGCAGCATAGTCCACTGCCGGACAGCTCTGACCACCAGCAAGTTCTTCCTAATGCTTAGGTGAAATCTCCTTTTCTATGGTTCGAAGCCATTGCTCCATGTCCGAGTCTCTACAGCAGCAGGAAAGAAGCTTGCTCCATCTTCAACATGACATCCCTTCAAATGTTTAAACATGGCTCTCACGCCCCCTCTTAACCTTCTCTTCTGCAGACTGAACATCCCCAGCTCCCTAAGGCTTTCTTCATAGGGCTTCCAGACCCTTCACCATTTTGGTCGCCCTCCTCTGGGCACGTTCCGGCTTGTCGACATCTTTCTCGAAATGAGGAGCCCAGAACTCGGCTCAACTCATGACTTGTATATTTTTAGTGACCGCCCTTGGTTCAGTAACATGCATCCAGAAACCTGACAATCCTGAATGACGATTCCATCCCTTTTTGCCTACTGGTCATGTGAGGATCTGTCTAAACCCCAGAGCTTGCACCATTTCTTGCAGGGAAACAGCAAATGTGCTGGGCAAGGGGCTTGAGGCCGGGTTGAGGTCTGCTTTGCAGCCTGTCCCTGCTGCATACGGGAGGAATCTTCTAAAACTTTTCCAAACAGCAGAAGGCAAGACTTCCTTCCCCGAAGCACAAAGAAAAATCCTTCCTTCTAAACCTTTTGAAGCTTCAGTAATGGGGAGTAAGAAAGATCCTATTCCCCACTTCAGAAACTGGCTCCCAGACTCGAGACTTGACTTGAAAGCATCTTGCAAGGACTTGAGACTCAACTAGAGACTCGAAGGCAGAAAGTTGAGACTTGCCTTGAGACTTGGAGTAAAAGACTTAAATACATCACTTCCTCTGGACGCTTTAGGAAGGTCTCCCCCAAACTAGTGGGCCGATGCCACGGCAGAAGTGTTCACGAATGGCCAAGACTGAGCAAGCAACAACTTTTTACAAAAATATTTTTCTCTTTTGTAATCCATCCGCTTGACATCCGGCAGAGTCAATCCTCTCTTTAGGACCTTCAAAATTTATTCAGGTTTGTGAAAATAATTGAAAAATTGGAATCAAGAGAAAGCATAAGCATGTACGAACTTACCTGTTTATTCCTTTATATAATGCTTCACCTGTAATACTTACGTTAGTCTATAGATAATGTCATTGTGCGGTATTATGTGTTTGTGGTGTATTAAATGCACAAATAAACAAAGGGAAGTGAAATGGCACAGATGTACTCCTTTCTACCCTAGAAGTGTCTGTATTGCCCAAGTTGCAAAGGAGCCGCAGGAAAGAAACAGCAGGTAAAGGTTTCTGCCCTAATTTGAGGATGCAAGTTGGCTGAAGCAAAAGAGCAAGACGTGAAAGCTGTGAGGTCAAGGCCAAAAGTGAAAATGCAAATTTGCCTCCAGACTAATCCAAAATCTGGGAGGAGAAAAGCTGGATTTTGTAAGCGACATCACAAATGGTACTCATTTGCCTCCTTTTCGTTTATGCGTCTTTCTATTTTCATCAGCATCTATTTAATTTTTTTAAACCTCATTTTTACAGTTTGATTCTTCTTTTGCAAAGGCACTGGGCGACGCAGTCATAGAATCATAGAAACATACCAGTCCAACCTGCTTCTGCCATGCAGAACTCGCACTCAAAGCACCCCCGGCAAATGCCCACCCAGCCTCTATTTAAAAAGCTCCCAGAAAGGGGACTCCACCATACTCAGAGGTAGCATATTCAACTGTCAAATGGATCTGACAGTCAGGCGGTTGTTCCTAAGGTTTAGGTGAAATCTCTTTTCCTGTAGTTTGAATCCATTGCTCCGTGTCCTAGTTTCTGGAGCAGCAGAAGACAAGCTTGCTCCATCTTCAACATGACATCCATTCAAATATTTAAATCCTGGAAATCTTCTTAAGCCACCCCTTGCCGATTGCTGCTCCCTCATTCATTTTTAAACATACGGGTGCACTCAAGACAACTAGAATCTCTTTTTTAAAAGCGAAAGGAAGTGGGGATTCTCAACCGAAATGCAACCGGGGGCAAGCACACGGCTCTCCTTGGTTGCCAATTGCAATCTGTGGGTTTCCTGCTTTGACAAAGGGTCACGGCTTTGAAATCAACAGATCAGCGGTTTGCTTTGAGGCATAAGCCTGCTGGAAAGGAAGGACAAATCAGCATGTATCGCTGGCTTTGATTAACCGAGCTTCTAAAGCATTTTATTTTTCTCCCTTCTCACCCCCCTCCCTTAGTTTAATTGCAATGTCAACATTGCAAACGATTTGTTCAGGACCTGCCTGCCAGCCATTGCTCAGTCTTCTCTTTCTTTCTTTACACCTCCCTTGTGTCCCACCCACCCCGCATTCCACACAAAAGACACGCCTAGGGATGTGCTACCTGAAGACAGGGGAGAGAGATGTTCAGCTCATAAACTCATCTGAACTTTGCCTGGCTTGTAATCCTAGAGACAAGAGCAAGCGAAAAGAAGGTTAAGAGGTGACATGATAGCCATGTTTAAATATTTAAGGGATGTCATGTTGAAGGCGGCGGAAGCTTGTTTTCTTCTGCTCCAGAGACAAGGACATGGAGCAATGGATTCAAACTACGGGAAAAGAGACTCCACCTAAACATCAGGAAGAATTTCTTGATGGTAAGAGCCATTCGGCCGTGGAATAAGCTGCCCCGAAGTGTGGCGAAGCTTCCCCTCCCATAACTGCAAACCCCAGGACTCTGTAGGATGTTGAAACTGGAATAGCAGCACTATAGCAGTGTAGTGTGGAAATAGCCCTGGAAACAAGTTTTCCCCACCCTGACCTGTGGACGTGGGACTTTCCCCACGCTAAGAGCACCAGCACATCTGCTTCGCCACCCCCTCCCTCGCCTTAGCCGGGCCCTTTCCTGAGCCAGCATTTTATTCTGGGCACTATTGAAATTCATGCTGAGCAGCCGAGCGGAGCCTCGAGCGCAGCCGGAGCACGCCAGCCGCTAATGCTGCGCAGAGGAGATTGATAGAGGTCTGGAGTTTAATAGAGCACCCCGGCTTCTCTTTTGTCAGCTGCGAATGGGTTCCTCAAGGTCTAGGCGGGAAATTACTTTTGCAAAGGAAAAAAAAAAAGTCCTCTCTCACACACACGCTTACTCTTTCATATGCGCGCGCACACACACACAATGCCAGGCACCACCGGCAATTCAAAATCAATAGCCCCAAGACAAAAGAGCACAGTCGGGAGACATGCCAGAGGGGCAGTGGTACCTTCCAAACCGTGGGTTCAAGGGATAAGGAAAGGAGCCAACAGCAGGCAAGAGAGCTGGAAAAAAAGACGGACGTGCCCGGAGGGGTATCTAGGGACACGTGCCCTGGGCACCAAGGCCACGCCGGAAGACGGAGAGTTGCCCCAGGTGCCCTTTATGCCAGATATGCCACGCACCCTTGACCATTTTAGCACAGCCGTCAACGTCTCATTGCTGTAAGCCAGTGGCTCCCAAACCTTGGTCCTCCAGGTGTTTCGGACTTCAGCTCCCAGAAGCCCAGCCGGCTCGGCCAACATCCAGGAATTCTGGGAGTCGAAGTCCAAAACATCTGGAAGACCATTGGGAACCACTGCTGTAAGCAAAGAGACGATCCTTGGATGCCTGCCCGTGTATAACGCTCTAAACATCAACGCAATGCCCTCCCGAGGTGCCGTATTGCAGCCCCATAAGCCCAAATTATACTATCTGAGAATGATGGGAGTTGCAACACGACACATCCGGAAGATGTCAGGTTAGAAGTTCTGAGAACTGAGAAGCAGTTCTGCTGTTTGTCCGTTCAGCTCACACAAAAGCGTCCAGATCTTCTTGACTTCACCGTTGGCTGCTGTAGCGCTTGAGCGTAAGTGGCAGCGCACTATGCTGTTACAGTGCTACTATTCCACTTTAACCGCCATGGCGATATCGCACGGAACCCTGGGATTTGCAGTTTAGGGAGAGGCGTGTGGGATTCTCAGTCGGAGAGCTCCGGCGACTTCCCAAACTACAAACCCCAGAATTCCGCACAACGATGGCATGGCAGTTAGCCCTCCAGATCTTTCGAACTTAACCTCCCAGAAGTCCCAGCTGGCACGGCCATTTCTGGGGGATTATGGGTGTGTTATTCCAAAAAAGCTCCAGGGCTTAAGGTTTTCCAGCTTTGCCTTACGGAGAGACCTAAGTCACAAATTCACGCACGAATATATGCGTGTGTTTCAAAACCGTTTCTCATCTTTAATCCCAATTTACCCCATGGTGTTCCCAGCTGTTTGGAACTGGTTCTCTCTCTCAGAGCTTTTCCCATCATTGGCTCCCTTGGCTACATTAAGCCAGATTTAGCTCTTTTCATCTTTCTCCCCAGACCTCGTTCCCTTTAGGTTCCTTATTATTTCAGTGGGTTTTTCTTTCCATTCTCCATCTCTCTCTTTTTCTTCTCGCTTTGAACTCCTTCCAGTCTGTCAGAGTTTTTGCCTGTAATGAGAGGTCAGAAGTAAAGATACAGAGACAAAACGCACACATTTCCCAGGTGTGGCCCAGCTGCTGAGAAATACCGTCTCTCCTTTCTGTGCTCTCAAATAGCATCGTTTACACCTATCGTTTTTTGGCTGCTTTGGCACACTGGAACCCCTTGTTCCTTTCCTTGCACACTTACCTCTTGGGAAAACGATGCACCTGTTTTTTGATATCCTGGAATATCAGCATAACATCAAGGAAACCAAATGAGTTTGCATGGGGGGAAACACCACTGACAAAACTGCACTGCAATTTGTCTTCTGGGTCACTTGGAAAAAAAATTCAAAGCCTATTTGTCAGCATTATAAGAGTCGAAAGTAAACAGGTGGAGCAACGTGGCTATCCAAATGTTTGGCTGCCGGGGGACGACTGAAGTTGCAGTCCAACCGTATCTAGCGGGTCACATATTCTCCACCCGTGGAGGAGAACATTCACAAACAAATTCACCAATGCATCATATTCACACTAACCAACAGTGAGTCAACAGTGTGATGCAGCAGCTAAAAAAGCCAATGTGATTCTAGGCTGCATCAATAGGAGTATAGTGCTGAGATCAAGGGAAGTAATAATACCACTCTATTCTGCTTTGGTTAGACCGGACCCGGAATACTGTGCCCAGTTTTGGGCACCACAGTTCAAGAAGGATATTGACAAGCTAGAATGTGTCCAAGGAAGGTGGCCAAAATGGTGAAGGGTCTGGAAACCACGAAGCCCTAGGAGAAGTGGTTTAGGGAGCCGGGTGTATTTAACCTGAGTAAAAGAAGGTTAAGCGGTGACATGATAGCTATGTTGAAATATTTGAAGGGATGTCATGATGAAGACGGAACTTTCAAATTTTTAAATAAAATCATTATTGACCCAAGTTCCTACAAAAATAACACAGGGCACGGTCTCTCAGAAAGGGCACAATCTGTCAGGAAGTTCTCCATTGGAAGCCCCATTGAAAGGAATGCACCATGCTTGAGTATAGTTCCCAAGCAACTCATACGAAGCTAGTGCAAAATCATTCCTTGGTGAGTTGCATTGTTGCGAAGGAGAAAGGTTGTTGCACACAGTGGCACAGATTGTGGTGTGACCCGGGTTTGGTCTTTCACATCTCCAGCTGAAAGGATTTCAGACAGCTAGTGATGGAGAAGACACCGGAACCCCTGGAAAGCAGCTGACAATCCATACCTAATGCAATGCAGTGTCCCCGGACACCTTGGATTACGATTGCCTTCATCCCCGACCACTGTCTACACTGGTCAGGTTGATGGGAATTGTATTCCAAAGCCTCTGGAGGAACCACAAATAGGAGCGATGGGACAGAGAGTTCAGAAATTGATGGACTCGGCTTCTGCGAATGGGGAGAAGATGCCGTGAATCTGTGTAGGGAGCAAAAATGAACAGGTTTTGAAGGAGTGCCCGAATTTTTCACTTTGCCTTCAGTTTTTGCTGCAACCGAGAACTCCATGAGGCACTGTGGGTCTTTCCGCACTACACTGTTATAGTGCTATTACCCCACTTTCGACATCCCATGGAATCCTGGGATTCGTTTAGAGAGGGGGATTTGGAATTTTCAGCCAGAGGGCTCTTTAGCCTCAGGAAACTCCAAACCCCAGAATTCCACAGGATGTTGAAAGTGGAATCATGGCACTACGACAGCGTAGTGCGGAAAGACCTTGTGTCTACACTGGTCAACTCCATCATGGACTTGCCTTCCGAATTAGGAGCGTCCCAGGTTCATGCAATCCCCTCCGCTTGCCTTGTAGCGAGACCGCCTTTGCCTTCTTGCATTTTTGTGTCGTTCCAACACAACACACACCCCCGCCCTGCCCCTCAAGGCAGGGAAGCAGGAAGACACCGGTAAGATAACATGTATAATCCAGATATATTTATAGGTTTATCTTCTGAGATTAGCACAGGATATTTAGAAAGGTTATAAAGTAACATTGACATTTTGTTGTAATTTCGTTTTGTTCTCCCCACACCCCTGAAAGTTTATGTACATACAAGAACACAGCACAACAATCCAAGGCCGCCTTCCTCTTTTGTCCCCACCGCCAACCCAGAAGATTTCTCTTTGCACGTACGTGTGTGTGTGTGTGTGAGGGTTTGCTTTTCAGTGTTGAGCTCAGTACAAATATGGCTTTCGTGTAAATATTGGGAGAATCTGACTCCAACCAGGAAGCACCGAGAGCCTGTTCCAGGAGGGGGCGCCAGCTGCCGGGGTAGAAGAAGACGAGGTGGGGCTTCGCTGGCCATTGTGGTTCGGCGTACTCCCACCCCCAAACCCAGCTTCCGAGTTCCGTGGAAAAAGGGCAGGATCGAATTGCGATACGTGAATAAATAACCAAATCTTTGACACACCGTAGTTCTCGTTGGCTGTTAAAAAAAAAAAAGAATAATTCCAGGAATTTTCCAATCTGCATGGAGGCCCGTGCGATTCCCAAATCCGGATCTTCGGATATTTCCGGACTTTGATTTCCCTTCCAGCATCGCTGAATGGTCAGAGATTTGCGGAGCTGACCAGAGATTCGGGGGAATTGCCGTACAGCATCTCGGCGCCGGCGACTGGGATAACAGATAACCTATCCGAACATTAGATACATCCGGAGGCGTCTCTGGCAGAAACAGCGCCTAAGGCAAGCGTGGAAGTTGCGCCTCCACTTCCAAGACCACTTCCTCCTCCTCCTCCTCTTCCTGCTCCGCCACTTCTGGCATTGCTTTTTTGCACCCCACTGGCATTGGCATCCAGGGCGCATCTCCTCCTTGCCCCACCCTAGATACGTCTCTGGAAACGTCCTTACATTAACAAGTAAGAAAATCCAGAATGGAGCCGGCGGAAAGAGAATTTACTCTTATCAATGAGATGCTGAGGAGGGGGAGTCGTAGCTCCTTTCCACCCCACGGTCTCTCTTTACCTTCCCCTTCTAATTTGCAAATGGGGCACCATTCCTGTCTGCTGTCCCACGAACTCCAATGTGGTAGAGATGGCAGAAATTTCATGCACTGGCCGGGGCCTTTCCAATGTCGATCTGGTGGTGAGCAGGATGGTACAAATAATCTCTGTGTATACGTTACCTCCCTGCAGAGTCCCTTGTCGGGAGGAAACGTATAACCTTCTTTCTATATGCACCCTATACCGATGGAAATTTCAGGGGAGGTTCCAGGGGTTGGTATTAGTCAGTAACCCTCAAAGCCTGAGCCTCTCGCCGTTGGATCTCCCCATCTTTTCACTCTCCAAGAAGCAGATGGAACAAGGAAAAGCCGAGGCCATCCTGACTTGCTACGTTCCATTCTCCTTTTTATCGGTGCGGATTAGGACCAGGACAGAGCAAGCAATGGGGCAACGCTGAAAAGAATAAACCTGTTGGGCCGTTGGGGAGCGTGCCCACCCCAAAAGCATTTGGCCCCATGTCCCACGCTAAGAGCCTTTCTGCACTACACTGTTATAGTGCTATTATCCCACTTACAACATCCTCTGGAATTCTGAGGTTTGTAGTCTCCTGAGGCCAAAGAGCTCTCCGGTGGAAAAGTCTAAATGCCCGTCCCTAAACTGCAAACCCTGGGATTCCATAGGAGGTTGAAAGCTGAATCATAGCACGATAACAGTGTAGTGCGGAAAGGGCTTAAATCTAGAGGAAAAACAGGGACATGTTGCTAGTGCATACCAAAGGGCAATTCTTGAAGGGTTTTGGATAAAATGCCATTTATAACCTCTGACTGATGTCCTCAGTCAGCGGGTTGGCCAGGAGTTACAAAGGGGAAAAACATTGGCCATTTCCCCACTACACTGTTATAGTGGTATTATTCCACTTTCAACATCCTGTGGCATCTGGGGATTTGCAGTTTACTGAGAATCCTAAAAGCCCCTCTCTAAACTGCAAACCCCAGGGGCCTTTCTGCACTACACTGTTATAGTGCTATGGTTCCACTTTCAGCATCCTGGGGAATTCTGGGGTTTGTAGTTTCCTGAGGCCAAAGAGCTCTCTGGATGAGAATCCTAAAGGCCGCTCCTTCAGTTGCAAACCCCAGGATTCCATAAGAGGTTGAAAGTGGAATAATAGCACTATAGTAGTGTGGAAATGGCCATTAATTAGTCTGACAAAGTCTATTGGGGGGGGGAAAAGTTACCTTTCTTCCTTCCTGGCTGAGTTGCTGTCACCTATTATCTTTTTCTAGTTGGCTAGAGAAAGATAATAGAAGCCATATCTCCCCCTGCCCACTCCAAAAAAGTGTGCAATCATGTCCTCAGACCTTGGCATTGTGTTTTACATTAAAGCAGGTGGTAGTAACAAAATAAGGTTTCAGAGAGAGGCCCCGTTTGTGTGTTTTCGAAAAATGGAAGGCACACCGAAAGTCACACCCGCTCGCACCGCGCCTAGCAAGGCAGAGGTACGTACTGCACAAAGGCATACAGAACTGAGTGGGAAAAGTTACCGATCATTAAAAAAAAGAAGCTACCATCATGAATGCAACCCTGTTTGGGAAGCTTTTGTGCATATCGCAAGATGCAAAGGAGGGGATCTCAGTCGTTAAAACTGAGCTTGCAAACTAGAACTAAACTGACCGGATGGAAAGTGAATTCCCTGGGGAGAAAAACTCAGGGTGGTTTGGAGACGATTTCCTACCGGGACATCACGCCTCAGAAAAAACAAACAGCACAGTCAGACTTCATCGCTAAGCTACGTGGGCCATTCTTGTGAATTTCGTGGATGCATGGAGTCACTCGCCATTCCAGACAAAATGCTAGACTTCACAATATTGTTCTTAAACGCTATCAAGGTGACTTTGACTTATGGCCACCCTATATATGAGAAACCTCCCAGTTGCCCTGTCCTTATCCTGCTCAGGTCTTGCGAATTTGGAGCCATGGCTTCCTGGAATGAATACCTTTTGTTTTGATCCCTTATTGGAGTTCAGAAAGGTTTCTCTTTTGGACTACAACTCCCTGAACTTCTGGCAATGCTGGCTGTCAAGTCCTGGGAGTTATAGTCCGAAGAAAGTAACCCTCACAAGTCAGCTTCCGTCCCAATATTCACCACCCTGTTCCTATAATAAAAACTGGCCACCATCAAAATAACGAATTAATACCATCAACGATCATGGCACTCCCTTCACAATCATGGCATTACCTTATTGCATAATAAATATTGCGTCCTTGCTGTTTGCCTTCTGATCACCAAGCCTATATGAATATGTGTTGGTTTTTTAAATGGTTTGCTCTCTGCCCTTCCAAGCTAGAAACTCCACACAGAAAAACGTCAGCCGGAATTCTCTGTGTCCTTCCATGCAACGTAAATTTGTATGCACTTAACTAAGGAGCAGGGGTGCTAAGAAACCTGGTTGCTGAATTGCAAAGAGGGGTAAGGAGTGACCGATGCTCACCAGAACCCCTATGTTGGTGCCTCAATGCACAAAGGTCCCTTTGCTTTGTAGTTACAAAGCAATGGCCCTCTACTGAATATGGCCATGGAGCATCTTTGCAATTCTACTTCCCATGCATCTAAGTCCACCTATGAGCAGGATTCCAGACCAATTTCTTACAACAGGTTTTAAACCAGACAGACATAAGAACACTAGCAGTACAAATAAAACTACCAAGAACTATAGACTTCATTTTTGCAAGCTATGCACTTTCTTTCTCCCTGAGGTTGCCCTGTTGACTCTGTTTTTCTTTTACAACAGGGACTGTGTTCCCCATGAAAAAGAAGCCTCGCTCCACTGGAGTGTCACTGGCTCCAATTTCCCCACAACCAGTCTTCCTGCCAGCCCCAGTTTTAGAACGAAAGCCTTGAAATCTCAACCCCTAGCTTGAGAATCTCTTCCACCGAGAGAAACGGTTCATGCAGTCAGAAGATGGCAAGAAGAGAGGCACACAGACAACAGGGAGGAGACAGAGAAAGTCCCTCCGTCATTTCAGGGCAAGACAACTTTGGCCCAAACAGGGTTCAAAACCTCCAGCACAATGGCGGGTCAACTGTGGCCATCTAGATGTTTTTAGACTGCAGCTCCCATCAGCCTCATCCACACGGTGATCAATCCCTGCTCCTGCATGTCATGGCTGAAATTTCAGACTAAATTTGGGCATGAAACATGCATGTTCTCACACCAAAGACAGCGGGCTGACTCCCTTATTAGGGTTAGCCTTGCAGCCTGAGGACATTTCCACATTAGATGGCTATCGTGCTATTATTCCACGTTCAACATCCTATGGAATCCTGGGACTTGCAATTTGACTGCAGTTTGCAGTCAAAGGCCCCTCCCTTAACTGCGAACCTCAGGCTTCCATAGGATGTTGAAAGTGGAATAATAGCACTATAACCGTCTAATGCGGAAATGGGCAGAGGGGGACAGCATATCCTTCCCTCTTCCCACCCAAGCTCAAGGAGTCAAATTACTTTGTCTCCTGAAACATAAAATCCCACTTGCACTGGTTCCCCCTTCCTGCCACTACAAAAAAATAAATACAACAATAAATGTAATCATCACTTTCTGCCCTTTCATTTTAGCCGAAATTTGCCGCCGGAGTGAATGCCACATTCTGTACAATGGGAATGTCTCAAAAATTCTCACACGCACACATACATGCACTGACACACGGCAATAACTTCCCCCGCGCTCTTTCCATATATGTGAGTTGGTAAACCAACTGCATGCCTCTCTCTCTTTTTTTTCAAACAAGTTGCAAGCACTGAATAGAACGCTGAGGCACACAATGGCTTGCATTTCGTGCCTTAGCAATAAACCAGCTACAATTTTTTAAAAAGAGTTGTTTTTGAGCATTTATCTTGCAGGATAAGCAGTCGAACAGAAAGCAGCGCCCTGGCATTTTGCGTTCATGCTCATGCAATGGCGTGCACGTGCGCTCGCACCTAGACACGTTGCAGTCATTTCCATTTGGAAGTGAAATCTTCCTCAATGCTCGCGTGAAAGTGGATCGTATTGGGCTGATTTGCCTGACGACAGAAAGCTCTTGCAGGGCAGTTGCCACTCCCCGACGGCGATGCCACTGGGTGAGAGGTTTAGAGTTTCATATCAAGATATACTATGAAGAGGACATTTTCAAACTTCCAGGCAAGTTGAAGTGTCCCAGGTTCTTGAGGATGGCATGCGAAGCTTGAGTACAGGTGGTCCCCCATGTTCGCTAAGGTTAGGGACGCAGGACCCTTGCAAAAGTGGGAAAATGGCAAATATCAAAATGTGTGTCTGTCCGTGGGAAGGGGGCTGAGGCACGGTGGGGGCGAACAGGCACCCAGGGTCCAAACCAGGCCAGGGAAAGGAGAGGAAAAGGGGTGCGTTGGCACGGTGGTCTTATATTTCCAAGCTCTCCCACCCAACTCCTTCCCTGGGTGTGGGGGGCCATGGGGAGAGAGAGTGCGGTGCCGAGATATTGGGCTGCGAGTCGTCTTTAGGTGGCCAGGCAGCGGCCGGTGAGAGAGGAAGGAGGCCAAAGGTGGGTTTTTAAAGAGCTGCACGGCCTGATCAGAATCTCCGAGATGGAAGATTCACCCAGAAAAGCAATGCCCGAGGGCAGAGGGGCATGGGTTGGAGAAACTCGCCAAAAATCATATCTGCAAAAGTTAAATCCACAGATGTGGAGGGCTGACTGCACTACAACGGCAAACTGACCTCTCCCTGAATCGCAGTTGACCTCCACGGCCCTAACCAAGCAGATTAGATGACTTGGCGCAACGTTCCCATCCATTCACTAGCAAAGTCATTCCCAGCTTGGTTTCTTCTAGATATTCTACAATTGCCTGGGGAGTACATATAGTCCAACATACACCAGAAAGCATCGCGTCGTGGGTGGTTGCCTTAGTCCTCCGGCCTTGCGCTCCTAGCCAGAAACCAAATTTGGCGGTTCTAACTTGCAAAACACGCCGGGAAGTCATAAGGCACCCCAGCAAGTTTCGGTAAGGTCAATACGGTTTGCGGGGAGGTGTGCGGGGAACACCTTTCGTGCTGTCTCTGTCCCTCTGCTAGCTGTCTTTCCCAGCTGGAAACAAAAGAGAAATCTGCCATTCATTTTTTCCCCCAGAAGCAAAATGCCCAGAAGAGAAGTTGAGTTGGAGGACTTCATAGAATCTGGAACATTTTTTTTCACCTGTGATTCAAATAATTGTATATATTCTTTTCCAATTAAAACCATACCTTCCAGCATTTCGCAGCTGAAAGCCGGCTCATGTGCGGCCAAGTAGTGCCGGCGTGGTTGAGATGGCCGAAGTTATTAGCAAAAAAGAATGCATAAGCTAGGAAAGGTTGCAGCGGTTTCCTTTGCCCCAGGCCTCCCGGGATTCTGCGTCCTCCTCTCCTCTCCGAGTACAAACCAAGGGCCTTTCCACACTACACCGTCATAGTGCTATCATTCCACTTTCAACATCCTAAACCGCAAACCCCAGGATTCCACAGGCCGTTGAAAGCGGAATAATAGCACTATAACAGCGTACTGTGGAAAGGCGCGAAGATTATTCAGGCTGGAGACAGGTGGGTTGTCAAAGCAGCTGTGGTTCTTTCTGTTCGGGGCTTTAAAGAAGTCAGGCTAAATAAAAGTCTGCCAAAATCAAGACACTTGGGGGGTGCTCAAAGCTCAGACTGATGTAAAACAATACCCGCCAGATTTTTTTTTTTATTATTATCACTGCGTTTCTAAGGCGTCCAAACCTTGTCAAAATCGGCAGATCTTTAGATCAGAAGGAGCATCATTCATCTCAGCTGTCTGTTGGCTGAGAGAGACTCTCTTCTGGAACAATGTAGATAAACCTAGTTTGGCAACCGGACTTTTGAGTACAGCTGGTTTCAGAACTCAGTCTAAACCTCTTGCTGCTTCGGTAGCCGTCCGTCTGTCTGTCTGATACATCCATAAATAATCAAATATAGGTATAGGGTGGGGTGTCCCCCTTCAGATACCCACATCATGCTATACGTCTGTTTTCACGTTTGTAGGAGATCCATTTCTATTCCTTTTCCCAAGCCGAGACCATTTCCGCACTAGCCTGTTATAGTGCTATTGTTCCACTTTCAACATCCTATGGAATCCTGGGGCTTGCAGTTTACGGGGATGACCTTTGAGGCCCCCTCCCCAAACTGCAAACCCCAGGATTCCATAGGATGTTGAAAGTGGAACAATAGCACTATAACAGGCTAGTGCGGAAACGGCCCAAGATTTCAAAGTGGTCCAGCTTGACTCCAGATCGGCCCACCCTAGATCTTCTATTAAATTGTCAGAACAAGCAGGGGTCTGGAAGGAAATAAAGGCGTCTCCTTGCAGTTTTAAGCAAGGAAGCACCACGAAACAAGACCCAATATCTAAGCTTAAAAGATTCAGATTCTCATTTGTAAGTATCCCAGGCATCTCGATGCGACGGTTGCCTGCCTTTGAAAGCCGTGCAAATTTCAAAATGCCAACACTATCAGTTTTCCTGGCTTTTAATTATTCATCTTCTTTCATCCTTGGGTTATTCATTTCAGCAATTGGGGTACTGTATCTTGCTTTTATCATAAATCGGTTGGGATCTTTTTTTAAAAGACTGGAAAGTGGTATAAAATATTCTTAAATGGTTTTGGTAGAAAAATACAGCTTGGGAACTCTCAGAGGACTAGAAAAAGGAGACGTTTAAACATAGTCTATTTTTATCATATTTGCATACAAAATACCCTCTCCTTACGATTCACCGTAGGGTTAGCTAAAATTTTGAATCATTTTTTGTGATGTATTCCACAAGTCCAGAGTCCTAAATGTAATTTGTTATATTATATGAAGATCCACCTACTACAGAACTTGGAAATATTACTTTTTTGGATGATAAATCCCAGAATCCTTCAGACAGCATGGCCAAACTCTGTACAATATTCTTCTTTAAACGACTGTTATAAATTTCTGGTTTTTCAGAAAGATTTGGAAATGTTAGATGCATTTTTAAAAATGTTCTTGAATAACCTAACAAACGGATTTCTCGAATAGCTTGGGTAGGAGAGGGAGTGTCTGCTCAAAACCGTGAAAAGTGAATAGAGATACCGGAGTTTGGAAAAGTGCTCGAATCACCTTCCAGTTAGACTACTGTAATGTGTTCCACACGGAGCTGCCCTTGATAAATGTTCAGAAGTTAAAGCTAGTGACTGCCTGCTCATAGCCCTGGCAGGTGAATATAGATATCAGAGTTTTGAAAAGTGTTTTAATTGCCTTCCAACTAGACTACTGCAATGTGTTCCACATGGGGCTGCCCTTGATAAATGTTCAGAAGGTAAAGCTAGTGCAAAAAGGAGGCAACAAGACTATGGTTGGATCTGTTGAAGTAGAGATCACACAATCCCAGTCTTCCAAGAACCGTACTGACTTCCAATCTGATTCCGGGCAAAATTCAACATGCTGATTTTGATCTGCAAAGGCCAAAAGAGTTCAGGATCAGGATATCCGGAAGACTGCCTTCTCTCGTACGAGTCTGCCCCAAACCTGAGAGGATGGAGCTTTCTCGAGAGCAGCGCTCCAACTGTGAAACTCCCAACCAAGGAAAATCCGTCCCTTTTGAGTTTCCGGTGGACGGCTAAGATGCTGCTGTTTTGCACGGCCTTTGGTCCTTGAAACCGGCAGGCTGAGAGGCAATATGCAAACTCTTTAAATAAATAAATAAATAAATAGTGATGATGACGACGACGACGAGATTATTCTTGCTAGTCTTCACCTCCCAGAATCTCTTGGCTAGCAGACCCATTGCCCATTCAGGCTATAGACTTCCGGGAGTTATAGTCCAAAAAAGGACCTTTCCCAAGCTTTGCAAGATAAGAGGTCGATTAGATTAGGGTCTGTTGCTTAGGAAGGAGATTGATTAGTAAGGAGGGGAACTTTGGGGCTTCTGAATTCTTCAGTCCTGGGCCTGCAAAAGAGGCACATAAATGCCCCACGGTCATTCAAAGCCCAACATGGTTTCCGCTTTCCTCATCCAGGTTTGCAAAAAACAATATCTAACGCCAGGGTTTGACTGTTGAGCATAAGTCATCTGACCCTCCAAAAACCAAGAGGAACGCGATGGGGTTTTAAACCCTCTTCTCTCAGTTGTTCCTATTTGATACAAAATCTCATCATAATCCAACTGTCATCGAGGTCAAAACGGCAAACATGACCAGTAGCGGAAGCTGCAAAATATCGAATGCGAGCAAAACGCCCTGTCATTCTTCAGAAGGGCAGAGTGCACGCATGCAGGGGAAAGATGTCTGGAGAAAAATGCAGTTATAACTAGCATGGCATACCAGCCCATTGCTTCCCATGGGAAACCAGTCATTAAAGGCATGGGCACCTGCCCTTGGGTCTTTTTTTGCCCTTAATGAGGACTGGTCTTGCTGGTAAAAGGGTACGGTCCCACCCTTTAATCCCCATGGCACCTCCCTGGGACTTGTAGTTTGGTTACACAAGAGCACGACTGAGGGGCAGAACCTGGGAACTGGATGATACAAAATCCAAAGCTGAGCGCGGACAATGGGTTTTGCAGCGGGGGGAATTGTGCTCAAACCCAACGCCTTTTCCTAAATGGGAAAAAAGCCTTCCAAATTTCTCTAAAACCCAACAGAGACTAGAGGCCTTTCCACACTACACTGTTATAGTGCTACTATTCCACATTCAACATCCTGTGCAATTCTGGGGTTTGTCGCTTAGGGAGGGGCATTTAGAATTCTGGCTAAAGTTTGGCATAAAATTGGGGGAGCCGTTGGGACACATTCGTTTCAGCTCCCCCAGAAACGAGCTCATAATTCAAAAACCGAGATCCATTTTTAAAAAAAGTTATAGGGCAACCGGCTAGGAGACGCCACGGAGTCGAATCTCTCCACGCTCAACAAAATAAAACGCTCAATAAATCTTTGTAGGTTTGCGATTTTACGGCTCGTCTCTTAGGAACGATCCCATCCCAGCGTTTTAACAATATCTCAAAACAATATTGGAGGATGTCTTCCTTTCCGGCTGCGATTATATATTTTTTAATAGGGTCTAATTTTTTTCTCTCGGAGGGCTATTTTCTCCCGTGAACCGCGAGGAGAAGAAAGTGGGCAGGACATGCATGTAGCCCTGAGCTTCTTCGACAAAGGGAGGGAGTGGGATTTTTTGGAAAAAATGAATAACTCAAGGGAGGCGGATGGCCTTTCTTTGGAGGTGTTTAAATAAAGGTTGGATGGGCATCGTTCAGGATTTAGCTGCGTATTCTTGCATGGCACGAGGTTGTAGTGGCTGGTCCCTTCCAAATCTGTGACTCTCTCTCTCTATATATATATTTTGCTGGCTGTAGGCAAAGACAGTTTCTGTTAAGAATTATATATCCCCAAGGCTGAGCTTTCCTGTCAATGACAGGAAAATCCAGAACCCAAAGTTGGTGGAACTGCCTCCTTCTCTCTCTCTCTTTTTCTGCCCCTTTGCACTTTTCTTTCTTTTTTTCCCCCTCTGACTCAGGATTTTACCTTTCTTTCCTGCTTGCAGATTCAGATTTACAAATGACAGAGACGGGGGCTAGGTTTTGCACCTCTGTCATTACGGTACTCCATATGTGTATGATCTGTTAAAAGTTGGCAAAAATCAGTTTCTTCCTTCCTTTTTTCCCCCCCTCTGGGTAGAAACTCTGGTCATTTTTCCCCCCACTGCCTTAGTTCTAATGTGTTAATTTAAAAATAAAATACAGGACGAAGTATGTTGAAAAAGCACAGTTTACCAGCATGGGAAAGATCTGCTTTGCAGGGTTTCTGCATTACAGGCTTATATCAGTCTCATACAACTTGCACTGTCATTGTACCGCCCAGTGGGATCCTAGGATTTGTAGTCTGATGAGGTGCTTGGAATTCTTTGCTAGAGATCTCCAGCCTCTGCCTAGTAGGATCGCCCGATGTAAGGGCCGGGGCTTGGATCTCCAGTCTGCAGGGAGAGGGCGAGGGAAAAAGAGCACTGCCTTGAAAAGTTTGTGTGTGTGTGTGTGTGTGTGTGTGTGTGTGTTTTCCTCATTTTTCAGACTTGCTGCTTTTCATTTGAATGGCATTTTGTGCAATTCTGTTTGGCCCTTAATACGTCATGTCCAATGGCAGCATGGAGTTGCCTTTTGACATCACCACTGTAACCCAGAATCATAGGCTCAAAAATTCTGAAAATATCCCTCAGGTTCACTTGACAACACAAAAATCCACTGCCGAAGTATCTGAGAGCTGTGCGTCCTAGTCTTGTTTGAAAATCTCCAACAAAGGAAGGTTAAGCAGACGTTGAATGCCCACCCTTCTCTGGACTCGCCCCCTGTGACATTGCAGCGGGTTGTCCCTAGGTCTCACGTCTGGGCCTTGAAAGCTCAGGGCGTGGGGTAGTCCCGACAGGCCAACCCTACTGTCTACAAGAAATTCCAAGTGTATCATTCAGCGCCAAATTCCAGGGGTCCACAGGTTGTAGCCATGTCAGTTAAAGGTAGCATGAAAGGTTAGGCCTCATTGGGAATCCTGTGTCCAGTTCTGGGCACCTCAATGCAAGAAGGATGTCGACAAGCTGGAACGTGTCCAGAGGAGGGCGACCAAAATGGTGAAGGGTCTGGAAGCCATGAAGCCCTATGACACTTGGCTTAGGGAGCTGGGGATGTTTCGTCTGCAGAAGAGAAGGTTAAGAGGGGACATGAGAGCCATGTTGAAATATTTGAAGGGATGCCATGTTGAGGAGGGAGCGGGATTGTTCTCTGCCGCTCCAGAGACCAGGACAAGGAGCAATGGATTCAAGCTGCAGGAAAGGAGATTCCACCTGAACCTCAGGGAGAACTTCCTGACGGTCAGGGCTGTCCGGCAGCGGACTCTGCTGCCTCAATGGAGTGTGGTGGCGTCTCCTTCTTTGGAGGTTTTTAAGCAGAGGTTGGATGGCCATCTGTCGGGAATGCTTTGATGGGTGTTCCTGCATGGCAGGGGGTTGGACTGGATGGCCCCTGGGGTCTCTTCCAACTCTAGGATTCTATGATTCTGTGAAAGCGGAGGCGTATCTAGCGCAAACAGTGCCTAGGGCAAGTGTGGAAGTTGTGCCTCTACCTTCGGGGCTGTTTCCTCCTCTAAATTATCCGGCACGGCTTTTTTTGTGTCCCTGTTGCATTGGTGCCCAGGGCACATGCTCTACTCGCCCCGCCCTAGATACATCTCTGCATTAAAGAGCTCCAACCATGTAGTAGAAATACTCCAGAAATCTAGATATCAAGGGAAGCTGTTTAAAGCAATCTCATTAAACCGACCAATTTCTCATTTAACCGGTCGACGGACAGCTGTCACACAGTCAGAACTAGCTTGAAATATTCCAAATTCGATGTGAAGGCAGAACCCACGGAGGCTTAATCCGCCATGGGAAGAGGAGGTGAAAAAGCAGTTATTGTTTCCCCATCAGTTCAAGGCAGGTGACCGCACACCGAATACAACGTTCAGCAAGTTTCGTTGTTTTTTTTTTAAAAAAAGAACTTTAAAGGTTTTGTTTAACATGCGAGCTGGCAGGGAAAAGCTTCAAAAGACAAGTAATTGTTTCGCGCTACGAAGAGACAAAAAAGAGTTTCAGAACTGTTGTTAACCCCGCTGAGCTGAAGATATCACCTCTAATTAGTGGGACATGAGAACTCCATCACTGTCATGCGCGCACGCATGAGCGCAGCAAATTCTTTCTCGGCTATGCTCAATCTCTCGAACACGCGCAACCCAGGGGCGCGGAGAGGCCTCGCTGGTTTCTTTCGTGCGGCGCTCAGGCCTGGCGGACTCGCACGGATCAATCAGGAGGTGCCCTAACTCGTTCCCAATTAAACAGATAAATACAGCTATCCGGGAGGGCTCGGAGAGCCCCAGACTAAGTGGCTAGCCGGAAAGCCTGCACTTCGAGGGCCATTCACTTCACCAACTCATCGAGTTCTCCGTTTGGAAGCCACGAGGCTCTGAAGACGGGGAAGGGAAACAAAAATTAAAGGACGGCTACGATTTTTGTCAGAAGCATTCCACCCAAAGAGAGTCCGCTCTTTGGAGCTGTTTGAGGGATTGTCCAGTTTAATGATGTGGAACCCAAAGAAGGGCAAACTGGGGGCTTTGACGCTCCCCGTTCAGCATCAGCCCAAGCGACAGCCGTCCATATTACGGGGTGGGAGTCTTTCCCGTTCTTTCTGAGATGCTCCTTGTTGAGATGTAAGCCATTTCCGCACCGCACTGTGACAGTGCTATTATTCCACTTTCAACATCCTGTGGGGTTTGTCATTTGCCGAGAATCCTAAACGCCCCTCCCTTAATTGCCAACCTTTGAGGGCCCTCCCTAAACTGCAAACCCCAGCATTCCATAGGATGCTGAAAGTGGAATAATAGCACTATGACAGCGTAGTGCGGAAATAGTAGTAACGAAAATAACATTTTACGTGATCACCACCGCAAGAACCATTTACGGGCCAAAAATGGAAAACTGGTGCACTACCAGCCGAAGAACAGCTTTTAAAATTATATGACTAGTTAGCAATGGATAGATTGACTGTGTTACTAAGCAAAGGGAAAGATAAACCATTGAATAGTTTTAGTCAAGATTGGGAATATTTGACAAACCATTTGAGAAAAAGGCTGGGAGATGTTTCCATAATAAAGACAGAAAGACTATAAGGAGAACAAACATAGGGATAAATGTTTAAACCAATTTGAGAAGAATAACCAAAAACAAAAAAACAAAAAAAACCCAACCCTTCCTCTTTTTATTATTATATTTGATCTCCGTCTGATATGAAGAAGGGAAATTGGCAACGACTAGTGTGATCTTTACGTCTGCTTCTTTGCTCCTGGTATTATTTATCCGTATTAAGTAATATTTGCATTTACAGGATGACCAGTCGGCTGGTGGGATTCTGGGAGCCGGTGGGATTCTGGGAGCTGCCCTCCAAAAAAAGTAACTTTTTCCCCATACTGGCCTAAGGCTTAGACGGAGGCACATTAAAGAGAGCCTAGGTCCAAGTTAGTGAACACTGATTATCACGGTGGAAGGGAGCGCCGCAAACACTGAGTCGGAAGCAAATGGGAGGACGAGGCCGCGGGTCAACCCAACCGAATTAATTCAGAGGCAGTACCTCCATCTTAGGTCTTTCTCTCGCACATGTAAACACCCCACATATACCCACAGAGAATTATGTGGTTCATAGTTACTGGATTTCCCATACATGCGGACAGGGTTTTCCGGGATGGCCCTATAAGAGATGGAAATTCTCTGTCTGTCAGAGGCATTTTTCTGCACCTAAACTATATTTCCAAAGAAAGATCACTAGCTACCTTATCTCATCCAAGGAGAAACCAGTAAATACGGCATCTTCCAAACACTACCCAGTCACTACCAGCAGAAAAACTAAATCTCAAATACAGCCTTAAATGCCACAGAACAGGCAAACTAGGAGGTAAAGGAGAGCTCCTGGGAACACGTTCTTCCACATCTGCATCCCTGTAGATACAGAGACACAAAATCCCAAAGCTAAGGCAACTTCACCCATCCATCCCGGAGTCCACCAGATCTGCTTTTGCTTAATTTTAAAAGCCATAGCATTTCCGCCCCTCGCCGAGGTCTTGGAGAAAAATTCGCAAACCATGGTACAAGTCGTACGATTTTTTAAAAAGAAGGCTTTTGTGACAAAAGGCAAAGAGGAAGAAGAACCCTAGGCAATTGTTCTTTCAAAAGCAAAGGAGGACATCGAGGCGGGCACTGTGTGGCCCTCCAGATGTTCTTGGAATGTAGCCCCTATCATCCCTCACCACTGACTTCCCAATTGGCATTGATGGGAGGCGCAGTTTTCCATCAGGAGAGCCACAGCTGCTCATCCAGGCATTACACGCATGCCAGGATTTGGGGTAACATTGGCCGGAAACTTTGAGTTTTACAACCATTCCTGGCTGCAGTCAGGCACTCATTTACCCTTCGGGGCTCCGAAGGTGGAGGTGGATGAACAGATCACCTAAAATGAACACCAGCCTCAAGCGTGTCCATGCCCGGGAAAAAACACCGCCTCCCAATGAACTCTAGAATCCAGGGAAAATAAAACAGTGGCCATCAATTCAAATTTGTTTAGCAGGGATGGCCACACACACCCCTTTTCCCCTTTGGGGCAGGCAGCAAAGACGTCGGCAGATTTGTGCACAGCTGCGTAAATTCATATTATTCGGGCCTCCGATTAGAACGGTCCTCTAAATACAAAAACAAAAAAGGACCTTTTTTTTTTTTAGTAATGCACTGAAGCCCCTCAAATCTGACATAGTCTAGAGGTGGGCAACCGCGGCACTGCTGATGCGGCCGGACCGCAGCTTCCTAGCCGGCATAGTTGGGGGGTTGTAATGTAATCTAAGGGACCGCAGTTGCCCCCTTCTGGCTTAGGGCCCCAGCCTGCCCGAATCTGGCCCTACAACAGCAGGGAATCGGACAAAGAACCCCGCTTGTTCCGCCCTTGGCCATCAGCACGGACCAGACTTTGGTCCTCGCTTCGACTGGCACGGACCGCCCGCCTCTGGGAGGCCTTCTCGCTGCCTCCTGCTCACGGAAGACGTGGGAGGGTATCTGCCCTTTTGCGCTGAGACGCGGTTCCAAATCGGGAGAATTCCCAGGCGACAGGGCCTCCCTCGGACTGGCCCCCTTAAGCATCCGAGCGGATCATCCTTACGGCCGGGGGGCTCAAAGGACATTCAGGTTGGCACCAAATCCACACTCTTTCTTTTTTTTCTTTTTTCCACCATTTTGTGTTTGTTCGCCGTGGGTTTCTGTAGGGACCGGAACCGGTAGCTGGCGCCCCTTGGTACACTTACCACACAACAACATTCTCCTCTCAAACAAATAGACTCGACTGGAGAAACAAAACCATGTTGAAGCATAAAATCAGCGCGACTTTTTGTCCCTCCTCCACCCCGTGCCCTGGCCTCCGATCCCCATTTCAACCGGCACCAGATTTCCCACATCGGGGATGCTACGGATAACTCGAGAACATCAGAAGGAAGGCTCTGTCGGCATTTCCTCCTCTTCTGGGGAGAGGCGGGCTTGCTTAGGAGCTTCCCCGGATCCTGGAAACGCCCCGGCTCTGATTTCCCCAAGTGCGGTCCCGTTTTTCCGAGTCCCCGAACCCCGAGTTCTCAAGATTTTTGCTACGCAAACTTCTGACTTCTCCTCGACAAACCTCTGACCTTCCTAAACGGAAAAGCTTCTGGTTTGCGGGAGCTCGCGTCCCACTTCCGGATTCAGCCCCCCCAACGGGCACACATTTCAATCCCACGTCCCCTCTTCCCCGGCTGATTTTATCCTTCGGGTTGCAAAGGAACAGCAGAACGACTCTAACGGAAAAGTAGAGATACACCAACCCAAACCCCAACCCCAAAACGTCCCGCGCCACCCGCCCCGTCAAGACATTTCCAAACAGAAGGCGACGCAAACGGTTCGAAAACAAAGAGTCCGAAACAGAGCACGCCGTTAAAAAAAAGGGGGAAAGAAAAAGAAAACGGAGGGGGAGGGGGGACGAAAAGAAAACACAGCCCCCAAAAACGAGTCAAAAGGAAGGGAGGGGAAGGAAGAAGGTAGCGTTATCACTCACTCTCCAGCTCTGTGTGTTTAGTGCGAGTATGGCAGCTGCGGATATGTAGGTACAAGCAAGCAGGAACAGGGGGGTTTGTGTGTGTGTGTTTTTTTAGGGGATTCTCAATGTTCGGGTGTTTTTTTTTCGTTTTGTTTTTCCATTTAGTCAACAATGTTTTATACAAGTTCAAAGAAGCGCTGTGAGCCAAGCCGATCTTCCTTTCTCTCTCTCTCTCTCTTTCTCCTTCTCCACCTGTCGCCGATCTTGGTCCCCACCAACGTCCCGCTCTCTGTCCGTCCGTCCCGTCCCAGGCGCGAGAGAAATTCCGTAGACATCTTGGTTGGGTGGGTTCCGTTGTCATTGTGTCGAGGTTGGGTTCCGGTTGGTCGCGTCCTCCTCCCCCCGCTGCCCGGCCGCCACGTCCCACCCTCCCCACTCAGATGAAATACTCCTTCTTGTCGTCCCCGCCGGTTTGGCCTCCTTCGGCGTTGATGATGGCCGTGTCCGCGTCTGGGGCGTCGTCCGAGCCTTTGGCCTCGTGGGTCAGGTAGGTACCTGCGTGGAGAGGTCAACACGTGAGGGAGGTTGCTCGGCTTGGAGGAACGCCGGGCAACGGGTTTCAAATTTGCAAAATACAATAAACTTGCTAACATGCAATTTGCAAAAGGCTTATGACGTTCAGCGCTGTCGCGACAGGGTACGACGCACGGATCGACATGAAAAATTCAAGTATGGACGGATAGGTACACAGCGGTGCATCTAGTAGAAACAGCGCCTAGGGTAAGTGTCAGGTAGCCCTCCATACTTTGGTATGGGACATGTAGTAGTAGTTAATTAGCTGCCTGCTTGTAACCGAGGATGGGAACCGGAGACCGTTAGATAAACAAAGCTAGGTACGCAGCAGCCTGAGCTGGGCTCTTTCAAGGTCTCCGGATGTCTATTGCTGGGGGGAAAGAATCTTTTGCTTCTAATGTTTAGTTTCTGCTAATTGCCCTCAGTTCGCTCACCGAAGTCCCGTACAGTGCATCACACTCCTAATAAATAGTGCATTTGTACTGTTACATTTGTGTGTGTGATTACGGTTCCTGACAGTAAGCATGGAAATTGCACCCCTACCTTCTTTACTCTACCTCTCCATTCATGGCTTTTTTGCACCCCCTGACAACAGTGCCCTGGGGATGCACCCCGCTTGCCCCACCCTCGCTATGTCTCTGCATGAATACTCTGGGCACCACCATTCAAGAAGCATATTGACAAGCTGGAACGAGCCCCAAAAGGTGAAGGGTCTGGAAACCACGAAGCCCTACGGGGAGCGGCTTAAGGAGCCAGGTAGATTTAGTCTGTGGAAGAGAAGGTTAAGAGGGGACAGGATAGCCCTGTTTAAATATTTAAAGGGATGTCATGTTGAGGAGGGAGCAGGCTTGTTCTCTACTGCTCCAGAGACCAGGACAAGGAGCAATGGATTCAAGCTGCAGGAAAGGAGATTCCACCTGAACCTCAGGAAGAACTTCCTGACGGTCAGGGCTGTCCGGCAGTGGAATCTGCTGCCTCCATGGAGCGTGGTGGGGTCTCCTTCCTTGGAGGTTTTTAAGCAGAGGCCGGATGGCCATCTGTCGGGAGTGCTTTGAGGGTATTCCTGCATGGTAGGGGGTTGGACTGGATGGCCCGCGTGGTCTCTTCCAACTCTACGTTTCTATGATTCTAGGATTCTATGAATAATAGCACTGTAATAGAGTAGTGTGGAAAGGTCCAGAGACAGAAGGTCCCACACAATAGACAGCGGTAAGGAAAAGTGGGTGGGGTATAAACAAGAAATACAAATTATATCATATATTTGCACAGACTCTACCTTTGTGCCGGATCAGATAATGTCCCAAAACAATGAGCAGGATTAGGAGAAAGAAAACAATGACAGCTACCACTCCCCCAATGACAGCGTGGTAGGGACTTCCAGAATGTGTCACTGGACTAGCATCTGTTGAAAGGGAAAGAGCAGGGAAAGGTTAACAAACAAGCAGGGAAAAAAAACACACAGTTCTCTTTTTGTGGGTTTCAGTGATGTAGACTTGATAGATTGACTGAGACCCAGTAACTTGACTTGGACTCGATTTGGCAATAAATGGCTTAGGAGTGGCTGAGGGAGCTGAGTATGTTTAGGAAGGTTAAGAGGTGACATTATAGCTATGTTTAAATATTCGAAGGGGTGTCATATGGAAGATGGAGCAAGCCTGTTTTCTGCTGCTCCAGAGACTAGGATATGGAGCGATGGCATCAAACTTTAGGAAAAGAGATTCCATCTAAACTTTAGGAAGAATTTCCTGACCGTAAGAGCGGTTCGACAGTGGAACAGGCTGTTGTGGAGTGTGTTGGAGTCTCCTTTTTTTAAACAGAGGGTGGATGGCCATCTGTTGGGAATGCTTTGATGGCGTTTTCCTGCATGGCAGAAGGGGTTGGACTGCATGGCCCTTGTGGCCCAACTCTATGATTCTATGAGAGATATTTAGAATTCCGTGCCAGAGAACTTTACCAAACTGCAAATCACAAAAATCCCCCGATTTGTATAAATGAGGCACGCAGGGTCCACACGTGTTGTGTGAGCCCTACGTTTTTCACCGTTGTTTTATATGATACGGGAAGCTGATGCATGTGAAGTCAGTTTTCGGCTTTAGGCTTTTTGCCCCAACACACAGATGGGTTTGGAATGGATGAGGCAGCAAGAACGAAGGCAGTGAAATTTTGCACAGAGCAGATAAAGGAGCGGGATTAGCGTTCCCCGTTCTGACACGAGGCACGGACAGGAGCTGAGTATTAGCCTATTGTTCTCACTGTTGAGATGAACTGGTTTGTGGTTTAAGCTAGTTTTAATTAACTCTCTGGGTCCCACTCTGGGAGAAAGGCAGCATATAAATACAATCCATACATGCACACTTGCTGTGTCTCTCCAGCATGCAGTTCTCCCTCCACATTTGCAAGTTTGATGTTTGCAAAGTTGACTATACGCAAGGACACGTGCCACCAGCCCCTTTCTCCTCTTCCCACACCAATGCCTTTTGCCCCAGTGCAAAGAAATTGTGCCGGGGCAAAACAGAAAGGATTGGGGGTGGAGGAAAGCTCACCTGAGCCTTTCTTCCCTCCCCTCCGGAGCTCCCTCATTCCCCTTCCCATATAAAGTGGAAGGGGGTGGAGGGAAGCTTGCAGAAGCTTTCCTTTTCCCTCTCCGGATCTCACCTGCCGTTCCTATGCATGATGCCCCAGCACGGAGAACTTCTGCCAAGGCAAAACGGAAAGGAGTGGGGAGGTGGAAGACTCGTGCAAATTCTCCGCACCAGGACAAAATGCATAGGAACGGCAGGGGGAGCTCCGGAGGAGGAAAGAGAGGCTCTTATGAGCCTCCCACCCCCCACCATTCCTTTCCCTTTTGCATGGAAATAAGAAGACTGGAGCCCCGGAAGGGAATTAGAAAAAGAGCGGCATGGGGAGTTATTGCAGTTTTTCCAGTTTCACGAGAGTTCTGTGCCCCAAACCCTTGCAAAAGTGGAGGGACAACTGTAGACCGGACTCTGCAACACCACGTCAGCTGTTAGGGCTTCAGGTATAGTTGTGGACCGCATGCCTGTCATCCAAAGACTAGTCTAGCTAAATACAGAAAACCTCACCCACGGAAGATTGGCCGCCGAGGAACAAACGGGCCACAGCTAGCAGATTGCCGCACGTTTGTTTATTTTGCACAATCGGATTGCAGCCGAATGTGCAATGTACTTAGCAATGGTTGTGCAATTAACACAGCGCTCTGCGTACAAGATAAGTGCACAAGGAAGCATATAAATAAAGCGAACATCATGCGGCTTGGCCATCTGATATCGGATATCAGCTGAAACCATTTTGCCTGATTGGGTGGTTTAATTTTAATTGGTCCAAGATCATTTATCTGATTTTGTTCTACCTGGTGCCTTCTTTGGCTTGATCATTATGATGTTGTTTTAGCTGGGTTTTTTTTTTAATCGGGTTGTGTGTGATTTTAATCCTCTAAAACTGCCCCTGATATCTGCAAGGATGAAAACAATTTAAAAACATTTAGGCAAACGAGTAAAAAGTTAATATCATCTGCTGATGTTATCTTTTCCGAAGCCTTTCGACGCACAGCGTTTGTGCAGCTACCAGTTCCCAAATGTAATAAAAACAATGTACACATATGAATAAACCTGCCTGCTCTTGCCATCAAATTTAGCCTAAAGGCAATTTCAAGGTGAATTTGGGAGCTCCTGTTTGAACAGAAATGTCCGTAGCCATTTTAAGATGTTAAATAAGCATAAAGAGTAGAATTTATCAAGGGTGGTTTCATGCATCTCTAATTCTAGAAATCATTCAAAATTATCAAGCAAGCACATACAGCCCTCTCTCCACATTCATGGGTTTAACCTTTGCGAATTTGATTATTTGCAAGGCATGTGCTTGCCTCCCCACCATTTTCCTCCTCCCGTGCGTTTTTATTCCTCACCCCAGGCCTGCAAGGCTTGTGCTTAAAATGAACATTATTTTTCTTTTGGGGGAGCAGAGCCCTCCTGCCACTGCTGCAGGCACGTCCTCTCTGCCATGCGGTTGCACATTCCACTGTGTAATGGCTGCTGAGTGGTCAGGTCCTCTCTTTGCTCCTACCCCTCCTTTCTCAAGATGGCAACCGGAAGTAGCTAGAACCCCAGAACTCTGCTCTTCTGTGTCTGAGGGGAACGTATTGGTAAGCCTTGTCTTTTTAATTCCCCGCGGGAATACTAGGGCCAGAGGCAAAGGAATGGGAGGGGGACAGTTCTGGAGAGGAACGGGAGGAGATCAGCAAGGGTGAGTTATTTGCGGTTTTTCCATTTCACAAGGGTTCTGTGCCCCAAACCGTCGCAAACGTAGAGGGGCTTCTGTATAGCTAAAACACCAGAGAACCTCATGTCTGTCCAAGCAGGCATTGCTCTCTCAAGAGAGGATCTCTGATACAAACATCTCTTGAATATTGCAACACTGTAAGGCGAACTCTGGCACATTCTGCTAAGATTGTAAAGCATCAAATCTGCTTTGCAGCTTATCTAAAGACCAGGTGATGCAGAACAACCTTTGTGATAGACCAGGTCTTCCCTCCAACGCTTACCATTAACATCCAGGTTATAGCGTGCCGTGGAAATGCCCATGATGTTTAACGCGTAGCAGATGTAGGTTCCACTGTCGCTCTTGTTCAAGTTGGGGAAGATGAGGACATTATCTTGGGCCTCTGGCAGGGGGGCTTCGGCACCCTCTTTCTCCCACTTGTAATTGTGTGGACTGTTAGGGAAGGAAGAGATTGCAAGTTAATAAAGGCAGAGACGACAGGAAGTACAGACGGCACATGCATTTTTTGGAAATCCTCATGCACTATTGTACCCGAAGCTCCTCTATGCATGGTTTTGCTATTTCAATATTCTCATTATTTCAGCAATGTTACTTCCAAGGGCCTTGGAGGGTTGAGGACATTTTTAATAACGAGTGCTGTATCACTCTCACAAAGTAATAGCTAACAAGTTAATGCCTTGGACCAAAGAGACACTGTAATGATTTAAGGGTTGGATTAGAATACTGGCAGACCAGGGTTCAAATCCCACTCAGCCATGGAAACCCAATGGTTGACCTCGGGCAAGTCACATTCTCTCAACCTCAGAGGAAGACACCTGCCAGCAGGGCTGGGCAACTGTGAAATGAACAGGTTTTAGCTCAACATCATGGCCCAAAGTCGAACATTTAGGTAACGAAATCAACAGAAAGCGCACTCCAAGGGTGACTAGAAATCTGATTTTCCAGTTTGGACTTCTGAGTTTAGTGGTTGATTTTCAGCCAATTTCTTCTCCATTTTGTAAGCTTCCAGGGCAGTGCTTGGGTGGCTGTACTGGGCAATTATTTGGTGGAAAAGATGGGGTTCTAGGAGATTTGGAGAACGCAGAGGGTCACAAGAGAGGGACAGGGTTCTCCCCTACTCATGGCTTCCCCCAGCCACCATAGGGACTGGAGACTGCTGGGATCTGGAGTCCAATAGAAGTCTGGTCAAAGGAGAGAAATGACTTACATTGGGTTGCCTTGTCCATAACAACGGAGCTCCAGGTTATCCCCTTCTCGTGGATGCTCGGGGTTTGGCTCAATTTTAGCTGTCGGCTTATCTGGAAACAAGGAGAAGGGATAAGAAGAAAAAAAATACTTAAGACAACGACCATATCCACGAGCAGCCGTGGGGCTCACCATCAGATTTACAGTTGATTTTGACTCCCAATGGCCTCACAACTGCAACAACTAAAAAGTAATTGTACCTATCCACAAATTAGATTGCTAAAGCAAAGAACGTGGGAGGGAGGGAGGGAGCAGATTTTTGTGGAAACACTTTATTCTGGAGATGATCGCAAACTCCTGGCTTGGGTATGTGCCCAAACATATCCCGTCCCTTACTTCCCAGAGTTATGTCTGCCCTCCTGTGCCATTATTTTGCACTTGGTTCCAGTTGGTGGGCCTCGGGGGTCTAATAAAAACAAATCAAACACACAAAAACAAAGTAGGTCCCATAAGCTTGACATCGACTTGGTTACGGACGCCGTAAGGATTTTGCATTCAAAACATCTCCTCTACCCACTGCTTGGTGGGCTCTCTGTTAAGTTTCAGCATCACCACGCAGGTCTAACCCCTGCCTCACCCCTTCGCCCCCAGTCACGTACAAAACACTGCTATCTGTTGGGAAGTCGATTTATCCGAGTTCTGCAGAGAGGCGTGATCGACGGTACAGGTGACCTCGGCGCCGTCATCCTCTCTCCCGACGGGAAATTCGACGCGGCTGGTGACGGTGAACGTTTTCCCATTGGCATCTTCTTCCACCTCCGAAGGCTCACCTGTTTGGGAAGGAGGGGAGAGAAACAAAATGAGAAATCAGTGTGTCTGGGGGACTTTCCGCACTACGCTGTGATGGTGCTATTATTCCACTTTCAACATCCTTTGGGATCCTGGAGTTTGCAGTTTAGGGAGGGGTGCTTAGGATTCTCAGCCAGAGAGGCGTCTGTAAACTACAAACCCCAGAATTCCACAGGATGGTGAAAGTGGAATAATAGCACTATAACACCGTAGTGCGGAAACACCCTTAGAGACTGTAGCAATGAGCACAGGGGATATAGGATAGTTTGGATTTGAGGATCTTCATGAGGTATCCTTCAGGGCTCAAGGCCACAAAATATTACGGATGGTTTTGCTGATACATCAAGATGTGGTCACCTGGAGACAGTTTTCCGTTAATTAATATCCCGTCTCTTAACTAAATGATAGACAAACCAATTCAGTGGTTTTATAACATCTCCCTCAATCCTTAGAGTAAAAGAACCCCCCTTTACCATTTACGCTTTGGATTCCTTATGGCCGTTTCTGCACCACACTGCTATAGTGCTATGATTCCCCTTTCAACCTCCCGTGGAATTCTGGGGTTTGTAGTTTCCTGAGGCCAAAGAGCTCTCTGGCTGAGAATCCTAAACGCCCCTCCTTAAACTGCAAACCCCAGCATTCTATAGGATGTTGAAAGTGGAATAACAGCACTGTAACAGTATAGTGCGGAAACGGCCCATGTCTTGGGTTCATCAGAATGCAAGCTTTATTTTCAGTTGTTTCATTGTTTGAGACTGTTTTAAAGATGAATCTACTGCCCGTAAACCCCACACCAAGATCTGGGGCTTAGAAATAATGGAGAGGGAACACCAGGTTTAGTGTGAGACCTTGGGCAATCAGGTAGGTAGCTACTAATTGGCTTGGGTACTAATGTTTATTACAAGCGATGGAACTCCTTGCCACTAGATACAGTGGTGGCTGCCAGATTAGTTAGCTTTTCAAATGAGAGAAGGCAAATCCTCAGAAATTAAACCCATAGCGCAGCCACCATTTTCACCGAGAGTGTATCTCGGCGTGCCAGATATTTGGGGCCACGAGTGGAAGCGTTGCCTTTTTTCCCCCCTGCCTTGGTGTTCTATTTCTCCTTGCCAAGTCAAAAAAGAACGCCTTGCCACTTACTCGCCAGTGCCTTGCCACCCTTATGCCACCGGAGCTCTGCAGCCGGCTTGCTCCCCGACGAGACGCAGGTCAGCTTCGCCTGGTCGCCTTCTTTCAGAGGAGCCGAGTAGCCAAAGATCTGAGGTTTTTGTGGGATTCCTGCGAGAAGCAAAAGACACCCTGAGACTAAGGACTAGTCACTTGCTTGAAGACTCTGTAGCTGTAACTATGATCCCGAAACAGCGGAAGTGGCCGGGAGACTTTCTAATCTCTACATCGCACAGTCCCGCTGGACTTCCTTGGGTTTTGAAGTTTGGCTCAGAGATGCAAGGGGGACAATAATAGGATCAGGCAAGGACAAATGCTCAAAAACACTGCAGCGTATGGCTTACTGACAAACGCGTTCAGTTCCCTTTCTTGCTTTTACAACTGATAACACCAAAGTGGCTTTTCTGAGGTTTTTGGATTTCAAAGCCAAGGAAGCTCCTTCGAGCAAGTCCGGTCCTAAGGGACAACGAGAGGATCTGCAGAGATTCTTCCATTCGGGATCCTTAAAAATCCCTAGCCCCCCCAATGCTATTTTTGTAAACAAATCGACCTGGAAGCACACAAATCATTCTATTTCCTCATCTTCTATGTCTTCCGCTGGAGTGTTTTGAGTGTCCTTCATTTTGTCATTGCTGTTATTTTAGAGTTTCCGGGAATACTCAGAACGTAAAACCGAGGAAGAGGGACACTCGAGGTGACACAACAGGATAAAACCATCCTTGTTTTGGCACCATTTAGCCGTACATTTGCTCTTCTCCGACCGAGAAGGATTGAAACGGCTCCAAATTTGCTGGCTGGAGGACTACCCCCAAACCCATCATTCTCCGCCTGCCTCTCTCCTACCTTTCCTCCTTCCATTCTTGGGAATCAGGTGTATTCTGGTTTTTATCCTCCGCTTAAGATTTGCGTTTCCATGCTGGAGAAAGGCAGACCTCTCGAGATGGATTTTAGACGCTGCCTTTGTTCGCTCCTGGCTAATGTAGTCCACCTGATGTGTGAATATCCCCCCATAATGTGGACTGTTGCACTATGTTCCTTTTATGCGGGGAGGAACAGAGCAGGGCCTGCGTGTTAAGTGGTGTGCTTTGAATGCGTAGAAACCGTTGCCCTTGAAGCAATGCATCCGTAAAAAAAAAAACCTTTTTGTGTGTGTGTGTGTGCATTCGCACTCCTTCCATTACGTGTTCATGATTTTGACCGTTCGATTGTGCAAACGGGGAATTATAAGAATGTCTGCAGGGAATCGTTCCCGAGCTGATAATGATGTCCAAGATGCTGGTAGGGAAAGGGGTGGGAGATATGTTTTATTTTCCTTTATTTTCCTTTCTTACTGTGTGCAATAGGGATTGTTGCTGGAAAACGTGAATGTGCCTTTAAAGAAGTGTTTTGTGCAACCCCCTTCATTCTGCAGCTGTTTGTCATCTTTGTCATTTGTCTTTGTGAATGTGGAGCTGCAATGGGAATACGTTTCATTGTGGGACTAATTAATTAACTATTTAACTAACTAACTAACTAATTAGTTAATTCAGCCTCCTTAAGTCCAAAGACTGAGAAAAAGGCAAGACATTGATTGATTGATTGATTGATTGATTGATTGATTGATATGTCTTGCCTTTTCCTCAGTCCTGGGACTTTGGGAGGCTTACAGAAGTTAGAATGTAGAAAGGAAAAAGGTGGGGGGGGGGAAATCAAAATTAATATGGCAGCACCTTTAAGACTAACTGGCTTTCATTTTTGCAGAAAGAGTAAAGACTCTTCCTGTTTTGCTGTGTGGAGGATCAAGACAGATGGCTGTCATTGCATTTTTTCCCTTGCTTCTGAGACAAAATCGCTTAGTTCTCCTATTTCAGCAATCAGACAGAGTTGGAGCCTGAGCGCGGGGGGCGGGGCTTTAAAGTGGGCGGGGCCCGCACGAGAGAGAGGGCGGGGCATGCCTGCCGCAGTGGGCGGGTCACAGATTCCCGTCCCTCGTGCTGCAGTTTGGGCATCTATGGCGGCCGGCGCTCCTGCCCACGTTCTCCGCTGCCACCGCTTCCTCCCTTCCGGTTTCCTGGCTCACCCAGCACGGTGACAATGGCCTTCGCGGTCCTCACGGGCATCGTGAATATGGAGCAAGTGTACTCCCCTTCATCCGCCAGGGTCGCATTGTCGATGCTGATGGTCAGCTCGTTGGGCGTCGACTTCTCCAACTGGATCCGAAGGTCCCGTAACGCTGGCGCGCCGGAGGAAAAAAACAGAATTAAAAGAACGACAGGGAAAAATACACCTGTCTGTGAATCCGTTACAGGCATCTCACGTTATAGTTTCTTTTTAGAACTTCTTTCCTAATTCCAAGCAAGAAAAACAACACGATCCAAACGTACCAAGCCAAACGACAAAGAAACAACTACAAAAAGATCCACACAATCATTCACAAACATCTACGGATATCTAACACAGATACGAACAAAACGTAACCGATTCCCGCCCGGGGTTGCAAACAGTTCGTATTACTTAAACGTTTACACTTGTTAAGTCATACGTTTTGTCCCATAATTATCAACGCTTGCTTACCGCTTCTCATTTTTATTATTTACTTATTTAATTTTTCAAGTTCATAATTCATTGCTAGCTAGTTCGAGATTACTTTATCCTAATGATCCGTCCTCGAAAGACAAGAATCATCTACATAAGGAAGGCAGTTTTCAAGAACAAACAGACTGCATCTTCTAACTCTGCTTTCACACCTCTCATTTAGTAATATAATTTAGTAATAAAATTTAGTAAACGTTTCTATTTAAGCAGGCTGTTATGTGAGCCGGAGAGTTTTATTTATTTATTTATTAACCTGCTTTTACAATTGCTACAGGTTTGTATAGTTTTACATGTTTTTAATGTTTTTAATTGGGTTAAAAACTTGGGTCCCATTCCACTGATTTAGTGCTATTATTCCACTTAGAAGATCCTATGGAGTCCTGGAGTTTGCAGTTTAGAGAGAGGTCTCTAGAATTCTCAACCAGAGAGCTCTTGGGCCTCAGGAAACTACAAATCCCAGGATTCCACAGGAGGTTGAAAGTGGAATAATAGCACTATAACAGTGTAATGCAGAAACGGCCCGAGATTTGGAGGCGACCTATTCTAGTGACAATCCGTGACAAAGGATGACGTTAAAGACCTGCTTGGTGCCATGCATTTTTTTTTTGGTGACTTCCTAGTAGGACTACCAGAAAGCAATCTATGCAGTCCTGGCAGAGTTTTGAAATTTTGGCTAGCGCAAAATACGAAGCAAACTGCAGGGCAGTCAAAGATGTGTTGCATTTCTCTAGAAATTTCAGTCAGCGCTTAAAAATCTAAATCAGTTCGCGTACCAGTTAGCATATGCAAATTTTATGTAAATTTGCATTTAATTTCCGCCATTTCCCTTGCTCTTGGATGGTTATCTGTGAGTGGCCACCCTAGGGATGCTTCTTATCCTTTTGTCGCCGGTAAAGTGTGTTTTTGCCCTGGTGAATTGGGATGGGCGGGATGCCTTGCGAAATAAATAAATAAATCAAATAAAAAGTCTGGGTTTACTACAGACAGGACATATGCTTTTCAGTCTGCCAGTGTGACATCTTGAGCAGGCATCGGATTTTGAGGTGAGGGTAAAAGATGAGAGGCATTTGGATCTCGTCCCAAAAATGTCAACAGGGACCAGATTTAACATTGGGTTCAGGAAAGGCAACAAAACCAACAGCCTGATTTTTTTTTTTTTTAAAATAGCTTGGTTTGTAGAGCTTAACTGCAAATAGAATCAGAGGACTGGCAAACAGGAACGGGTCCAGAGGAGGGCAAACAAAATGGTAGAAGGTCCAGAACCCTTGCCCTTAGGGAGCTGGGGATGTTTAGCTTGGAGAAGAGAAGGTTAAGAGGCAACATGATAGCCACGTTTAAATATTGGCAGGGATGCCATGTTGAAGATGGCACAAGCTTGTTTTATGTTGCTCCAGAGACCAGGACAAGGAGCAATGGCTTCAAACTACAGGAAAAGAGATTCCATCTAAACATTAGGAAGAACCTCTCAACGGCAAGAGCAATTTGGCGTTGGAATACGCTCCCTGGGAACGTGGTGGAGTCTCCTCCTTTGGAGGTTTTTAAACAGAGGCCGGAGGGCCATTGTGTCTTCCTGCACGGCAGAAGGGGTTGGATTCCACGGCCACTGAGGTCTCTTCCAACTCTATGGTTCTATGATTTGCTTATTGTGTTATTACTCGATTGTGTTGGCTGCCGTGCCGCTACACACCACTTTGGGGCAGAGGGGCTTTCACCGGCAAGGGGGCTGAGAAATAGCATCAGTATATCACGATCCATTAATACCAGCTGCCAGCGACCGCACCAGTCCCCTCTCTGCCAGCTCAAGAAAAACGGAGTCAGGCTCCGTACCTCTTTTCTCCCCGAAGTAGAGCGTCTGTTGGGCAGGGTTGGACCACTGGAGCGAGGAATCGTCTGGGTCTTCCACCTCGCAACGCAGGATCACCTTGGAGCCCGCCACTACTATTTCATCCGTCGTCGTAGGTTGGGACGCTGCAGAGAGTTTAAAAAAAAAAAAAGTTTGGGCTGTTAGAAATCCAGGTGAGATTTGCATCTGGAAATGAATTTTTCCGAAACTCGTTAGCTGCAATTCCAGGGCCCCCCACTGTAGTAGCTACCCTTTAAAACAACTCGTCACTTTCTTTCTTTGCAAATCTAAACTTTTTGGAAGCTGCCTTGGATCCCCCTTTGGGAGAAAAGGCGGCATATAAATTCAATAATTATTTTTTAAAAATCTAACTAAATACTTGCTTTTGTAAGTACCTTTTTTAAGAACCGAGAAACCCACTAGCATACCTAAGGAGTAAGGTTACCATCCTTTAACTAATCAACTAAAAACAGTAAGTTGCAACCATTGACTTAGGGCTTTTCTGTACCACACTGTTATGGTGCTATTATTCCACTTTCAGCACCCTGTGGAATTCTGGGGTTTGTAGTTTCCTGAGGCCAAAGGGTTCTCTGGCTGAGATGCCCCTCCCTAAACTGCAAACCCCAGGATTCCATCGGGAGTCGGAAGTGGAATAATAGCACTATAGCAATGTAGTGCGGAAATGCCCTTAGTTATACACGAGTGACTGCAAAAGTTTATTGAACTACGAGTCATCCATGATTTACAATGCATCACTTCCAAGATCTAGGTTACTTCCAGGATTTCACAAGCTTAACCGTATTTATTTATTATATTTGTATGCTGCCTTTCTCCTGGAATGGGACTTGCACCTCAGACTCCATGGGGAGGGTGGGCTCACATGATGGAATGGCTCATCTATACAAATGTAAGCTTCCCTGCATGTAGAAAAACAGCCTATCAGGCAAATATGCACTCTCACATGCTAGGTTTCTACGCAAAGGGAAATGAAAGTGTGTGATGCTCCTAAGACCATCCAGCGGTTTTCCATGACTGAGCTAGGAACTGAAGCTTGGTCTCGGTCCTCAGTTCAGTACTCAAATCACTACACCAACTGGGCTTTGTTGGGGCCAAAATACCCTCAAGGCACCAGATCTCATCTGATCGTGGAAGCTAAGCATGTTCAGCTCTGGTTAGTACTTGGATGGGAGTCCGCTGACAAATACCAGGTGCTGTAAGCTATATTTCAGAGGAAGGAACTGGCAAAACCAGCTCAAAACACTATACTATGCTGGCTGTATAACACTTGTTAGTATGGTGCAGAAGGACACACTTGTTGTCTAGGACTGATGGGGTCCAGTCGCGTAGGGACGGGGGGGCAACGGGGGCAGTCTGCCTCAGGTGGCAATTTTTTGGGGGGCTGTCCCAGCTTGTAGTGGCCACGCCCCGCATGCTGTGGCCCTGCCCGCTCGCACTGAAGCCCCGCCCCATGTACCATGGCCACTCCCCCATGTACCATAGCCCCACCCCTTGTGCCATAGCCCCACCCCTGCCTGCCCCCCCACGCACTCCAAGCTCCGCCACTGATGGGGTCCCAAGCGCCTAAGTTTGGGCCTTTCCACACTACCCTGTTACAGTGTTATGATTCCACTTTCAACCTCCTATGGAATCCCGGGGTTTGCCATTTAGGGGACAGGGCCTTTAGAGCTCTCAGCCGGAGAGCTCTTTGGCCTCAGCAAACTACAAACCCCAGAATTCCACAGGAGGTTGAAAGTGGAACCATAGCACTGTAACAGGGTAGTGCAGAAAGGCTCTTTAAGACATCCTCCGTCAATAACTGGTTCTGGTTGGCTCCGGGTGGATTGGCTCTGCGGAGAGCAATGCCATCCATTTTGTGCAGCTATCCCTATTCTTCAAATTGCTCATTTCCCCTGTTTGACACCAGAGCGAGACAGGGGGTACGGTGGGAGAACAGTTTGCAAGGTTCTGCAGCTGGACACGCAGTATTCACACAGACATCGGCCCTCCCTCGTGTCCAGAGACCCGAGCGCAGAAGAGCCAAGCGGCATCCCTGCAGCACTTTAAGAAAGCACAGACGCCCCCCAACTCGACCTTGCCCGCTCTGTGATCATCACCAGCCAAACATTAAAAAGGCACTTTCGTCCCCGATCCCCTGCCGTTCTCCGAGCCAAAGAATCCCTCCCTTTCTCAAGCTGTTGACTTCATTGACTTCGCTGCCCGTGGGCGTCTCTCCACTAAGCACATTCCGTCCCGCCTTGTTAGCCCCGGGGACAAGGAGGGGGGTCGCGGCCCCAAGTGCCTCCCCTCCTCTGCTTGCCCGGTCGACTTGAAGGGAGAAGTGGCTGGGAGGAAAAGAAAAAGGCCTTTTGGCAGAGATCCTTGCTGGAGATCCTCGGCTGGTAAACGCTCCCTTCTCCTGGTCGGACAAGCAACCCCTTGTCTAGGCGAGGCTGCCCCCGCGACGGAAAGCATGCACACTTGTTGAGAGTCAGCACAATGCCTTGTACTTGCACCAAAACGCTCCATATGACAAGGCGAAATGGCTAAGGAATGTGCCGGAGTGGGTGCTTTGATGCTTCCTCCCCAACTAAAAATTCATAAGAACACAAGAAGGACCCTGCACAGAAAGCCGAAGGCCCGTCAAGCTCCGCGTCCCGCTTCTGACAGCGGCTACCTCCACAATCCCAGGAAACCTGTAAGCGGAGTTTATGGGGAAAGGTTTTCACCTGCAGTTACAGTGCCATTATTCCACTTCCAACCTCCTATGGAATCCCAGGATTTGCAGTTTACGGAGCAGCCTTTAGGATTCTGAGCTAGAGAGCTCTTCGGCCTCAGGAAACTAAAAACTCCAGAATTCCACAGAAGGCTGAAAGTGGAATAATAGGACTTCCCTTCCTGGACAGTAAAACCACAGCGTCGAGTTGTAGAGCTAGTGTTTGGAACCAGCTATTTTCCCAGCCGGAGACTTTATAACACCCCTTCAGCAGCGGGCGGAGGTGTGTTCCCCCTGGGTTTATAGGGGAGGGAATTGTATGCCAACCGAGCAAAGGTGCTCCAACCCTCAAGTGCAGACTGGGACCTTCGTTGTTTCTTCTATTGGCATAACTAGGGGTAGGGACTTTTAAGGATGTTGCACAAGGAGCTTTCTAGGACATCCTTGGGCAGCGACTTTCCCTAGCTACATACTGACAGTTGTAAGGTGCCCAAATGTAGCTCTATCCCCTAACTGGGTTTTTGGAGCAGAACCTCTTTGGCTTCCATTGTGCACCTAGGAAATGAAGGAGCCTTTGGTCCCCAGCATAAGTTGACTGGAGTTTTATGCTCTACCTGCACGCTAATAAAATCTGGTTACAGGTCACACGTCTTTTGGGTTGTATTCAGTGCAGATTTCGGTTTGATTCCCATATTCCTAACATTTAGCCAGTTCTTTGGCTGGTGGGAGGAGGCAGCAACTGCAACAGATGAGAGCAAAAACAGCCCGTGCTCGAAGCCACAACTCAGTCTCCCGTCCACCGAATCCTCACCCAAACAGAACCCAGCCTCGCTCTACTTTCTGCTGTCTAATCTCATCCATTTTTCCTCTGTTCTGTGGTTGCCATGGAAAAGAATTGATCTTCCTATCATCTTCAGAACAAAAACCGAACGCTCTTCCAATGTCCGTTGCCCCTTGGCTGTCAGTCTTCTCGACTCAGAATAAGACAGCTTGTGCAATGAATCTGGGTCAAGAAAAAAGCAAGCAGACAAAGTCCTGGATGCACTGTGGGGTGAAATTCAACCGACTGCTAACAGACAGCAAGGCTAGAACCCTGCTGGTGACATATGCCAGCAGAAATATGAATTTTAACAGGGAGAGATGTTGGGTATTACACTTAGGAAGAAAGAATGAAATGAACAGATATAGAATAGAATAGATGAACAGATATAGAATAGGAGGCTTGAAAACCGTACGTGTGAAAGGGATCTAGGGGTCTTAGTGGACCACAAGCTGAACAAGAGCCAGTAGTGTGATGTGGCAGCTAAAAAAGCCAATTCAATTCTAGGCTGCCTCACTAGGAGTATACTGTTGAGATCAAGGGAAGTAATAGTACCACTCTATTCCGCTTTGGTTAGACTTCACCTGGAATACTGGGTCCAGTTTTGGGCACCACAATTCAAGAAGGATATGGACAAGCTGGAATGTGTCCAGAGGAGGGCAGCCAAAATGGTGAAGGGTCTGGAAACCTTGGAGCCCTATGAGGAGCGGCTGAAGGAGCTGGGTGTGTTTAGCCTGATGAAAAGAAGGTTATCCCAACGCTAACGAAAGTGGAGGGCTCATTGCAGTCTGTCTGTGGTTTCTGAACTCCTCACTGTGGTCCAAACAAATGCTACCCATTGGGAACGAAAGGCAATTTGCACCGTTAAAATCATTTCAAATACAGAATTTGAAATAAATCTATGCTTTGTTTTCCCTATATGATTAAATTTGGTCCCCTGCCTCTGGCGGATTTTGTGTCTGGAACGAGGAGGAGGTTTTTAAAATGAACAGGGGCAATGTTAGCCAAGAAAAAAAGAAATCTAACTTTTCCCTTTATCTGGCTCGTGAGACTTTTCCACTCAGGAGCCAAACACAAGCATTTCAGTTGTCTTAAGAACTAGGAATCTAAACCAATTTGTGCCTCCAATACGGGATTCCATAGCTGCAGAACACAATGTACACAAGTGCTTGCGCTTATTCTGGGATTCATTAAAGCTAGCGAAGAAGAGCCAAGCGACATTCCTGCAGGGTTTACAAACACACCCTCAGAAACACACACACACATATCCAACAATGATTGCTCGCCTCTCACCAACAGCATCACATTAAAAATAAATGTTCATCTCTGTCCTCTTTCTTCTGTCCTAGATTAATACTCAAAGCAGACAAAACTGTCTTTTAGCTTTTGTAGCATGGTTTGCATTCATTCTCAGCTCGTTCTGTCCGGTCTCTGCCTTATTTTGTGATTCCTTTTCTAAAGTCCACGCAAACACACAGGTGTGTTTTCATCGTGCATTTTTGTAAGCACAGGCATTCATATCTATTTGGGGATCCAATTTCCCCTAATAGATGGCTTCTTTGCCAGCCATTTCCGTCTTTGCAAGCCAGTTTTTCCCCCCGAGGTGCCCGTTTTTATCGGAGAACCGTGCCGCAAAACTCAGAGAGGTGTGAAAAACAAAGGGAAAACAAAATCAAAGTGTTCCACTCCACATATTAGTTTGGGAACTGCAAATTAAATTGCTTCATATTAAAATGCAAACCAGACAGATCTAGCCTCCTTTCCTCATTACAACTAGAGTCTGTGAAGAATTTTATATCAGTTTGGGTTCTTTATGGGATACATGGGGGAGAAAGCAGACGGACAGATTTGCCCAAGCCTAAATACAGCCCGCGGTCTCCAACCGCATGATTTGCATAGCTGTGCATCTATTGCCTTAGCGCTACCTCTTCATTTGCATCTCCCCGCCCCACGTTTTTTTCTTCTCGGCGCAACGGGATCACGACCTACACTGCAAACCAACCGCTGATAAAAATCTGCAACACTAATAGCATCCCCTGAGGGCCGGTCCTTATGTACAGGAAACAAAATAGTACACTCGGGGACAGCGGGTATCAGTGGTCCGCAAAGAAACCCTGGGTTGCAAAAGTTACAAAAAGGAAAAAAAATTGGCAAAACCAACTGACAAAGGATTGAGTCTGCTCGGCGAGTGGCCACCCACAGAAGTTTGCCGACTGTTGTGGGGAGCACTTGGTGCGTATTCGCGCGCACACCCACTACCGAGTACTTTGGAAGAAACGAGGGCTGCCTGCTTTGCACAGAAGTTCGTTTCATCCCCTTTCAAAGCCCTCGAAGTCTGCGGCATCTAAGTCTTCCTTGAGCTTTGACCAGAACGCCCCATCAGCCCGCCGCTCGCCTTGCACTAGCCAGCCCTGCACGCCTGCCAATTAAAACCACATTCCCGGCGTGCGGCACACACACTGGCCAGGCAGCGAGAAGCCCCATAATGAGCATCTCTTTCACCGAACGTGCTCACGCCTTGCCGCACTCTCCCCTCGCCTTCCCTCTTGACGGGTTTCAATAAAGACAATATGACCAACCGTCTCACTCTCTTTCCTCCCCCAGCATGAAGGGAGAAAATATTCAGTTTCCTTTAGAAGACGGAGAGGAGCCAACAGCTCAGATAAGAGAAGTGAGTCAACAGCAGTGGATCAGCAGCCGTGGCCATGGGTGCCTGTTGCAAATTTGTAAGAAAATTGACAGTAATGTACAATCCTCGTGGTTGTCTCGCCATACCGTACCTGTATGTGAAGTGAACCGGTTGTGAGCCTTTGGAAGGCACCTGCTACAAATTGCAAAGGCCTCCGGCTCATCGTACCTGCAGACGAAGCGAACCGGTTGTGAGTTTTTGGAGAGCACCTGCCGTGAATTGGAAAGGCCTCCAGGTCAGTCTCTAGCATTTCTGGTGAAGAAGATACCTGGGGAGCTGCAGGTGGACACCTAGCGCTGGTGATGAGCTACAAAGCCCTGGATGACTGGGACCAAGGCTGTCCAAGATTGTCTGAAAGACCATTATTTCCCTCTTAGGGAGCTAGGAATATTTAGCCTGATGAAAAGAAGGTTAAGAGGTGACCCAATAGCCTAAGACACTCCTCAAGGAGCTTCATGGTTTCCAGATTCTTCACCATTTTGGTCACCCTCCAACAGCTTGAAATATTGGATGTCACGTTGAAGATGGAGCCAGCTGGTTTACTGCTGCTCAAGAGACTAGGCCACGGAGCAATGGATTCAAACTTCAGGAAAAGCAATTCCATCTAAACATTAGGAAGAACTTCCTGATGGTAAGAGTCATTTGACAATGGAATATGCTGCCTTGAAGTGTGGTGGAGTCTCCTTCTTGGAAGGTTTTTAAACAGAGGCTGGATGGCCATTTGCTGGGGAAGCTTTGAGTGCGTATTCCTCCACGGCAGGAATTCGACAGCCCTTGCGGTCTCTCCCAACTCCATGATTCTCAGCCCACAGTGCACGTATATAAATGGTGCAATGATCTTTCTAAAACTCAGAGCAAAAAAACATTAATGCCCTTATTTAAACCAGCCGTCTCAAATAAAAGTCGCTTCATTCTGAATTTAAAGTGGTGGGGAGGGTGCCAGTGTTTCTTTTTCAAATACACTGTCTGATTTTGAAGGCCAAATGGAAAATGAGCCTCGCTTCTGGGACGGGAAAGATTTATAAGCGGGCTTTAGGAGCAAGGACTGGCCGACAGATACTTGGGAAGCGAGAAGGAGATAGGACGGAGAAGGCGCAAGCATGGGGTGAAGCCGGCTGCGATCAATGGCACAAAGGAGAGGCAAATCGATATAAAAGGGAGCTGTCGCGGAGAGAGGTAGAAAAATACCCCCAGAGGGAGAAAAGAAGCCAGCGAACGAGAGGGAGGCTACGTCAGACGTGAAAACAGAAGGAGAAACAATGACAAGGGCTATATTTTCGTGAAGGCAGCCAAGGAAGTCCCACCGGTTGATGGGCTGAAACGGTGGCCGAATACAATTTGTACTGCTGTTATTCTTCACTATAGCAATGGAACGCAACCAAGCACGGAGGAGGAATAAAACAAAAACAAAAACAGGTCTGCTGAAAGGCAAGATATTTTTCAAAAGATGGACACACTCTCATCTGAAAAATGACACACGGAGAAGCTGTTTCTAAACTTTCGGGAACAAGAAAATCCGACCGAGCGGAAATTAGGCCATTTCCGCACTAGACTGTTGTCGTGCTATCATTCCACTTTCATCCTCCTATGGAATCCTGGGACTTGCCGTTTAGGGAGAGGTATTTAGGACTCTCAGCCAGAGAGCTCTTGGGCCTCAGGAAACTACACACCCCAGAATTCCACAGGAGGTTGAAAGTGGAATCATAGCACTAGAACAGCATAGTGTGGAAACGTCCTCAGTCACTCATCCTTTGTTGTTTCCCTGCATCTATTTCAGATTGCAGATCCCTCAGGGTAGCGTCTCTGACGTCTATACTTGGTAAATCACCAAGTACATAGATTATGCAATATATAAAAAAAATACAAATAAATTATCTTTTCATTTTTAATGCATTTTTTTTTAAAAAAAACACAAAACCATGTGCATGTTTCATCCTCTCTATGTGCTTTCAGTGTGCTATTCCCCTGACAATATCACTCAAAGTCCTCTTTTCTTTACAGGAAAACAGGCTCCTAGATGAGACTCAAGCTGGTCAAAAACCCACTCATCCGTTTTCCTCCCAGTTACAACGGTCCTCAGAGATTCCGCTCAGGCGCCTCTGAAATCAATACCGTTGGCCTTCCCCCTTTGCTGGGGTTAGGGGCACAGGACCCCCGCGGACGTGGCAAAACGGCAAATATCAAGATGGGTGCGTATTTGTGGGAAGGGGGCCGAGGCGCGGCGGGGAGAACGGGCACCCAGGATCCAAACCAGGTCAGGGAAAGGAGAGAGAAAGGGGGTGGGTCGGCACGGGGCCCCCAGATTTCTTCTCTCTCATCCTCCTCCTTCCTTGGGAGAGGATTTGTGGTGCTGAGAAATTGGTCTGTGAGCCGTCCGTAACTGGACAGGCAGCGGCTGCTGGAGGAGGAATCATAAAATCATAGAAGCATAGAGCCAGAAGAGACCCCAGGGGCCATCCAGTCCAACCCCCTTTCCGCCATGCAGGAACCCACATCAAAGCACTCCTGACAGATGGCCCTCCAGCCTCTGCTTAAAAAATTCCAAACAAGGAGACTTCATCTTCCACTGCTGCACCGCTCTGACCGTCAGGAAGTTCTTCCCGAGGTTCAGGTGGAATCTCCTTTCCCGCAGCTTGAATCCATTGCTCCTCGTCCTGGTCTCTGGAGCAGCAGAAAACAAGCCTGCTCCCTCCTCGACATGACATCCCTTCAACTATTTAAAGATGGCTATCATGTCCCCTCTTAACCTCCTCTTCTGCAGACTAAATATCCCCAGCTCCCTAAGCCGCTCCTCACAGGCTTCCAGACCCTCCACCTTTTTGGTTGCCCTCTTCTGGACGCACTCCAGCTTGTCTTCTTGATCTGAGGTGCCCAGAACTGGACACACTATTCCAAATGAGGTCTAACCAATGCTGAATAGAGTGGTACCGTTGCCGTCCTCGATCCAGACACCATACTCCTGTTGAGGCAACCAAGAATCGTGTTGGCTTTCTTGGCTGCTGCATCACACTGCTGACTCATGTTCAGCTTGTGGTCCACCAAGTCTCCTAGATCCCTTTCACACATACTGTTATCCAGCCACGTTATCCAGCCGCTCTGGAGGAGGACCAGAGGTGGGTTTTTAAAGGGCTGCGCAGCCTGATCGGAGCTGCCAAGAGGGAAGGTTCCCCCAAAATGAAGCACCTGAGATGGAAAGTAGGGTCGGAGATACTCGCAAACAATCAAATCCGTGAGAGTCGAAGCCACAAACGCGGAGGGCCAACTGTGCATACTTCCGCAACTGAAAGTAAGGACAAAGAGGGACAGAACGCACATCAGGAAAATGCCAACACAGGAGCGGAAAAAAACAGATCACGACGGGGCCAGCCCGAGGCAGGGACCGGCAGGATCTGCTTGCAGCAGATTACAGCTGCCCCTGACAGTGAAGGTGAGCACAGAGCTTGGAGCTCTTCCAAAGCGCTATCCCTGAGGGCTGCAATGTAAACACGCACGTGCACGCCCGCGAGCTGCGATGGCTGCGCTCCTCTCTGAAGGCAACGAAGCGGAGAGCCTTGCGCAGGGAGACAAAGGAGTGTGGAGGGAGGACGGGGAGCACGGGAAGGTGCCCCAGGGCTCATTTCAGACGGCTTTGCTCCAACTGCCTGTAGGGCACAAAACGAAAGTTTTTTCCAAGAGATGTGAGAGCTCTTTTGCAATGAGCAATGCTGGAGGATCACACTCTGAGAATTAGGTTCTTCACCGGCTTGCAAGAAGGCAGTGCTTTCTTCTAAAGGTAAGAGCGCCAGAAAAGCGACACGCAAGATCCAAAGGGATGTAGTAGTCAAAGCGTTTGACTGGGAGCCTCTCCGCACTGTACTGTCCTAGTGCTATTATTCCACTTTCAACCTCCTATGGAATCCTGGGGTTTGCAGTTTAGGGAGGGGCCTTTAGGATTCTTCACCAGAGAGCTCTTGGGCCTCAGCAAACTATGAATCCCAGAATGCCCCAGGAGGTTGAAAGTGGAATAACAGCACTAGAACAGTGTAGTGCGGAAATGGCCTCTGTCTGAGTTTCATCTTCCTTCAATCTAGCAAGGCAAAAAACAAAATAATAAAACTGTAGTTTTTCTGACAGGGCTTCCAAGTGCCTTACAAACAATAATGCAGTAAAACCAAGACTCATGCATGGCACCAAAGCATAGAAAGAGCAGTCATTAAAAAATATAGACATCTCAACGCCAGCTGATCAAAAGCACTAACAGGAGCAGACTACTGAAACATTAAAGCTTGCTGAATTTTTTTTTTTAAAGAAATGGTTGCCAGATTACCAAAGCGTAACAAACTCCAGCCCCGATGACTGCCTTAGAATAAATATAATGCGAGGATCAAATCTGTCAATTTTAAACTGATCGCGTCGTCAAAAGTATGTTTAAACTACCAAGCTTCCCAGCATTAAAGAATCTGATCAAAATGATACGCCTTCTTGGAAGAAGTACAAGAGTCTTCATTCAGCTTGTCAATCAATTACATGATTTCCCAACCCCTCTATCTAGTAGCTGTCCCTGATTTAGCAAATTAATTAATTAACTAATTGCTCCAAATATGACAGTCCCTCGCTATAGGTGATGATATCTAAGACGACAGTTTTCCTTCACTAATTAATACAGACAAATCATTTCGTCTTTGGAGAGGCACAAGGGCGACTCTTAAATTGAGAAGGTGCTATCCATTCCATGCACCCTTTCAAAGAAGGTCAGCTCCCAATTACGCCCGAGGAATAACTCACAATTTTTGAAAAAAATGTGATTTAATCTGTATTTCAGTCATTCCCTCTTGACAGCTTCCAGCCCCACAATTAACACCTTCAGTCAGGATTCACCTTGCTGAATCCTAATCGCTTCAAGAATAATTAGGGATGAGAACTTTGTTTCAGTGAGGTTTTGATAAGAATTTACCAAAGTCCATAAATCCATTTCTACAAACCCAGAACTATGTAGAAATGGCTCTGAGAATTCTCTCCACTCTCTTTTGCACAGAGAGGAAATGAGGAAAATAGGGCCATTTCCACACTACATTTTTGTAGTGCTATTATTGCACTTTCAACATCCTATGGAATCCTGGGGTTTGCAGTTTAGGGAGGGGCATCTTCGGCCTCGGTAAACTACAAACCCCAGAACTCCACAGGATGTTGAAAGTGGGATAATGGCACTATAACAGCGTAGTGTGGAAATGACCAAAGTCTTGCAATTTCTCCAAGCGCAGGTGAAATTCTCCAACAGTTTTGGGGAGTGGGAAGTTCAGCTAGGTATGGGTAAGAAACCTGCTCCGTCAAGTTCTTTTTTAAAAAAGGAGAGGATTTACCGGATTTGCAACTAACAGGACCGAATGCACGACCAAACACAACTTTCCATCAGAAATCCACACTTTGCAAGCCTGTCATAAATTCTGCAGAAGGAAAAGAATGCGTTTAACAGCATCTGTGTGTCAGGAAAAAAACAACGTAAAAAAGAAACTGTGCTATTCTAGAATGCACAACCAAACATGGTTTAGTCCAGGAGCCCAGACCTATAAAAACATTTGAAGAATGGGCACAAAAATGTGCACATTTTTTAAAAAAGAGAAGGACCACAATAATACACTGGAAGAACCATAACGGAATGAGCTGAGCAAAGGAAGAAAAAAAAAAATGAGAATCTCAACATAACTGAGCTTGACAGATTCACTCTTCTCCAGGCTCACCACCCGCAGTGGCTGTAGCACAGCTCCTGGCTTTCCTCTGTAGACATTTTCCTTTTTTTCCTGCAAACAGCAGCCTGGCCACCATTTTGATTCTTCTACCATTCCCAAAACATAGAAAGTTCCCCCCGTCCCGTCCCCGTCCCCTAGTTTGCCATCCCTCGCCTGAAATCAATGCGCTCGCCGTGCGGCTCAGATAACATCCCACACGTCTCCAGAGGTTCATGGCTGTTTTAAAAGAAGGTATTTGTATATCTGTTCCTTTCCAGATAGGCAGCAAAGTGTCTTAATTCTTCCCTCGCCACATATTCGTTGTGCTAAACGTGCGGTCAGGAAAAGACCACTACCACCGATATCGAATGCAATTTGTGTGATCGGGGTGAAAATGCACCGAAATATGACATAGACCACATAGCGGGAAGTAAAAGGCCACAACTTAATTGGCTAGAGATAACAGAATGAGTTGGCACACGCACGGGTCTGGATCCCAGGCATCGATCAACCCGCCCGTTGACCAATGAGCACAACGGGTTGGCACACATTTGGTCCTGGATCCTGGCATTGATAAACTCGCCTGTTGATCAATGAGCCCAATCTTCCAGCCTGGAGCCAGGATTCCAGGAAAGGCAGGGGTGTATAGTGCAGAAATTGCCAAGCTGTGAACCTCCTGCCACCAGGAGGTGCAGGAAATACGTGTCTTCCCCACTCCCATCATCACCTTGCACCCCCTGAATCCCAAAAGAGACCCCTGTCCTACCAGTGCCCGATGGCACTTGGTACCAATAATCCCGGACCCAAGACTTATGTGACCGCCCTAGAAAGTTGTCACAAAAACAAAGCAATGTAACACGGGTGGGTGAGTGGAGAGCTGCCACGGAGCCGCTGGCCGGCTCTCAGAAGGCAGCCTGTACTTACATCCTGGAGCCTGACCTGAGGGAAGCCTACAGGCTCTGACAGCCCATGAAATCGAAGTAGGTTTTATGTTCTCTACAGACAATGCATCCCCTTGCTGCCTGCACCTGGGGCAGACGGCTTGGCCCCGTCCTTCGTATGCCACTGGGGAGCAATACTAATTCTGCTTTTCCTCTGATGTCTTTGAGGTGCAAGGAAATGGAAGGACATATAAGCTATCTAGGTTTCAGCGTTGCAACTAGCCACAATGGGAAGTTTAATCCAGAAGCTTGGGGGAGTGGGGAGAGAACATTAAACTAGGGTCGTTTCCACACTAGACTGTCACACTGCTATTATACCACTTTCAACCTCCTATGGAATCCTAGCATTTGCTGTTTAGGGAGGGGCATTTAGGATTCTCATCCAGAGAGCTCTTTGGCCTCAGGAAACTACAAACCCCAGAATTCCGCAGGAGGTTGAAAGTGGAATAATAGCACTGTAACAGTGTAGTGTGGAAATGGCTTTGAATCCCATTCCTCAATGCACAAGTATTAACCTAGTTGTCCCTAAGAGTACCAGCCTTCCAATGTACTCTTCCCTTTCGACAAAGACACTAAGAAGATGGACACCCTTCTGCACCAAATGTCATCGTAAAATCAAGAGCTGGAAGGACCTTGAATTGAGCTTGGAAGTCAATAAGCAGACAGAACAGCTCTTTTGGAATGAGCAAAACATACCTCAGCTTCATGGGTTACCATTCTGGCCGCTGCATTCTAGTCGAAGGTTCATACTCATTTTCAAGGCCAACACATCCTTGAGGGACCTATAAGCGACCTGTACCTATAAACTGATTTGAAGGTGATGGAAGAATTTGCATCTTCATAAAGTATAAGAAGAAACAAAAATATGTAGCAAACTGCACTTGGAAGGTGTTCTGAAAAAAGCTGCAGATACGTCGAAGACATTATTTCAGAACTTTTATGATCCAGGCATAAAATTATGACAGCAACATCCCAGAAAAAAAAAAGTGTTTATTTTTCATCTGAATTTATTCAGTTTTATACCTCCTGGAGCTGAGCGCGGGCCCAAATGCAATCTCTGGTTGGAAAGTTATACGTTTCCAAGTTTGCAATGCAATTTGCGCGGCCCTTTCCTCCGAGGAAAGGTTAAAAGGAAATAACTCTTCACCTAGCTCGTAGTTAAAACAGAGCTAAACTGGGGAGACCGCTAAGCAGATAAAATGATGTCCACCAAACTGTACAGCGTTAAAAAAGGGATTGGGCAAGTTTATTGAGGACAGGTCTACAAGCAGCTATTACTCTTCATGGGGTGTATATTTCCTCTGCTGTATTTCTGAATCTCAGGTGCTCAATGTGGATGCTGTTACTTTCATGTCCTCTTTATGGATTACCCTCAATGAGGCTTCTGGCTGGTTCCTTTGGGAACAGAATGCTGGACTAGAAAGACCTTTGGTCTGCTCCAACAGGACTCTTCTTATGCAATGACAGTGGCCTCTCCACTTTTGTGAAGGTCCAGGGCACAGGACTTCGGTAAAAGTGGAAAAAAATGCAAATAACTCCCCTCTCAATTCCCACTCCCATTTCTTTCTGGGGTTCCCTCTTTCTGTTCCCACGCAAAATGGAAAGGAACAGGGCAAAGAGGAAGGCTCATGCCAGCCTTCCTTCCCCCCTCCGGAGCTCCCCTCCCATTCCTACGCATTTTGCACCCGCACGGAGAACTCATGCAAGCCGTCCTCCGCTCCCCAATTCCTTCCGTTTTGCCTTCTATTTCCAAAGCCGGAGGCTTTTTCAGAAGTGGGGAGTAGGACCCTTCTTATTGCAGAAGCTTCAAAAGCTTTCGAAGGAAGAATCGTCCCTCCTCAAGCCCGCTGCCTGACGCATTTGCTCTTCCCCTCTGAGAAACATGGTCTAGTGAGTCTTGCCTTCTGCTCTTAAGAAACGTTTTGGAAAGCTCCTCCAATATGCAGCGGGGACCGGCTGCCAAACAGACCTCAGACCCACCGACTAACCTGTTTGCCGTTCCCCTCCGAGAAATGCGCCCACACCTTGGGCTTGAGACAGGTTGTCATGTGACCGGTAGGCAAAAAGAGATGGAAGCCTTGTTCAAAGTCGTAAAGTTTCTGGACGCATGTGTTATGTTACCGAACCAAGGGCAGCAAGTCAGTCACTAAAATGATATTCAAGTCCCAAGCCAAGTTGAGTCATTGGAGTGACTTGAGTCCAACTTGAGTCCGAGTCAGCTGCCTCGAGTCTGCATCACTGGGAGGCAGTCCTTCCTGCTCGGTTGCCTCTTTTCCTCTTCCATCCTTGGTTTAATGGCTGCAAGAGTGCCCTCTGGGACTTGGCAGATGTGAGACAGGGGCCGGAGGGAGCATGGAGGTCTAACAGACAGCCACTTGCGCTCCATCCAAATCGAGACCTCTGTGCACCTTACCTTGAGTTGTGCATCCAGATATCATCAACGGGATTCCAGTCCTGGCAGAAGCTTTGAAGTGGGACCTAGAAAAGCCCGGTATTCCTTTGTTCTAGATATTCTCCCCTCCCTACCACAAGCATCATCTCAGTGCCAATACCAGGGGAAGAGCAGCACGTATATAAAATTGGACACCTGCCACAGGCAGGGAAATGGCAGCACCGCCTTTTGGATTATTTGGAACAGAAGCTATAAGAGTAAGTATAGAAAAAAAAATGCAAATTGGATTCCTCCAATCTGAAATATTAAAATATATATATATATATATATATATATATATATATCCGCACAGAAAACAAATGCTGTTTGTTTCCAGCGTTGCTCAGGAAGCTGTTATTGCAATGATAAATAACACGATTGTTTGGGTGTCTCTCTAGACACTTTCATCTATCCCGCTGCCATTCCTTGAGCTCACCCCAATTTGTCAATTAGCTTTTTCCTCTCCCCCACCTTCTTTATTTTGAGGTGGCACGATGAGCGAAGCGCATGGTGCAGCCTTAGATAAGGACAATTGGCTGATTTACATAATGGCATTGTAATATTTCCACCCCTGTTCCCCACGTTTTTTCCTTTTCTGCATCTTAATAGTCTAGCTTCTCTTTCTCTCTTTTTAAAGAACTTCATTCTGAGCAACACCTTCCATTTCGGAGAGCCTTCGCTTCTCAAAACATACAAAAGACTTTGCAAGGAAGCAGGGCAGAGAGAAGCGGAGACTGGAGGGCGAGTGAACACACCTTCCGTTTTCTCTCTCTCAAATTGGAAAGGGAAGAACCCAGGGGATCCCCTTTCTCAGCTTGCATCCCCCTTGCTCCACAAAGCTGGGGAAATGCCCCCAGCAGGTTTTCAGCACCGCAGAGAGCTCCAAGAGAAGTTGTAGGGTGGAAGGGAGTCCTGAAGTTAAACGCAGTGCTCGATTTAGCCCCAAGTCTTCGAGCAGGATGACCATTAACGGTCAGTTTTTGGTGGACTTGCCAAAATAAGGAGGCTATTGCCAGTCCTTGCAGCTGTTCTTCCTTATTGTATCTGCCAGCGCCCCTGCTCTCTCTGGAGGAAAGGACACGCATGAAGAAGAGCTGTGCTGGACCAAGGAAATCTCGTCTCTCTGACAGTGGCCACAAAGGACACGAAAGCAGTAGTCTTTGTCGTTCATTTTTGGTACTGAGATGCAGGAGGCCATTTCTGTACGGCGATGCTGTCCCAGCAGGAGGATGCATTGCTGCTGGTCCGTGAGTTGTGCTTTTGCATGACATCGTTGCGATCCCACTGCCCACGGGTTCCCAACCGTCACCATCCCGGGATATACCATTATTGGAAAAAAAATCTGGTAACGACCTCCAATTGCGTGACATTCCCACCGCCGGCAGCCATTCAGGAAGGGCAGAAGCTCCCTTCCCCGGTGCGGCACAGGAAGTGGCCGGCTGCAACAAAGAAGGAAGGAGCGCGTCCCTTGCATTACCTGTCTGCAGGCAGCCGGCCAAGTGTGGAGGGGAGCATTCAGGACGGGACGACGAGGGAAGCTGCGTTGATGTGGGATGCCGGTAAGGTGCGGAAAGGGCCGTCCACAGCGCAATTTGTGTACCGTTTTCCCTAGGTGGGCCTCCAATCTCCTGGCACCAAGACAAAACCTTTTGCATCTTCCGGGGTTGTTCAGCTTGGAAAAGAGCAGGTTGAGAGATGACATGAGAGCCATCTTTGACTATACGAAAGAAAGTCCTGATGGAGCAAGCTTGTTTTCTGCTGTTTGAGAAACCAGGACACAAACCAATGGATCCACGTTACAAGATAAGAGATCTCACCTGAAACATTAGAAAAAAAATCTCTTGACCGTAAGAGCTGCTCGACAAGAGAACGGAAGGCCTTGGAGTCAGGTGGCGGAGTCCCCTTCTTTGGAGATCTTTAAATATAGGTTTGGTGCTCGCCTTTTGGGAGTGCTGTAGTTGTGTATCACTTGCCCTGGGTTGGACTAGATAACCCTTTCCACCCCTGTGATTGTATGATTCCACAATTTTCACGCTTTGGCAAAGTGATATCTCAAGCTCTTTTTATATTTCTGGCAGTTCTGCTGATGACGCTATGAATTTTCAACTGATAGATTTAAAAAAAAAAATTCCAGGCTTTCTAAAACTTGTGGCTAATGTTACTGTAGATGTATTTTATTCCAAACCATTTTATTTCAGATCATAAACTGCCCCGGAGATCTTTTAGAAAGAGAATAGATCTGGTATATGTGTTTGTTTGGGAGAAAGTGGGCACTTCTTATTTTATGAGCCATTCAAAACAAACATTTATACCTGGTCTGTTTGCTTTTCGAGGAGAAGCAGAGGGAGTTCTGCAACTCCTTCTCGCACACAGGATGAACAATAGCATTACATTTCTTAACTTGTGGTCGCTGTGTGTTTTCAAGTCATTTCCGACTTACGGAGACCCTAAAGCAAACCTATCATGGGGGTTTTCTGGGGCTGAGAGTGTGTGACACTCCCAAGTTCACCCAGTGGGTTTCTATAGGTGAGCAGGAATTCGAACCCTGATCTCAACCACTCTGGTGCTATGTTTCTTAACTTACCCTCCCTTTATTCAAAATATATTTTAAATACCGTGTTTGTCATCCAATAATCAACGATCTATCCATTTTATACTCTCCAACATTTAATTTTTTTTAAAAAAATTGATTGTTCTTCCTCTTATTTAGGATGCAATGTACAGTCCAGGGCAGGATCTTTTGAAAAGGGAACTGCTATTCCTATCAATAATATTTTATTTCAGTGTTTGATATTTGAGAGCTTTCCTCGGCCAGCGCCTCTCACAATACGGCTTGCAGATTTTCAACGGTTCTCTGGCATTTTCCATTTTAAATGTTTGGACTGATGAGGATTGATATGTGATGCTTTCTATTTTACATGATCTTTTTTCCTGTTTAATGTGTGCTTCAGCCTCTTGATTTTGGTGTTGTAAAGCAAAATTGGTTGGAAAACCATGCTCAAAGTATCATCCACAACGGCTATACGTCAGACCAGAAGGAGATCTTGAGGTGAGGGTCTTGGAGTTCTGTCCTTGGGCAATTATTCTTCAATATTTAGAATTCTCAGCCAGAGAGCTCGTTGGCCGCAGCAAACTACAAACCCCAGGATTCCAAAGGAGGTTGAAAGTGGAACAATAGCGCTATAGCAGTGTAGTGCGGAAAAGGTCTATGATTCTATGATTTTTTTTTCCAGTTTCAAAATGATTCAGAGATGAATAAATTGTGCGTTGTCCCTTAAATTTTTTGTATGCATTTTCCCTTGAAAAGATGCATGCCATAGGCATCTCTTGATAACATTTGCAGAATTGTGAACTCGTAAAAGACTTATTATGGTCCTATCTCCTTGGTGCATTGGTTGAGGAAGGGCAGACTGGGTTGAACCAAATTCTTCCACCATCCACGGGGCTATCCCAAAAAAGGTTAGAACAAAAGAGGGGAACTTGCTTTTAACTGACTGCCCCGATAAGAAGTACATGTATAAATACACACACAGAGAGAGTACATGTCAAGTGTTGACCTTAATCTGTCCTCTTCATCCCCCAAGCTCTCCATTCGAACATATAGGTCAATCTATTCTCAGCATCTATCGGGGAATCCCAGGCCCAGATGCTTTTCGTAGAATCGCAAGGATGCAAACAAAACCCTTCCGTTTGCCGAGATTTTGTGCCAACCCTTAAATACAAGGAGGAAAAGAATACGAAATAGTTTTAATAGTTTAAAGAATATGAAATAGTTTAAATACAGATCCTGCATGACCAATGGAGGGTGAGTAGGAGGAACCCTTGGGCGTCCTAAAAGTGCAATACATCACCAAGAAAAAGGAGCATACAACCTGCATTGCAAATATTTCTGCACTACACTGTTATAGTGCTACGATTCCACTTTCAACCTCCTGTGGAATTCTGGGGTTTGTAGTTTACTGAGGCCAAAGAGCTCTCTGGACGAGAATGCTCCCTAAACTGCAAACCCCGGGATTCCTTAGGATGCTGAAAGTGGAATCATAGCACTGTAACAGTGTAGTGTGGAAATGGCCTTAGAAGTAATAATTAATCCCGTTGTTCGTCCTGACCACAGCAGAGCTACAGTATCAGTTGGATTTATTTAGATGCTGACTTGATATTCCACAACCGATTGAAAGGCCCACTGTATCTGGGGCTAACCACCATTTTTTATATGGGAATATTGGGATTAAATATTTTCGCTGTGCAGTTTGCCAACCAGTTGCTATTGTTACTGGCTGCCTTCATGTCATTTCTGACTTGCAGTGGTTCTCAGGCAAACTTTTGAATTGGGAGAGGCAGAAATTGGAGAAGCTTGCAAATAACCAAATCCATGAAACTCAAACCTGTAAATGCGGAAGGCCGACTATTAGATTTTTTTTTTTAAAAAAAATGGGAACCATTGAAGGTCCTCCAACAGAAATGGGGCAATTCAATTACTGAATAAACAAAATGATCCAAAATCTAAGTTAGAAGTATCAAAATCAGCAATTAGTAATAGCTTTCTTTTCTGTTGTTTTTTTTCCCCCCTCTGAGGATGTATACCAGAAATTTGGAATACTTTCCAGCTGATATGCAATGAATACTTAAAAAAATTACAGAGAAAGAGGATGATACAGTACAGAGAAAACAAAAAAGCAGGCTGTAAAGTTAAAGGAAGGATAGGTTACAGGTAGACAAACACTTACCAAGGAAGGGTGAAAAAAGGAAGTAGAAATATAACTTATGTTGGTTTTTATTACATTTTTACAGAACACAAATTCAAGGCAATAGAAGATGGCGGATATTTCTGGAAAATAATTGTAGATAATGGATATTATGTTAATGTTATATTTGTTTTACCTTACTTTTCGTCAATAAAAATAGCTAAAAAAAAGGTGGGGGGGGCATTGAGTCTTATGGGAAATGGTAGCAAAAGAGAAGTTAGGATCCAGGAAAGTTTTTGCCTTCTTGTGGGAGGGAGATGGAGCTGTGAAAATGTACCCAAAAGCATCCCATGGCTGGACGGACAAATGCAGAAGAATGGAAACGAGATGGTAGAATGGGTTGCTCAGCTTCAGGTTAGGGATGGGGGAGAATTTTGTCCAGTTCATTTTTAAATATATATATATATATATACACACACACACACACACACATACAATAAAGGTTTTTTTATTCCTAAATAGGAAAACCTGAACTTGAGATTTCATTTCTTTTTTTTTTCCTTAAATAAGAACGGGAAAATGTGAACTTGCCAAATCCATCTCTCTAGGCAGATGCCATTGAGCATTTAGCGCTTAAAAATCAGCTCCGAATCCACGCATATTCAGCCACGATTGTGAAGCTGAATCGGAGGTGCTTTCTCATTTTTTTCTTCCCCTCCCTGACACGTTCCTCATTTTCAACAGCTGAACAAAGCACAATTCTTTTCCAGGCTGAGAATAGCTATGCCTATTGAATTTGCTCGGTACAATTGCAAAAATAACATTCTTTCCCCCTGTTTTCTGACCTCGGCATCTGGTATGCAAAGATAAACCTGCCTGGGAATAGGACGGTTCTACTCAGAGGTGGCTTGTCTGGGGGTACCAGTTTGGGCAAACGGTAGGAGGAGGTGAGGTGCCCATGTCCAGGTTGTGAGTTAGAATCACAGAATCATAGCGCTGGAAGGGGCCCCGGGGGCCATCCAGTCCAACCCCATTCTGCCACGCAGGAATATACCATCAAGTCATTCCCGACACGTGGCCATCCAACCTCTGTCTAAAAACCTCCAAAGAAGGAGACTCCACCACACTCCAGTGAGGTAGCATATTCCACGGCCAGACAGCCCCGACCACCAGGAAATTCTTCCTGAGCGTCAGGCGGAATCTCCTTTCCTGCACTTTGGATCCATTGCTTCTTGTCCTGGTCTCTGGAGCAGCAGAAAACAAGCCTGCTCCCTCCTTGACATCCCTTCAGATATTGAAACACGGCTATCGTGTCCCCTCTTAACCTCCTCTTCTGCAGACTAAACATCTCCAGCTCCCTAAGCCGCTCTTCATAGGACTTCATGACTTCTAGTCATTTTGGTCGCCCTCCTACGGACACGCTCCGGCTTGTCAATATCCTTCTTGAACTGAGGCGCCCAGAACTGGACACCGGGTTCCCGATGAGGTCTAACCAGTGCAGAATAGAGTGGTACCATTACCTCCCTCGATGTAGACACCAGACTCCTATTGATGCAACCAAGAATTGTCTTGGCTTTCTTGGTTGTCGCATCACACTGCTGACTCATGTTCAGCCTGAGGTCCACCAAGACTCCTAGGTCCCTTTCACATGTACTGTTATCCAGCCACGCATCCCCCATCCTATATTTGTGCATTCCATTTTTTCTGCCTAGGTGTAGGACCTTACATTTCTCTCTGTTGAAACTCATTGCGTTAGCCTTGGCCCAGTTCTCCAATCTGTCCAGGTCCTTTTGAATCCTGATCCTGTCCTCTGGTGCATTAGCAACCCCTCCCAGTTTGGTGTCATCTGCAGATTTGATCAGCAGGCCCTCCACTCCTTCATCCGAGTCATTGATGAAGATGCTGAACAGCCCTGGGCCCAGGACGGAACCCTGTGCCACGCCACTCGTCGCTTCTCTCCAGGATGAAAAGCAGCCATTGGTGAGGAGCACCCTTTGGGTTTGGCCGGTCAACCAGTTCCCAATCCACCTAACAGTGGCACTGTCCTGCTTCTTATATAAAGTCTCCACACCGCTTTGGGAAAAGGTTTCATGCGGGATCCTAGGAAGCGAGGGTATTCTTAAAGACGCTGCTCCTTTGAAACAGTGGGCACCAGAAACACAAAGGCATCTCCTGGGGATCTTTGTATCTATTCACACGCATTATCACCCAAGGGAATGGAGAACTGGTACTGCAGACGATCCCTTGTGGTTGGCTTGTATAGAGAGCCACGGTATGTTTGCATACACAGTGCCTCTTTGGGCTATGTGTGCAGATGTGGGAAATCCAGAAAATGCTAACCGGCAACTCAGTGCCTTCCTTATGCTTTGGACTACAGCTCTGACAATTCGCCGTGCTAGTTGGCGTTTATGGGTGCTGTACTACAAAGCACCTGGAGGACCTCACACCAAGTAAGTACGATCTAAGGATCACGTGTATCATAGCCAGAAAGCTAAAAGGGTTGCACATTCATTGCCACTGGAATTTGTGCAATGAAGAAAAAGAGGATCTACTAGGGGGTCTCTTGAAAGTTTTCCCGCAGTCTGAAAAGCATTTCTGAGTCCCATTTATTTAAAAGCTAGCAAAGCAAATTATCCCTTCCTTACGTATCTTCCATAAATTGTTCAGTTAAAGTGGAGAAAGTTTGGAATAACCAACCCTAATGGCTGTGAGGTAGATTCAGTTCTACTACTCAAAAGAAATCCCTAAACTCTACAATTTCTTCCGTGCTAGATGTACATCTTTGGCACGGATGGGTTTTGCTTGCAGGAAGAAACAAAGCAGGGCCAGAGTGGTTTGAGCCTTGGACTAGAAGCCGGGAGACCAGGTTTCGATTCCCGACTTGGCCACGGAAACCCGCTGGGCCTATCACACACTCTCAGCCCCATTTAAAAAAACACACGATAGGTTTGCCGTAATTCAGAAACGACTTGAAGGCGCATAACAAGAAAAAACCGAGCAGTCTAAATACTTCAACGGCACCAGATCCCATCCAATCTTGGAAGCCAAGCAAGGTCAGCTTCGGTTAGCACTTGGATTGGAGACAGCCGAAGAAGACCAATTGCTGCAGGTTGTATTTCAGAAGAAGGATCTGGCAAAACGTTGCGTAAGAAAACCCTACGGAATTCATGGGGTTGCCGTAAGCCAACAAGCAACCTGAAGGCGCATAACACAAGAAACAATGCTGATCCTGCCAGTGTGAAGTTTGCCCACCTTTTCTGTAAGATGAATTATGGTGTTTTAGCTGCTAACCATCTCACCCACTCCTACCGGCCTGTTTTTACAACTCCAGATGAACAGCAAAACTGGGCTTCCCAAACTCCAAGGAGCGACATGTGTTCTCCTTCACAGTATTCGATGGGTCTGTAATTGATGGCCCATCTGTGCAAGTTTTATGCAAAAATGTGCCATTTCCCACAAGTAGCAAATCATCTTGGACCGGCTTGGTTGCTCGGTGTTATTATTCTTATGGTTCCAACTCCTTCCACAGGAACTCTTGAAGTTAAATCCCCGAGGAAGGAATGGAAATATCTCATGTTTTATGAACGGGCAGACAGTATATGTCCATCAGTGCTAATGCTGCAATCTTATATCCACGTAACCTGGGGGGAAGCCTGATTTAGCTCAATGAGACGTACGTCTAGGGCCTTTCCACACTACACTTTTATAGTGCTATCATTCCACTTTCCTCATCCTGTGGAATTCTGGGCTTTGTAGTTTCCTGAAGCCAAAGAGCTCTCTGGCTGAGAATCCTAAATGCCCGTCCCGAAACTGCAAACCCCAGGATTCCATAGGAGCTTGAAAGTGGAATAATGGCACTATAACAGTGCAGTGCGGAAAGGCCCTAAGTGAATGTGAATAGTATCACACTGAAGGGAACACAAGAGGATGCTGCGGCTGGTAACACAACAGAGCAACGTAGGAGAACCAGAGCTCACAGGGTTAAAATAGTGGGACATTTTGAACTGTTTTTCTTTTTTCAATATATATTCATTTATGTATATACACTGTTTGTTTTGGAAAAGCCTAATAAAAATAAATAAAATAAAAATTGTAGATTTTTTTTCCCCCCAGTAAGATCTTAAACTATCTTTGTCGTAATGCAAACACGCCATAGGGTGCTCTTTAAAGAGCAATTAAAGCCTAATAGCTGGATAAAAAAGCAAAAAACCCACGTCGGTAGAGGTGAAATCTATACAGTCTTGTTCGCTGATGTAGATCAATTCAGCCTCCGATACTTTCAGATTCCCCTTCGAGGCGTGGCTGTGCGGGCTGGAATGATAAACGCCCATAGAGGGAGCCTGACATAAAAGACTCCTCACCTCCTAACAAGTTTGAGGCATGTGAATACGTGCAAAATCTTGCATTATATTCCGAGCTCAACAAGATTTTTCTGGTGGGAATGGTGCTCTGCTCTTCATACCGCCAGGCGTTCCGAGCGGGGCAAATTTCCTGGCAACACGTCAACGCGAAAAGGTTTTCACGAAGCAAGAAAGCTTTAAAAGCAGCTGCCAAGCCCCATAGGCAACCTCCATGCCGACAGTCCGAGACCCACATTTATCCGTGCATTTATTAAGCCTTTGGTGCTCAACCGGCTTCTTGCTCTCCGCAGGGTCTTTTTGGGCAGTTCCGGAAACCGGCACACCCCTGGGAAAACTCAGCATCCCTTGGCAAAGGCTCAAAGCTAATTGTCATGAGATCGCCGCTTTCTGACCCAAAGTCTCTCCTCCCCTTCGATATGATCTTACCTACTGCCTCCCACTCAGCTGAGTCATAGATTCGTTTCACAGGTCTCAGAACGCAGACGCTCGGAAACGTTGCCGCGCGCAGGGATCAGACAGGCCGGGCCGAGACAATTCACTTAGATGCCAACGGGAGACGTAGTGTGCACTGTCCCAAACCCCCAAAAGTGGAAGTCTTTACCACCAAGAAGCAAGCAGAGAGGGAAGACCATGGCAGCATTCTGTTCCATCACACGGTTATACCTGTTGCTGCCTACCTACCGGGCTGAATTTGAGTTGACAGAACCATAGAATCATGGAGTTGGAAGAGACCCCGGGGGCCATCCGGTCCAATGCTCTGCCTTACAGGAACGAACACTCAAAGCACCTCCAGCAAATGGCCACCCAGCCTCTGCTGAAAAACCTCCAAAGAAGGAGACTCCACTACACTCCACTGAGGCAGCAGATTCCACTGCCAGACAGCTCTGTCAGAAGGTTCAGGTGGAATCCCTTTTCCTGTACTTTGAATCCATTGCTCCGTGTCCTAGTCTCCGGAGCAGCAGAAAACAAGCTTGCTCCATTGTCAAGATGACATCCGTTCAACTATTTAAACATGGCTCCGGTATCCCCTCTTAACCTCTTCTGCAGACCAAACATACCCACGCTCCTCGTAGGGCACAGGCATGATAACGTATAAAGTAGTTACAGAAACTACATAAAGAAAAAGAGATGTGGGACATTCCCCATGTAGGATGGGGGCTCCACTGCTTACAGTGGCTGGGATGGGGGCTTGCTACCCTGTCAATGGAAGGGATTATCCGCTGATTGAAGGCCTTTTGGATTATTGAAGCTAAAGCCCACTGAAATGGACTCTGTCCAGAAGCAAAAAGATAAGTGTCATTCTCTAAGTACGGCCAAGATATCTTTGGCTTTATTATTAAGCCCAGTGAGATGCTGGATGCTCAGCTTCTTGCTCCTTGTATTTTCTCTGCATCCTTCAATAGCAGCCCCATGTCGAGTTTGCTGCAGTGGCTGTAATCTAGATGTTATCGAGGACTGGACGACCGCGGCCGCATCTTGTTAACACGACACGAGCACTTAAGATGACAAAAAAGTACCCACGGTGCTAAGCACAAAAGCTAGTCACATTTTGAAAAATAAAATAAAATTCCAGGGAGATTATATGACTCATGTTTGCTCTGGAGTTCATTAGATCTCAGCGTGCCTGTTCACAGCAAGTAACCCCCGGATGAGGTTTCATAAGAAATCATTGAACTTAAGTAATGGATAGAGCTTAAACGGAGATGCTTCAAAGTGGCCAACATGTCATCGAACTATAGAAGTTAGAGATGTAGCTCTTCGAAGTCCCAGTCCCATCTGATGCAGGAAATCCAGAACTAGAGTACTTCAAGATGAAGCTTGTCTAGCTTTTCCTTGGAAACTTCCACCAAGGGAGAATTCATGACCACAAAGAAATTGATCCAGTTGCCAAACTGCTCCTACCGTCAAGACGGTCCTCCTTACATTGCATCCATATCTGACTTTTTGAAACTCAGCGATGGACAAAATGCCCCCTGTGGGAAGGATGTTGCCCCCAAGATCCTTTTTCCATCCCAAAACCTTCAGGCAAAGGAGCAGCATCTCCATTAGAGATGAATTCAATCTCTTTCCCCAGATTTTTTTTCCCCCCTCCAACCACCTGCTCTGTTATTTTAGCCCTTAGATAGTCTGCAGTTACTTAAATATTATGCTTGGTGCTGGGGATATGAAAATCTGTCACTTTTTTCCTGGGGGATGAGGAAAAATTAACATTAACTAAGATTTCACCCCCCTCCCAATTTTGCAAATGCACACGTATGTGTTGGTTTCCTATCCTCAACAGAAAACTGCTATACTTGGAATCCTTTTAAACTGTTTTGCATTCTCAAATCATACCCAAGTACCGTATTTGCTGGAGTACAAGACATACCTGGGTATAAAATGCACCCCATTTATACACCGGCAAATAATATTTGCCGGTGTATAAGAGGCACCAGAGTATAATACGCACCCGATTTCCAAACCGTATTTTTCTGGGAAAAAAAGTGAGTCTTATATACCAGCAAATATAGTAAATGTGTGTGCATTTGAAAATGCACTCAAGTCATGTTTTAGTTGGTGGGGGTAAATGGACTAAAATATGTTCCCAAAGCAAAATGCATCAGAATGTCTAGAGCAGGAAACATTGGGCCAAAATATGCATACATTTCCACGCAAATTTGTCACACAGAATTCGGAAAGGGTGAGGACATTGATGAAATTCCGAGAAATGTGACGGGAAGGAAAGGGCCAGATTTCCACATTCCCTAGCACTCATTTCAACTGAGGAATATCCGTGGGCAAAAATAACAGAGCAGGAGGTTGGAAGGCGAAAAATAGAACCTGGAGAAAGAGATTGATTTCGTCTCCAAGGGAGGAGCTTCTTCTTTGCCCCTGGAAGCCCCAAGGTGTCCGCACAGATAGGAAAACGGTCTCTCCGTCCCATCTCCCGCTTCTGTTCCTGTGCTCCCCAGGTGTGTCCAACCGTTGGCCGCCCTCCGGCGTGACCTAAATCCGCCGCTCGCCCTCCAGCGCCTCGCAGGGATGACAGCTTTAACTAACAGATGGGAGCTGTGAAGCTGCCTTCGCCCCTGCCAGCTAGATTTAATTAAAAGAGCTCCCCGGCTGTAACCCACTGGCCCTTGACAGAATGGGGTCACAACAATGACGGGGATGAAGCTTTTCCTCCAGTCTAACCTGGTCTCCAGCCACCCTCTCTCTCCGGATTCCAGCCAGGCAGGGCTGGCGGGCGTTTGGAAAAGAGAGACAGGAATCCTCGGGTGCATTGCCTTAGACGAGGTCCGCGGCTGAGCAAGAACAAGGGGGGGCAGATATACGACGGGGCAAACAGTCTGCTGAATCTTGCGGCCCACAAGATGTGAATTTGGGAGGTTTGCAAAACGGGATCAAAAGGGCATCCGGTCAGGAGGGTCCCTCCTCGTTCCAAGACCGTGCCGTAGCATGATAAGGGCAGAGCCGGGAAATGGTACTTTTTAAATGTACCTTGGCCATTTCCGCACTACACTGTAATAGTGCTATTATTCCACTTTCAACCTCCTGTGGAATTCTGGGGTTTGTAGTTTCCTGAGGCCAAAGAGCTCTCTGGCTGAGAATCTTAAATGCCCCTCCTTAAACGGCAAAGCCACAGGATGTTGAAAGTGGAATAATAGCACTATCACAGTGCAATATGGAAATGGGCCTTGTCATTCATTGCACATTATTATTTTTTTTATATCTGGTTATCATTACTTGTTGGTTATGAGGGGATAGAATGGCATTTTGCTGCTCATCAGTAGCATGCAAAACACAAAAACGTTGTGCAAACAAAGACACTGCTTGCCAGTAAAGCAACGTGAAAAATACCAACACTGCTAATTTTCCCCCCAAATAATGTTTTAGGAATAACACATTAAGCATTACCATTACCCTAAAAACACAACGATGTTACCCGTCATGACTGTACTCCTTAAAGTTAATGAGGCCAGGGAGGTCATTACCCAAAAAGTAATATGCTATACGCTAATACAGTTTCTTGGAACATATTGCCTCTCAGCTATAGGTCAGAGTGCCAGACTTAAACCACTGAAACCTGACTTTTAATCTCTTTTTAACCATGATCTGTATATTGGGTGTGCTTGGGCCAGGTGGCCTCTTTCAGCTTGGCCTACCTCACAGGGCTGATGTGATCACAACGCAGGATAACACATCTGGGGAAAAACCCACTCATGGTTTAAATTGTGAAGACACAGTGCAAACATCCAACTAATGGTGTTTTGACTTTGTGAGGATGTAACCAATCTCTTTGGCTGTATAGTTATGGAATATCGTCAACAGGGCTATGCTTTCCCGATTGACTGGATCCTGTCACCAGAAAGAAGCAAGTATTCATTATCTATTTGTTTAGTTAGTTAGTTAGTTAGTTAAATGTGATTTTATTCTACCTTTCTCCCAAATGGGAAGCAAGGTGGGACACAACATGAATTAGAACAAAGCACATGAATTAAAAATTAGTAACAGGAAAGGTTAAAAACAATAAAATAAGCTATTGCATTCAAGAGAACCAGGGGGATGTAGTGGTTTGAGCACTGGATTAAGAAGTTGGAGACCAGGGTTTGGTTCCCTGCTTGGCCACGGAAACCCCATCCAGTGACCTTCGGCACATCACACACTCTCAGCCCCCAAAAACCCAGAGAACAAAATACAAAATCCTCAAGCCGCAATGCCATTTGGAGGCCCTACCTAAAGCACAAAATACATTATGCAAGCTTTTGAAGCTCCACTGGCTTCTTCGTCGGGCCAAGATGTTAAAAATCATACAGGAGAACAACGGTGAGGGCGTTAGACTCACAGGCTTACAAGCTGTCGGAGATGTTGTGAGTTAAGGTGGCACTGAGGGATTTCAATGCAAGCAGAAGCCATTCCTCTCATTGGCCTTGCAAGGATTGGAGACCAAAGAGCACTAAAAGACAGGCAGTAAGTTTCAACTTCATTAGCAATAGGAAAGCAACTTCCCTTGGAGATCCAGAAGTCTTTGTCCTCAGTGAAGCTAACATCGAATTTCTCAAGGAGCCTCCGCACTGTTATGCTCATCTATGTGCATTTTGAGGAGTCTCCGTACTATTACATCTGGAAGCTGTTTGGTACCTCTATGAGCCTTGAGCAATGGCATCACCTGCGCAGCTCTGACTCGACTTCTGCAACCGTGAATTGAAAGTGAGCGTTTCCGCATCAGGCAAAAACGTCTGTTTCCATGCAGGAGCTTAAACGTGCCTAAGACCCCACCGGGATTCCATCTTTTGTCTGAAGCACACTTCTTGCACACAAAAATATTTCTTATCCTCTGCAATTTCTTTTTATCAAAAAGTCCTGAGATGCAACAAAAAAAAAATCAGGTAGCTGTTGGCAGGAAATATTTTTGGACCAGGTGTCTTGACGTGGTGAGACATCCTTTCTCACTGAGGCCAAGAAAACTTGGTAATATTCTCTCTCGCTCTCTCTCTCTGAGTGGGGAAAGGCAAAACTCCAAGGTGGCCTGTGGGTACAAATAATGCAGACTTCTGAGGCAAGTGGGATGGGGAGATATAATGGAGTATTCTAGAGAAGGAACTTTCAGACATCCAGGAATGGAAAGAGGGAGATTGGCCCTTTCTGCACTATACTGTTATAGTGCTATTATTCCACTTTCATCATCCTATGGAATCCTGGGATTTGCAGTTTAGGGGGGGTATTTAGAATTCACAGCTCTTTGGCCTCAGAAACTACAAACCCCAGAATTCCACAGGATGTTGAAAGTGGAATAATAGCGCTAGAACAGTGTAGTGCGGAAACGGCCACTCGTTCGCTGCTGTTCCCAGCTCCTGAGAAGCAAAGGGTGTAAAAAACCAGACTGCAGCGTGACCTTTCGGTTCGTCTTGGCTGCCTGCTCAGAAGGGCTCTTTGGGAGCTCTTGTGATATGTTTCCAAGGAAGGGAAGGCATGCAAAACATCCCTAATTGGGTTGCCAGCAACCGCTGCCAGTAACTGGCTGGTGTCGCTTGTCTGTCGTCTCCGGGGGTTGCAGAACACTTGCCAGGATGGACAGTCGTGCGCCTACAGCAAACTTGGAGAACCGCCCAGCGAGAGGCAGAGCATCCGTCACCTCTCCCTAACAGGTGGGGCTTTTGTTTGGAGCACCGCGACGGCAGGTTAAGGCAGCAAAGAAGCATGACCAGGAACAGACAGACCAGCGTTTCCCTGGGCTGTATCAGTTTTACCGCACCGGGGCACGAAGGATGCGGAAGTCCCACCGTGACGGTTTCTCTGGTCATTCTAGGGCAGTAACGGGGTAACAGCCCTACCAGATGTTCTTTGTTTAGAGAGGATCGGAGATTTTATTCCTGTCTCTATCCTCATTCCCAACTGACTCAGAATCTAAAACTGGCAAGGACTTTGTGGCTTCCCATGTTTACAGACAGATGAGCAACTGTGACTCTCCAAATGGACTCAGGCCATTTCTGCATTACACTGTTATAGTGCTACGATTCCACGTTCAACCTCCTCTGGAACCCTGGGGTTTGGAGTTTAGGGAGGGGCGTCGACCATTCTCAGCCAGAGAGCTCTTTGGCCTCCTCGGGAAACTACAAATCCCAGAATTCCACAGGAGGTTGAAAGTGGAATAATAGCACTGTAACCATGTAGGGCAGAAATGGGCTCAAAATCCCAGAACCCCTAGCCAGCATAACCAATGTTCAGGGATTGTGGTGATTGCATATGGCGTACCACAGTCGTCCACCCCTTTTTTGTACTCCAAACTCAACAAGTTAGATTCTGCTGGCTGGCCCAACAGACATCTTCTGTTCTTCAGTTTTTTAAAGACTGGCTATTATACCACCTGTTTGTAAAAACTGTGGTCAGCAGATTTTAAGGGTTTTTTTTTTAAGTAGATGCAAGTATTTAAAAAGTACTTTTAAAAGTTTTTTTTTTAAAAAAAACTGAGTGGAAGACACCCGTTGAAAAGACACGCACCACCCCTTTCAGGGCACAAGATAATACTTTTAAGCTTCTGCCTGTCATGACATGTGGATGTTTATCTCTAACTACAGGATGGATATTTAGAATCATAGATTCACACAGTTGGATGAGACCACAATGGTCAGTGAGTCCAGCCCCCTTCTGCCAGGCAGGAACACACACTCAAAGCATCCCCAGCAAATGGCCATCTAGCTTCTGCTTAAAAATCTCCAAAGAAGGAGAATCCACCACACTCCAAGACAGCATATTCCACTTTCAAACAGCTCTTACCATCAGGAAGTTCTTCCTGACGTTTAGGTGAAATCTCTTTTCTTGCAGTTAGAATCCATTGCTCCTCGTCCACGTCTCTGGAGCAGCAGAAGACAAGCTTGCTCCATCTTCAACATGACACTCCTTCAAATATTTAAACATGGATATCACGTCCCCTCTTAACCTTCTTTTCTTCAGGCCAAACACCCCTAGCTCCCTAAGCTGTTCCTCATAGGGCTTCATGGCTTCCAGACCCTTCACCATTTTGGTCGCCCTCCTCTGGACACGTTCCAGCTTGTCAATATCCTTCTTGAACTGTGGTGCTTAGAACTGGACGCAGTATTTCACGTGAGTTCTAACCAAAGCAGAATAGAGTGGTACCATCACTTCCCTTGTCCTAGTTTCTGGAGCAGCAGAAAACAAGCTTGCTCCATCTTCAACATGACACTCCTTCAAATATTTAAACATGGATATCACGTCCCCTCTTAACCTTCTTTTCGTCAGGCCAAACACCCCTAGCTCCCTAAGCTGTTCCTCATAGGGCTTCATGGCTTCCAGACCCTTCACCATTTTGGTTGCCCTCCTCTGGACACGTTCCAGCTTGTCAATATCCTTCTTGAACTGTGGTGTTTAGAACAGGATGCAGTATTTCACGTGAGTTCTAACCAAAGCAGAATAGAGTGGTACCATCACTTCCCTTGTCCTAGTTTCTGGAGCAGTCATGTCTTCAACATGACACTCCTTCAAATATTTAAACATGGATATTATGTCCCCTCCAAACCTTCTTTTCGTCAGGCCAAACACACCTGGCTCCCTAAGTTGTTCTTCATAGGGCATCTGTCCTAACAGAATCATTCTTCTCTTGTATGCAAATGTAACAAATATAACTAAAATTGTATTAATTAAACCAGAACAAAAGTAAATATAAAAAGAGAATGTTAGAGAGGTCTTGACTCAGCTCCTTCTGGCCCAAGTCCATCCATTTGCCTGAAAGGTGTTGTTCTCCTGTCCCAGTTGACAAACTAATATTATGATCTTGTTCAACCAGTGAATATTTTTAAAATATGAGGCAGGCCTCTGTTGAAAGATAGCATGCAACAGCAGAGATGGGCATCAATCTGACCCAACATGGCACTTCTTATGTTCTTCACCATCAGGTGTCCAACAGAGAGAGAAGGTCATGGACCGACAGAGGTTACGAATCGGAGCTGTCAGCGGAGAGGACGCGGAGTGGAGGGAGGAAAGAATGTGAAAAATGGCTTCATTAGCTCTCCAATGAGCGGCCGCTAACGGCATCACTGACAAACGTGACGTGCCGGCTCATGAGCAACCGTGGAGAGATGGAGGAATCGAAAAGATATAAAAGATGGAGCGGGGAAAGTGGAGGAAAGGAGGCGGCCGAGCTGACAGGCAGCGCTTAGAAGTGACTCAACATTTCAGCACCGCGGACGGCTCCTTTGTTCGGGGCCTACGGTCTCCACGGGAAGGGGGAAAAAAAGGAGCGAGGCCCTGCCAGGTACAAAATCAGAGCCGCTATAAAAAAGTCTTTGACTATATCAAAATGTCAATCGAATCTGGGAATTCCTCTTTGGGCAAAGCATCAACGGAATGGCCGAGACAAAATGCTTCCGGTAGATGTCTAAATCACACTATTCGTTCCTCTGCCCGGTGCAGACCGCTTTGAAAAGGTTGCTTTCTACTTCTTTTTTCCCCATCCTTTTACCGGCAGAAGACAGGACCGGGATCTTCTACTTGCAAACCACGTCCTCTGCCACTAACCGATACAGTCATCCCTCCACGTTTGCTAGGGTCAGGGGCACAGGACCCCCGTGAAAGTGGAAAAACCGTGAAAAACTCCGGGCTCTCCCAAACCATATTTAACACACGCAAAAGAAGTACGATCACCCTTTTCAACCCGCTGTGGATTCCTTTGAGGCATCAGGGTCCCTTCCCAAGCAGAAGTGGGGGGCTGGCGGGGCTTCCTGCCAACTCCACTGCTGCCCCACAGCATTTTTAAGGGGGAATTACAAGCCTTGTTTGCAGTTTCTCAGCCTCGCGAGGCTTGCATTCCCTATTAAAACGGCCTAGGGAGGCAGCAGAGGTGACAGCAAATAATCCACGAATAATCAAATCTGCAAAAGTGAGACCCACAAATGTGGAAGGCCGGCTTTACTGCCTCCTGAAACATAGGCACTGGCTTTACACGACCTCAGACAACTTTTCTGGCTAGCCTAGTATTCTTTTCTCTGAGTGGTAGCATCTCTCCACGCTCTCAGACTGACTGACACACCGCCCTTCCTCTTACGCTGAAGGTACCCAAAAGGAAAACAAAGAAAAGAAAAAACTAAAATCATGTATACAAAGCCGCAGCATCACCGAGAGCAAGAAAAGGCAGAAAATCCATTAACTTGAAAGTTCACATCAACCGGCTTAAGAGAAACTACTTTAAAATGCATGCGTAAAAAAACCAGGAAAAGACTATAACCATCAGCACAAATCAAACCTGTTTGCATCCTCCATAATTTTTTTGGACTGTGCATCATTCTAGGGTAGCGGTATCTAACCTTTGGTCCTCCAGGTGTTTTGGACTTTAGCTCCCAGAATTCCTGACTGTTAACCAAGTAGCTAGGGTTTCTGGGACTTGAAGTCCTAAATACCCGGAAGACCAAAGGCTGGACACCACTCTTCTAGGGCACTGTGCGGAAGAACAATTGTGGTTACCACCAAGCCCAGGACGGCGGAGGATGTTCAAAGCAATTTGCAAAACCTGCAAAACCGCCTTCTTTTTTAGCATGAGGAGTTAAAAAGCAAACGTCTCAGACATGTCTCATTCAAGTGTGGGTATCAGAGGCAGAGAAAGGACACAAGTTCCAGGCAAGATGCCCTTGATTCTCCCTTCCATTGTGCATCTTGACTCACCAGTATCATTGTGAGACAACTGGGAAGAGGAGAACGCTAGGAGATTAGTCAGCGGCAGACGGGCATCGCCAACAACAGCAAAACGACGCAGACGCTGGCTTGATTATTTCAGTCTGCTGCTCCTTGTTGTCCCTGTTTCGATAAAGACTCACACACGGCTGGAGCAAGCCCCCGAGGCACCGCTGACCAAGGGCTTGGGGAACTGGTGCATAAGGAGCGATGCAGCAGATGAGAAGGGGGGGGGGGATCGGAGCTGCCAAAATGATCTTGGTTATTGCCTGTGAAGTCTCCAGCTGGGCGGAAACCATTTGTCAAACAACCATGGGAGCTGTTTTACCTAGAGCTGTCTGCAAAAAGGCCTCTCTGCTTGTGCAATGCTATTGGTGAGCAGAGAAAGGGAAAGGGAAAGGCCATTCACCAAATCTCTCCAGAGGGAGAAATTTTTCAGTGGTTTCTTGGAAGGGGCAGTGTGTGTGTGTGTGCTGTGGCAAAACTACCACAACCTATTGTTCTGTTGTTCTTCTTCAGTCGAGCAGCATCAACAGCGCTGGGAGTCTGGCCACCATTTTGCAAACACACACACACACACTTTCATCCTTCCATCCTAGATTCTAATTGCAATGCAATATTTTCCATGAATATTAAAAGAGACATGTGGCCCTGTAGGAAATAATGGTCTGGGGACATAAGATGAGGTAGGAAGGGCTAATGAACTCTCCCAGAGTTTAATCACATTTGTAGCAGTTTTTCATTTTTTAAAAATCATTGTTCAGAGTACTGTTAGCAAAGGACCACCAGCCACGGCTTTACTAAAACTGCAAAGAGATTTGTAATTTTGCCACGCATACCCAAAGACTGGCAAGACCTCACATCTGCTGGCGATGTTGCACCGCTATGAGACAAAACAGTGGTCAAGGATGGTATCTGGATTGGTTGTGGTGTCATGGCGGAACCAAGGTATTTAAATCCCACATCATTTCTAATCAAGTAAACAGGAACATAAAAGAGTCCAAAATCTGGAACTGGGATGAAGGTGGTAGGAAAGGCCATTTCCCACCATTTATCTTTTTTAAAATGAAAATTACAACAACAGGTGCTAGGAATGGTCATCCTAGCCAATCAGGGATCATGACTAGGAATAGTCATCCTAGCCAATCAGGGATCATGACTAGGAATAGTCATCTTATCCGATCATGGATTGGCTGTACGGTCAGCCCTCCACATTTGTGGGTTTCACTTTTGCAGATTTGACTGCTCACATTTTATTTGCTGTTCTCTCTGCTGCCTCCCTAGGCCATTTTTCATAGGGACTGCAAGCCTCGTGAGACTGAGAAACTGCAAATGAGGCTTCTAACTCCCTATTAAAAATGGTGTGGGACAGCCATGGAGGTGGCAGTAAGCCCCACCAGCCCCCCACTTCTGCCTTATGAAGGAATCCTGATGCCTCAAAGGAATCCATGGTGGGTTGAATAGGGTGATCATAATTTTTTTGTGTATTAAATATGGTTTGGGAGAGCCTAGAGTTATTCACCGTTTTTCCACTTTCAGAGGGATCCTGTGCCCCTAACCCTAGAGAATGGGGAGGGATGACTGTAGTAGGAATAGTCATCCTAGCCAGTCAGGGACCATGTACTAGGAATAGTCATCCTAGCCAGTCAGGGATCGTGCAACGAATGTGCTGACATTATCAGAATGTCCAACTGAGAGTTTGTTAATGTTACTGCATTATGGGGGAGAGGAGAATGAGAACAATCTTTCTCTGCTTAGTTCAAGAACCATTTTGTCCCTTTTGGAAGATGCAGTAAAAGTGGAAATGAGGGGATTATTCACAGTGGCTCAACATGTGTGCATGAAAACTGACCCCTATCTCCAAATCTGACGCCACCTTATTTTATTTTATTGGTCACATTGCAATCTTGACAGCACAATTCTCTTTTCCATCCCCAAATCTAGCTTGAAAGTCAACCCATGGACACCACACAATCAAGAGGAAGAGAAGGTTTCCAGACTTCCACTTTGGCAAAATAGCACCCGCATCTGAAACCATCTGCTAGAGTTAAAATAAATTGTGCTTTGCAAAATTGGGAGGGGAAAAAAAGGAATCAATACTTTCTTAATTAAACCTTTTGCACTCTTTTTGCTGCAATCGGAATATTTATGAAGGAAAGCAGTCAGCACGGTGATACACAAACATCATTTCAGACTCATACATTGACACCGTCTCCTGAACTGGACAAGTTAATAGTCACAGTTCTTTCCTAGCGGGGCAGCCCAATGAACAGAGCTCGGAAGTTACTGGAATTAATTACAGCAACTGGCATTACAGTAACTGGAATTACAGTACTGGAATTAATTAAAAACTAGGGGTTTTTTTTTGCAATTCAGTTACTAAATAACAAAAAAATACATGCGTTCCCAATGTACAAAGGCGACTTGATGAAGTATATCTATTGAAGTCTAAATACTTTAGTTGTACTTGCAGTGGAGTCCCAAACATAAGATTTCAGTTCCTTACGTACAATTTTAACCACAGAAAGAAACACGGCATCAGGCAATCCATGCGCTTAACCAGCTTAACCAGTGCCTCCTTATAGGGTTATAAATCATAACTTTTTTTTTCTTAATACTTGCAAATTTTACTTCCCCCTGCTGATTTTTCCTAGCTGCCAACTCGGCACGCATTTCATTCTAAGGCCATCCTGCCCCTTGTCTGGGTCTTTTATTTCCTCATTTTCTCATCAAGTTAGACCATTTACGCACTACCCTGTTATAGTGCTATTATTCCACTTCCAACCTCCCATGGAATCTAGTGATTTGCTGTTTAGGGAGGGCCATTGCGAATTCTCAGCCAGAGAGCTCTTTGGTCTCAGCGAACTACAAATCCCAGAATTCCATAGGATGTTGAAGAAGGAATAATAGCACTATAACAGTGTAGTGCAGAAATGGCCTTAGTTTAGGGGCCTCAACAGCTTCAAATGTTTCCATTCCCAGGCTAGTGCATTGACTACTCTTATAAACCTGAGGACTAGGAGCTTGTTCAATGAACACAAAAGCCCAGATTGATCCAGAGGCTAAAATGCACAGCCATTATAAATTTGTGGCCATAAACTTTGCCCTTCTTAAAGAGATAAGACAGGGTATTCCTTTCATGCACTCATGTATTTAAAATTATTTAAAGCCTCAGTAAACTACATACCCCAGAATTCCATAGGAGGTTGAAAGTGGAATAATAGCACTACAACAGTGTAGTGCGGAAACGGCCTTAATTTGTTCCAAATGTTTCCATTCCTAGGCTAGTCCATGGAGTGCTCTTACCAACCTGAGGGCTAAGAGCTTGTCCGATAAACCCAAAAGCCCAGATTTATCCAGAGGCTAAGACGACAGCCAAGAAGACCACCTCCCAGTGCCTAGATTTTGGTGTTCGTGGAAGCATGCCGTACAAGCCACCTCTTTCCTCCCAGGAAAGCTCTGAAATCCAGAGGCATCTCCCTTTGTGTGTGTGTGTGTGTGTGTGTGTGTGTGTGTGTCTACAAAGCGCAGTTCCTCCAGGGAGGATGCCAAGCGCTGTGTGGGAACGAGGCATGCATTGCCTTCTGCAAACAAACACTCCAGCGGGAGAGACGCCTCCCGCACAACGACGCCGGCAAGCTTTGCTCAGTGTCAGATCCACTTTAGCACAACTCAACAACCTCACAGGCCCAGGGCACCGGGATACAAGGGGGCAACGCCACAGCAGGCAGCCCAGAAACCTGCGGAGCGCGGTCACGGGCGCATTTAGCCACGGGATTACAAAATCCCCTCCTCTGCACCCCTTCTGCCAGCTCTTCCAGCATGACTGCTTCTCCGAGTAGAGTTGACGGCGTGTTTTGTTTTTCGCTTGGTCCTCGCCACATCTCTGGCATGATAATTCCACGCCGCTTGGCACAAGCAGGACTGGCCAACGGCCGGCGAGGCGGCTGGAGCGGAATATCACCCGAATGAAACAGATCCCCTTGCGGTTCGAGTTTTATGGGAGCTTTTTATTTCTTTTTTTAAATTACAGTCATCCTTCCACATTTGCTAGGATTCAAGCCAGATTCAGGAATGGAAGGGAGGATTGGCAATGGAGGTCAGTTTTCATGCACACGCACGCAGATGGGGAGCCACTGAGAATAATGCCCTCATTCCCACTTTTACCACATCCTCCAAAAGAGACAGAATGGTCCTTGCACTGAGCAAGGGAAGCTTGTTCTCGTTCTCCTGTCCCCCATATTGCAGTCACATTAACAAACTCTCAGTGTAACACTTTGATAATGTCAGCACATTCGTTGCATGATCCCTGACTGGCTAGGATGGCTATTTCTAGGACAGCCAATCCCTAATTGGCTAGGATGATTACTCCTAGTACATGATCCCTGACTGGCTAGGATGGCTATTTCTAGGACAGCCAATCCCTAATTGGCTAGGATGATTACTCCTAGTACATGATCCCTGACTGGCTAGGATGACCATTCCTACTACAGTCATTCCTCCCCATTTGCTAGGGTTAGGGGCACAGGACCCCTGTGAATGTGAGAAAACCGTGACTAACTCTAGGTCCTCCCAAACCATATTTAACACACAAAAAAAGTATGACCACCGTATTCAACCCATCGTGGATTCCTTTGAGGCAAAGGCAGAAGCGGGGGGCTGGTGGGGCTTACGGCCACCTCCATGGCTGCCCCACACCATTTTTAAGAGGGACTTACAAGCCTCGTTCGCAGTTTCTCAGTCTCACGAGGCTTGCAGTCCTTATTAAAAATGGCGTAGGGGACAGCAAATAATCCGTGAATAATCAAATCCGCCAAAGTGAAACCCACAAATGTGGAGGGCTGAATGCATATCTTTTTAGCCGAAAGCTGCAACCATAAAATAACACACTTCACAATCCACATTATACATGACATTTGCATAATGTGACCTCCCTTTCGCCAGTAAATCACCACCTTTCTTCCTTCTTGCGCGTTTTCATCAGACTGTATACTCAACCATCATCTTCTCACCAAAGCCTATTTTCTCCTTTTAACATTTTCTTTCCCACCTTTTTGCAAACTGATTTTACAGACGTCAGTAAAGCTCTGTCACTTTACGCTTCGTTGTCTGTTTATAATTATCATATTTACTTTTAGCCTCTGTCCTTACTTTTAACAAAAGAGAACTCTCAATGGAAGAACGGAACATTAAAATAGCATCATCAACGGAAGAATGGAAAATTAAAATCGTGGAGATGATGGGGAATAGGAAAAACAATTGCACTCGATAAAGGGGGAATTCAATTTAAAAGTCTGAAAGACAATGAAAACCAGCATTGGACTTTGCTAAAAGTGAGGGGCTTTTGTTTTTTAAAGGATTTGAATGCACATTTACGGGAAAGAGGGCCAAATGTGTTTTATGTTATCATTTTGGACATTCCAAGGATTTTTACGGAGCCGTTGTGGTGTGGCGGTTAAAAAGGCTTGGGCTTCGAACAGGGGAGATCCCATTTTGCATGGCCGCTGTTGACTCTGGGCCTTCGAGCCACTAGTTGTTAGGAACCCCTCCAAATTTCTTCACAGATTTTGGCACTCGAAATGACCCAGTCTCGTTGCCAAAGTGGAGTCAATGCATTAGGAACTCTCCCTCGTTCCATTTGCTGAGGTCTGAATTTGGAACGCTGCACCATCGAGGACAACGTTCCATTCTTCTGAGTCATCCGTCCTTTTTTCCTCTCCTCCGCCCCCGCTTTGACATCACCTGCATTAATGCAAGTGCTCTCTTTATCCTTCCTTTTCCCCGGTTAGTTCAAGCCGGCGCATACGGCTCTCTTCCTCTCCACGTTATCCTCACAACAACCCTGTGGGGTAGGCCAGGCTGAGAGAGAAAGCGAGTTGGCCCCCAAATCGCCCACTTTCATGGCTCGGTGGGAACTATAATACAGATTTCCCGAGTCCCAGTCCAACACTATTAACCATTGGCTCTCATATATAGGCCATTTCCGCACTACTCTGTTAAAGTGCTATGATTCCACTTTCAGCCTCCTGTGGAATTCTGGGGTTTGTAGTTTCCTGAGGCCAAAGAGCTCTCTGGCTGAGAATCCTAAATGCCCCTCACTAAACTGCAAATCCCAGGATTCCATAAGAGGTTGAAAGTGGAACAATAGCACTATAACAGTGCGGAAATGGCGATATATAGAATCCTTTCAAAACAGACAATCTTGATGTGGTCGCGTGCAGCATAACAAGATTTGTTTGGTGTGGTGTTTTACGATGTGCACACACACTGTTGCACACACTATCACATTTTTAAATCAATGCGATAAAACCACATCAGTGTAGCTTGGCTTCCAATCCTTCAAGGCAGAATTGGACAATACTCCTTGCTCTAATCCACAGCAGCAGTCCTATCCTCACTCATATTCTTAATAATTTTTATGTCCTGATTATGAAAAAGAAAAACCCAGACCTGTACACTTATTAAGGGATAGGGTACATTTTTCACAGCTCCTCACAGGTAATTTAAAATCAGCTTTGCATGCCCAGCATACAGATGAACCCAGACATTGAAATCGGCTCCAGTTCCCAATTCATTTATAAAGGAGCTAAGCGCAGAGAAGTCCGGAAGGAGTTGGGCACGTTTAAAATAAAATGGACAGAGAAAGATTTACTAACTAAGCATATCAAAATTCTAAGAATAGTTCATTAAAGCACATTTAACGGGAAACAAAACCTCAGACGTCCGTGGCTTGGCTCATCTCTTTACTATTCCCGTGAAAAGAAAGGAAATTTCTCCTACATCAGTTTCAGAAAATAAGAATTGCTCATCGATAGCCCTGGGGAACATCTCTGTGGGTCTTAAAGTCATCCCAAGGCATCTTACTGCCTGTGCAAAGGGGAGGACAATATTCCCTCCGTTCATTCATCTGGAATACCGTGTCCAGTTTGGGGCACCACAGGTAAAGAAGGATATTGACCAGCTGGAGCGTGTCCAGAGGAGAGCAACCAAAACGGTGAAGGGCCTGGTAACCATGAAGCCCTATGAGGAGTGGCTTAGGGAGCTGGGTATTTTAAACTGATAAAGAGAAGGTTAAGAGGTGACGTGATCACCGTGTTTAAATATTTGAAGGGATGTCATGTTGAAAATGGAGCAAGCTTGTTTTAGGCTGCTCCGGAGACTAGGATACAGAGCAATGGATTCAAGCTGCAGGACAGGAGACTCCGCTTGAACCTCAGGAAGAACTTCCTGACGGTCAGAGCTGTCCAGCAGTGGAAGATGCTGCCTCCGTGGAGTGTGGTGGAGTCTCCTTCTTTGGAGACTGGATGGCCATCTGTTGGGCGTGCGTTGATGTGTCGTCCTACGTGGCAGAAAGGCACCAGACTTGATGGCCCCCGGGGTCTCTTCCAACTCTACGATTCTGTGATTCCATGAAATCTGTTGTGCTTAGGTTGATATATATGATAGCATCCTCCATCACACCCACACCTGGAGGATGAAGGGTAGTTTAGCGGTTTTAGAACAGGGTGCGCAGCCCACGTCCGTCCTCCAAGACGGGGAAGTAGACAAAGGTCTCAGAAGGTACAAGTGTGGGACTGCTGCTCTTACCCTACTCCAGCATTTGTGGCTTCCTCGCCCTGGCTGATTGTGGCGCTGGCCCCAAGGAGTCTCCTAACACTTTCCTGTGTATTCCGCTGTGGATTGTCCATTCTTTCTCTGGTAACCTCTCTGTGTCTCCAGGTAGAATCATTGAATCAGAGGCCATTTCTGCACTCCACTGTTATAGTGCAACTATTCCACTTTCAACATCCTATGGAATCCTGAGGTTTGCAGTTTAGGGAGGGGCATTTAGCATTCTCAGCCAGAGAGCTCTTCGGCCTTAGGAAACTACAAAGCCCAGAATTCCACAGGAGGTTGAAAGTGGAATAATAGCACTCTAACAGTGGAGTGCGGAAATGGCCTCAGAGTGGGAAGGGACTACGACGCTACGAACCTTGCCTTGCCATTCCTGGAAAAAGCTCACCCAATCGTCATTTAAAGGATCTCTCAAAATGGAGATTCCACCCCTTTTAAGGCCATCTATTCCTCTGCTGAACAGCTCTTACAGTTTTTTTAAAAAAGTTCTTCCTAACGTTTTGCTAAGTGAGCGATGCTCCCCGGACAAATCTTCGAGCTCTCCCGCTGTGCCGTTTCCAAACCACCTCCCCATTTCCTCCTCCCCACAGAGTCCCAAAGCTCCCTCCCAAGTTCTGAATTAGGGGACACCAACAGAAAAGAATGGGCAGCGTGAAGCAATTTGAATATCGCTGAACCACAAAATCGGCTGATACTGCAATGTTCCCGAGCAAGCAGCCCAGCCTTCCTTGGCTCAGTGTCCCCGGCTTGGTCATCACGCACAAGACTTGGCAAGGGGCCCTTCTACAAAACCTCCTCTGGGTTTTCGAGTCTGCAGTTTCAAGACAGCGAACCCAAAGGCTTGGGGAAATCTCCGTCTTAGGACAACGTTGCAGCCGTACGTCCAGTCTGGGGGGACATCCGTATTCAGATCTGGCTTCGACCCCCAGCTCTATTGCCCAGCTACCACTAGCCCAAGGATTTTGATGCCTGCTTTGGACCGGACCTGTCCGCCAGTTCGTTCTCCCCAGCTGAGTTGGCACTTAGCAGTTGGGTGGCTGGAGTTGCCTACTATTTTAGGCCATTTCCATACCACACTTTTATAGTGCTATTAGACTATACTATACACTATTATAGTGCTATTAGACTATACGATACTTCCAGCATCCTGTGGAATTCTGGGATTTGTAGTTTCCTGAGGCCAAAGAGCTCTCTGGCTGAGAATCCTCAATGCCCCTCCCTAAACTGCAAACCCCAGGATTCCACAGGATGCTGGAAGTGGAATAATAGCACTACAACAGTGTAGTGCAGAAATGGCCTTAAGACTTCCCAGACCGCCCTGCAGCGGTGCCACATTTGGCCATTTGTGGGTATTTAAGATGGTGGCAGCTTGTACTTATATACTAGAGATCACAACACTGCCACAGAAAGAGGCAGGAAAGACCATGTTTGATATAAAATAACTAGTGAAGGAAGTTTACGTAAGTTTCTTATGAAAGAATTGTAAAAAAGAGAAGGTTAAGAGGGAAGTAAAAGTAAAGACGTACATTTCATATTTACGGGTAGATGCAAAAGACCAAAAATCTTTTTTTTTTCTTTTTGTCGCAAGTTGCCACGAATCGAACAAATTTTAGATATTTTCGAACTGTGTTAATTAATTTTTTTCTTTATTAGCTTTCTTTTGAAAAAGTCGCATGGGATAAAAGGAAACGAAACACAACCAGACAAGATTTAATGATAGCCATTCTGGGGTGCAATGTGCAATGGTAACTTTGAGTGTTTTATTGGTGTTTTTATGATAAAATATTAAAAAAGAATTTAAAAAAAGAAGAGATGAGTGAATACTAGGAGAGCCTAAGGACGTCAACTACACCTCTTTGAGAAATATCACTAGACCTGTCCAAACTTTCCTGAATCCTCATGTATTTTCTTTTCTCTGATGGCCTGTCTCAGAAAGAAGAACTTCTACCTTAGTCTTCTATTTTGCTTCAGGTGGAATTCTCTACTAGTTTCATCCATCATCCTCTTTAAGAGAATGGATGCATTTTAAGGACGCAAAACAACACAAATAAATTTGTGGCCGTAATCTTTGCTCTTCTTACCGAGGTAAGAACATGTACTTTCATGCACTCATCTATTTAAACCCAACATTAATTCTTTTATTTATTTTTGAGGCTTTTTTTGTACCCCATTTCCCCTTTTGCAATAATTCAGAACGGTTTACAAGCATCCTGCCAGTTTGTGGATGGATCACTTCCTCTTGCAATCTGTTGCTATTGCTTTGGGTTAGAAGATTCCCGAAGAAAGCATAGTTGCTTTGTGTGTGTGTGTGCGTGCGAAATAGCAGGGTTTTGGAAATATATATAAAAGCAGAAAACCTCAGAGGGGTGAAGACGTGCCAGTTTTATTCCCCACGCAGACATATAATCACAGAGAGAAAGAGATAGCGGTAAAGCCAGCAAGCCCTTCCCATCTGAAAGACTGGCGAGAGCTCACCACTGGCAAGATGCATGCAACATATGAGGTCAATCGTGAAAAAGTAATCGTGAAAAAGTACAGGCTCACGTAGGCAGCCGAACAATTTGGATGGACCTTGCAGGAGACAACATGTTCCAGGAGACTGCTCAAGCCGTCAGAGCAACACCACGCCTAACAAGAACTAAACGATTGGAAAATGCCTAGTAATTAGCAATCGATAGGCAATTAAGAGGGAACAGAAAGAGAGCAGGTGTTGGAAGGAAAATGTAGGCTGAGGAGGGAAAGGGGGCCAGCACCACTCCCAGGCCTGCGTTCTTGTACTCGCCAATTCGTTCCAGCCATAAGCAGTACCGAGTTCAAGACAAACTAAAGACCATTCGCACACACATGCACAAGACGTATGGCAGTTCATTTACGGACTTCCCTGGAAAGGGATGGGATGGAAGGAGCTGTCGTGCGTGTGTTTGTCTGTCAGACTGCAGCTCCCTGAATTCCTTCACAGTGATCATGGTGCGCGGGGGGATTTTGGAAGGCGTAGTTCAAAACAGGAGCTTTTACAAGCTTTGGGTCGCTAGGTTAAACAGCTCTCAAAGAATCATAGAGTTGGAAGAGACCATGATGGCCACTGAATCCAACCCCATTCTGCTATGCAAGAATACACACTCAAAGCGCTCCCAGCAAATGGCCATTCAGCCTCTGCTGAAAAACCGCCAAAGAAGGAAACTCCAACACACCCCCAGGCAGTCTGGAACAGCTCTGACCATCAGGAAGTTCTTGGAAAATCTCTTTTCCTGGAATTGGAATCCATTGCTCCTTGTCCTAGTCTCTGGAGCAGCAGAAAACAAGCTTGCTCCATCTTCAACATGACATGCCTTGGCTATCACGTCCCCTCTTAACCATCTCTTCTGCAGACTAAACATACCCAGCTCCCTAAGCCCTTTGAATACTCAAGACCCCAAGTTCAGTTCTGGACATCTCCATGGTAAAAGGGGCTGGGAAAAACAACATTCTCTGCCTGAGTGCCTGGAGAGTTACTGCCCATCAGAGTGGATAAAACACTGCTAGAAACATACAAGGGAAGTTGTCTTATACTGAGTTAGACCGCTGATCCGTCTAGCCCAGTATTCTCAACACTGACTAGCAGTCATTCCCTGTGGTTTCAAGCAAGATTCTTTCTTAATTCTGCCTTTTTAGGTTGTGAACTTGAGAGTAGGAAACTTGTAGACCACTCATATAAAGTGCCATGTATACTGATGGCACAATACACTGGCCTCTCCACTTTCGCAGGGATTTGGGGTGCAGAACCCTTGCAAAAGTGGAAAAACTTGCAGATAACTCCCTCCCGCTTCCCTTCTCATTCCCTTCCAGAGCTCCCCCTTTCCCGTTCCCATGCAAAATGGAAAGGAATTGGGGGAGAAGGCTCCCACAAACCTTCTCTTCCCCCCACCATTCCCTACCGTTTTGCCTTGACGCAAGTTTTCCACGCTGTGGCAAAATGCACGGGATTGGGAGGAAGAGAGAGAGGGCGGAAGGCACACATGCCTGCAAATAATCAAATTTGCGAACGTCAAACTCACAAATGTGGAGGGAGGACCGTATAAGAAAATGATAATAATAATCTGGACATTCTCAGTATTCTATGGTCATCTCTGCATTGAAACATTAACCAGACCAGACGCGCTTAGCTTGCAAAATTAGACAGAAACGAGTGCAATTAGGATGGTTTGGCTGGAAGAAATAAATTGCCTGACTCAGAACGTTTACTATATGAAAGGAATGTGGAATGTATACTATCGTTACTTATTTAGCTTCATTTCCTTTATTTGTTTACACCCTACTCTTCCTCATCGAGGCCCAGGGAGACTAAAACTCTACATAAAAGCACACAGGGTAAAACAAATCACATATTACAAATATTTAGAATAATAAACCCCAAACGTCTACGAAGAAGCCGTAAAAGTGATGCAAATAAGCCATAACGGGAGACAAAGCCAACATTCGCTTCCTTCCCGAAAAGCTGCACAAATCAGTATGTTTTATTCGGCCCCTGAAAGGCCGAAGTACGAGAGAGATTGGTGCAAATACAGAGTCCCACTGCTGGAAAAGTAAGGGAATGTGATGGAGCTGGCCATACGATTGTCCAGTAATCCTGCACCGTTGTGTATTCTTTCCGCATTACACCGTTATAGCGCAATTATTCCACTTTCAATCTCCTGTGGAATTCTGGGGTTTGTAGTTTCCTGAGGCCCAAGACCTCTCTGGCTGAGAAGTCTAAAGGTCCCTCCCTAAACTCCAAACCCCATAGGATGTCGAAAGTGGAATGACAGCACTATAACAGTGTAATGCGGAAACGCCCCGAGTTGGGCTGACAGCAGGAATGTCTTCCAACATCAGGAAAGCCAGCTGCTGCTCCCCCGTTTGCACACAATCTCCCAGTTACAATTTTGCTGGATTTGGGAAGGCCATCCGCAACGGAGAGGGAAGAACGAACACGATCCCACTTTTCCTGCTGTCAGCAGCACCTCCTTGCCAGTGGCTTGGCACAGAACGCTCTCTGGCTGCGAACGCCTATCGTGTTTACATTTCTTTACACCAATTAGCTTCGCATAACGCAGCAGCACCGCAAGCCGATCCAAAGGCAAGCCGGCGGTGGTGGGGATGGGAAGGGAGGGAGCGAACTGGCACGCGATCCGTCCGGAGGCCAGCACAACCGGCAGCAAAGGCAGCCACGTCCAAGCCAGGGCCAGCGACGGAGAACACGAAATCGTCCCCAGGAGCAAGACCGCCACCATACACGCACAGGTAATACTGTCGCTCCTACAGCTCTCAGAGCGCCCAGCCAGCATAACCGCCAGAAGGCAAAGTCCAAAAAAATGGACTTTTACAAGATCTTTAGATCTTTAGACTTACTCTACAGCAGAGGTGCCAAACTCCATTTCGTCTTGGGCCACGTCAGCATTACGGTCGCCCCCAAAGGGTCGGTCGTATCTGTAAGACTATATAAACGCGGCTACTCTTTTATCACGTTAAATAATGATATTTCTGCCCCTCTCTGTGCCTTTTCAGCCACCCTCTGTGCCTCTTTCTGCCCCCCCCGCCCCTCTCTGTACCTGGCATGCCCGATCCCCACATTGAGGGCCCCCGGCTGCCGGTATTCTGAAGAGGGGCCCCGCAGCCAGCACTCGCGATGTACTTCTACTTCTGATTGCTCCTCTGCCCAACTCTTGTGAGACACGCAGAGTGTTGCCATGGTAACCCACAGCAGTGCTCTGATGGTGAGACTTGGACAGAGGAGCAGTCAGAAGTAGAAGTAGATCGCGAGTGCTGGCTGCCGGGCCCCTCTTCAGAATACCCACAGCCGGGGGGCTGCAATGTGGGGAGTGGGCTCGCCAGACGGGGAGGGGGAGTGCTGCAGCTGCAGGAGAGGGGTGAGAGCCACATGAAATGCCCTGGCGGGGCAGATTCAACCCGCGGGCCTTGTGTTTGACGCACGTGCTGTACAGCGAAGTAAGATGGTCGAAACTTGAGCCGCTCGTATTACTTCTCATGTCGGTAGCCAGAATCGCATTCAGTCAGTGGCGCCCTTTCCGCACGAGGTTGTTATAGTGCTGTTATTCCACTTTCAGCACCCTATGGAACGCCAAACCCCAGGATTGCATAGGATGTTGAAAGTGGAATAATAGCACTATAACAGTCTAGTGCGGAAATGGCCTCAGTCAGTTTATCATATTTTAGCAACCAGCTATTACACAGTAACATAGAAAAAGTAAAGGGGAAAAAGTCAAACCAATTAGCTTGTATGTGATAGTCCACAATAGATGAATCACTTTCCGTAAACCCCTCCTCACACTTTATAGCATGTAATTGTAAGGCCTTAACAAGAAATCTGGATGTTCCAAAGGGTACATATTTCACAGCATCAGATAACAGGAAATAGACCTTCGCGGAAGAGGAACTTCCTTTAAGAGATGTCAGTAAAGGAAAGATATAATTATCCCTAAATAGGGCATTCAAGCAATAGATGAGTTAAATCTTCTATTGAGATAAGAGTTGCAACCACATATTCTGTCCTTCCTAAGAAAGTTCGTGTATTGGCACATCTGAGCTGCCAATGGAAGAACATTTATTCTAACGTGTAGAAAGGCTAAACTCATTTCAATGTTTGGAAGGCCCACCAGGTAACTTAGGAGGGCTAGATGCCGTGGAGTGAAAGAAACAAAAAAATTATTGGATTGGCAGGACTTAAATCTCAGTCATCTGGGATTGCATCTCAGTATCCTTGAGTCTTTGGAGAACTAATACCTTTGCTCTGCCATACCCTTGAGTCCAAAGAGAGGAGACTGAAAACCCCAAATCTGTGGCAACCAGTTGCATTTTGCACATCCACGAATTTCAGACCGAATCACATTCACACTTCTTGCAAGAAAAAAATAATAAATTCAATTCATTCTTATGATCTTGGTGACCCTGTGTGATTATAGAATCATAGAATCATAGAATCATAGAATCATAGAAATGTAGAGTTGGAAGAGACCACACGGGCCATCCAGTCCAAGCCCCTGCCATGCAGGAATACCCTCAAAACACTCCCGACAGATGGCCATCCAACCTCTGCTTAAAAACCTCCAAGGAAGGAGACTCCAAAACACTCCGAGGCAGCCGATTCCACTGCCGGACAGCCCTGACCGTCAGGAAGTTCTTCCTGAGGTGCAAGTGGAATCTCCTTTCCTGCAGCTTGAATCCATTGCTCCTTGTCCCGGTCTCTGGAGCGGCAGAAAACAAGCCCTCTCCCTCCTCTACATGGCATCCCTTCAAATATTTAAACATGGCTATCATGTCCCCTCTTAACCTTCTCTTCTGCAGACTGAACATACCCAGCTCTCTAAGTCTATCCTCACAGGGCTTCATGGCTTCCAGGCCCTTCACCACTTTGGTCGCCCTCCTCTGGACCTGCTCCAGCTTGACCATGTCCTTCTTGAATTGGGGTGCCCAGAACTGGACACAGGATTCAAGATGAGGTCTAACCAAAGCAGAGTAGAGTGGTACCAGTACCTCCCTCGATCTGGACACCATACTCCTATTGATGCAGCCGAGAATCGCGTTGGCTTTCTTGGCTGCCGCATCACACTGCTGACTCATGTTCAGCTTGTGGTCTATTAAGACTCCTAGATCCCTTTCACACGTACTGCCATCCAGCCACGTGTCCCCCATCCTATATTTCTGCATTCCATTTTTTCTACCTAAGTGTAGGACCTTACACTTCTCTCTGCTGAATTTCATTTTGTTAGCCTTGGCCCAGCTCTCCAATCTGTCCAGGTCATTTTGAATTTTGATCCTGTCCTCTGGCGTATTAGCAACCCCTCCCAGTTTGGTGTCATCTGCAGATTTGAGGAGCATGCCCTCTATTCCTTTATCCAAGTCGTTGATGAAGATATTGAACAGCACTGGGCCCAGGACAGAACCCTGTGGCACCCCGCCGGTCACTTCTCTCCAGGATGAAAAGCAGCCATTTGTGGTCACCCTTTGGGAACGGTCAGTCAACCAGTTACAGATCCACCTGACAGTGGCCCTGTCCAGCCCGCATTTTACTAGCTTCTTTGCAAGAATGTCATGGGGAGCTTTGTCAAAGGCCTGTTATTCACCATTATAATTCAACCATCGTTTTCTAAGACGGTGCCACCCGCTCAAGACTTTCGTGCTTCACGCTACTTCTCATAGGGGCCCGGCTGGTATTCTGGGGGATGGAGGGGTCTTTGGGGATGGACGCCGGCTGCCCCCAAGCACGCTATTAACCAGAGACAAGCGTTAACTAAATCAGCACCGCTGAAAAGAAACTTCTTTCCTTCCATGCATCATTTTAATCTGATTCGGCTGACACTCGCCCAGATAAGTGCTGCATTGTGACTCCCATTACCGCAAACCAGACGTAACACCATCATCCATCTCGGGGCGGCTGAAATTGACTAGGGACCTCATAAGGCATTGCGGCTCCTGCGCCTTTCCGGTGGCAAACTGAACAAAAGCACGCGCCTGCCTGGATCCATACAGGGAGAGTCGTCTTCCCACCAGAAAGGGTGCTAAAAAGAGACAGGAGTGGGGGACAATTTCGTTTTTGAAAACCGACTTGTCGTCTTATCTCGCGTCAGGAGAAAGGAGAGGTATAAATCAAATAAATAAGCTTGCAACTGGGGGTTATTGCCTTCAGCTGGGGCTTCTGGAGTTCTATTCATTCCCTTGTAGCTCAGAGAGAGAGATAGAAATTGTTCAATTGCAACTCCTATTGTTACGAGGCTGTTACCACTCCTTGATATGGTTTAATTGGCAAATATCAACTGGCGTAAAATACAGATTGTACACTGCTGTGGCTGTACAGCCATGCCGGCTAAAAGAGGACTTGGTGAATATGTGCAGAACTAGGTCAGAAAAGACCTCAAGGCACATCCAGGTCATAGTCAAGGAAACACCAGTGATAATGGACTTGCAAATGACCGTCAACGACTCAACCTCCAGAAACAATACCATACGAAACTGAACCGATTGTCTTCGACCCTCTTCCCACTTCCTGCCAAAGTTCTCCTTTATTCCTCTCCTGCCCAGCAATTCAGGAGCTATCGCAATTGCTATCAGTCCTTTGTCATCTAACGCTGAGACCATTCGTCCATTCCGGACCTCATCGTTTGGTCTGCCGGAGAGCCATTAACACCTTCGCCTTCAGAGCAGGAAAAGAATATTTAAACCAACCAACCAACCTGTAATGCATTAGTACTCTGGACACAAATCATCACTCTGCGGCTCCGATTCCCGGTCTGTACTACCCTCGGACTCCTAGTCTAAGCCACATTGCTTGGTCTCTTCTCTCCGGATAGGTAAATATCATCCGCTTCACCCTAAACTCTCGCTTTCCAATTCTTCCTCCCTTGCCTTCAGCTGGCCTTGTGTGATTGCAAGACCACTTGGATCCTGTGTGCGTGTGATTGTTAATTCCCCCAATACAGCAAATATTCTCTGAATCTCCAGTTAGTGTTCCTGTGTTAGCACCAGTATGCACAGGTGTAAAAGATCTTACCAGGTAACCCTCTTCCATAGGCCTCCCCTTTGAGCTAATATTCCCCACTGTTTCATGGAGGCACTGGACCTCTGAGTCACCCACATCTTGGGGTAACACTATCACCCTTCATCATTATCTATACTGGTTAGGGCCATTTCCGCGCTAGCCTGTTATAGCGCGATGATTCCACTTTCAACATCCTCTGGAATCCTGGAGTTTGCAGTTTCGGGAGGGGCCAGAAACGGCAAACCCCAGGATTCCAGAGGATGTTGAAAGTGGAATCATCGCGCTATAACAGGCTAGTGCGGAAATGGCCTATGACTACTAATATCCACGGGAGGAAATTCCTCACACACCCTTCAACTCAGCAGTCACAAGAAGGAGGTCCAGGTATCTCCAGAAACCCTCACAGCATCTTAGCAGAGCACTGAAAATCCTGGCTACAGGGAAATCAAAACTTATCCTAGAAGTTTAAATCACACAGTCAGATCTATCAATATGAGTAGTGATTGACAGATCAATCCATTTCTCATCTGTCTCAGTTTTGCACAATTGCATTCATCAATCTCTCCTACCCTACCTTTTGCGCGCGCACACACAAAATTACATCTGTGTTACGTGCCTTCTCCTCAGTCCATATTTTTGAACGCACCTTCAACAAGGCTTGGAAAAGTTAATCTTTGTGGAACTATAACTCCCTGCATCCCCCAACCAGCATGACCCGTGGGCCACAGTCCAAAAAAGCTACTTTTTCTATCTCTGATCTGCCCCAGGCACACTTTTTTGAAATTTGATTTTTAACATGAACAATTTAATTTACAATCAAAGCAACAGACGTTCAAAGAATAAAGAGAAGGAAGAAAAAGAGAGGGGGGAAAAAAGAGAAAGAAGAAAAGGAAGAAAAAAAAAGAAAAAGTGTGTGTGCTTGTGTGTGGCAGGGGGTTGGACTTAATGGCCATTATGGTCTCTTCCAACTATATGGCCATTTCCACACTACACTGTTATAGTGCTATCATTCCACTTTCAACCTCCAGGGGGAATTCCGGGATTTGTAGTTTCCTGAGGCCCAAGAGCTCTCTGGCTGAGAATTCTAAAGGCCCCTCGCTAAACTGCAAACCCCAGGATTCCATAGGACACTGAAAGTGGAATAAAAGCACTATAACAATGTAGTGCGGAAATGGCCTACGGTTGTAACCTCTTCCAACTCTAACTAGTACACAAGAGAGTGTGACTCTGCACCCGAATCCTGACACTTTTCTTTTCATTAAAGGGTAAAAGAAGCTGCTCTGCCTGCAAATATCATTCTACCAACACAGATCCAACTAAATAATCCTACTAAAATTACTAGTAACCACAATCACAGTTTACCACATTGTGAGATTTCTTATTGCTCAAAAAATCCATAAACAGTGGGGAAAAGGTGGAGGGATTTGGGGGGGCGGGAAAGCAGCCTCATCTAGTCGCTCGTCCGCCTGCCGCATGCGAATGTCGGAGCGCGGAGGTCCCGCCGTTACAAAACTCAATCTCTACAGCAAACAAGTTCTGCTGGGAAAATGATGACTCCGAGGAAACGCTGGAAAAAGAGCTCGGTGGATTGTCATTACTCCCGAGCTAGGCTGTTGCCCAGAGCCAACAAAATTGCTCTTTCGCTTGAAATGAGCTGCAGTCTCCGTGTTGGAGAGGAGAGAGAGGCAACAGATCACTGCAGCCACGAGACGCCCTTATAACATTTGTCCAACAGCCTCGGTTTAACCCAAACGGGCAGGATGAAATCTCATCCCCACCATATCCAAACGGGTTGGATACGGGGCAGGGATGAGCTCTGAAACCAGGTAGGAAGTGAGGCCACAACACCAGAGTGCAAAGCACGCAATGCAAGAAAACACCTCAAAAAGTTTTCTTTGGCCGACAGATCTCACAGGTAATCAGAATTTCGTTCAGACCAACCCACCAGCAGGAGCAGTCCGGAAGAATAACTTTATTCTTCAAGGTTCACATTTTTGTACTATTGTTCTGGATTAGGAAAGCAGAACAAAATGTCCATCAGCAACGTTAGTATTTCGCTCAAGACCGGCGACGTGGTATTTCTTATCTAAGTCTTCTGTCCGCTGTCTGGATGACCGGGGCGGTGTGTAACTATCACAATATTCGCAAACAAGGCTATCGCTGACATAACAAATGTACCCCCGATTTCAACAATAATAGTTTCATACAGAAGTTAACAAAGCAGAGGTTAGCTATATAATATGGCAACAGAAGCACTTAATCAATATTTTTGCTCATCATACTAAGGAGAGGCCAATTGAGAGTCTTCTAACATCCCAATTTCACGTTGTCGTTGCCGTGTGTCCTCAAGGCGTCTCCAACTTACGGTGACCCTAAGGCAAAGCTAGCCCAAGGCTTCCGTGGCAACATTTGTTCAGAGAGGGTTTGCCTTTGTCTCCCTCTGAGGCCGAGAGAGTGTGGCTTGTCCAAGGTCCCCCAGATGGTATCCATGGGCTGAGCAGGGATTCCAACACTGGCCTCCAAAGTCTTAGTCCAGTGCTCAAACACCATGCTGGCTCTTCAATTCAAAATAAACCACCAGCACCATCCCCTTGAATTTTCCTTTCTGCTACTATGGAGTTGTTGTTTTAAACAGAGGAATCTCCTGGCTAAAAATAAGATGATCCAGCCAATCAGGAAAATCCTATAATCAGTGAGATAGCATCTCAGCAACCTATAGGCAAATGTAGCTGCGTGATGATGTCCTAAAGCCAGATGAGAAGAAGGGAAATGCTTTTCATTCTTACTCTCAATGGGGAAAAAAAATCATCTCCCGCATCCAATTTTACAGGCCGATTATGAAGATGAACACTAAGCAGAGACACAACTGGACACACATGCTGGTAGCTACCTGGTTCAGAGATCAGCTGGAATTTCTGCAGCCAATTGTTAAACAAGAGGATCCCCACTCCCTACCTTAAGCTGAAGAAAGTAGTAAATTTTTTCTGCATGCAAACTATAAATCCTGTTTAGTTCCTGGGCCAGGAACTCTATTCTAAGTGCATGCCTTTTGCACCAGATGGTTCTCACCTTTCTGGTTTTAGATCCTACAGACCCACCCGTATCTGCTCCAAGCTGGTGCCAAAAAGATCAGCATTCTACCCTTTCGGTAGCAACACCAACGTTTGCAGCCAAGAAGGTCAACGCAATTCTTGGTTGCAGCAATAGGAGTCTGGTGTCTAGATCAAGGGAGGTAATGGTACCACTCTGTTCTGCTTTGGTCAGACCTCATTTGGAATACTGTGTCCAGTTCTGGGCACCTCAGTTCAAAAAGGATGTCAACAAGCTGGAGCGTGTCCAGAGGAGGGCGACCAAAATGATGAAGAGTCTGGAAGCCATGAAGCCCTACGAGGAGCGGCTTAGGGAGCTGGGGATGTTTAGTCTGCAGAAGAGAAGGTGAAGAGGGGACATGATAGCCATGTTTAAATATTTGAAGGGATGTCATGTCGAGGAGGGAGTGGGCTTGTTTTCCGCTGCTCCAGAGACCAGGACAAGGAGCAATGGATTCCACCTGAACCTCAGGAAGAACTTCCTGACGGTCAGAGCTGTCCGGCAATGGACTCTGCTGCCTCCGTGGAGTGCGGTGGAGTCTCCTTCTTTGGAGGTTTTCAAGCAGAGGCTGGATGGCCATCTGTCAAAGGGAGTGCTTTGATGTGGGTTCCTGCATAGCAGGGGGTTGGACTGGATGGCCCCTGGGGTCTCTTCCAACTCTAGGATTCTACGATTTCACCCTCCAAGATCCTTAGACAGTGGAGCACGCAAAGGGACTTTGTAACAGAGAAGGCCACGGCCACTTTCCATTAACAAACCTAGAGGTTGATCTGGTATAAAAAGGGAAAGCACATAGTTCGGGATTCACTGAAAGACCAGCCCTAAATGCATTTCCTTTGTTTTACAAAGAGAACAACAGATTTACGATTTGGAAGTTTACATCCCACTAAACCCCAAAACTGAAAAAAGAGCAAATTATTTCCATCCCTCTTGCTGAGTAATACCATACAGACTTCATGTTCCGGGGTGGGGGGGGGAGTATTTAGAAATATCTACAGGGGCACTATCCATCCTTCTTCCAAAAAACGACCAAGCTGCTGTGCTGTTGATGGAAAAACCGCTCTCTCGAAAGTCTCTTAAGAGCAGCTAACCGAATGTCAAGCTCCCCACCGTGGCTGCCAACCAACTAAATGCACATTCCCTACTACTGGAAATAAAAAGCAGGGAAGGGGGAGAGCCACGCTGAACATTGCCCATCTTTTGCTGAGCCAAAATCAAGGAATCTAACTTTTTAATACCCCTTTTGCTTAGGAGCTTTCCACCTGATTCTAACCTCCTTCTAAAAACCTTGAACAAGGCGTTATTTGGTACTGATTTCTCCCCCGGGGTTTTCTTTTCGAAGCTGCTAGATTTCACGGCTGTGTCCTTCAGCATCCAGAAAGATGTAGGGAGATTTGCACGCATGTACGCATCTCACTCTTAGCCCCTGCGGGTGTCTGGGGAGGCGAAGAGAAACAAGCCAACAGCCAGAGTGGTGAAGAGGCCAGAATGTTGGATTTGTCTCTGAGAACACCCGGGGTCAAACATTTCCATAGACGCAGAGCTTTCAAGACTTTCCTTAAAATGGCCATTTTGGAAGGCTCTCGAGAAGCATATCTCCAAACTTCGACGGACGAAAATGGGAGCATTCATCACATCTGGCTTGGAAAAAAGTACGCGTGAATGAATGGAAGAAAAAATTAAAAAAGCACAGATCTGTATAGGATGGGTGACACTTGGCTTGAAAATAGTATGTGTGAAAAGGGATCTAGGAGTCGTAGTGGACCACGAGCTGAACCGGAGCCAGCAGTGTGATGCAGCAGCGAAAAAAGCCAATGCGATTCTGGGCTGCATCAATAGGAGTATGGTGTCGAGATCGAGGGAAGCAATAATACCACTCTAGTCTGCTTTGGTTAGACTTCACCTGGAATACTGTGTCCAGTTCTGCGACCACAGTTCAGGAAGGATATCGACAAGCTGAAATGTGTCCGGAGGAGGGCGACCAAAATGGTGAAGGGTCTGGAAACCATGAAGCCCTCTGAGGAACGGCTTAGGGAGCTAGTCACACTCACTCAACATCAGGAGAAGGCAAAAGCAACTCCTCCTTAAACAAATCTTGCCAGGAATACTCCCCAAGATCATCATAGGTCAGAAATAACCTGGAAGCACACAACAAGACTCTCTTTAAAAGCTAGTTTCCCCCCTAAATTTACCTGTGATTTCTGCAAACATTTTTTGGAACAGATTTTTCCCCAGTATAATCTGGTTTTGAGCACACTCTCCCTGCATACAAACATTTTATGCACATTCTCCTCGAAATATACACAGTTTAAAATTATTAAGAACCAAACAAAACACTGGGAAGAGTGATACACGTTCCAGTTTGCTGGTATCTTTGAACTGAGATCGTGGAGCGAAACCTAAGAGGAAGAAAGACCAAGTCTCAAGATTTTAAAAATGGGTTCTGTTCACTGATAATGTCCAACACGTTCCAACCAATTAATTATCATTCTTTCTTTAGGGGTAATGGATTAGCAACACCTACAGAGATTTCTGTCAATGCATTTCCTAATCCCATTAACTGGCAATTGATCATACGAAATTTGGAAACAGATTAACAGCTTTTGGCTTCCCAGGTCTCTCTCTCTCTCTTTTTTTTTGCATATACCTATATTTCTATTAAACAGACATAAACAACAACAACAGTACGTAACAATATACACAATTAAAAGTAAAAAAACCCCAAACAAAAATATGAAAGAACAAACACAACATAAGAAAACTAAAAAAATAACTACAATATAACTAAACTACAAATAACTAACCAACTATACTAGAACCAACTACAGAAAAACTACAACCAATTGAAAAAAAATGGGTTCCCACCCTTGTTACACTTAAGCATTAAATACTTAAAATCCTTCAAAATGTATTCCAAGCAAAGTTAATGCTTGTTGCTGATAGCAATGATAACTTTGTCTATATATCCCATACAAAAAGTTTACCATACGCATGTAATAAAAAAATAACCGTCATTACCAATGATTCCTTAACATGATTCTATTATTTATGTTCAGATTGATCCCAAGCCACTGTATTAAAACCTCAAGATTTGACCAAAACAATAAAAAAAACAATAAATCTATTTCTGCTATGCTTCTTTATATTTATGCTCATACCTGTAACATGAATATTATAATCATAAAACCAGCAATAAACAAGGGTGGTTAGAATAATGATTAATCTTCAGAAATTATTGGTAAATCTTAAACGCTGCTATTAAAACCTTATATTTTGAATAATGTCAATCTCTTAGCAGAGCAACTAATCAAAATCCTCGGTTATCTCCAAACTACACATTGAAGGAAAAATCAAAATTTGGAGAGAGAAGCAAGCTAAAAACCGGTTATCATTAATGCACCAGCCATTTCCACACCTTACCCTTCTCGGGTACCATTGCGGTGTCATCCCGGCAGTGGCCTCGTTCCCATGCTAAGCTGGGGAAGGAAGGGCCTAGATCGCACTTCCGCCCGTTTTGCACGGCCGCCAGCGACGCGAGCGCTGCGCGATCCTGGGCCATTCCCGGATTTTTTTTTCCAGTAATGGAATAGCACACGATTGCGACAGGGGAGAACACGTTGGCGGCGGGACCGTGGCAACATTGTGCGGAAGCACGACTCGCGGACCAGCGGCAATGTGTCTCCATCGTGGGACAGTGACATGGTGCGGAAACGGCCACCCTCGTTTTTCCTTGAATCGTCGATCTAGGACCGAAGAGAGAAGCGACAGGGTTCTGTCCTGGGCCCAGGGCTATTCAACATCTTCATCAATGACTTAAACAATGTAAAAACGTACATATCGAAAGTGATATTCAAAAATATATGATTAAGAAGATATGCAACGGGCGATATTTTGATGATTGACTGAGGATTAAATAAAAAATAATGAAACAGGAACATCTTCATCAATGACTTGGATGTAGGAGTAGAGGGCCTGCTGATCAAATTTGCAGATGACACCAAACTGGGAGGGGTTGCTAATACCCCAGAGGACTGGATCAGGATTCAAAAGGACCCGGACAGATTGGAGAGCTGGGCCAAAGCTAACAAAATGAATTTCAACAGAGAGAAACGTAAGGTCCTGCAAAAATGGAATGCACAAATATAGGATGGGGGATGCGTGGCTGGATAGCAGTACGTGTGAAAGAGATCTAGGAGTCTTGGTGGATCACAAGCTGGACATGAGTCAGCAGTGTGATGCAGCAGCCAAGAGAGCCCATGCAATTCTTGGTGGCATCAATAGGAGTACGGTGTCTAGATCAAGGGCGACCAAAATGGTGACGGGTCTGGAAGCCACGAAGCCCTATCAGGAGCGGCTTGGGGAGCTGGGGATGTTTAATCTGCAGAAGAGAAAGTTAAGAGGGGACACGATAGCCCTGTTTAAATACTTGAAGGGATGTCATGTTGAAGTTGGAGCAAGCTTGTCTACTGCTTCTCTAGAGACCAGGACAGGGAGCAATGGATTCAAGCTGCGGGAAAAGAGATTCCACCTGAACCTCAGGAAGAACTTCCTGATGGTCCGAGCCGTTCAGCAGTAGAAGACACTGCTGCCTTAAGGGAGTGTGGTGGAGTCTCCTTCTTTGGAGGTTTCTAAGCAAAGGCTGGGTGGCCATCTGTCGGGAGTGCTTTGATGGGGGTTCCTGCATGGCAGACGGGGGCTGGGCTCGATGGCCCCTGGGGTCTCTTCCAACTCTATGATTCTTTCTATCTTCTTTCCTTCTATCATGCCTGCTGATGAAGAATCCTAGAGATACCCAGTTGCAGCACACAGTTTGCTTTCCGGTATAGCGTTCCTTGATATTGGCTGGTTCTCAAGGGCTGGAGCTGCCCACCCCTCCGTCTCCTTTGCCCATTCCGGTTTGCGAAGCTGACAGTTTAAATCTCATAAGGACCCAGAAAAATACATTAACCGATGGGTAGATGGGGGAGGGAGTTACCTGGAAACTCAAGGTCTTTATTTAATCTGTTGCCCTCTGCCTGCAATATGGTAATGCTTTCCAAGTCAACAGCCCTGCTTTTAAAAGAGGTTTCTTTTGTTGTTGTTGTTGAATAATGTTTCCCATAAAGAGGAGGGTAACAGCTACTTCACGTGTTGCAGCGGTAAATGGATATCTCTCTGTTACCAAGAGGTTCGGCATTCGAACCCGGCATCCTTGGGTAACTGCCTGGGCTCCAGCAACCAGGCAGCACTCACAACTAATGCCTACTGCCAGTATTGCCTCTTTATTTTTGTTTCTGATCCAGTACAACGAGTGGAATAATAGCACTATAACAGTGTAGTGCGGAAAGGCCTTTCCTTCCTTCCTTCCTTCCTTCCTTCCTTCCTTCCTTCCTTCCTTCCTTCCTTTTTTCTGTGAAGCTTTTCATATTTAACAGTCTGGCAGGTACCACAAGATCCTAGCCATGCTATGAAGATATTGAAATTAGCCGAAGCAAATGGAGGAGAACTTCAATTTGTTTTTGACCAGTCTATCCAAATGCCCAGATTTCTTTATATGCATGGCAGACAAAACTTGGGTTTAAACCATCTGCACGCATCCAGAAGGGGAACTGTCAGATTTTCCTATCCGCATCCAGGATAACGCTCCGGGCATCTGTTAAAAGTGGAGCGTGGCGCATCAAAGCTGATGTCATAGTAAATATACATCTTCAAGGTGCTAAAATACTTTTTTGTGGTTTTTGCTGCAACAGACTAGCACAGCTATCCCTCTGGGAAGAGATTTCTAAGATGTGGCGTTTCTATGACACATCAATGCATCATCCGCACATAAAGGACAGCAACCAGCCCAAACTGTGCACTTCCGATCCCAAGGGTTGCTTGCAAAGAGGAAAGATTTAAGGATGGAAAGATTTAAGGATGGACTTAGCTCTTCCATTTAGATCAATGGGATTTAAAAGATGGTTAACTTGGTTGAGCTCATACCCAAAGGAAGCATGATTTTTCCCTTTCAGAACTCTTGTTTTCGTAATATGCTAACTGGTTGAAACTCAGTCATGCAGAGGTATGTATGCTGGACTAGAACTCGGAACATCTAGATTCAAGTCTCCCTTGAATCATAATGTAGAGGGCATGCTAATCAAATTTGCAGATGACACCAAATGAGGACAGGTAGCTAGCACCCCAGAGGACAAGATCAGAATTCAAAATAAGCTGGGCCAAAACTAACAAAATGAATTTTAACAGGGAGAAATGTAGGGTACTACACACAGGAAGAAAGAATTAAATGCACAGATATAAGATGGGTGACACCTGGCTTGAAAACAGTACGTGTGACAGGGATCTAGGAGTCTTAGTGGACCACAAGCTGAACATGAGTCAACAGTGTGATGCAGCAGCTAAAAAGGCCAATGTGATTCTAGGCTGCATCGGTAGGAGTATAGTGTAGAGATCTAGGGAAGTCATAATACCACTCTAGTCTGCTTTGGTTAGACCTCACTTGGAATACTGTGTCCAGTTCTGGGCACCACAATTCAAGAAGGATATAGACAAGCTGGAACGTGTCCAAAGGAGGGCGACCAAAATGGTGAAGAGTTTGGAAAACATGAAGCCCTCTGAGGAGCAGCTTAAGCAGCTAGGAATGTTTAACCTGATGAAAAGAAAGTTAAGAGAGGACATGATAGCCATGTTTAAATGTCTGAAGGGACGTCACGTTCACGGTGGAGCAGGCTTGTTTTCTGCTGCTCCAGAAACTAGGACATGGAGCAATGGATCCTCTGGCATATTAGTATTCCTCCTAATTTGGTGTCATCCTCAGATTTGATGAGGATTCCTTCATATTCCTTCACCCAAGTCACCGAGGAAGATGTCGAATAGCCCTGGGCCCAGGACAGAACCCCGCAGCACTCCACAGATGTTCCTGCATTGCAAAGATGCAGGTGGTTAGTTCTAAGGGAAACCCTTACCCCCCAAAATAATTAAGAGAATTACAATTAAGAGAAGACTGTCTGAAAATAACCCTGGGAATGGTCAACGTTTCTGAGCGCTCAGGAAAACTGCGAACCAGGACAGGCCTGTGGGCATCCCAACCGGCACGCGCCAAACTCCGCGAGCCCGCCAAGCAGCGGCTCAGCTTTGCAGGGATTTTATGAATGCAGCGTCTGCCATTTCGGATGCTTCTAATCCCGCTGATATTTGCTGTTTTGTATTTTATTAAAGGCTGGCTTGTTGTGAGGTGCAAGGCTTCACACTGTCACGCAGTTGCTGGAACGCACCCTTTTGTCCAGAGCGTTAAGCCGGTAACCGAGCCGGCCGGCTTCTCCCACTGACTAAGCCGTGCTGAACATCGCGTGGCGGTGGGTGGGATCTGCAAGAAATTTGGACCCTACAAGACATACAAATGTAAGCAGCAGTCACAGAAGGCAGGGGGTTGTGTGCTCGGTTCTGACGCTAGAAATATTACGCCTTCCCAACTCGCAGAGGCCCAACTTACGACTACCAAAACAGAAAGCTATAAGAAGAAAAATTAGACTTGATAAAAAGAAGTGGGGCAGGATGGAGAAAGTACAACCTGTGGGCCAGAGGCAGCCCCCGGAGCGTCACTTTGTGGGCCCCAGAAAAACACGAAAGGAGCCCAAAATCCTCCAAGCACATCCCCCAATTTCACTTTTCTTCCAGGCTAATTTTGAGATGACTTTTTCTCCTACCGGAGAACAGCCCAAAATTTTCGAAATGAGCCAGCAGTGTGATATGGCGGTCAAGAAAGCCAACATGATTCTTGGTTGCCTCAATAAGAATATGGTGCCTAGATCGAGGGAGGTAATGGTACCACTCTATTCCACTTTGGTTAGATCTCATCTGGACTACTGTGTCCAGTTCTGGGCATCTCATTTCAAGAAGGATATGGACAAGCTGGAGCGTGTCCAGAGGAGGGCAGCCAAAATAGTGGAGGGTCTGGAAGCCCTGAAGTCCTTGAGAAGTGGCTTAGGGAGCTGGGGATGTTTAGTCTGCAGAAGAGAAGGTTAAGAGTGGACAGGATAGCCATGTTTAAATATTGGAAGGGATGTCATGTCGAGGAGGGAGCGGGCTTGTTTTCTGCTGCTCCAGAGACTAGGACAAGGAGCGATGGATTCAAGCTGCAGGAAAGGAGATTCCACCTGAACCTCAGGAAGAACTTCCTGATGGTCAGAGCTGTCCGGCAATGGAAGATGCTGTCTCAATGGAGTGTGGTGCAGTCTCCTTCTTCGGAGGTTTTTAAGCAGAGGCTGGATGGCCATCTGTCGAGAGTGCTTTGATGGGGGTTCCTGCATGGCAGAAGGGGGTCGGACTGGATGGCCCCTGGGGTCTCTTCCAGCTCTAGGATTCTCTGATTCTACGTTCCAGAAATGTGGAGGTATAGCTCATCTCCCCTGAAAACCAAGAACTAGCCATGCTTTTTTAAACAAAGCTGAAAACGGCGACACTGAGCCACTTCCGATGCACTCCGAATGCACTGGTGTGCCCCCCTGGAGCAAAAATGTGCGGTTGCCCACTCTTGCAAGGGGAGCTACAGAATGTGGAAAAGGAACGCCTTTGCAGATGGCATGCAGAAAAGGAGGAAAATGTGTTTTTCTGCCCCCCATTTACATTTTTTAAAAACAGAAAATCAAGTACTTTCCCTTCCAATCATGAAAAAATTTCCAAAGTTTGGCACAAAAAATGAATTCAAATGCAATTCTTTTCCACGTACCCTAGCCAAATCCAACACTCTCGGTCATCCCTAGCATGAAGAAGACCATCTGTCACAGAGCTGGTAAAGATGAGAAGCATCTCAGAATAATAATAATAATAATAAAAAGATGTAGCAAATCCAGTAGAGCACTAAGACGGTTGAATACAGGCATTCAAACCCAGAAATTCTAAGAGTTGCCCTGGGTCCAGCCAGACAAGCGTTTGCATTTCAGTTTCTGCAACATCCACGCTTTCAAGTCTCAGTTTCTTTGTATCCTGACTATGGGTGGAGAGAAGGAACATGCCCTTCTGGGTCTTTTTTTATGAAAAGAAAAATGCTCACGCCTCCCTGCTCCTTAATTAGAAGGGCTCCTCTGATTATTTCAAAGCGCACATGAATGAACTGAATGGATTTCAGTTATGAATGGACTGAAGCTAAATTCTCAATATAGCCCAACTCCCTAATTAAAAGTAGCTTGTTTGTTTTAAAGCCAAGCACAAATGGCCACCTACTGGGTATGCTGGAGTAGCAGATTCCCTGTATTTCCGGAGCAGGGGGATGGATGATCTTTGAGATTCCTTCCTATCATATGAACCTTACACTCACAATCTTATGTATGTCTACTCAGACATCACCTTCATCTATCGCCTTGCAAATTCCTTCCCTGCAACTCTTGGGCCATTTCCGCACTACACTGTTCAGAGTGCTATTATTCCACTTTCAACCTCCTACGGAATCCTGGGGTTTGCAGTTTGGAGGGGGGGCATTTAGACTTCTCAGCTGGAGAGCTCTTGGGCCTCAGTAAACTACAAACCCCAGAATTCTACAGGAGGTTGAAAGTGGAATAATTGCACTATAACAGTGTGGTGTGGAAACGGTCTTGGGCTGCAATCTTATACATACTTAACTGTGCATAAGACCCCTTCAAATCAGTTACGTGATTTACATTACATTACAGTTACATTATTAAGTTCTCGCCCATCTCCGCTGTCTTTGAATAGCTGAAAGGCTGTCATAAAGGAGAAAACACTGATGTTACAAAGCCAGCGGAGAGTAAGGTTTTCCCTCACTCTCAGCTGGCTTTGTAGCATCACATAGATAAAGGCCAGTTCCGCACTACGCTGTTTATAGTGCTCTTATTCCACTTTCGACACCCTATGGAATCCTGGGGTTTGCAGTTTAGGGAGGGACATTGAGACTTCTCAGCCAGAGAGCTCTTTGGCCTCAGGAAACTACAAAGCCCAGAATTCCACAGGAGGTTGAAAGTGGAACAATAGCACTATAACAGTGTGGTACGGAAATGGCCAAAGAGAGCTGGTAACCATCGGGTTGTGACATCTTTCACACTGACCACATGAGGCCTCATTTTGTTAGAATCAAGACAGAACCTGGTAAAAATTGCAAGGGGCAAGGGATTTTTAGAGGAGTTTGGCAGTGGAAGAGCTTGCTTCGGAAGAGCGTAGGTTGTTCTTTGCTGACAGTATTTAAATACTAAACTGGAGGAACGTGGCGGTGCTGGGATTGCCTCCTCCATTGCAAATTCTTCACACAGCAGGAAGCTGGACCGGATGGCCTCCAGCATCCCTTCCAGTTCTAGAATTCTATGATTTTAACTATCCCGGGGCTTATATTTCCAGCCGACCCTGCCTCTGAAAGCTCACAAGCAGGGTACGATCTTGTTGTTTGTCGCAAGCACGTGGAAACAAAGGTAGACTGCCACTGTTCACGGAGGCTCCATTGAGCCGCCGTGGCAGAGTTCGTAAGAGTTTTCCTGCACGTGATTCCTTCTACATCCTTGTACTGAAGGGCAGGGACATCTTCAAAGAAAAGGCAAAGCGGAAAAATGGTGAGATAGGGCTTATGCCATCCAAGGGACAGGAACCAGGCGCTGCCAATTTTAACAAAAGGAAAACTTGGCTGCCTCCTCCTCTGTGCTCTCTTCACAGCCTTCTGCCGCTTCTCCTGGAACTTTGGTAACTTGTCTTAATTGAGGCACAGTCTGTACTGACTTCACAGGAAAGGCAGATGGGTAAAGCAAGACGGAGAGAGAGAGAAACAAATGGAGTGATACGGGTTGGGAGGCAAATAAGCAAAGATCGGAAGACCGATAACACGTCAGGCAGAGAGTTAGATTGATGCTCCTAAAGCACCGCTCGGCTGTGAAATCCAGCCGCATCGCATCAGTCCAGCAGTTGCCACTCTGCAGCGCAAGGAGGAGAAACCTTTCTCGTGAAAACATTCGACAGCTATAAGAGATGAGATCGCAGAATCGAAGAGTCGGAAGAGACCTCAATAGAACAGATAGACAGAATCACAGAGTTATAAGAGGCCACGACGGCCATCGAGTCCAACTCCATTCTGCCATGCAAGAACACACACTCGAAGCACCCCCAGCAAATGGCCATCCAGCCTCTGTTTAAAAACCTCAAAGAAGGAGACTCCACCACACTCCCAGGCACTGTTGAACGGCTCTTACCATCAGGAATTTCTTCTTGATCTTTAGGCGAAATCTCTTTTCCTGTAGCTTGAATCCATTGCTCCGTGTCCTAGTCTCCGGAGCAGCAGAAAACAAGCCTGCTCCATCTTCAACATGACATCCCTTCAAATATTTAAACACAGCTATCAGGTCACCCCTTAACCTTCTCTTTCCACTTTTTCCACCTTCTTTTTATCAGGCTAAACATCTCCCTCTCCCCAAGCTGCTCTTCACGGGGCATTTGTCTTACCAGAATCGTTCTTTTCTTGCATGCGTATATATGCATATGCTCCTCATAGGACTTCACTGTTTCCAGATCTCCCTGAAAGGTGTTGCAATAAAAGGCTAAGGACAATTGCCCACTGGGAGTGAGGGCAGTGTGGAGGCAGGAAACATTGCCCTCATTCTCAGTTGGCTTTGTGACATCATCCCCCAAAACTGCTGGTTATGCAGGGCTGTGGTATTTTTGCTCAGGATTCTCGATCACCCAGAAATACGGTCCTAAGTAAAAGGATCCTCCCTCTCTCCTCCTGCTCCCCAAAAAGTGTGCAAGCAGCAGAGGACAGAACTTGCAGCAAACAAGCAGAGAATTAAGGCAAGTGAATAAAGACATAGGCCATTTCCACACTACCCTGTTATAGCGCTATGATTCCACTTTCAACATCCTATGGAATCCTGGGGTTTGCAGTTTCGGGAGGGGCCTTTAGGATTCTCAGCCAGAGAGCTCTTTGGCCTCAGGAAACTACAAACCCCAGAATTCCACAAGAGGCTGAAAGTGGAATCATAGCACCGTAACAGGGTAGTACAGAAACTGCCCTAGTTTGCTATTCTCCTCTCCAAAGGACCCAGTAAAACAACATAGGTTAGCATTAATGAAACGCTATCACACCTATCATTTGCCACTGCGTTCCTCTTGTGAGAAAGACGCAATAGAAAAAAACAAATCCCATGCAAAGCAGCTACTGGCCAACGCTTGACCTGTCTCACCAGCTCTTGCCTTCGACCTCTGGACCCACCCAGGCTTGAAGGGAAAAAAAACACTCCATCCCGTGCTTTCTTCATTCAGCTCCTTGTTCTAGAATCAATAGAGGCACTATGTGTTACGCGACCTTGCTCTTTCCACCCGCAGAAGAGACAAGAGCCCTTCAGAACTGGATTGCCGTTAGTGATTTTGGCCGTGCGGGCGCGCGTGCTTTTAAAGAGAGACGTTTAGAAATGTGTCGCGAGGAAATTCGGGAACATTCGGTGGCACGGCACAACCACGCCAGCCAGGAGAGATCTTTGGATTCGATGGAGATATGAAGGCTGTTTCTTGTAGCCCGGCAGTCTCAGAAAGAAAGGAGAGATGTCGTATTCTATGGGCCTCCCTGTGGGTTTTCCACCGGTCACTGTGGAAAACAGGGTCCATTTCCACACTACACTGTTAAAGCACTATCGTTCCACTTTCAACATTCTGTGGAATCCTGGGGTTTGCAGTTTAGGGAGGGGGATTTCGGATTCTCAGCCAGAGAGCTCTTGGGAAACTCCAAACCCCAGAATTCCACAGGTGGTTGAAAGTGGAATGATAGCACTATAACAGTGTAGTGCGGAACGGCCAGGACGAGCGACTACCTTTTGATTCTAATTAGCATTGATATACTAATGACCTCCCATGTTTAAAGGTTGTCTGTCTTCAAAGATCACTGGCTAAGACCCAACAGCAGGCAAAGGTGGCTGCTTTCTGGTCCTGCTATACAGGATAACAGAATAGGACCCCTATCGGATCCAGCACCCCAATTTTCATGCTCAGAGGAGATCAGCCTTCAGAGTGAGGAATCTTTGGCTGGCCAGATGTTGGATTCCAACTCCCATTAGATTCAGGCCAAGTGAAATGATGGGATCTAGAGTATGCAGGGCCAAAAGTTCAGTGCCCTACCTTGCCACAGATTCATAGAATCATATAGTTGGAAGACACCACAATGGCCATGAAGATGGTGCAAGCTCGTTTTCTGCTGCCCCAGAGACTAGGACGTAGAGCAATCGCCTCAAACTTCAGGAAAAGAGATTCCACCTAAACATTAGGAAGAATTTCCTGATGGTAAGAGACATTCAACAGTGGGATATTCTGCCTGGGAATGTGATGGAGTCACCCTCTTGGAGGTTTTAAGCAGAGGCTGGATGGCCATTTGCTGGGGGTGCTTTGAGTATGTCTTCCTGCATGGCGGAATGGGGTTGGACTCGATGGCCCCTGTGGTCTCTTCCAACTCTATGATTCTATGATCAAAATATCCCAAGTTAAAATCCCATTTCCTTTCCAGGAGATTTGGTTCAAAACTATGGATGTTGGACCCAGGTAGTAGATTCAAATGCTAATACTACATCTCCCAGAATTTCTGGGTCATCAGCTCCACTGACAAACAAGCCACTGGCTATCTTGTTCAGTACCCCTAGGTTCCAAAATGGAGACAACCACTTCATGCCAAGCAGAAATGCAACAGGTGAAGCTGCTATTTTTTCCAATTCCAGACACCCAAACTTAAGAGACGACTATTGCCCACCGGGCAGAAAATCAACAAGTGGTCCCACACCGGTAAAGGCTAACTCTCTTGAATCCCTGTAAAAAAAAAATCTTAGAGAAAAGAAACAAGAATGGAGATCTGCTCTTAATTTACGGTCAGTATTTATACAAGTACAATTCAAGCATTGTGCACAGAAATGTATACTAGTATTTATACAAGTGCTTTTCAAGCGTTTCAAACAAGCAATGCAATTAAGTAATATACCCGTAATGACTACCAGCATTTTGACTAGTTAATATAGGTGTGCTAGAATGACTGACATGTGCTAATGAACATGGCCGGGGTATGTTTAGGGCTGCTAGGCCCATCAGCAAGCAATTAAGGATGATGGGAGATGAAGTCCAAAACATCTGAAGGTACCTGGTTTTCTATCCCCTGCGTAAATTACCAAAACGCACTGGGGCACTAAATTAAAATTCTATTGTATTTGCTGTTTATGTAACCATAACTCTACCCAGCAGCATGGTTTCTATAGTTTTGCTTTTTCATGCCAGCTTGTGATCCTCCGTTCCCTCCCCAGTTCCTGCCCATTCCTTTGCTCTTTTTTGACCAATGCCAATTTTACCAGGAAACACATTAAGCAATTTCTCCTTAGGATGAATCTGTTTACCGAAAATTTCAGAGATATAGCCATGTCATCCCAAACTAACGTTCGGCTCAAAAGACAGCTACCCTTTGGATTCTGCGCTTTTCCAAATTATGTGATGCTTGCATATGTTTTTCCTGTACATGAAATATATTTAGAAATGCATACTTTCAGGAAAAAAGTAAATTTCTGGGGGGAAAAAATACATTTACAGATCAATATTCAAAGTCCAGTCCAGATTTAAAAAAAAAAAACTTGCAGACATTGATTGATATGATGCTGATGGATAAACTTAAAATTAAAGACTGCAGATAAATTTGAAAAATACTGGAACATGGTAATATCTTACTTGAGGAACGAATGGGGTGAATTGGTGACAGCAAATTTAAAGAAATGACGATAAAGATGAGATGCAAATATTATGGAAGAAAAAGGAAGTATCATGTTATAAAACTAGACTATCCGCAAAACAGAAGTAACATCAATATGGAGTTTTTATATAAGAAACTCTTGATGGAATAAGGTCAGTGTTTTAAATATGGAAAAATAAATATTCAAAGATTGCTTTTTTTTATGCCAAGACCAGCTAGGAGGAAGTTAATGTATATGGAAGGAAATGAGGTGTGAATGAATGGTATGTATTGACTTTTTGAGTTTTTAGCAATTAAAAAAAAAACCTTGCAGTTAAATGAGGAAACAGAACAAGATGGGCTGATAATAAGGTACAGATTAGAAAATGGACTGATCCATATATTCCCTAAGTCACTTCTCATGTGGTAGGTTCCAGGGAAGAAAAATAAAAAGCATATTCCTACCTCCAGACACCATCTCTGTGGCAACATGGGATCCTAGAGCCTTGCTTATGGTGTATCATGCAGAGCAAGCTTGCATAACCGACAACCCATTGTGCCTCTAAATGTACACCGTCTCTTGCAAGGTAATCTCTTTCTCACACACACACACATACACAACACATTCACACTGTGCTCCAGTCCCAAGCACTTATACAAACAGTCTAATGCAAATACTTGTGAACCATCCTGTACAGTTTTTCCACTGGCACAACATTTCCCGGTGTGCAAAATTTAATTTAGAGAGAGAGAGAGAGCGAGAGAGAGAGACACTTAGGGCCTTTCCACACTACACTGTTGTAGTGTTATTATTCCACTTTCAACACCCTGTGGAATCCTAAGGTTTGCAGTTTAGGAAGAACTCTCAGTCAGAGAGCTCTTTGGCCTCGGTAAACTACAAACCCCAGAATTCCACGGGAGATTGAAAGTGGAATCATAGCACTACAACAGTGTAGGGTGGAAAGGCCTTTGGCTGCACTCCTGAGCAAAAGAGTTTATACTGAGCCCCTCTGCTTCTGTTCCAAAAATGATGCTCTTCAGCTGTATAAGGAATGACCCTCGGAGAACAGGTAGAATAATAAACACGTAGAGTAATAGATCTGATTTATCGAACGCGGAGCCCAGGTTGCAAATAGATTCTGGGCCTGAAAAACGTTGAGGGCCCCCAAGGCTAAAGCTTTCTGTTTTAGGACTCTGTAGCAAACTCATCTGTGAATAGAAGTACGACTGGGTGTCCTTGTATATTCAAGTTGCTTGTCGATTTATGGCAACCCCATTCATTTCAGAGGGTTTTATTACATGAGGAATACTCAGAGGTGGTTTTGTGAGTTCCCTTCTCTGAAACGGAGACTACAGCACCTGGTATTTGCTGGCGGTCTCCCATCCAAGGATCAACCAAGGCTGAACGTGCTTAGCTTCCAAGATCAGATAGGATGTGGTGCCTTTAAGGTACTCAGGCCCACGGCACCATAGCGCCTCCCATAAATGCCGAACATCCAAACGGTAACTCTCAGAGCTGCACGGGAGGCATACAGTTAATACGTAAAATTCGCAGTTGCAAGACATAAGGAAAGGCCGCTGGTTTTAGATGGCTTTAAAAGACATGAGAGAAACCCATGGAAAACAAGGCTACCCACAGCTACTTGTCATGAAGGACAGATGCTGCCTCCAGCCCCGCAGCTCCAGAGAGCAGTTGCCATGGAATAAGGGCAAGGGGAGAGGGTGGCCGCCCTTTTCCGATCCTGCTTGCCAGCTTGGTGGTGGCATCTAGCTGGGCACGGGGAGAAAACAATTTGAAAGGCCTGATCCAGCTGGGCTATTCTGAGCTTTTCCTTAGCCAGGTACTTCATAACCAGACCAAAACATTCTGCAACAGTCTGCCCCTAAATACCACTTTCTGGGGAGTGTGAGTTTCAGAGTACTCTTTCATGCCAGGCCTGCTTCCTTTGGTAACCTGGTTGCTCACTGCAGGGACAGATGCAGGACTAGATGGGCCTTTGTTTGGATTATCCAGTATTTTTTCCTCCATAAGAAGCAGGGAGAGAAGAACCTCATCCAAGAGGCTCTTTGCAAAAAATGCCTCTTTGTCCCCCAGCCAAAGAGGGTAGGCCAGATTGGCTAGCTGTGGGGTGCACCCCCCAAAAAAACTCACTGTTTGCAACAAGACAGCCAAGATTTATGACATCGCCTATAACCGGTGAAGAGGAAAGATGGGGCATGAGCCCTGCATCCCTTAAATCAGCCAACGGCAGAGACAGCTGCTCTTTTTCAGCATTCCAAGTGCAACCGTCGCCAGATGTTCCCGCTTTGAGCAATCTACCCCCACACCCAACCAATCCAGGAGGGATCGACTCGGAAAGAGAGAGGGACCGGCAATCTCTCTCTCTGACCTACATAACCGTGCAATAGGGTGGCACTGCAAATAAAGCCCCTTCCTGCTTTTCAAGGAGCCCCTCTTCCGCGTGCAAGTTCCAACTTCTTGGCTGCCAGCCCCTTCCCCTTTAAGAAACGCCCATACTCAGAACCAAGAGACTGGGAAGCCCAAAACACAAGGAAAGCCCAGTCCTCTCCATGGCCACTGCCCAGGTTCTGCTCAACTGGTACCTTCAACTGGAGGAAGATTTTCTTTCCTGGCCCCCATTCCCCTTTGCTCGCCAGCTTGGCTTTCAGCGGCCACTTTGGCTTTCCAGATCCGCATCGCCTTTTCCTTTCCTCTCTCTTTTCCGCGCTTGCAATGTTACAAAACAAAAGCACGCCTCGGTGCGGTGGGCATTTTCGGAGGGCGAGGGGACTCCTCGGGACGCTGTGTTTGGGTTGGGAAGCCAACGTCGCAACACCAGGCCCCAGCCCGGAACAGCAACACAACAAACAATCCGAAACCCACTCGTTGCCCCTCAGAATAAACATGGAAGTTGTGCCCCCTCCCATCAGAGCGGCTTCCTCCTCCTCCTCTGCCGCTTTGGGCACGGATTTTTTGCGCCACCCTGGCATTGGCGCCCAGGACACACACCCTACCGGCCCCACCCTAGATACACCTCTGGTCCCCCTCCATCACCACCCCAATCGGAGCGGCCTGTGGGCCAAATCAGAGGCTGCGATCACCCCCATGCGCGTACATGCACACACACACACACACACAAACCCAAGCGCCCCTCTGGATGGGATTGATGCCCGGGAGAGAGGGGGAAACCATGTGCTCTTATTTATGACAGCTTCGCCACTCCCCAGCTGGCTTCCTTCTCCTCCTCATTCTTCTCCCTTGCCTCCCTCCAACCTGCCCCGGCACCCTCACTCGGCTGGCACCGTGGCTCCAAGGAGAACTCCCTGGATGCCACCGCGACCAGCGCTGAAGAAGAAGGGAGAGGCAACAAGAGTCACAGTGAGCGGCCAAGCAGCCCGAGGTAAACGCCCAAACGATGCCCAGCTGCTTGCCAACAATGCAGTCCCGCCGGGTGCCCGGCCAGCTCGCCGCCTTGGCAAGGGAGGCCGTGCCACCGCCCTCTGCCCCCTCGCTTCGCCAGCCAGCCAGCCAGCTTTGCGTCGGTGGCTGCGGCAGCCGCTTGTTGATGTGGCTGGCGAGGGGAGGGGCCTCCCCGCTCGCCCCTCCTCGCCCACCGGCCCCATCCTCCCCTCCCTCCCCCTCTCAGCACCATTCCCACCCAAGGTGGGTGTGTTTGCATACATTAGACTCCTTGACAAGACGCCCGCAGCTGCCTCCCCCCAAAAGAGCCACAGATCGAGCGTCTCTCCATCAGCAAAACCAAAGATATCCCCTTGTGCCCCCCAGGATACCCCAGCCAGTAAACACCCCCGCATTGCCCCTGCCTCCCTCCCTCTTAGAGTGGGACCCCCCCTCCCAAGACCCTTTCAAACAGGTGGGACACCGGGGTTCCTCCACCCCCCCATCTCTTGCAAAGGGCCCATCTGCCTTTTTCCCCCCCAGATAGGGACTTTCCTTGGAGGGGGAGAGCCCTGGGATTTGCAGGGGGGAGCCAAGGGCGCTCCTAGCATGAAGTCTTCCAGGTGGGGGGCTTGGTGGGGGGAGTGCCTCCCCCCCCCGAGAGAGCATCCCTTTGGGGATACCCCCTTCCCCCCCTCGAGCATCCCCGATCCCGCTCGAAAACCCCTCGCCGTTGCAAAACATCGCAGCGCCGCGCACCACAACAGACGGCATCGCACCCAGAAAATAAATATATAAAGGCGAGCATTGCAAGCCCTACTTCCCTCCATCATCCACCCCCCCACCGCTTCAGATCCAAGGGATGGAGAGGGGGGGAACGGTGCTGAAAGACTCCCCTTCTCCCCTCTCTAGCCCTTTAAAAAAAAAAAAAAGCCAGCCCACCCCCACCCACCCACCCCAAGCCCGCCCCTGCCCCCTCCTCCAAAACCAAGGCAGAGACTCACGGTCGTGCGCGAGGTTTCCACGGGTGGCGGCGATCCAAAGGGAGCCCAGCAGGACCAAAGTGGGGCAAGCCAGAGAAGGCATCGTGGGTCGTAGCGGGGCGGGGGGGCACGGTCCTCTGTCTCGGGGGTGGGGAGGGAAGGGGGGGGGAAAAAAAAGAAGGAGGAAGAAAAAAAGGAAGGGAGGAAGGAGGCGCTCCCTTTGCGCTCCCTTTGCCTGGGCAGACTTGGTCCTCGGTTAGCCCCCTCCCCGGTGGGGGGGATTTTGGGGGGGTGTCAAAACGAGCTTCCCCTCCCTCTGGAGGCTCCCCAGCCGCCCCCCTGCCTCCGGATCCCCACCGCAGTGGCACAAAAGCGGAGCCCGGCCGGCGCGGTGCGGCGCGATGGACTGGAGGCGAAGCGAGAAGGATGCTGCAGTCGCCGGGATTAAATAGAGCATCAGGGCGAGACCACGCGGGCGCCGAGCGGAGGGGGGGACGGGGGCAGACGGAGTGGGGAGCGCGAGAAAAGGAGAGGGCTGGAAAGGCAAAGGTTTTTTTAAAAACCCGGTCTTCCCCTCCCTGGTGCTAATCCGAAGTGGCTTCGCTCGTGGTGCGGCCAGAGGAAGGGGAAAAGGGAAATATTTCCCACCGATCCCCCCCCTCCGGCCTCCTCGGTTTGTTTTCCCCGAATAGGTCCAAGAGTGGTACCCACAGCCTCGGATTCTGTTATCCCCATCCCAGCTATCCCCCCTTTGTGCAGTTTGGTACAATCCAGGCGGCTCTTCCCCCCCCTCCCCAAGGGAGTGTGGAATGGTGTTGCTGATATAAGAGCTGGCTCCCCCCCCCCCACCGGGCTGGACACTGGGGAGAAAGAGCATCTTCCTTTTCTCTCTCCCAGGAAATAACACAGGGAGGGGGGAGGCGGCATCCGAATGCCTGGCCCTTGGGAGTTTCCAACAACGGGATGGCAAGTGCATGGGAGGAAACGGTTTTTAAATAGCAGGGTGCCCCTCGCCTTGGATGAGCCCGGGAAAGGTGGGCAAAGTTTTGTCAACGCTGCTGGGAAACCACCGGCAGGCCTGACTGAGTCCAAATGGGGCACTGGGCTCAAGCCCAAGCTTGCAGAGGGCACCAAAGAGCCAGGCCAGGTTTAATCATTGGTAAAGCGGAGCCAGCCGGCCTCATTGAGCCTTGTCCCAGAAACGGTTTGAAATGCCAGGCTCCATTCCCTAGAACACTGACACCCTGAATCCAAATGTGTTTATGAGCGAGCAAGTCCCACTGGCGAGAATGCTTAAAGAGACTTCTCGCAGGTAGCCGGCCTCAATGAGCCTTGTCCCAGAAATGGGCTGAAACGCCAGGCTCCATCCACAACCTGAATCAACATGGGTTTGCAAGCAAGCAAGTCCCACTGGTGAAGATGCTTAGGAGACTCCTCCTATGATGGGAGATGTTTTTTCACCTGCCCATCCTTTTTTGCTGTTGTTTTTGTATCACCTCGTCACTGCTCCTGTTTTGATGCCAGAATCATGGGAGAGACCAGCACTCCCCACCTTCAAAATGATAGTGTCCTAGGGCTATACCAATGAGCCCCACATTATTACACTACACTTCCCAGCATCCCCCATTCTGGCTAGAGCTTCCAGGAGCTGCTGTCTGGCAACATGTGAGATGCTAGGAAAAGAGGACGGGATTTCGGAGGCAGGGAAAGAATCTAACGACAGACAAGAAGGAGTTGGAATCTTGCAACCTGGACTTCAGACCTCGAAGCTCTTTTTGGCTCTCTTGTCCCCATTGCACCCTCACCGGTCCTCCCAATTTCTAGTCAGATTTGCTCACCAAAGTACTTCCAGCCCAATAGTAATTATTAACCCCTTGTTGCAGAGGGGGAAGTTAATGCCAAGATAGCACAGGTTGCCCTAAGGTCGTATAGTTAGTCCCCGGGAGCAGAGATTTAAACCAGTAGCATCCTTGGCTCACAATTCTGGTCCCTAAATAAGCCACGTCTTGGCTGACATGTTTCTAGCTACCAAATCATGGAATCCTAGAGTTGGAAGAGACCCCAGGGGCCATCCAGTCCAACCCCCTGCCATGCAGGAACACACATCAAGGCCCCCTCATCCAGCCTCTGTTTAAAAACCTCCAAACAAGGAGACTCCACCACACCCCCAGGCAGCGTTTTCCGCTGCCGAACAGCTCTTGCCATCAGGAAGTGGTTTGTTTTTGTTTATTTTTATATATATATAATTTTTTTATTGAAAGTTTTATCTCGAAAATACCCCCCCACACACACACACTTCCATGCTTAAATCTTCCAGTTGAAATTGCTTATTTCCATTCCATTACAAACATAATTTCCATCTGACAGAGAGAAGAACAGTTACATTAGTTCTTCTTTGATTTCGTATACATTTATATCCTTACCCAATCCAAGACTTTTTTCCGTTCTTTCTCAAGGATCTGGATAGATTTATTCTTCAAAGAAAATACTAATTTGTCCACCTCTATCATATCCAGGGCTTTTAAGTTCCATTCTTCTATATCAATGTGCTTCTTTTCTTTCCAGTGCTGCGCGTATGTCAATCTTGCTGCAGTTATTAGATATAATAATATCTTCTGATGACTTCTTATTTCCCTTTGTTGCCCTAAAAGTTCTTCCTAATGTTTAGATGGAATCTCTTTTCCTGTACAGTCCACATTTGCGGCTTTCGGCTTTCATGGATTTGATTATTTGCGAGTTTCTCCGGCCCCTGTCCCCCCACCTCGGGCACTTTGTTTCCGGAGGAATTTTCCCTCTTGGCACCTCCGACCAAGCCGGGCAGCCCTTTAAAAACCTGCCTCTGCTCCTCTTCCTCCTCCACTGGGAACCGTCTGTCCAGCTAAGGACAGCTTGCGGTCTGATTTCTCAGCACCGCAAACCGTCTCCGAAGGCCCCCCACGCACCCAAGGAAGCTGATGGGTGAGAGGGGCCGTACAGGTGCTGACCATGCTGACGTCCCTCCCACTTCTCTCTCCTTTCCCTGACCTGGTTTGGAGGCTGGGGGCCCACTCTCTCCACCAGGCTTCAGCCCCCTTCCCACAGACTTACACACGCATTTTGGTGTTTGCCATTTTTTTCACTTTTGCAATGGTCCTCCACCCCTAACCCTAGCAAATGTGGAGGGCCAACTGTCGTTAGAAACCATCGCTCCATGTCCTAGTCTCTGGAGCAGCAGAAAACAGGCTTGCTCCATTCTCCGTGTGGCATCTCTTCAAATATTTAAACACAGCTATCATGTTACCGCTTAACCTTCTCTTCTCCAGGCTAAACCTACCCAGCTCCCTAAGCCTCTCCTCATAGGGTTTCATGGTTTCCAGGCCTTTTATCATTTTGGTCGTAGAATCATAGAATCATAGAGTTGGAAGAGACCCCAGGGGCCACCCGGTCCAACCCCCTGCTAGGCAGGAACACCCATCAAAGCACTCCCAAGAGATGGCCATCCAGCCTCTGCTTAAAAACCTCCAAAGAAGGAGACTCCACCACGCTCCATGGAGGCAGCATCTTCCACTGCCGGACAGCACTGACCATCAGGAAGTTCTTCCTGAGGTTCAAGTGGAATCTCCTTTCCTGCAGCTTGAATCCATTGCTCCTTGTCCTGGTCTCTGGAGCCACAGAAAACAAGCCCACTCCCTCCTCGACATGGCATCCCTTCAAACATCCCTGGTCCTTCTCCTCTGGACATGTTCCAGCTTGTCAATATCCTTTCTGAACCGTCTTGCCCAGTTTTGATAAAACTGATCATGGTCTCCCTACCACCTTACTACAACTTCCCTTCCCTGGGCAAATCATGGGAATTTAGAAGAAATGGGCAGAGACGCAAAATTTGGCGTGGGAGATTAATACCTACCTAATGCTTAGCTCTATCCATAGCAGGAAGAAGTGTTGCATCAAATAGCATTATTTTGTTTCTTCCTGGACTAGAAGGCAAAACAGTATTTTCCCCTTTAAAGCTCCCAGGCTTGTCCCTATGCCTCAAAAATTCACAGCGCTGTTCTAAAAGCAGCAGGGAAGAACGAAGGAGGGAGGGAGAGAATTAAGCCCAGCAGTCGCCGAGGACCGTCTTACTGCAACAAACCTCTCTGATTCAGTCCTAGAGCAGCTGGATCTGTGGGAGGGGTGGTGAGCAAGGAGATAACAAACAACAATAAATAGCAGGAGATTTTCCAGCTTGTGCGCACACACGTGCTCGCACACCCCAGCACACCTCATGCTCCAAAAGAGACAGAGATGCTCTCCTCCAGGCAAACCCCAGGCGACAGAGAAAGCAAACACACGCGGGGAGACTCGGAAGCAGAGCAAGTGCACAGAAGTTTGCTTGAGAGTAAGAAGTGCCAAAAGGAAATTGATATATTAAAAAGAAGAGGCAGGAAACTGAAGCGATCGTCAGCCAACCAGGGAACACGGCAAGCTTCGTCGTGCCGTGTTTCCTTGCTGTTTGTAATTTTGTCAAGACCCAGATCTCAACACCGATTTTTTAAAATTTATTTTTGAAAAATAAAAATAAAAAGTCAACATGCATACAATCATAATCAGCATACATTGACTTCCCCTTGACAAGTCATTAATATTATAGCGTATTATACAGTAGATCCTTTCTATTAAACAAACCCGTTATGATTCCAATGTATAGCAAATATGGTTGTTAAGACTTATTTAGTGTACTGATATAATACCTAATCATAATATTTGTGAGTTATCCATTCTAAGTATCAACAACCCCACCAAATCTAAAAAGCCTGCTATCATCAAATTGCCCCACGTGTTTCTTAAACAGTTGATTACCAAATCCCAGTCTTTAATAAACGTGGCCATTTCCGCACTAGCCTGTTAGAGTGCTATTATTCCGCTTTCAACATCCTATGGAATCTTCGGGCCCCTCCCTAAACCGCAAACCCCAGAATTCCATAGGAAGTTGAAAGCGGAATAATAGCACTATAACAGGCTAGTGAGGAAACGGTGCAAATGTAATGCAATGTATGGTTAGTCCAAACACTTTCTCGGTGATAACCAATGACCAGACCTACCTCCATCCCTGTTCTAGCCCAACGTTATATCAACAGCTAGTCAGGGGGTAAGGAAGCAGGGGGTAAATATGAAGGCTTTGTTGCTCCTTGTTCCCAACACATGGCATTCAGAGGTAACTCATCTCTGTACTTGGAGGTTCCATTTAGCTCTCATAATTAATAGCTGTGGACGCCTACCATGCATTTCTTTAATCATTCATATTGCCTTCTAGGCTTGGAGCCAATGCCACCTCTTGCAAAGGCAGATTCCATAAGCTGATTTCATGCCGTACGTCGCATTCGCTTTTGCTTGTCTCTGAACTGCCACCAGACAAATTTGTCGGATCCCAGAGTTGGAAGAGACCCCAAGGCCATCGAGCCCAACCCCATTTTTGCCATGCCAGAACACACACTCAAAGCACCCCCAGCAAATGGCCATCTAGCCTCTGTTTAAAAACCTCCAACAAAGGTGACTCCACCATGCTCCCAGGCAGCATATTCCACTGCCAAACAGCTCTTACCGCCATGAAGTTCTTCCTGACGTTTAAATGAAATCTCTTTTCCTGCAGTTTGAATCCATTGCTCCATGTCCTCGTCTCCAGAGCAGCAGAAAACAAGCTTGTTCCATCTTAATAACATCCCTTCAAATATTTAAACTTGGCTCTCATGTCCTCTCTTAACCTTCTCTTTTCCAGGCTAAACATTTCCAGATCCCTAAGCCGCTCCTCATAGGGCTTCATGGCTTCCAGACCCTTCACTATTTTGGTCACCCTCCTCTGGACACGCTCCAGCTTGTCCATATCCTTCTTGAATTGCGCTGCCCAGAACTGGACGCACAACATGGCTATCTTGCTTTTTATGAATCCTTTTGATTACTCATATCTGTAATTGTGCAATATTATATTGCATGTTCTCTTATCAAGCTTTCAATATCTCAAGAAAAAAATATTGAAGTTTGGGTGATATTGATTTAAATCTGATCCGTAATTGCTTCCATTTATCAACTCAGAGGCAGATGAATTATCAGCTAAAAATTCTTTAAGTATTGGACAGCTCAAATGTTTTCCTCATTGCATACAAACCTGATAAAACCAGTTAAGTTTTGTTGTTAAAGTAGGAAGCAATATATCTCCATTCACCTATGCAGTTCACTTCCAGTAGGCTTCTAAGCTTCTAGCTATCTTCCCTACCAAGAAAAAAGGGTTATGTGGAAGGATTTTGCAAAATCATTCATTTGGAAAGTAACGGACCCTCTTTGGTTGGAGTTTTTTTTAAAAGCAGAAGTTGCATTTCCTTCTCTCAGGGGGACTTAGGAGTGGATTCCTCCACCGGCAGGGGTTGGACTTGGCATCCTTTCTAACTATAATTGGCATCCTTTCTAACTATAACTTTATGATCCAAATGAGTTTAAAAGGTTGATTTGTGGAGCCTGGGAACTGGAAATATGTGTTGCGTCCTAGTCTCCGGAACAGCGGAAAACGAGCTTGCTCCATCTTCAACATGACACCTCTTCAAAGATTAAACATGGCTGCCATGATTATTACCCACCGTGCCTTGCAGCGCGGCAAGTATGGAGGACGGAAACCCCCTGATGCTCACGGGACTGCTGGAAAAGGTGAGCTTTGAACGGCAGCCAGACTTATTGGCACTGCCCATGGGTGCTGCCTGCTATCCTGGAATTGATTTTTGAAATCCTACTGGGTACTTGGTGGCAGAACTCATTACAACAAAGTGGCCTCGAGTGCGCACTCCAAATCCCCTTTCTCCCCCTTGCAGGCATAGCTAACACATATATAATTTAAGAGGAACGGCGATTCCTTCCAAGACAAAGCAGGCTGAGGAGCCGGGCTTGGAACAAATAACCTATAATATTTCCATACAACAGTGCTATTATTCCGCTTTCAAAAACTGGCGGAACTCTGGGGTTTGTAGTTTAGGGAGGCCCTCCAAATACCTCTCCCTAAACTGAAAACCCCAGGATTTCATAGGATGTTGGTCGTGCAACGATAGCACTGTAACAGTGTGGTGCAGAAATGGCTCTAGAGAGAGAGAGAGAGAGAGACACCCTTCAGCAGTGGCGGATACATTGCAAGGCTTGGAAGGATGATAATCCCCAATATTTGACATAAAGCAAAAGACCAGATAGTACAAGTCTTCGTTGCACCCATACTCCATATGAGAGAGGCTTGCTGGAGTTGGGAAGAAGTCGGAAAGGCCCCTTGTCTCAAATGGATAAGTTTAAGCCATTTCTGCACTACATTGTTATAGTGCTATTATTCCACTTTCAACCTCCTGTGGAATTGTGGGGTTTGCAGTTTAGGGAGGGGCCTTTAGGGAGTTCTTTAGCCTCAGGAAACTACAAACCCCAGAATGCCACGGGAGGTTGAAAGTGGAATAATACCGCCATAACGGTGTGGTGCAGAAATGGCCGTAGCGTACAGGCTGTAAAGGATCAAATGCCACCAGATCCCATCTCTTGGGAGGCAATTCCCTCCCTACATAGTTCCAGGTAATGCTAAAGATAGGATTATCGACATAATTCCATTTCTTTCCATCTCAAAGGTGAAGAAATTTGCAACTATTACTAAATTCTGAAAGTAATTTTTTTTCTCATCTGCATTGAACAAATCCAGAATGTATAGGCGTTTCCACCTCGTACCGGTCCATCATGCAGCCATTAAAAATGTGGAAGCTCTCAGGAAAGAAAAAAGAACCTGCAACTTTAATCAGCTCCACAAACTTGGTTGAATACACACAGAAATGCAGATCTCTAAGAGCTAATCTCAAAGCGCTGGGCCTGGATGACTGGATCTGTCTGTTTGGGTTATTTCCATGTCCAGCTTTTTTTAGTCTCAGGTGCTTTTCTTCCTCCTGAATATGAAGATGTTTTGCAAATGTCTTATCGAAAGATGAATTGAAATAAAATTCCTGCCCCGCCCTAGGTAACGCTAATGCGGCGACCGATTTGGCAAATGTAATCTCTAAAGTCAGCTAGGAAGGGCTAAGAACTGTTCACGAGCTGCAAGATGGCATATCCAAATGCATGCACAATTGTAAGAAAAATTCAGTTTTACTGAAGGCCTGTGGGTATACAGTACTATACGTGCAAAAAATACAAAAGGCACTTAATGTACTTGGGTCCTTACGTACAGAACTGGCAGTCCAGTCCAGTTCCCCCACCCAGACATGGTTTCAGGCCATCATTCTATCTTTCAGCCAAATACACCTCACTTACCCAACCCGTGGCAGGTGTTCAGACAACCTAGCCAAACAGGGAGCCAATTCCAGGATTTGCTAGCCCAGGCCATTTCTGCACTACACTATTATAGTGCTATTATTCCACTTTCAACATCCTATGGAACCCTGGGGTTTGCGGTTTAGGGAGGGGCATCTTTTGCCTCAAGTAAACTCCAAACCCCAGAATTCCATAGGATGTTGAAAGTGGAATAATAGCACTATAACAGTGCAGTGCAGAAATGGCCTCAGCAACACCCATTCATTCATTCATTCATTCATTCATCCTCTCTCTCTCTCTTTCTCTCCACACACACAATCTGTGTCTTTCCCATGCTTTTATTACATCTCGTTCAAGAAAGGGTGGGGTTGGCCAAAGGTTGGAATTAAAACAGGAAACTTAATTGTGGTAAAAATGGCTGAGATTCTGCGCCGGTAGACATATCATAAAGTTCCACCTAGTTGGAACCGTGGCGGTTTTCCTCTCCTGCAAGACTCGCCTTCATTCTGGGGGTTGGGAACGACACTTCACGACCATTTAGTGGCCAGTGGAGAGGTTGAAGAGGGGGTCTCAGAAGCGTATCTAGCCATTTCCATAAAGCCAGAGGGCAGTGATGTCGACTCGAGTCGATAGACTCCAACTCAAGTTGGACTTAAGTCACTTCAGGGACTCAACTTGGGCCATTTCCGCACTAGGCTGTTATAGTGCTATGATTCCACTTTCAACATCCTCTGGAATCCTGGGGTTTGCAGTTTCGGGAGGGGCCAGCCGGCCCCTCCCGAAACTGCAAACCCCAGGATTCCATAGGATGTTGCAAGTGGAATCATAGCGCTATAACAGCCCAGTGCGGAAATGGCCTGCGAGAAGGGGGGCCCCACGGGTTTACGGGGGACCCTGGTAACCGAACCAACAAAACACCCAAGCAGCAATCTTAATTGGAATCAATCGTTTCCTTCCTCTTTGAGATATCTTTCTAACACACCGCTTGACAGTTTCCATGACAAAATCCAGGAACGGAATCGATCCCGCGACAAGAGGTGACCTCCGATTCTCATTGCCTAATTTGGAGCCCGTCGTCACGAAACTTGCAGAGAAGCAACAAGCTTTTCACGTTAGACCTGGTAGATGTTTAATTTCAAAGAGTCCTTTATGAAAAGTTTCGTCCGGCACGTTGGAATGTTCATGTTTTCTCAGCGCTCAATAACAAATGACTTTCCGTCTGTCTGTTTTGCGTCGTATCCCTGTTTGACGGCAGGGAGGGGGGCCTGGAAACTGAGAACAGCTCCTAAGAAGGCCATATCCAAAAGAATAGTTTTAAAGGGTGAAAATAGATACGAGAATCTTTATTTTAGCACGCTGCAAAAATCACAATGGCTTGCGATGTTTTAGAAATAAATGGACTGAAATGGAAAAACGAACTTAAAAATTAAATTCATCCAGCAAGAGTTTTGGGGAGCCACCGTAATTCAGTCCTGGGCTGAACAATGTGGTACTCAAATACAGGGATGAAACATCCGTAACCCTTATAACTAGGAAGGGGAAATATCAGTTTCCGAAGCCCATCTGTTGTTACCGTCCAGCCTGGATCATCATATGTACAAAAATAAACTCTATGGCCAGCGAAGAGCAGCATTTAAGGGAAGTCTCACTCAGAGCATCAATGGCTTCCGTCTTTCATGTAACAAAAATGCCTTTGGTATTGCAAACGCGAAGCACCCTTTTTCTTTTCCCAATTCTGCTTTAGGATTTTGTTCTTTTCCTATTGCACACCAAGCAGTACGTCCTAAGAAATGGAAGGAAATCATGGAGGTTGTTGGAGAAAGATGCAAACAGAGAAGAGGAGCTGACTGAAAAGGGACAGAAAAGAGGGAAAAACCCCTGAAAATGATGGATTTATCCATCTAGGCGAAAGGTATATTGCAGATGTTGTTAAATGTGGCTCCGATGAATCCTAACTTGTACTGGGGTTGTACGAGTTGCAGCGTAAATATGCCTGAAGGGGTGCAGCTAGTTTGGTTTCGATGTGAATGTGCAAAATTCACACATTTTTGTCATATTTAAATTCAAAGAATTTGAGTTTGTTTGTTTGTTTAAAGAACAACTCCAATGTGGGAGAAAGCAAGACCGACAAATACGTTCATCCCTGTGCTGGACCTAGAAAAAGAGAAGTTCAGGAAGTTGGGGATGAGAATTTATTTACTGTTTGTCCTTTTAATCCCCTATATATTGCTTCACATATTAAATACACGTTAATACAAATATTTAAAAAGAAAGAGAACGAAACGGAAATACGGAGACATTTTTGTGCAACATATGCCTGGTTTTTTTAAAAAAGAAGAAGAAATTGTTGAAGATCGTCTGCTAGGCTCACACATTCCCTTGGATTTTTCTGCTATCACACTGCCGATAAGAGAAAGGGCACATTCAAGGGATATTTCTTTTAAAAAAAACTGTATTTTTTTAATCGGAATGGATTTGCACAGAGGATTTGAAACGGTAAGGGTTATTTTGAAAAAGAGATTCAGGAATTAGAATGGAAGGATATTATGGCTGTAAATTTGGGGCCATGGGACTGCTAATCTGGGATGCCCAGGAGCTTGCTTGCATCCTGGCATACATGCAGACAGAATAGGATTATGGTATCATTGACGAACTGGTTCAATTAATCAGTTTAAAAAGATTTTCGTTCACTAAAGAAGGGGGTTGTGACGAAATCAGTTTGGGCAGACATTCAGATATTAGTGTGCATTTTTAAATTTAATTATGATGCAAGCACTCATCAAAGCGGTCTTTTGGCTCCCATCGGCTCAGAAGAGGCATTACAGATGATTCGTATCTGTCCATCTCATTTGGAGACAACAAGCCATTGGTCAAATGTAATGTTTCCCTGACAGACATATGCCATCCTGATCAGACATGCTTACAGTCTAAGTAATGTCGAGTCCCATCGCAACGAAAAACTGACTCGGCATCTCCACCTTCCATGTTTCGTTTGTCACGCTTTTGCAGATTTTCCTTTTTTTCCTACGAAAATTGTAAGAAGTCAGTTTCCGGTTCGATTTTATAAAAGAGTAGGGTATATACCCAGCGTTGCCCCGGATTTTATTTTCTCATAGGTAATATTTGTTAAGAGAGATTTGCTCCCGTGTCTCTAATTCTCCAAATGGTCTTGTCCGGTACCTGCAACTTTTCCCCATATTCTCCAATTCAATCTGTATTTAGAGTTACTAACATTCAGAGGTTGGGTTCCTGAGGGAATACGCTGCCCTCCTCCTTGCTGCTAGATCTCGTCTCCATAGCAACCAACCTATTCAGGGCTCTCTGGCTGAGAATTCTAAAGGCCCCTCCCTAAACTGCAAACTCCAAGGATTCCACAGAATGTACGTAGGCAGCCAATCATATGAGGTCTTCACCTAACACAGACAAACAAACTTTGACTTTTATATATTAGATAGGGTTTGGGGGTGGGGGGACAGGCATTTCTCTGATGTGTTGGAGGGAGTGCCTCTTACAAAAAATGATGTTGGAAAATTCCGGCAGTCTCTCTCCCCCCATTCTTGTTCTAGGACAAATGGGGCTCAGCTAGCATAGGGTTAATTTTCCTTTGTATGTAATCCCCCACCCCAGCCTCTTATCTAAAGTCTCAGCTGTTGCTGTCTGTTATTTAAAATGATTGGCAATGGTATCCAGACCATGTGACTTAGGATACACCCTGGAGTCATTGACCTTACATAGAAGACTACGCCTCTCTCTCTTTGCACCTTTGGCCATCTTAATTCTAGCCTCTTTTCTGTGCTATGCTAGCCTCTCCACCAAGAAGTTGGTGAGTTAAGAATGAAGCTGCTATCTTCCCTAATCCTTTTGTTAGTTAATTAGGCTCTAGTTTCTCCCATGCATGTGTAATCGTAAAGCTTATTAGTAAATTTTTAAGTTTGGAACCTGAAACTGCCTGCCTTGTTTTGCTTTCAAGTCAGCCTCCAGTTCAGGGAAGCCACACAGAGATTGGGATGTGCTTTTTCTGCAACTGTGCTAAAAGGAGGCTAATTCCTCACAGCTTGAGCTTTCACAGAATTTCCCCAAAGGGCTAACACCCCGGGAAACTCTAACTCCCAACAAATGGGACACGGTCCTCGAGATCTCATTGGACTACCTCACCCATCAGCTCAATCCAACATAGCTGATGGGAATTGAGACTACAAAAAAAGCTGAGCAGAGCATGTAGTCTGCTTGTGTTGTCTACCACAGCTCTAAAATATATATCCCACTGATAAGTTCATTAAAACTAATGTTACTGGTCAACAAGCACGTATTCAAATAATCAAAATGTTTACTCATTCGGTTTTAAGCAACACAGGAACGGGATTCGCCATCAACTCCAGGCATGCACAAGAAGCCCAGCAGGTCAAGGAGATGTCTCCAGACCACAAAGCTCTTGATGTCTACAATCATGACTGTGCTAGCCCTATACTTAGCAAGGTGAAGAGCCTATTAGACGGAGCAGCCGTCTGCTGAATCACAATTATGTGCTTGTGACCCCGTGTCCTCCCAGAAAGAAACAGCTGACAGCGATGGCTAAGCCCCCTGAAAAGGGATTAGTATTGCTGAAAGAGAGGGGCAGAGGAATTGAGGTTGCAGCCGGAGGAGGGTGGTGGTTGGGGCTGGAAGGAAAGAGGTAAGCAGCGACTTTCCAGCTGGCAAAACCGGAGGGAATATTTGCTGCTTCTGCTCTTGCTGCCCTTGCAAATATTTGTCCAGTTCCTTTGCTGAGAGAGCACAGTAAATAACATTACTTGTGTTGGTCATTTTGACTATTTCTGGATTGTCCAGCCAGCTGCAGTTCCAGAACAACTGTTGACCATCCTTTGCAGCATCTTCTAAAACTGTTACTGAGATGAGGGAGGGTCAGGTGTACCACTATCCCCCAGTTCCCTTCCCCATGCAGAAAAATGAAGGTTGTTTACCCTTGTTTATTGTTCCCTTCCCCATGCAAAAATGAAGGTTGTTTCGTTGCATTCGCCAATGCGTTAGCCCACATCCTACAATTTGCTTGCATAGTGTAAATGTACACTCACTCAGTTAAGTTATGGTGGCACTATACCATCCTTCTGCTGAACGCCAGCCTTGGGCAGCCGGTTGTGTGTCTATGAACATGCTTGCTGCTTTCACAATCCCAGTGCATCAAGTGGTACGTTGAAGGCACTGACGAATAGTTATGCACCATCCAAGGACATGCAACTGTATGCACTATGGCTCCACTTGCAAAATTCCAGTTATGCAGCCGTGAATTGAATCCAGAAGCTATGCCATGGCCAAAAAAAGTACTACCACATCCATAGGATAACTTAGGAGTGCATAAAACTCCAAAAGGATGTCAGTCTGGATTGGGATTCTCTAGTCAGAAGCCATTCCAAAGCAATTGTAGGCCATCTTTCTGCATCCTCTAAAACTGTTGTTGTGATGAGAGGGTCAGTTATATCATTAACCCCCATTCTCCACCCCAAATGACAAGGCTTGAGGGTCAGCAGCCTCACTCTTCATAATGATAGAGGGTAGTCCTGCCCTAAATTTGCAGCAATCTTCTGTTTCTCAAGTAAGCATGGCTTGTATGCTCATGTCTGTCAGGGCTGAAGACACGACTGAAAAAAGTCCTCAGAGCTTCCCGCTTAAATTGCATTCAGGGAAGTGCCATTATTGCTCGCCAAAAGAGGCAATAAAAGAGCACTAACACCCAGTATACATTTGAAAAGTCTCTTACGCCAGGTTGGATGTTAATTCATGGGGCTCTAAGCAAGACCTACAGGACACAAGTCCTCCAGCAACATGAAACGGGGGAAAAAACAGATTCCAGTAGCTGCGTCTGACTCATGCTGTTCAGGACCAAGGACAGCTATCCAGAGCAAGAGACGTTGCTCTGGCAGAATCGGAGGTTTATCAAGTGACAGGTGGGTGGAAGGTAAAGAGGCAGGATCTTGGTTTTGTTAAGGTTAATCATCTCTCTTTGCATACCGGTGGTCTTTTCTGGAAATGCCCAGGCAAGTGAAGGACCTCGCGTGCCCCAACAACGTTGCCGTATATTCCACTTCTTGCTTTGAGAAACGTTAACTTCTAATCTTGGAGGCAGTGTGGGGCATCACTTGGTCTCCCTCTGAGGTGACCCAGAGAGCGTTCTTCCCATGGGACAGCTTGGGGGTTTTGAGATCCCCGAAGATCTACTGAGCCCCATATTCTAAGAGGCTTCCTTTGCTTTGCGGGGTCCGGGACATGCCAACCTGCTCCGTTCCTGGCCGTTGGACAGCCATAAGCCCCCGGCTTCTCCCCTTCCATCCCAGCATGCATTTGAGAGCTTCTAACTTGGCAGCTTTCACACTGGGAGTCTCTTGGTGAAGCAACAGGAGGAACATATAATAAAATAATCATCGTGTGTTCATAGCTGTATCTCAAATATTGTTGCTTGGAAACTGGTGCCAGGGAATTTGGGGAAGGAGGAAAGATGGGAGCGCTGGCAGAGAGCCCAGTTAGGGAAACCCAACGGGGAGGGGAAGGCGACTGAAGACTGCAGGTGGCTTTGATTGAAACGGTTTTTAATTTTCCCTCCATCCTGGTCCAGGTGGCTGTCAGCGATAAACATTCCCCGGGTGGGCATCGCTGGTGGAAGGACGAAGGCGCTGGACCGTCCGCAACTTTGGAGAGACGGGACCCTGTCTTAAAGAGGCAGGCCCTATAACACGCCGCTTATCCAGTCTGTAATCACGCTTTTCCCCATACCCCACGGTTTCTTTGCTCCACAGGCTGCCGAGCGTTTTTTCCAAATTAACCTCCACCAGAATTAACCAGCTCCTTTTCATCCTAACTCTTCTTTTCTCCATTGATACCTCAAGGCCCATTATGATAAATGAATGGAGATGGATTAAGAAAGAGCGGTTTGCCACTGGGCGAAGAAAGGATATGGGATTGGGTCGAGCAAGAACGCTAATTGGAAATAAAGAGGAGAGAATTTTTTTCCCCCTGTTCCATTCCTTTATTGCTCTGCCGGCAGAGCAAACAAGAAAGATTGGAGCATGCACAGATTGCCTCGGGGGGGGGGGTCCTTGCATCTTTCCACTCTTTGGCTACAAGACTAATATTAGGGTAGGTACATCACGTGGGTGCCCCAAGGGGACTTTGGAGGACCCCACCCATGTTGATTTTTCTTGTCTCCAAATCCCCATGGGAAGCAGGGGCAACTTCTCCATTCTTCAGCTCCTTCCCTGGCCATTTTGGATACCATGGGGGGGGGGTCTTTTTTTCCTAATAGGAATGGTCACTACATATCAAAGAAAAAAAAAAGTTTCTTCCTAGGTTTGAAATGGCTTCCGACTCATTTTCTATTGGGAAAAAAGGCTTCTATTGAGCCCAAAATGGCATGGCAAAATTGCCCACACATCCCTTGGGGGTATTTGAGGCATATAAATATGTGTGTGCGTGTGTGTGTACATATATTATTGATAGATAGATAGATAGATAGATAGATAGATAGACAGACAGACAGACAGACAGACAGACAGACAGACAGGAGGGTGACAAAGAAAACAAAAATGTCCATAGGGGCACATGTGTTCCACAGTTCACACTTTGCACCCCTATCTAATATGGTAATATACTGCAAAGAAATTATAATATGCCAAATGCAATGCAACCCTCTAATGCCTCAGAGTTATAAAGGATAAAAAAGGATAGATTGGCACTCTCCCTGGAGCCCACTGTATAAATGATATAACTTTTATATTTACAGTCGGGATGGTTAGATCGATGGATCAATCCATTACTGATCTGAGTCAATGCCACACGGGTTCAGTCCAAATTCTGTCCCATTTCCACATCAATCGACCACCTGAAATACATGGATGACTGTATGGCCTTTGGCAAAATATAAGGTTTTATAGTCCTTTATGTTCAAATATGCACCTAAGCGTTTTAACCCATAATTTTCAATTGGGAATCTGTACTTTTGGGCACCAAAATATTTGCTCTCTATATAGGTGATGCAGCGTGGTGCAAACATTTGAGCCTTGGCCTATGACCTTGGAGGCCAGGGTTTGATTCCCTGGTCAGCCATGGAAACCCACTGGGTGATCTTGGGCACGTCACATACTCTCAGCCAGAAAACCCCATGATTGTTTCACCTTAGGGTCACTGTAAGGCAGAAACAACTTGAGAGCATACAGCAATGACAACACCTAGGTGTGTTTGAAAAACGCACAGTACGGAAGCCATACAATTCAAATAAGCATGTCAAGTTAAGAGGAGAAAAATGCACACACCTCTAAAATGTCCCTAGATCCTGTGTGCATATAATCAGAAATCATTCCCATTGAGCTTAATGGGGCTTACATATAAGCATGCCTTGCCAAATTTCCGTACTAGACTGCTAATAGCGCTATGATTCCTCTTTCAACATCCTATGGAATCCTGGGGTTTGCAGTTTCGGAAGGGGCCAACCGGTCCCCTCCCAAAACTGCAAACCCCAGGATTCCATAGGATGTTGAAAGTGGAATCATAGCGCCATTAACAGTCTAGTGCGGAAATGGCCTTGAACTGGAGTCTACAGCCTAAAGCCAGTTGCTAGCTGCAACTAAAGTAGACCCATTGAATCGGCTGTTAAATGGCGAGTCAACACTTCCAAAAATCCCACTGATTCACTGGATCTTATCTAGTCAGGATTAGCACATGGATTTGGGGCCTAAGATCGTAGCTCTTTGATGTATTTGGCCGTAAATCACATTGAGCTCACTGAGACTTACTCCTCGGTAACCATGAATAAGATCAGCCTACTGCAAGTTCTTTACATGCTTAATGCTGAACCCAGAGAGGAGAAGCTCTGCCTTCCTAAAAGCCTTTTGTTAGCGTTTTGCCTAGGCACGGCTCCATGAAGAGATCTACTTGTTTCTCTATGAAATCTCTTTGGCTGAATGTTTCGCGCTTGGCTTGCTCCATTTCCTTAGGCCCATTCTGGGATGAGAAAGATAACACCCCGGAGAGTTGCGACTAATCGCTCCTTCTAAACACCACAACTAAGGTGGGAAGTGCCAACAAGGACTGGAGCCAAGATGAAACAAAAGAGAAACAAGGAAAAATAAAAGCTTGCGTGCAAACTCGGAGGTTTGCCGAAGTACCCACAAAAAAGATCCAAATGAAGAAAGAAAGAAAGAAAAAAACACCAATGGGTCTGGAGCAAAAAAGCTACTCAAACATAAAACAATATTCTTCTGTTCTGCTTGGATAAAACTCTGCCTGGAATTTGGCACACCGGAGTTTAGGAAGAGAGTTCGAGAAGCTGGAAAGCGTCCAGAAGAGGGCAACCAATATAGAAAAGAACTTAAAGTCAAGCCTTAACAAGGGAAGGCTGAAGATGTCCAGAAGACGGCAACCAACATGGTAAAGGTCTCAGAGTCAAGCCTTAGGAGGAAAGGTTGAACATATTCAGAAGAAGGCAACCAACATGGTAAAAGGTCTGGAAGTCAAGACTCAGGAGGAAAGGTTGACGACGCTGGGTATGTTTTGGTTGGAGAAGGGTAAATTGAGAGGCAATGCAACAATCGCCTTTAAATATCGGAAAGGACAATAATAAGGAAGGTGGAACAACCTTGTTTTCTGCTGCTCCAGGGGATAGGAGCTAAGCCAAGGGATCCAAATTACAAGGGAAAAAAAAATTACAGGTATTTCTGAGTAATATTATGAAGCACTTCCTGAGACTAAAAATTGTTCTACAGGGGGATAGGGTAGTGTAGGAGAGAGTACTGAATATTCTCTCATTAGAAGTTTTTAAACAAGTTGGAGACCCATTTCTCAGGGATATTTTAGCAGGGGATTCCTGCAGTAATTGCAGTTGGACCGAATGGTCCACGGCCAACTCAATGTTTCTATTACTCTGTATAGTATATTGGAAAGGGGTCTGACTGGAATTTGGGGCAGCAGCACTCTTGCTAGGGGTGAAGGTGAATGGCAGGTCTCTTTTATTCCGTCTAAACCTGAATTGTAAGCACAAATTCTAAGCGCGAATGTAGGGTTCCGCTCAGGCAGATGGAAGAGATTTATTTTTTAAAGACTTTGTTGTCATTCTTACCGGACTGTTTAATCGGTGTTTTAACTTTTGTATTCAGAGATTTTTAACTGTGTGGGGTTTTTTTTTAAATTATTGCAAGCCGCTTTGAGTCCTTATCAGAAAAAAAGTGGGGTATAAATAAAGATGATGATGATATAACAATTCTAAGTTAATAATATGATATGATGATATGATATATAATATATTATACTATTATTGTTAAAATATAATTATTATAATTTATTATTATTATTGATATCATCATTAATTACAATCATCCATTGTTGTTGTTTTTGTTGTTATTAGTGCTGTTCCAATGTCTCCCCCCCACCAAAAGCCTGCAAATTCCTTTTGTGGGCACTGTGCTTATTTCCTCTGTGTGTGTGTGTGTGTGTGTGTGTCTGTGTGTGCACATGTACAGGACTCTAAGAGACACTGCATTGTGAGCTTTGCAGTCTATTTAGGTCAGGGATGCAGAAAGTTGAGCCTATGGGCCAGATACACCCATGGAGATTCCTCATCCAGCCCACAAGCTTCTTCTGAATTATTTCTGATCACTGATCAGGGATAAGAGGCTATTTAAAGACTGAGAAGTTGTTGCCTGGAGCCGAGCTGTCCTTTGCACGCCTGACTTGGGCTTGTTTTCAAGCACTAATGCCTAGAACTGAGCTGGGCTTCATCGGCTTGGTGGGGAAACGTCCAAATTGCTAACTCCCTGAGCGTCGCATTGCTGCCCCAAAGAACTTTTCAGTCCTGTGCCGGCAGCCAGCCAAGGGTTACAGCTCTCTCCTTAGAGCAGCTGTGAGCAAAGTTTCTAGCACTTCGCCAGCAGAGATCGGTCATGATTTTGCAGTCCTAGTCCACTGTAAATCCAGAGCAAGTCCGGCAGCAAAGTCTGTACACAAGGCAAAGGTCAAGGTTTCTGGGAGCACGAGCAAGAAGTCCAAATGTGAGCAGTTTTGCTAATCCTATTGGGAACACGAGGCAACTGTCCTATTGGGCCCGCAACAGCTTCCTCCCATTCTAGCCCCTCTTTATAAAGGCTGACATTCTCCAGCTGTTTGCCGAATTGATGAGTCCGTATTATACAAATGCTCCAACCTCACGGTCTCTCCCTTTTCACCTACACTCGCTGCAGTTAATATTGCCCTTCGCATCTCTGTGTTGTGGCTGTCGGAAAGAGCCCTGTCTGAGACCTGGGATGGGGGCCATGACACCCCCAAACTGAAATTTGCACCCTTGGCCAAAAACCATTCTCCACTGATGGGAAATGGGCAAGAATCCAGTAGCTCATGGCGCCCTTCGAGGTGAAAAGAGGAAGTGATCATCTGCAGAGTTCCTCAATGAAGTTACCCTCCCATGCCCGCGATGGTGCTGGAAAAAGAAAGCACATTCTGCTTGCTGCAGCAAAAAGGGCGGTCTCTCCAAAGGCACCACCCTGGGCGACATGACTTCATTTCAAGCCCATTGAGCTCTGACTCCGTCTAGGCCGCGTGGGGACGTCCACCCCTTGGGATCTCAGGAGATGATGCTGCAAAGGAGGAGAGAGGTCCGCAGTGGGAGGACTTGGCATGCCATCAGCCCCGTCCAATCAATAATCTTCCATCTCTTGCTTTTTACGGCACGGCCTGGCTGCTTAATTGGAGATGCAGAGAATTATGGACACCGAGCGGCCGGGCAGGGCGGGAATGGTGTCATCTCAGGAAACTAACCATTCCGCTCTTGCAAGGGGGAGCGGAAAGGCAGGCCAAGGTTTATTCCTTCCCCAAAGGTTATTCCCCAAAGCTTGGATTTTGCCAGTGCCTTTCTAGGAGGGCATCTACGTCTTTGTGAACCTTCACACAGCAGTTAGTACCGGGGATGGGAATAGGACAAAGGATGAAGGACACTTTTGTAACTTCCCAGTCCTTGGCGTGCTGCACTGGTGGGGTCAGTGGCCAACGGAAGTGATGCTTTGAGTGTTTTGTGGTTTTTTTAGGGGGGTCTTTCAGGGAATGGCAGAAGGTAAGATAGGGAAGCAATGGAATCATAGAATCATAGACTTGGAAGGGATCCCAGGGGCCATCCAGTCCAATCCTCTTCTGCCATGCAAGGACACACATCAGATCACTCCCAACAGATGTCCATCCAGCTTCTGCTTAAAAACCTCCAAAGAAGGAAACTCCACCACACTCCATTGAGGCAGCAGATTCCACTGCCGGACAGCTCTGACCGTCAAGAAGTTCTTCCTGAGGTTCAGGTAGAATCTCCTTTCCTGCAGCTTGAATCCATTGCTCCTTGTCCTAGTCTCTGGATCAGCAGAAAACAAGCCCGCTCCCTCCTCGACATGACATCCCTTCAAATATTTAAACATGGGTATCGTGTCCCCTCTTAACCTCCTCTTCTGCCAACTAAACATCCTCAGCTCTCCAACCCTTTTAGTCCTGGTCTTTCCTTTTGCCAGTTTACAGATCCAACAGGTTGCCTTTGGGAGAATGCAGCCCCTGGCAGAAAAGAAGTTTCCTCAGTCCTCTCCCAAGGCCCCCAGGCACTTTTAAAGATGAGGAAAGATTTGCCCAAGGAACTTGCTGGCTCAGTCTCTTCTTAGACTTCCGCTCGACTATGCATTTGCTGTCTGACAGTGTGAAATCATGTCACCGTGTTTTTACCCAAAGAGACATTTTTCTGAATAGGCTGCCGTTCCAGCAGTCACAAGGCAGTCTTTCAGCCTTTCCGACATGGGACAGACACTCTGAACAAATAAATAAATATTTTTAAAATGCCATTCTAACACCGACATCAGCTGGTGACGGACAACAGGAATGAAGCCGAAACAAAGCTGCCGAGAAACAAGGAGGAGATATTAGCTGCCTTGTAGGAACACCAAAATTTGCAGCAATGTAAATAGTCTTTATAAATCCTTAAATCCTTTCCATCCTCGATACGGTGACGTTTGCAAATGTCAGCAAATTCCTGTCGAAAACAAACTGAACAAAATACTCGACAATCTAAGTTGGCCAAATTCAAGGACGGTGACTCCCGGCACGGGAGAACCGAATTGGATTTGCCAGCCGGACAAGTGTGAAAAATATAGAGCCTCTCTTTTAAAACGTGAGGTGAAAATATTAATTCAGCACTGCAAGGATTTGAATTCAGGTTTTTCAGAGATAAGGGCGAAAACACTTGGCCCTGAATAAACAAATTTCTCAGGGCTTTTCCACACTCTGCAACTAGTGCACTATGATTCCACTTTAACTACCATGGCTGCCTCCTATGGAATCCTGGGAGGTACCGGAGCTCCCTGGCTGAGAATTCTAAATATCCCTGAACTGCAAATCCCATGATTCCACAGAACAGAACCATGGCAGTTAAAGTGGAATCGTAGTGCAATAGTGCCGCGGCGTGGAAAAGTCCTTAGTGTCTACTGTACTCAAATTCTATCGATTTCACATTCTTTCCGATGCTGACAAGGAAGAAAGGAGTGGAATCTGGCAAATTCTAGTGAAAAACAAACCGAACCGAAATTCTTCCAGGCTAGGTTCCTCTCTGTCGCTCTGGGCTGACATCCTTTTAATATCTCTTGCAATACGGTTCTTCCAGAGTGGAAGCTGAGGCTCCAGAAGGAAACCGGCAGAACAGATTTTCCTGGGGGAATCTCCCGTTTGACTTCACTCCTTACCACAATTCATCCAGAGCGCATTGCCAGACAACCGTGGCACGAAGAGAGCCCGGGGGGTTCTTTGATTCGCCGCTCCGGGGGAAATCTTCGGAGAGGGCGCTTCAAAGCCAACACCTTGCCTTCCCATGGGTGGCTTCTGCTTTCATCCAGAAGATGGCCAAGAAAGCACTGGAGGGGAGGCACAGGAATTAAGCAACGTCGGTGCTCCTCGGCCGGGAGGGATCCCCAAGGAGTTGGGACATAACATTTTCAAAGCTAATAACATTAACACCACCAAGGCATAGCTCCCCATAAATATTAATTTATGTGGCCGTTTTAAAGTGTTACCTGCGTGTGTCCAAAAAAGGAACTAAAATGTTACTTTTGAACATTTTTTTTTAAAGCAACATAAATGCTTAACTAAACTAACAAAGGGAAAAACCACGGCCGTTTCCGCCCTTTCCGTTTTTTTTTATTGTTTAACTTTATATTAACTTTTGTATCTTCTGAATTTTTGACCAAGTATTTTTTTTTAATTTATTGCTAAGCTGCTTTGAATCCCAAACTGGGGGGAAACGAAGGGAGAGAAATAGATATCACATCCGCAGTAATAACGGTGAAAGGGAACCCAAACTTATCTTGCAACCTTTAATAAATTTAACAACACAGATGCTTCATTCATAACTTGGCATATAATATTGTACTATTTGACATATTTATGAAACTTGAAACTTCAAAAGCCTTAATCATATGCAAGGAAAAAGTCTACGCAGCTTCTATTGAAAAGACAGCCGAAACTGTCTTTGTTTTTGCTATCAGAAAGGCAGGATGGAAAATGAAAACAGAAACCACACATTTTGAAATAAACAAATAAAATGTATTATTTGTCTCCCATAGTCCTGGGGGCTACACTACCGACTAGCATATTTGGATATGAAGTTTAACTCCTCACTGAAAATACTGAATGCTGCAGTGGTGTGTTATCATCATTGCATTGCTGGTATTTGGTTCCTGATGTGACTTTTCGGACATCAGCAAGATGTGAACGTAACTACATCCTCCAGCTTGTGTTCCCCAGCAACCAGTTTCTGAAACTGCAAGTACTATACTACAGTTCTCCCTCCACATTTGCAGTTTTGACTTTTGCAAATTTGATTGTTCACAAGGCATATGCTTGCCTCTCCGCCAATTCTCCTCCTCCCATTCCCTTGAATTCCTCACCCCAGGCTTGCCAGGCTTGTGCTTAAAATGGATGTTGTTTTTTTTTCCTTTTGAGTGAGCAAAGCTCCCCTCCTCCTGCTGGAGGTGTGTGCTCTCTGCCATAAGGCTGCACATTCTGCTGTGTAATGGCTGCCGATTGGTCAAGCCTTAACCCTCCCCTCTTGGAGGAATCTCCTTTCTCAAGGTGGCAACTGGAAGTAGCTAGGACACCAGAAGTCAGCACTCCACTCTTTTTCATCTAAGGGGAAAATACAGGTAAGCCCTTTACGCTGTCTTTTTTCTTCCCCCTTCCCTCGAGAGCCTTGGGGCCAGCAGCAAAGGGATGGGAAGGGAGACCAAGACCTCTGCAAAAGAGGAAAATACACAACTGTCGAAATGTATGCGTGCGTCTGTGGAAATGTGGCTGAGGTACGGTGGGGAGCGCAAGCACCCTGGGTTCATACCAGTCAGGGAAAGGGGGATGGCTTGAGATAGTTGCCCTATACTTCCTCTCTTTTGCCCATTTCCTTCCTTGGGTGTGTGGGAGGCATTGGGAGAGGGTTTGTGGCACTGAGAAATTGGGTCGTGAGCTGTCCTTAGCTGGCCAGGCAGCAGCATCTAGTGTGGGCACACAGGGTACATGCCCCAGGTGCCAATGCCAGGGAGGTGCAAAAAAATCATGCTTATAGGGGTGGGGGAATGGGGATAGGGGTAAGAAAGTAGCGGCACGATTTCCATGCTTTTCCTAGGCGCTCTTTGCGCTAGATACGCTACTGGGCAGTGGGTAGTGGAAGAAGACCAGAAGTAGGTTGCATGGCCTGATTGGAGCTGCCGAGGGGGAAGGTTCCCCCGGAATAGAAGCACTTGAGGACATTGGAGAAACTCTCAAATAAGCATTTCCATCAAGATTAAACCTACAAATGAAGGTGTGTGTAACCAAATGAAGACTATATAGGTAACCAACCACAATAAAACTGAACTTTTTTTAAAAAAAAAGAACTATATGAGAACATTCATCATAAACTATCACGGTGCAATGGTTTTAAAACCTCCTCAATAAACAGTTAGGGCCGTCCCGAGATATTTTGCTGCCTGAGGTGAGAGACAAAACGCCTTTGTCCTGCTCCACACGTAGATGGGGATCAGACTCGTGTTTGGATCTTAAATCCACAATGCCATTGGGACGGCATTTTTTCCTGCCAATCTCCATTCTAATTTAGAAAACTAAAGTACGAGAAACAAAATTAGAAAGAAAGAAAAAAGGAGGAGGAGGTAGAGATGTCCAAAAATAACAAGACAAAGGGCAGCTGAAATGAATGAGTCTTGAGTTTTTGTTTTTTTTTAAAAAAAAAAAGAGGGGGGAAAAATCGATTGAATGGATATTGGCTGGTAAAATGGCCCGTAGATAAAGAGCTGGGAAGGAGAGGGAGGAAAGCTCAAAGACGCGAGGTAGAGACAGAGATATGGGGGCTTAACAGGCAACAAAGAGCCAGGAGGACGCAAAGGCCCCAGGAAGAGAAGACAGAGATAAAAGATAAGCCCGAGCTGGAGGATGACTACTTTTGAAGACGAGCGATGGAATCTTAAATGGACTATGGGAAAGTAAAGGGAAGAACTTGGAAAGCCAGGGAACAAGAAAGAAAGAAGCAGGAAGCAAAATGCATCTGAGGGAGGGAGGAAGGAAGGAAGGAAGGAAGGAAGGACGGAAGGAAGGAAAGCATCCTACACATGTTCACCTGGAAGTAAGTCCCTCTGCATTCAGAAAAATGGCTTTTGTGCAAACATGCATACGGTTGCAGCCTTTTTTTAAAAAAATGGTTTAAATGTTTTTTAATAGACAAAAAAACAAAAACAAAAAGAGAATGCAATAACATGACGACGCTACAAAATATTACCAACCCCCCCCCAAAACAAAACGAAACTACTAAACAAGAGCAATACATAAAAGAGTAAGAACAAAGCCGAACAATAAACTTGAAGAAATATAAAAGCAAACTGTAAATGTCTAATTAAACAAACTAAACTATAACCAACTAACAAAAAAGAAAGCAAATGCAGATAATTAAAAAACTGGGTCCTCCCTGGTTGCAAACAGCTCACGCTGAATAAGCAGTCACACTTAACTATAAAATCTTCAGTGAAAACCAGAGTCAACTCTTATTGCTAATCATAATTACTGATTATTGCCAATAATAATAATAATAATAATAATAATAATAATAATAGTAGTAGTAGTAGTAGTAGTAATAATAGCTAATCATAATAATTGATATTGATATTGATAATTATGGCCTTATTTACATATCCAGTAAATTCCCTTGGTAATTAAGAATTACTTATGTTAACTTATACTGCTTATACCTTATTTTTATCATAAGTATTAATATCATATTATTAAATAGGATTGCAGCCTTAAGGTGCTATACAAGAACACAGGGCTGCCAAGTAGCGTCGGACCGGCTGGATGGCCACTGACCAGGCCATCTGGGCAAGTGGATTTCTCACATGGCCAGTCCAGATGGCCTCTGAACAGAGACCCTTTCCGCACAGCGTTTTCCATGCGAAAGAGGACCTGGAGCGTTGCGCAATTGTGAGGAGCGATCTGCACAATGCACTCACAACCGCACGATGCTCCAGGGGCCGGCAGGCGCACCTTTTCGTTTCCGACTGGAAGCCGAAAATGGTGCGCGATTGCGCATTGCTCCCCGGCGCCGCGCGCACTTACCTGGTGCGGAGCCTCCGGAGCCGCGCCGGTCGCGCTTCCTGCCCCGGCGCAGCCTGGGAAGCTCCTGTGCAAGCTCGTGCGGAGCCGAAGGACCCCGGACGTGAGAGCCTCTCGGCAGAGGCTGTTTGCGCAATCCCCGCACCCCAGCGCCGGAAGACGGTAAGGTGCGTAAAGGGCCAGGGATGTGAACAACCGACAGAATCCTGTACGCGTACTCCGTTCCCGTTACATATCAGGTTATATGACTTTTTTTTTCCTCCCTGCATTTAAATTTGTGCAAGTTTTTGTAAACGTTTTTTCCCCTCCTATACAAGAGAGTTGTACAAGAGCCGCTTGACACTGGAATCTGCTGCCTCTATGGAGTGCGGCAGAGTCTCCTTCTTTGGAGGTTTTTAACCAGAGGCCATTTGCCGGGGGTGCTTTGAATGGGTGTTCCTGCATGGCAGAATGGGGTTGGACTGGATAGCCCTTGTGGTCTCTTCCGGATCTATGATTCTATGATTCCAGTCTTCCCAGGAGGCAGGTCAGGTTGAGAGAGAGTGACCCGAGGTCAGACCGCGAGTTCCCTGACTCAATGACGATTAGATCCCTCCCGTCCAAAAACAAAACCCTTAATACAAACACCACCCCGGCTCACAAGCAGAACGTGATAGCTGTCCTTATCTGTCGTCACCGGAATCCAGCATTCAGAAGCGCCCTGCCTCTCTGGCCATTTCCGCACTAGACTGTTATGTGCTATTATTCCCCTTTCAACCTCCTGTGGAATCCTGGGGTTTGTAGTTTCCTGAGGCCCAAGAGCTCTCTGGCGGAGAATCCTAAAGGCCCCTCCCTAAACTGCAAACCATAGGATGTTGAAAGTGGAATCATAGCACTAATACAGTCCACTGCGGAAACGCCCCGTCTCTCTGGACTTGCCACCTCGGCACTGAGATCCAAATAATGCCTCGTCATTTTAAAATTAGGTACCACTGCCTCTCTGCGTTGTTTTTATCAACCAAGCCTCACGCCATCCCCATTACAGGGAGGAGATGAAGTTCCTCCACAGAATGGCATCACGCCCCACCCCTGGCTGGCGTTCCCTTCCAGAAGGGACTGCTAGCAAGCCAAGCAAGCTATTAGCTTAATGAAACTGTTTAATCCCATCAAAGTTGAGCGGCTCTCCCTCCCTCCGAAGAATCAGCTGCAGGAGACGGTAAAGGTTCCCCGCGCTGCACGGCCGAGCTTTCATCTCGGAGCGCGCGGGTCCTTTCAAGCTCTTCGCCTCCTGCGTCCGTCACCATTTCCGCACTGGACTGTTATAGTGCTATGGCTCCACTTTCAACATCCTGTGGAATTCTGGGGTTTGCAGTTTCCTGCGGCCAAAGAGCTATTCCATTGGATGCTGAAAGTGGAATAATAGCGCTACAAGAGGCTAGTGCAGAAATGGCCTAGGACTTTGATTTGATCCAGCAGGCCTGCTTATTTGGTTTTTAAAATTTCCTACGATGAGATTGGGATTCCTTTCCAAGTAACTTTTTCCCGCTAGAGTCTGGGTGGGGCAAGTGGAAGGAGTGACAGGAAAATTGTCAAGTTTATACTTAAAACACACACACACACACACATTTATATCCCATTTTCTCTCAATACAATCAAAGTAGCATATACAGCTTTCCACTTAGCATCATAGTGCTGGAAGAGACCACAAAGACCATCAAGTCTAACCCCCTGCCATGGAGGAATACGCCACAAAAGCATTCCTGACAGATGGCCATCCAGCCTCTGATTAAAAACCTCCAAAGAAAGAGACACCACCACACTTCGAGACAGTATATTCCACAGTCAAAATGGCTCTTAGCATCAGGAAATTCTTTCTAACGTCTAGATGGAATCTTCTTTCTCGAACTTTGAAGCCATCGGTCCAGGTCCTAGTCTCCAGAGCAGCAGCAAAGAGGCTTGCTCCATCCTCCATATGACACCCCTTTAAATATTTAAACATGGCCATCATGTCCCCTCTTAACCGTCTCTTCTCCAGGCTAAACCTACCCAGCTCCCTAAGCCACTCCTCACAGGGCTTCATGGTTTCCAAACCTCCTTTCCTTAACCTCGCAACAACCCGGTGAGGTACGTTAGGCTGTGTGTGTCTGTATCTCCGTGTGGGAGAGACGGAAACTAGTCCAAAGTGATCTTATGTCTTTCAGGGCTCAGTGGGACAGCCACAAGTCCCAGTCCAGCGCTCTAACTGCTATACCAAACAAATTCCAGGCTCCCATCAGATTTCTACCCATCCTGATACAAAAACATGGTCCGTGAAGGAAATGTAGTCACCAGGAAAATGCTTTCTGGGTGGTACGGTGCCTATTTTATTGGCCCAAGGGCCTCAATTTTCATCGTATACGGACATTGCAGAACCCAGTTCCTCTTGGAACAGAACTCGAGTGGATTGGGTAATGCATTTTGCTCCAAGGCTGTCCAACCCCTTTGTTTTCTCTTTTCCAAAGGGGTGTTCGCATGCCTGGGCCTCCTAGCATCACAGTCCCGCTGCTCAGCTAATGTGACATTTTAAGCCACGGAGGCCCAAGCGGGGACTTTTTTTCCCCCCTCTCCCCTGGAACGAATGTTCAGATACCAAAACAAGAGATCTCACTGCGAGACATGAAATTGCTTCCAAAGAGCCCAGACAAAAGGACGGCGGCGGGAGGAAAAAACACCCCAGAGAGACCGACGTGCAGGCTACAACGGTGTGGGAAGAATGGAAGAGGGAGGCGGAACCAAGCAAGGAAAGCATTGGTGGGGAGGGGGAGGATTTATTTGAATTTGACAAACGAACCTAATTTACCATTAATTGATTACTGCTCAGAACGGGTGAATGCTCTGGAAGCAACAAACCGGAGAGCTTCCCTTTGTCCAGGGAGGGAGGATGGCGAGAGAGAGAAAGAGTGAAAATCTAGTTGTGTGACTACTGCTACCAAGGTAACTTCAAGTAGAGATGTGCAAAACTTGCCCTTTCATTTCCATGGGTATTTATTTATTATCTGGTGTCTGGAGAAGAAAAAACATCACCCGTCATTCCATCGCATTCTGGCCTGGCCTAGAAACAGAATTCAGGGCTGGGGGATGGAGACAGGAGCAGGCTGAGATGAAATGTAAAGGGAGGGGAGGGAAGACACTTTGCACCGGCTGCGTAGCTTCTGGGTACCTTTGCATCTCAATCCACTCTCCTTAATCACTGGCACACCTTCATTTTTTCAAAGATTATTTACACATAGAGTTGGCCCTCTACATTCAACAGGGTTGGAATCATAGAATTGGAACAGACCACAACAGCCGTTGAGTCCAACCGCAACCCCACACACAAACCGCCCCAGCAAATGGCCATCCAGCCTCTGTTTAAAAACCTCCAAAGAAGGAGACTCCACCGTACTTCCAGGGAGCATATTCCACCATCACACGGCTCTGGCTATCAGCAAGTTCTTCCTGACGTTTAGGTGGAATCTCTTTGGAGTCCATTGCTCCATGTCCTAGTCTCCGGAGCAGCAGAAAACAAGCTTGCTCCGTCTTCAACATGACATCCCTTCCCATATTTGAACAGGGCTCTCATGTCCCCTCTTAACCTTCTCTTCTCTAGGCTAAACATACCCAGCTCCCTAAGCCGCTTCTCATAGGGCATGGCTTCCAGAACCCCCTCGAAAGTGGAAAACCCACAAATATCAAAATGTGTGTGTGTGTGTGTGTGTGCTTGTAGGAAGGGGGCATGGTGGGGAGAGTGAGCTCCCAGGATCCAAACCAGATCAGGAAAAGGAAAGAGAAAGGAGATAGGTTGGCATGGTGGCCCTATAGTTCCTTTCTCTTGCCCATTTCCTTCCTTGGGTGTGTCGGGGGCCCTGGGAGAAGGCTTGTGGTGCTGAGAAATTGGGCTGTGACCCATCCTTAGGTGGCCAGGCAACGGCTGGTGGAGGAGAAGGAGGACCAGAGGTGGGTTTTTAAATCAGATCAGAGGCCCCGAGAGAGAAGGTTCCGTCAGAAAAGAAGCACTTGAGATGGGGGTTGCGGGAATCGGAGAAACAGACAGTCAAATCCATCAAAGTGAAACCTAGAGATACGGCGGGCGGACTGCAATTCAAAAAATGGAGAAAGGGCATTCGCCGTGTGCCACTGCTGCCCGGTGAGGAGAAAGTGAAACGTACGCATGCATTGACAGACATTGACACGCTTTGGCGACGAGAGGAAATGGAAAGATATCCACACGTGCAAGCAATGGGACGATATTTCCCGGCGACCTGAAACCAAAAGGTCCGCACATGCTTGGGTTAACTCCGGTCGACGTAAGGGAGACAGGCTGAGACGAGGGCCTCACGAACTGGACAATGAACCAAGTCAACTTGCTTTCAAAACTGTGCAACGAAAACTTCTTTTCCGTCCCTAGGTTACGCAACCCTCTTCCAAAGAAGAGGGCTCGGGCCGTGTGGGTGCCAGAAAACGCATTCCTGGAAGACCAGCCCACAAACGCCTGTGCTAACGCAGACAGCCAACCGTCTATCTGCAGAAATGCTTTCTAATCCCCAGCACCCCACCAGAGACGGAGGGAGGGAGGGATGCTCAGAAGGCATTGTTCTCTCTCGGCCTTGCTTATGCGGCTGAGGGTGGGGGCGGGCGAGAAAGAGCCTGCTCGCGAGCGCCCGTCTCCGACAAGGACGCTCCACAAAGCCGTCGCACCGCTCGTGGCGGAGGAAAAGCTCCCCCGCTGGAGGGAGAGAGATGCCTATCACAGCCCACAGCATCCAAAGAAGCTGATTCTCCCCATCACCAGCCGCTGCTGCAAGGTGACTGCTTTGGGGGGGAAAGCGTGCAATTTCTAACCCCGGCATCCTGGTCTTTTGCTCCCTTGTGCAATACCGTTTGAACGACACTCATCCCTCCCCACTCTCTAGGGTTAGGGGTCCAGGACCCCCGTGGAAGTGGAAAAACCGTGAATCGCTCTCGGCCCTCCCAAACCGTACTTAACAGCCAAAAAAAAGTATGATGGCCCTATTCGGCCCGCCGTGGATTCCTTTGAGGCCTCGGGGTTCCTTCCCAAGGTAGAAGCGGGGGGCTGGTGGCCACCTCCACATTTCATGGCCACCTCCACAACTGCCCCGCAGCATTTTTAAGAGGGACCTACAAGCCTCATTCCCAGTTTCTCATGTCACAAGGCTTGCAGTCCCTATTAAAAACGGCACAGGGCAGCAGCAGAGCTGGCAGCAAATAATCCGTGAAGAATCCACTCCGCAAAAGTGAAACCTGCAGATGTGGATAAGTGACTGTATTCCTATATTCGTCTGTGCTTTGTTGGAAGGTATGTACTATGGGATTCAACAGGCTTCTATTAATCCTTCCACGATGCCGAAGAAACAAAACCCCATAATGTCTCCTCCATTTTCCCCTGCTATAAAAGTTAGCGGAACGCCTCTGTATTTTTTAAGAACCCCGTTTTAGAGGTACCGTTTTTTAAAAGAGGAAGAAGAAATGGAAAGTGTCAACAGACAAGGAAATATAATCAACGGCCACTTTTCTATCCCCAGATTTGTGTAATATATTTGCACTGAAGGTTTGCTAATGCCTTGTCAACAGCGCTGTTTGTCTTCCCTTGTACATTTGTTTGTCTTCTTTGCTGTTCTTCATTTTTCCCATCTACGCTTCTGCTCCTTGCTATTCCCACCTCCCTTCCTAAAGTTTGAAAAGTAGCAACGGGAGGCAATCGCTGTGATGCAACTTGAGCAGGAAAGTAAGGTAGTATTTTAAAAAAGGTTATCAATTAAATAAAGTTCTCATTTCAAAAAAAAAAAAAGCATCAAAGCTCAAGAGATGCATCACGCTAAAAACCACCGCATCTTTTTCTCTCTGCATTTTGGCACAGACAATCCTTTCCTTAGGGGCTTCTATGCCAGCAAATGTCATAGAATTATAGAAAGTGTTAAGCTAATAAATAAAGAACTTTAAGCTTACTAACTTTTTAAAGAGTTATTATTATCATTATCATTATCATTTTCTAATTATTGATAATTACTGATAGTTAATCTGAACTAATACAGAATACAGAATTATTTGATAAATGATTCTCATTATTATTATTAATAGCAATAATAATAATTTGTTACTCGCCCCTCCCCAAGGCTCAAGGCGGGGTACGACATAAATTAAAATCCAATTAAAAACACATCACAATTTCAAATACACCGAAAACACATAAAACCATTTAAAATACAAATATATCGTAATTAAAGTACGTCTTTATTAAAACACATCGTAATTAAAAAAAAGGACTGGGTAGGCCTGTGACGTATGTACAACTTTGTAGGCATATATTCAGGATTGTAAGAACGATTAGCAGTTCAATATTAATTTGTAGTTTAAATTTAAGGATTAACAGTTAGGCATGACTACTTGATTAACACGTGCTGTTCGCAACAAGGGTGGGAACTAATTTTTAGTTTTAGTTTTTAGTTTTAGTTTTTAGTTACTTGTAGTTCTTTAGTTGTAATTTTGTAGTTTTTTAAAAATTTGTACTGTGTTGTCTGTGTCTTTAGTTTTTTAGTATTTTATGTACTGATATGTAGTGTTATTTGTTTCTTTTTCTGTCATTGTTTAATAAAAAAATTCAGTATCAAAAAAGAAAAGGAATTCCTTTTAAAATTATCACCCTTTAAAATTCGAATTTGTAAGCTGAATTCGGCTGAAACAGGCAAATTTGAACTCAGTCTGAGCTGAATTTTTCAAACTGCGGCACATGCTGTTAAATACACTTATTCTGTCTGTCTGGATGCAAGGATGAACAACTTTTGGAATTCCAGATATTGTTCGACTTCTACGCCATGTAGGAAAGCAATGACAATTGACTATACGAAGTGAAGCCGAAAACATCTGATGGCCACCCCATCTTCTATATCAAGCCTTTCTGTGTTTCCATTTTATCCTCAAGCTATTGTTTTATTGCAGATGCGGACAGCCACAGAGACTGGGTAAGAGCTTGGAACATTACTACTTTAAGAGAAATAACGTCTTTACTCATTGCGTTGATCACACAACAAGTTACTGCAATCCAGAAAGATAACTCATTGAGTTACCCATTAGTAACAGATTACTATTACTGTTACAATTGTGCCGTTGGAAAATACAAGAAAATTCTCTCTGTTTCCCCCAAGTGGCCAGTTCAGATATTGCACTTGGAAATCCTAACAAAAGACATTCCAAAAAAGGCAGCCAATCGTCTGAACTTTCCTCCACCCTCTTCCTTTGCTCAGACTGAATCAGCACATCCACCCACCTGTAATTGGTCGCTATAAACATTACTAGTTACCAAAGTTACTTAATAGAAACGAATTATTTCCTAACTCTGGTGCAAAGATAGACCAGCCTCATTTCGACTCTCAGTTCTCCCTCTAGGCCGTCTTTCACCCATTCTGAAAAATGTTTCTTTGGTGCCATTTCCAGGTGGTAGACAAAATGGTCCTTAAATGGAGAACGGTGTCCCCCGTGAAAACACAGCTCTCCAATTTTGTTAAAATATTTTGTTTGGCAATGAAGAGAAGCTCCAATGGACCATATGGAACCTTGGTACACCTCTCAATTCCCACCTCTGTTTTATTGCATGGAGGGATGGAGGGATGGATGGATGGATTGGATGCTACCTGTTCTCCAAGTGCTTTTTCCCAATCCAGTTTATAGATTGCAAAACCCCAACTGTGGTTTTCATCCAACCCAAGTCAAAACATCACATTTCCCTCCTTTCTCGGAGAGAATCCTTTCCCAACAGCTCCGTTCCACCACCATTAACCCTTTGAAGAAACTACATTTCCCAGAGATACTTACACCTGGAACACCACATGGGAGCAGGAACGAGGACAGGTTTCTGTGGGAGGAAGGCGCTGCGTCCCCCATAGAGGACTGGATAAGGAACAAGCCCATTCAGATTGTCCGAGAAGTAGCCAATCTATTTTCCCGGCTTTCGGGGGGGATGGAATGGCTTAGCTTATCTGAAGCCAGATGATCTGAGCTCAGTCATCACAATCCATTTCAGGCCAGCTTTGGGGAAATTAGCAGAGACAAAGAGGCCCGGCCGAGATGAGAAACGATACCTCCTTCTTTCGGCTCAGCCAGGTCTCCAAAGAAATGGACCCCGTGCAAAGACAAGGCGCTAATCTTTCCGCCAGAACTCTCCTAAAATATCACAACAATGCTCTTTTGCTTATCGGAAATTACACGGAAAAGGTCATCCGGTTTTCCTTTGCACCTGGCAAAAAGTCAGGGGGAGAAAGAAGAGGGGAACAGGGGAACAGAGTCTGGACAAGCTAGGGGAGAAGAACCACTCCATCGCCGGCTGGACCGTTCCCAGCCTGCAGCAGGGTCGCTGCCGTGAAACACCCACAAAAGTCTTTCTCCACCGCCGGTTCCAGGAACAGGCGTACAGCTGGACGGCTGGAACAGAAAGTCCTAGGATGGCTGCCAGATCACCCGAATGATGGATGAGCCCCTCTTAGTGTCTTGGATGAAGAAGAAAATTGTCTGCCGAAAGGAAAGCGTGCTTTTCAGCAGGAGGAGGAAGGAGGTGATTCACAACGGGATTGAAGAATTAAGACCGGGCTGCTCCCCGCGTATCTCCTTAAAGCCAATGAGACCCCACGAACCGTTCGCTGTGCTCTGTTTGACCCCTGGACCGCGGGTGGGTGGGCTGTTGTTCCCTGGCTTTGGAGATTTTTGGGACAGCAACGTCCACACTCCGCTGTTAATTTTAGAAATTAGGGAGACACGAGGGAGGCAGTGAGAGACTTGAAGTGTGTTGAGAATAGGCCCTTCAGAGGACTTCTGCTCCCATCCGCTTTGCTCAGCATACCTTGTGGGGGAGATGGCTGAAGTCAATACCTTAGACCGCACACACCTCCCATCTCTGAAGTCTTCAGAACAATTTTCTGATATTCCTCTGTGATTTTTCGTTGGAAGGGGACTCTCTCCAGACCACGGGCTGATTTAAACTCTGTTGTCATTGTGTGCCTTCGTCACATTTCTGATTTACAGAGACCCTAAACCAAACCTGTTGCAGGGATCTCTTGGCAAGAGTCGTTCGGAGAGAGGGTTCCTTTGGCTTCCCCTGAGGCTGAGAGAGTGTGACTTGCCCAAGTGATTCCTTTTTTTCCCATGACGAGCAGGGATCCAAACCATGGTCTCCAGACCAATGCATAATCCACTAGGCCACAGGGGCTCTCTTCATTTCAAACCTTCCCTTTGTGCTAACAAGGTAAAAATTTTGGGGCACAGTGTGTAGGTAGGTACCATATTTGCTGGCGTATAAGATGCACCTGTGTATAAGATGCACCTCATTTATATACTGGCAAATACTATTTGCTAGGGTATAAGACACACTAGCATATAAGACGCATCCCATTTTCAAATGGTATTTTTTTTTGCGGGGGGGGGGAATAATGAGTCTTATATTCCAGCAGATACAGTATGCATTTAATAATAGCTCTCAGTAGTAGCTTCTCCTTTTTCGCTGGCCAGAAAATAATAGTGGTTCATTTGTAGGGTCCTGCACTTGGGCAGAAAAAATGAAAGTCACAAGTATAGGATGGGGGAACGTGTGGCTGGATAGCAGTACGCGTGAAAAGGATCTCGGAGTCTTGGTAGATCACAAGCTGAACACGAGTCAGCAGTGTGACGCGGCAGCCAAGAAAGCCAACGCGATTCTTGGTTGCATCAATAGGAGTATGGTGTCTAGATCGAGGGAGGTAATGGTACCACTCTATTCTGCATTGGTTAGGCCTTATTTGGAATACTGTGTCCAGTTCTGGGCACCCCAATTCAAGAAGGATGTCGACAAGCTGGAGTGTGCCCAGAGGAGGGTGACCAAAATGGTGAAGGGTCTGGAAGCCATGCCTTGGGAAAAACGCCTTAGGGAGCTGGGGATGTTTAGTCTGCAGAAGAGAAGGTTAAGAGGGGACATGATAGCCACGTTTAAATATTTGAAGGGATGTCATGTTGAGGAGGGAGCAGGCTTGTTCTCTACGGCTCCAGAGACCAGGACAAAGAGCAATGGATTCAAGCTGCAGGAAAGGAGATTCCACCTGAATCTCAGGAAGAACTTCCTCACAGTCAAAGCTGTCCGCCAGTGGAATCTGCTGCCTCCATGGAGTGTGGTGGAGTCTCCTTCTTTGGAGGTTTTTAAGCAGAGGCTGGATGTCCATCTGTTGGGAATGCTTTGATGGGTGTTCCTGCATAGCAGGGGGTTGGACTGGATGACCCCTGGGGTCTCTTCCAACTCTATGATTCTATGATTCTACTCTACTGTTGTTGCAAACTGCTGTCCAGTCAATTTCGACTTATGGCAACCTTATGCATGACAGATCCCCTGCCAAAGCCAGTCTATCCTCAACTGCCCTGCTCAGGTCTTGCAGGTTCAGGGATGAATCTTCCTTGATTGAGTCTTTCCATCTGGCCTTCCTCTTTTCCTACTGCCTTCTACCTTACCAAGTAGCTAAAAAAGGTAATATAATTCTTGGCTGCATCAATAGAAGTACAGTGTCTAGGTCAAGGGAAGGGATAGCTCCACTCTGTCCTACTTTGGTCAAACCCCAGCTGGAATATTGTGTCCAGTTCTAGCACCACAGTTCAGGAAGGATATGGACAAGCTGGAATGGGACCAGAGGAGGGCGACCGAAATGGTAGAAGGCCTGGAAACCATGAAGCCCTGTGAGGGGCAGGTTAGAATGCTGGAGACGTTTAACCTGGAGAAAAGAAGGCCAAGAGGTGACATGACAGCCATGTTTAAATATTTGAAGGGAAGATGGCGCAAGCTTGTTTTCTGCTGCTCCAGAGACAAGGACAGGGAGCAATGACTTCAAACTTCGGGAAAAGAGATTCCATCTAAGCATTAGGAAGAATCTGCTGATGGCAAGAGCAGTTTGGCAGTGGAATCCAGTGGTGGAGTCACCTTCTTTGGAGGTTTGTAAACAGAGGCCGGATGGCCATCTGGCAGGAGCGCTTTGATTGCATTGGTTTCCTCTGTGGCTGAGAGAGTGTGCCGTGCCCAAGGTCACCCAGTGGTATTCCATGCCAGGGGGTTGACTGGATGGCCCTTCTGGTCTATATGATTCTATGATTGTCTTTTCTGGTGAGTCATGTCTTCTCACGATATGACCAAAATACAACAGCCCCAGTTTAGCCATCTTGGCTTCCAGAGAGAGTCCGGGCTTGATTTGCTCGAGGATCCATTAATTGGTCTTTTTAACTAGTCCAGGGTATACACAGAATTCTTCTCCAGCACCACATTTCAAATTAGTTGCTTTTCTTCCTATCGGCTTTCTTCACTGTCCAGTGAAGACCTCGAAACATAATCAATGGCTTGCAGTAATTTGTTTCATATTACTTTACTTCTTTACTTTCCCATTTTCTCAAAGCTCCTAAAGCAATTGCTTTCAGCTTTTCTCAACCACATCTAAATGCTACAAGCTCCTACAAGCCACCACATGAAATATGGCACATTCCTTCTGCATCATTTAGTGAGTCAATATCCTCCAACTCTAAAAGACAACTAAAAGTTACAGTTACACCGTAAAAACAAAGAAGTTATCCCCTGACCTATTGCAATTATGGTACAACTTACTTATGCCCTTTAAAAAAGAAAATAATGAATAACTCCTGAGCTTTGTGCTCCCCCAAATCCATCTTCCATTTCTCTGCCTGCAAATGGAGTGGATCATTTGGAGAGGCCATTTTCACTCAGCACTGTGCATCTATTTATTTTTACCATGCCTATCTAATACATCTAATTTTATTTCAAGGCATTATGCCATTTTAAAATTCAAATTCCCCAAAGCAGCATCCAACCAAAAAGAAAACAACAACAGGGGGGAAAAAAAACCCTGCCACAGCTGAAACATCACATCCAAATATAAACATCTCAAAGCAAAGCAGTATTTAAAAGCATTGCAAATAAATAATTAAATGCCAACGTTAAAAAAAAAACATATTGTACCACGGGGAAAGAAAAAAGATGCCATTTGTTAAAGAACAAAACCGCATGCAGGTTTTTGGAAGTGTTTGGATGCAAGATCTGTAAAGCAAAAGACAACTCCATCTTCAGTAAACTTTCCAGCCTCTCTTTCAATATCGCAAACTTGGGAAGGCAACCATCTCTTGCAGCATTTTGCACCACAGCAGGAGCTTTTATGGACAGGAGATCGAGCTGTTAGCAGCCGTACCCTCCCATGCTTTGATATCGTTTAATTGGCAAATGTTGAAATTGATATAAAACATAAATTATACTCTGATATGGCTGGACCGTCCTGCTGGATAAGAGGAAAGCTGGCCAAACATATGTGTTATGAAATCTAAGGTCAAGAAGTACTGTATTTGCTGGCATATAAGACTCACTTTCTTTCTGAAAAATACTGTTTGAAAACGCGGTGCGTCTTATATGCTGGTGTGTCTTACACGCCAGCAAATAGTATTTGCCGGTGTATAAATGGGGTGCATCCTATACATCAGCAAATACGGTGCCCTCCTAGGCACAGCCAGGTCATATTCAGGAGATCACCAGGAAACTCCTGAGATAAGAGGCTGCTGCTAGCCTTCATGACTCTGCTTTCTTAAACAATAGCGACAGGGAGATTCCCACCACTGATTGTCTCAAGTCCTCTTCCCTTCGCCCTGCAATCTATCCCATTATCCTCAAACCCGTCCACAGACACTGAGCTAGCGAACAACCATTAACCCCTTTTGTCACCTAACGCTAAAACCATCAGCTCGTTCCAGACAGCATTGTCCACTCTGCAAAGTCCACTGTTTACTCAACCAGAAAGCCATTTGCACCCATGTGCTTCAGGTAGAAATTGTGTATAAAAACTCCCAGTTTTGATCAGTTAGCTTGCAGTACATCAATTGCTGGTAGCCACTCTGATTTCCCGATTGTGTACTGTCCTTAAACGCAAGCCTAAGCCGCATCGCTGCTCTTCTGGATTGGTAAATATTACCCATTTTACCCCAAATTTTTGCTGTCTTAAACTTTCCTCCCTTTTCCTTTGAGTAGCCATGTGTGAGTGCATGACTGCTTGAGATCTTGTATGTGAGTGATTGAATTCCCCCAATAAAACATGTTTTTGCTTTCTTTTGACTCTCTGGCTGGTTCTCCCCTGCAAGGGACCCTGTAAACATTGGTATCAAAGATTTCGTTAGGTTACCCCCCTCTCACAGGCCTCCAAATTTTGAGCTAATAATTTCCCCACCTTTGCATGGAGAAACTGGCATCATGGGGTCATCCACATTTTGGGGTAACAAACCCTACCAATGTTTAGCTGAGATCTCATTCCCTGCCGTATCCACCCACTGGGGTTCAATTTCTGAGAGAGCCCTGTAGGGCCTGGGAGACCATCTGTCACCATCCTGGGTGCATCGGCTGAGTAGTCTCTTTCTGCAGCCTTACCTAACCCTGCACCCTCTGGGTGAGTTGAACTACAACTCCCATCATCCAAGTAGGTTGGGGATGATGGGAGCTATAATAGGAGACATCTAGAGGATGGCCAGATTGGGAAGAGTTTCCACAATGCCTACTCGGCAAGTCCCCTGGCAGTTGAATATCCTCTTCCTAGTCCTAATGAGGACATGGGAAGTAGAAGGAACTCAATTCAAATCCCCTTCCTGTCTCACCCCCAGCTGTTTATTTTTCATTATTATTTCCAATTAACGATAAACCGCAAAATTCAACATGACAAAACAAAACATTTGCATAACAAACATACCGTCAACTATACAGATTAAACCATCAGTCACATCCACATCATTCAAGTTACATTGGTGCTCTTGGTTGGAGCTCTTGGAGCCAGCCTCAGAGACCTCTTGGCACCAGAATGTCCATGCTTGCCCAGCAGTTGTCCAGCCATCATATCTGAAGGCTTCATTTGAGAGCAGAAATGGTTCTTTGGCAAAGTCATCGCCATCCGGCGGTTTCCCATTTTTGCACTCCAATGTTGAAGGGGACATTTTGCCACAGAGTTGTTGGACAATCTGGGTAAGCTGCAGTTTGGCAGATGTGATCACGGATAGACCATTCCATGCCCACCATCAGATATGGTGTCACAGGCTTGTCAACGAGCAAACATTGCCAAACCAGAGACTGTTGTGTTGTATCCTATCAAATGCTAGCTGGCCAAGAGCAGCTATTTCTAAAGCTAGTCAAAGTTCCCCACTCAACAGTGGCTTTTGCAGACTGTTGCTTTCATGAATGTTGATGGCTAGTGGCAACTACCTACATAAAATCCTAGAGTTGGAAGAGACCACAAGGGCCATCCAGTCCAACCCCCTGCTATGCAAGAAAACCCATCAAAGCATTCCCGACAGATGCCCATCCAGCCTCTGCTTAAAAACCTCCAAAGAAGGAGACTCCACCACACTCCATGGAAGCAGCATATTCCACTGCTGGACAGCTCCGACTGTCAGGAAGTCCGTCCTGAGGTTCAGGTGGAATCTCCTTTCCTGCAGCTTGAATCCATTGCCCCTTGTCCTGGCCTCTGGAGCAGCAGAAAACAAGCCTGCTCCCTCCTCGATGTGACATCCCTTCAAATATTTAAACATGGCTATCATGTCCCCTCTTAACCTTCTCTTCTGCGGGCTAAACATCCCCAGCTCCCTAAGCCGCTCCTCATAGGGATTCATGGCTTCCAGACCCTTCGCCATTTTGGTCACCCTCCTCTGTTCATAATACTATGAATTATTGAGGATGTTGAATGACTGTGACCTCGACTGGCACAGGGACTGTTTGTCCCAGTAAAGCTGAGGATCTTCAAGGTAAATCCAGGTCAGGTTCACCCGATAATGAGCCAGGTTGCAGAGAGTTTGCGCATCTCCACTTGGGCATCCCCGCCATCTGAGCACCTGGGCAACCATGTGCAGAACATGTGTGATAACTCTGCTTTACAAAAGGCACCTTACTCTTCTCATCCCATTGTACTCCCCACAACCACCACTTTACAGCTTACCAGAGAAAAGAGAACCTGCACCTGTGCTCAGAGGAACACAATAGGACATCCTTCTAAGCCGATTAAATCAAAGCATAGAAGGATCTGCAGCTTTGGTCTTCTGGGAGAACCTTCTCCGTGCCAAGACAGAGAGGTTCTTTTCTCTACACGACACTCCTCACCCCATCCCCATTCACCGCATTGGAACTAGTCAATATACACAAAGAAGAACCTACATACATTGCGATGATTGGGAACAGATGAGCTATTATTTTAATTCGGCCTTTTCTATATTTTTTTTTTTTTAAAAAAGACCACATGGATGAATCAATTTTCTCCTAAGCATCTTTCTCAAGTTTCAAAATCCGGCTCAAAGGCTTTCACAATGAGTTGGATGGGGGCCGTTTGGAAAGAGCTCCAGCTGTTAGAAGCAAAAGGAGACCCACCAGAAGAAGAGAGGTGAAACCAAACAGGAGAGAAAAAGAGAGTAAGGTGTGGGGCAGGAATACAGCTGGCAGAAAGAATTCAGCAGTTTCATCTCTCTGAAGCTGGAGACTGAAAAGGATTCTTTTTTTCAGAGTGGAAGTTCCCTACTTGTGGTATCTTTCAAAGTTTGGAAAGGTTGCTTTCTAGGACTACACCTTTTTGAGGTATAGCTCCCAGAGTTCCCAGCCATCATGAAAACTGGTCAAAAAAGGTTACTTTCCCAGGGTGTAAATTAAAACCAGGAGCTGTCTCCTGAAGGTAGGAATGGCAAACATTTTGGTAAAAGCCTACACTACTGTCCAGCAATTTCCGCCTTGCATGGAAAAACCCAGGGCCATGATCCTACATCATGCAAGTAGATGGGAAGGTTCTGCTTTTGCAGTTTCATACCTCTCACCTGACCCCTGAAGGCAGCTTGAAAGCGCTGGAGTCTGCTGGTACAGCTATTTAATGAGTGGGGTGGGAACTGCCTGGCAGAACCGGGCTCTACTTTGCAGCTGGGGGAAAGGAATTGAGGTTGACCCCTGGATCTTCAGCAGCTCCCTGGAGATCTGGAAGAGTGAGGTCAGCTTTCTTCTCTGCAGCCAGGACTGGGTATTGTAGCCGCACCTGCTTTCTCTTGCTGTGGCAGCAGACTTCAGCTTTTTAAAGCTACCCGAAGATTGAATACCTCCTTTGCAACATCCAAAAGAAAAGGACGTATGTGCACATCGCCTGAAGTTGCATGTGGATACGTCTCCAAAAGGATTCCTGCAAAATGGTTTGCGTGGCTCACCAAACCTTGCTATTAAGGGAGAGTGGGGAATCTTCCAAAGCGGGCAGATGTTGGGGGTTGTCACAGGCAGCAATCCAACCATTGCTGGAGATTGTCTCAGCCATTCCACTCAGCTGAAGGACAGAGCTCTGTTCGTGTGCCGTGACGTCTCTCCTACGCTCCCTAAAATCTATTGCCAACCTCAAACTGATGTTCCATGACCGGCATTTAAGTGTATAGTTTGCTTCTGCAAATCTAACTGTGGGGGTGCCATCTCTTTTGCCTCAGACAGTAAAATATCTTGGTGGTATTTTGGAGAGAAACTGGCAACTCCCACCACCAAATTCTAGGCATAAATCAAACGAGACCTGTTTGGGTCCCAGGCAGTTACAAAAGACGGAATGGAACAGCCCCACTTTCGAATCAACCCCCAACCCTGTCTAAAAACAGTTACTCAATCTGTTAAACCTTAGACTGACCATTGCAGACACTGGCAGGCTATCCATTAATGTTCCCAAGATCTTGATTTCACCGGAAGGCTCGGAGTTTTTGGAGGAGAGAGCAGAAAAAACAGCCATTTTTCATTTCAGTTCTACTACCAACCTGTGTGCAATCAAACAAATTACTCGCTCGGGGACCAGAGCGCATGCTAGAGGAATTTCTGCCTCTCATTACAGGAGAAATTAATCTCTTTGTAACTTCCAGCATTGTTGGCTTTTGTTTAGTTTTGTTTTGCTTTCTCCCCAGCCTCAGCAAAAAATGTAAGAGTATTGTAAACCTCTTTTTCCTGATAGTAGGAGATGCCAATGTCTCAAAGGTCAAGGAAGAAAGATGAGGCCATCAACACCAGCTGTCCTGAGAAGACAGCTTCACTGGGCTTTGCCTCTCCCCATCTGCCACCCAGCAGCCTTTCCACCAGCACGAAGAACCCTATAGCACCAAGAACCTGTGCCTGAGTTTTCCTGTTTTCCTTTCTCTTCCCCTCCCCATTTGTCTCCTGCCTTCTCAAATTATAACCCCAAAGGCAGGTACTATCTAGTGTTGCTTTCATTTACAGTCTTCCCTCCACATTTGTGGGTTTGAGCTTTGCAAATCTGAACGTTCATGAGGCATGTGCTTGCTCCCCCCTCCCGCCTCATTTTCCTCCTTGCATTCCTCACCCCAGGCTTGCAAGGCTTGTGTTTAAAATGGATGTTTTTTTTCCTTTTGGGTGAGCAAAGCTCCCTCCACCACTGCTGGAAGCATGTTCTCTCTGCCATGTGGCCACACATTCTGCTATGTAATAGCCACTGATTGGTCAGGTGTTCTCTTTGTTCCTACCCCTCCTTTCTCAAGATGGCAACCGGAAGTAGCTAGAACGGTAGAACTTCACTCTTCTCTGTCTGAGGGGAAAGAACTGGTAAGCACTTTACTAGAGGCAAAGGAATGGGAGGGGGATCACAGGGGGAAGTTATTCATGGTTTTTCCATTTTCACAAGGGTTCTGAACCCCAAACCCTCACAAATTTGGGGGCCATTGTATATGCAAGCCATTCTGGTAGCCTATCCAGTTGCAGAGCTACGTATGAATGCTTTAAAAGAGCAATTCTTAACCTGGGTCCTGGTATCAACAGCAACAAATCTTGCCAAGAACATCCCTGTGATAGTGGGTCACCATAAGTTGGTTTTCAAAGGGGAGTGACATGACGACTAGAAGGCTGGCCCCTCCCGAAACTGCAAACCCCCAGGATTCCATAGGAAGTTGAAAGTGGAATCATTGTGCTATTAAGAGTGTCATGCGGAAATGGCCTTAGACAAGATCAGGCAGGCTGCAGGGAATAAGTTCACCCATGCTGCTTCCGACATCCACCACCTGAGATGAGTGTCTTTCTCAAAACACAAAGAGCCCTGCATTCAATTGTTCCATTGTTCCAAGACATGTTTTCACCATTATTTTCAATTTTTCAACCGCGTGCTATGCATTTACAGCTGAACCCAGATATTTTTACGTCTCCCCCCCAAGTCATCTCTAGATCGCCAGCATGAGTTTGCATAAGGTGGAAGGGGGAAAAAGCTACCCCCCCCCAAAAAAAGCAATCTTGCTGACTTCCTTAGCAGCCGTTCCACTCGACTGCAGCAAAAGGAGAGGCCAGGCAGCAGGAAGCGCTCCACCAGCTCAGCTGGGGTACCATCTGCTAAGTGGCATTTTCCCTTCCACGGGCTGTCTCATATCAAAGTTAGCCATTATGGGAATCATAGAGACTCAAGAGGCTGTAAGGGATGGCTAGTACAGCCCCTTGCCATGTAGGAATCCACTGCTAAAGCACCCCAAGAGACAGCCATCCAACCACGCTTTAAATGCTCCATGTTCCAACCATGCTCCAACGAGAGAGAGTCCAATATTTTCTAAGGTACGCTATTTCACTTGCAAGCTCTTACCGCCACCTCTGCTATGCAACTTGTAAGAATTGTTCCCTAAGTTTGCACCGTTTCTTCCTCCTGCCTCTTCCCTTCTGTCTTTCAGACTGTAAGGCTACAGGTAAGAGTTGTGGTTTATAATTGTGGGGGCCAGGCCTGCTTTCCTTCTCACAGACTGGAATGGCCTTTTCTCCCAGCCTGCTAGAGCACCTTGCCACCCCGGATGACACTGGTTTCCCCTTTAAAACCACCACCTTAGTGTATAAAGGGTAAAGCCTCACAGAATGATTTACTGATCTCAGGTAGCATGGTATTAGTGGATTAGAATTAATGGACAGTATTCTATAGAGTCAGAATTTAGAAAAATATAACACAATCTCTATTAAAATAATAAACAGGGAAAGGTATTGGTGTCACAAGTATATCCAAGCAGTACAGAACTTCAAAAAGGTGTTTATCCAGTTTCTTATAGCTTAACCCAGTATTCAGATACAGAACTTTCATACACACACAGGTCTTTGGCTTCCCTTTCACACAAAGGCTTAAATCCCAAATCAGGGACATACCTTCTGGCCCAGCTCAAAACGGTTTGGTCTCTCCTCTGTCTTTCTGAATAGGAGAAGACAACCACTCCTATTCAGACAACCCCTTTGGCTCACTGGAGTTTCTATCCTAGATCTCTCTCTCTGGAAATATTACCGAAGAAACCTCAAAAATCCAAATCACCATGCTTTACATAGAAACTTTATCCTCTCCAACCTCAGCCGCTCCCTCTCACCAGTGGGCTGGGTTTCTCTCTTACACAGAGCCACTTTGGTTACGTGGCAACCTGTTGCTAAGGCTGCCCTGCCACTCAGGCTAGCCACACCCCCAAGCTCCACCACAATAATCTTTGTGCACACAAAAGTTAGACACTAAACCAAGGGTGGATAAGCAGCGGGATTTTATCTCTGCTCACCAGTCAGTAGCAGGCAAAAAAGCTTGTAAGATAGACGGGGAGCCCTCTCCGGGCCATTTCTGCCCCACCAACGGCCAGTTCTCTTTCCCTAAAACCAAGCTTCAGTTTAATCCAACTGTTTTGCATGTTCTTACATTTATGATACCTGGAATGCCAGAGCTGGGGTCCCGGACATAAGCACAGGAGTCTCGTGAATCCGGTATGATAGAACACAACCTCATACTACTGGTTCTGTCCAAGGTCCTGATTCAAACTACATCGCTAAGCATCGAGACGGGGTCCATATCCACATTCCTAAAAATGCACCTGTGCAAACCTCTGTTGCACACCACAATCCAAGTCCTGTTGCTGAGGGACCGGCATAGCTCCATCCAGCGTCCTCTAACCGCCGAACCAAATTAGCGCCGCTCACACGTGGCATCTGGAACAAATTGCTTCACTCCTGCTTCTGTTCTGTTCAACTGCTCGGCTGGCTGGTGTCGGGATTGATGGCAGCATTCAAACACGCCAACAAAAAAAAAGGAGAGGCCTTTGGAGAAGCAAGCTCTGGAAAGAGAGCCTGGCCTCTGGATAAACCCTGTTGCCTTTTTAAATTTTCCCCTAATTTCACCACTGACTAAGATAAATTATGCATTTCAAAGATTTTAGGGGAGAGGCAAAGAGCAAAAACCAGCCAACTTTTTGATTCCTGGGCACAAGGGGTTTAAAACATGCGTAAGCCTCCAGCTTCACCTGCTTTGCCACCGTGTAAGCCAAGCGCCTTTGTGGGTGTCGCCGGGGCTCATTCTCCAAACGGTGCTTTGCAAAGTCAAAGGCAACCTTGAATGCGATGTGGCTGCAGAGACACAAACAGAAGAAAGCAGCAGGAAGCACGGCTTCTCAGTTCAACCCCTTGGGGCTAGATCTCACAGCTTTTTGAAGCAAAGATTGAAATTCCGAGAAGGATGATATTATTTACCGTGCTATTCATTTATTAAATGTTTACTCCTGTTATTTTCCTTTAAGAAACCCAAGGTGGCAGTCATGGGTCTCTCCCATTTTCACAACAATCCTGCAAATCAGGAACAGCCTGAAATGTGTTGACCCAAATGAATTTTCGCAGTACCCAAAGGCCATATCCACACTACACTGTTATAGTGCTATGATTCCACTTTCCACATCCTGGGGTTTACAGTTTAGAGAATTCTCAGCCAGAGAGTTCTTTGGGCTCAGTAAACTACAAATCCCAGAATTCCACAGGATGCTGAACGTGGAATAATAACACTATAACAGTATAGGGTGGAAATGGCCAAAAGCCAGCCATATCCTTTTGGTTCATGAAGTAGAAAATTCCCTAAGCAACTTCTTTCCATTTCTTATAATAAAAATAATAGCAGAGTAAAGAATTAACAGTGTTCTGCCCTTTTATGGCATCGGAAACCAGAGGCAGCCACCTCACCATCTCAGCTTCGGAAGTCCAACCCTGCTCTGATGTAGGTGAAGCTGAGAGGGAGTGACCTTGGCCATGAAAAACTATGGATACCTGGAGAGTGAGTTGCAAAGTAAGGCCATTTTGTAATATTTTACATCATCCCTGCTGGATCGTGGGACACAAGCTTTCGGGCATTTGCAGCACCTTCCAGTCTGCTAGCTTTGTGGAGAGCCCTATTCAGGGCCACAAAAATGAATTAATCTGAGTATGTGATGAGGAAAATGTGCCATCACATCCCTGTCCATTGTCACTCTCCATATGTAACCTGAAGAAGAGCATCTCTGCTATGCACGGAACTGTTCAGGTTTCCAAATCATACAGAGATGTTCCAAATATAGGCCATTTCCACACTAGACAGCTATAACGCTATGATTCCTCTTTCAACATCCTATGGAATCCTGGGGTTTGCAGTTTTGGGAGGGGCCAGCCGGCCCCTCCCGAAACTGCAAACCCCAGGATTCCATAGGATGTTGAAAGCGGAATCATAGCGCTATAGCAGTCTAGTGCGGAAATGGCTATAGAGGAGGCTGTTTTGTAAGATCTCCATTCTCGATATCTTTAGAGTAGTATAGGGCTAGCATGCACCTCACCTTAAGACTGCCCCTTTTACTGAACGCCTGAATGGAGCAAAACTTGAAGCCACTTGAAATAGCCTTAATTCTGGTCTTAAACTGCCAGGGTGTTAAATCACTGAATTGCAATTAAGCCAAAAGCACATGTAATGGAACTAATGAGAGGACTGGTTTGCTTACCACAAGACTTTGCCAGACCTTGACTGTACACGTTCAAAGATCACTGTGCAGTCATGCCCTATGAGGATAGACTCAGAGAGCTGGGGATGTTTAGTCTGCAGAAGAGAAGGTTAAGAGGGGACATGATAGCTATGTTTCAATATTTGAAGGGATGCCATGTAGAGGAAGGAGTGGGCTTGTTTTCTGCTGCTCCAGAGACCAGGACAAGGAGCAATGGATTCAAGCTGCAGGAAGGGAGATGCCACCTGAACCTCAGGAAGAAATTCCTGACGGTCAGGGCTGTCCGGCAGTGGAATCAGCTGCCTCGGAGTGTAGTGGAGCCTCCTTCTTTGGAGGTTTTTAAGCAGAGGCTGGATGGCCATCTGTCGGGAGCGCTTTGAGGGTGTTCCTGCATGGCAGGGGGTTGGACTGGATGGCCCCTGGGGTCTCTTCCAACTCTACATTTCTATGATTCTAGAAGGGCTCGGTACTTGCCCTGTCATGTCAGCTGTGCCCTATGACAGAAATTGATAACGTGAATGCTTTTTGGTTATGCCAGTGCAAAACATTGCTGTAGCGCTTTCCAAACTGTGCATCACAACATGTTAGAGAGTCGCCTACAAGGAGTAGGTGTGTTGTGTGACTGTAATGGGTGGAGGGGCTGTCCCTCCCTGTGCCACAACTGCCCAGACCCGGGTCGAGGGGCTGCCTCCACTTACCGAATTACTTACTGCGTCGCTAAATGCTGCATGTCTAAAAAGTGTGTCACCAACAAGAAAAGTTTGGAAACTTCTGTTGCAGCGAATTATAATCTCAGGGCAACATAAGGCTTGGATGAACATTGTGTGTTACAAGCCACCATGTTATATGTTTAACATCAGGTAACATTTGAACGATTGTAAGCGTGCGTTCAGCCATGCTGTCACGGGACGGCTCCATTTACTGAAATGTGACAGCAATCTACAAGTGCCGTGCTATGTATGCGCTTTAGAGCACCTATGCTGGAAACAACCCTGAGAAAGTTTGGGAGGGATTGGCAAGATCAAGCTACGGAAATAAACAAGGCCTCATGGGAACTGCTAGGTGTTTAGGGAGAATACACCAATGGGAATTGCACGCACGTAAGGGTGTGTGTCACTATTTAACCAAGTGCGTATTGTAGAATGTTAGCTTCAGCAACTGTTGCATACCTCATTAAACACCACTGGAAAAACCTGTGTGTTTTCTTGAGAATAAAAGAGTAGCCAGCCCAAGACATGCCTTCTCACACCACACTGCAGGTTCTTATGGCTCCCAAGCATGCTGTCGGGGCTACATTTTTTTCCTGCTCTTCTGGAGCAAAGAGCAAGCTGGCACTTTGGCACCCATTACATCAGCTGCTCTCCGCCGTTGGCATCGGCAATAGCTGGTGGATGGCAGCAACCGTCGGCTCTAGCTGGTAGTTCAGAAGGCAACAGGGCAGGTCTTCTTTTTTGGGCAGCGTCCAGCCGGTTGCAGAGAAAGCTGCCGATGTTTCTCTTTCGCACCACACCACGCATATGCACACACACACACACACACACAGAGTTCATGACTGCAGTCTGGCTGTTACAGGCAGTTGTCAACCTGCCAAGCTTGAAAGAGCGGCTGCAAAAAATTTTTTAATCTGGAAACAGAGGAACTCTGAACCTCTAGGAAGTGTTCCAAGGCAGGCCAAGCCGGGGCTGTTAAACTTTCCAGGATTCTGTTGACACGGTAAACAATATTTTATTATTTCCTGGACGTTTCGCATCACCTGCTTTGGGGAAGACAGAGGAAGAGCTGGGGGTATTTTAAGGGCTATGCAAAACACACACCCCCAAAATATCCCTCACTGAGCAGGAACGAGTATTGTTTCATCCACCAATTTGGCTAGATATGAATTCCTAAGGATTTTCCCACAATTAAATAATCTGTCCCTTCTAACTAAATGCCTCTAAGCACATTCAGATTGCCTTCCTAGCACATGTAATAAAGCACCAGTGGGCAAAATAGGGCCCTTCAGATGTTATTGACTGCAAGTCCCATCAGCCTTTGCTAACACAGGCAATAGTGATGAATGGTGACAACTAAAGTCCGACATCATCCAAAGGAACGCTCTTAGCTCACCCCTGCCTTACAGTCATCCACAGAATCTCATCTTCAAGGGTCTCTCTTTTCATTCTGAACCTTAGAAGATGGCAACAGAGGGCATCACGTGGAATACTTTGTCCAGTTCTGGGCACCACAATGCAAGAAGGATATTGACAAGCTGGAAAGTGTCCAGAGGAGGGTGACCAAAATGGTGAAGGGTCTGGAAGCCATGAAGCCCTCTGAGGAGCGGCTTAGGGAGCTGGGGATGCTTAGCCTGGAGAAAAGAAGGTTAAGAAGTGACACGATAGCCGTGTTTAAAGACCGGAAGGGATGTCACGTTGAAGATGGAGCAAGCTTGTTTTCTGCTGCTCCGGAGACTAGGACATGGAGCAATGGATTCAAACTACAGGAAAAGAAATTACCCTCAAACTTCAGGAAGAACTTCTTGATCTTAAGAGCCGTTCGGCAGTGAATGCTCTGCCTGGGAGTGTGGTGGAGTCACCTTCTTTGGAGGTTTTTAAAGAGAGGCTGGATGGCCATTTTCTGGGGGGGTGCTTCGAGTGTGTGTTCCTGCATGGCAGAATGGGGTTGGGCTCAATGGCCATTCTGGCCTCTTGCAACTCTATGATTCTATGGTCCTAAGTCCTAAGCATGAACGGATAAATCTCTATGATTCCATGAGTCTTTCAAGTCTGGAATGGCAATTGCCCAGGTCCCTTTTGCAAGACACCTTGCAACCTGTTCTTCTGCCCCAGCGACAACAGGAGGCCACACGCGGCCACCACCGCAGGGAGAACAGGGGGGATAACCTTCTTGGCTGGGACTCTGCTTGCCGCTCTCTGTTCCTGTTGTAACTTCCCGCTCTTGGATAATTAGCCAATATCTATATTTATATCAAAGCCACACGTGTTGTACGGAACAGCCAACGTCCCCCGTTAGAGAATGCCTGGCAGGCTATAAATAGCCCCCCATCTGTAATTATCTCCAGAACGATTTGTTAAAGCCAGGGACACAAACAGAGAGTTGAAATTCACGGCAGCTCATTGAAGAGGAATGTCTGTTCCAGATTTTCTCTCTCTCTCTCTCTCTCTCTCCTCCTCCTCATCTGGTATGACTAGGGACAACAACCAGCTTGGACGCCAAAATTGCTCAAATGTGTTCTCAGAAATTCTGGCCCGGAATGCCCCAACCACATCCAAAGTGGGTTTTTTCCCCCTCCCATTATTGTGAAGATTCAGAACCTCCATGTACAGGGATAGTATTTCTTTACATCAATTGTACAGAGCCCAGCTACCAACAGCAGCAACAGGGATGTGACAGCGTGTGTGTGTGTGTGTTGATACCAAAACTGCTCCCTGTTTCGACTTCATGTCCCTTCTGACTTACGCCAACCCTAAGGTAAACCTATCACAGTTTTAAGGGGCAAGATTTGTTCAGAAGGGGCTCGGCTTCGCCTTCCTCCGAGGCTGAGAGAATGTGACTTGCCCAAGGTCCCCCCGTGTCTGAGCGGGGATTCGAATCCTAGCCTCCAGAAGCCCTTAATAAACAAATCAATAGTGGAATATAATTTTGGAAGGTTTAAATCTAAATTTAAATATTTAAATCCTGAGTTACGTCTTGGGGGTCTCCGAGAACAATTTACATTTACAGGGGGTTCATGGGCAAGAAAAGGCCAGCATCCACTGCTCTCGATCAGAATTTGGCAACTGTTGTTGTTGTTGTCGTTTTTAATACGGCAATTGTCCGGATTCCCTGACCTATGCAGCCACTGGTCATGGAGGCTGGGCTTTTCTGAGAATTATAGTACAATAAACTGAAATCTGTTTACAACCCCAAGTCTGAAAAACTGATACTGGCCGAATAAGAGGAGAGGAGGGTTACCGCCAGGCTGTGGACTTCGTCGCATTGCTTAACCATTGTTGGAAATGGGACGTTTGGCTATTTTTCCTTATGCATCCCCATTTTGACAAGGTTTCACAGAAGAAAATGAGAACCTGTTGTAGCCAAGCCACATCGGACTGTGAAGTTGCCAAAAAACGCCGAAAGCCATTAATGCAAAAGAAAGCATATCTACGAGATGGCTGCAACAGTTTGCTTTTGCCTGGGTCTCCTGGGAAGAACAAGAGACCTCCCTCACCTTTTTTTCCTTCCTCCATTTAGTTAATTGAGGGCAAACTACCTTTGCAGCAACTGAAGCAGGCTGAGGACGAAGGAGGGAAAGTGGGAGGAGGGAAAGAAACTGGGACATTTTGGACCAAAAGTCAGACAACGGACAATTTTTCAAGCCTGGTCCCTGCTGCATCAGGACAGTTTCCTCCCTCCCCAAAAAAGCGGTCACTGAAAGGGACTGACTAAATCGAAAAAAGAGATATAAATAGACAACCGGGATTCATAAGGAGACCATTACTTTCTGGCTTGACCTCAAACGGCGGTATAGAACTATTTATGGATAAATGAGGCAACAGCAAGCACAGTGTAAAGAGGAAGATATCTGATTGCTGGTGGGTCACGGACACAGGAGAAGGTCACCGACCTCGGGGCAGGGAGGCACAGATGTGAGGTGGTGCCGCGTGGAAATGTTCGTACCCATCATGTCCCACCGGACTCCGAAAGCAATGACAAACACACACACACACACACGAGGGAGAAGACGGCTCCTTAAGCAGCCGTTGACAGTCTTTTCTAACTCTTACAAAGCCAGTGGGGTGTAGCACTTAAGAGTATTGGCTTGGGACTTGGGAGATCCAGTTTCAAGTCCTGCGGACTCCTGAAACCCACTGAGTCATCTTTGGCCAGTCACTGCCCCGCAGGGTTTTTATGATGACAAAGAGAACTATATATGCCACAGAGGAAAAGTAGGCTACGAATCAGCGGTTCCCAAATTTTGGACCTCTGGGTATTTTGGACTTCAGCTGCCATCATTCCCAAGCTGGCTGAGGCTTCTGGGAACTGAAATCTAAAATGCCTGGAGGACCAAAGTTTGGAAATCGCTGATATAAATGAAGCTAATAAATAGTCCAATAACATCTGGGGTTTTAAAGGTAATAACCAACACCTCGAGATCAAGGGAAGTAATAACATTGTCTGGAATACTATGTCCAGTTTGGGGCACCACAATTCAAGAAAGATATTGATAAGCTGGAGCGTGTCCAAAGGAGGGTGACCAGAACGGTGAAGGGTCTGGAAGCCATGAGGCCCTATGAGGAGCGGCTTAAAGAGCTGGGGATGTTTAGTTTGCAGAAGAGAAGGTTAAGAGGGAACAGGATAGCCATGTTTAAATATTTGAAGGGATGTCATGTCGAGGAGGGAGCGGGCTTGTTTTCTGCTGCTCCAGAGACTAGGACGAGGAGCAATGGATTCAAGCGGCAGGAAAGGCGATTCCACCTGAACCTCAGGAGGAACGTCCAGACGGTCAGAGCTGTTCAACAGTGGAATCTGCTGCCTCAATGGAGTGTGGTGGAGTCTCTTTTTTTGGAGGTTTTTAAACAGAGGCTGGATGGTGGGAGGGGTGCTCTGAGTGTGTACTCCTGCACGGCAGGGGATTGGACTGGATGGCCGTTGCGGTCTCTTCCAACTCTATGATTCCATGACCTCATAGTGTACTTGGAAGTGAAGACGTCACACCATCCCACCACTTTGCTGTATTCAAACTTTGTAGCAGCTTTTGGTATCAAGCTGAAGTTACTGAGGGGTATTCGAGGAGCAGACCCATACTAAACACAGTACAGTAGTCCAAATGAGATCTAAAACTCATTTATGCAACATTCATTATGGACTTTTGTCCTACTGGATCAGGAAGACAGGATTCTTAAGGACCGAGTTGGCTTGCTCTTTAAATATTATGAGTACTCAGAGTGCTTTTGTTCGCCCAGAAAATGTCTGAGCTAGAGCAACGCCAAGGAAAGCGGAGTGCCTTGGAAACATTAATATATATATATATATATATATATATATATATATATATATAGGAACAAGACAATTGTGAAATGTGCCAACAGTCTGCATTGAGGCAGAGGGTGGGAGAGAGAAAGAAGATGTCCCAGAGTTCATTTCCATGGAAATATGGCTTAGGAATATCTCCGCCCTCCCTGGAAGCCGCACGAAGCATTGTCTTAATGCTGCTGATCTCTATCTCTTTTCCTTTGATTTTTATCAGCTTGCCTCGTCTGAAAGGAAACAAAAGAGCAGAGAGAATGGCTTCTCTTCATACCCTATGCTAAGTTATGCTAAATGGAGTTACTCCAAAAGGAGTCCAGCAGCAAGAAAAAGATTCAAACGCACCAGATCAGAACGAAGGCACGGTTAGCCCTGGTTTTTTAAAAATTTCTTCTACCAATCCTTTTTTTCCCCCCTCCTCCGATGGGGCTAGCCAGATGTCCTTGGCAACCTCACTCAAGCAGATCACAGTGGAAATAGTCCCACATACATTGTCCGCCTTCGGCATCCAAAACGGACAAGTATTCAAGAGGGTCCGCTGAGCTTTCACCATGGCAAACGCGTATCCATAAGTTGACTCCCCTCCCTGCATGGATTTGCTTCATGCTCTCAAAAGAACACCATCTCAGCATACAAGGAATTTGCACTCAGGTTCAGAGGCTGCGACAAAGTCCTTGCGACGGTCAGGAGTGCTCATTATCAGCTCGCCAACTGTGCCCCTTCCTAGAATTGGACAACCTAAAAGACAGTGATGCGCCAAGGCTGGACTTCCGCAATACGCTGTACGTTGGGCTCCCTTTGTACCAAGTTCAGAAACCCCAGCTGGTCCAAAATATGGCAGCCAGATTGATTACAGGCACAGTGAGGAGGGAGTACACCAATATTAAAATCACTCCAGTGGCTGCCAATTCGTTTCCAGGCAAAGTACGAAGTGTTAGTTAATACCTTTCAAGCCCTACCTGGTTTGGGTCCAAGGCAGGATCGCCTCCTCCCATACCATCTGTCCCGTACACTCCTCTGCGGGCCATTTACTTAAATCAGCCAGTTTAATAGTCACCCAGGGGACCTTCTCGTCGGCCGCCCCTAGACTGTGGAATGACCTGCCGGAAGAGATTCGACAGCAAAATATGCTGTCCAAATTTTAAAAGGTACTAAAGACCTATCTCTTCCAGCAGGCCTACCTAGCATCACAGAACCATAAAGTTGGAAGAGACCCCAGGGGCCATCGAATCCAACCCCCTGCTATGCAGGAACACCCACCAAAGCACTCCCAACAGATGGCCATCCGGCCTCTGCTTAAAAACCTCCAAAGAAGGAGACTCCACCACACTCCCAGGGAGCAGATTCCACTGCCGGACAGCTCCGACCGTCAGGAAGTTTTTCCTGAGGTTCAGGTGGAATCTCCTTTCCTGCAGCTTGAATCCGTTGCTCCTCGTCCTGGTCTCTGGAGCAGCGGAAAACAAGCCCGCTCCCTCCTCGACATGACATCCCTTCAAATATTTAAACATGGCTATCCTGTCCCCTCTTAACCTTCTCTTCTGCAGACTGAACATACCCAGCTCCCTAAGCCGCTCCTCATAGGGCATGGCTTCCAGACCCCCGTCTATTTTTAATTATGATGTATTTTAATTATGATGTATTTGTATTTTAAAAGGTTTTGCGTTTTTAGTGTACTTCAACCATGATGTATTTTAACTGCATTTTAATTTATCTTGTACTTCTCCTCGAGGCTTGGGGAGAGGCAGGTAACAAATAAAATCATCATCATCATCATGATCACTATACTCCATGATACACTGAGATGTCAGGTAGGAGTCATGGGCACGCCTAAGAAGCCGAATTGGAGCAACCAAATGATGGTAGCTGGGAAGAATACTTTGGCCTGTATCGCCCCAAAATCAGCTCAAGAGTGATGGACATGGAAAAATAGAATATCATTTCTCCAAGGGCTTTGGTTTACCTTTACTCAGCAGAGCGATGTAGGGCTTGGGAGTGGAACCCGCAACAAAATGTTGCAGCGTAAATGGCTTCCTCTTTACGGTTCCGCCAGCTTCATTCCTCCGCCACCCCATTTTCTGCCTCCTCACTCTGTGACTCAGCATTCTGGATCAATAACCCACGTGTAATCCACATCGGGCTATCTTTAGGATGTTCCTTCCTCAGTGTTTTTTTCCTTTTCAGAGATGTTTTTGCATTTCTGCAAACCTTGGAGTTCCCTGCATCTGCCTTGGGTGGTTTTGAGCCGCAAAAGAAACCACATTGACATTGGAGTTAATGGGAATGACTGGATCTTAAGGCACTGAATCCAGTATCTATGAATAATAGTACACAAATACACTCAAGCATTCATTGTCTATGTAAACAGGGCGTTTTTGGCTCCAGTAACAGTCCCATTTCAAAGTCTACGACATCCACAATATCCCAGCCCGAAACTATATACAAACAAGCTCAGTTTTGATCACATTTCTATTATCTGTTCTCATCTTGTATTTCTTGTTTCTCTTCCTTGCCTCGGGTTATTATTTTTTTTCCTATGGGTCATCGAGATTTTAGGAACGGTAAGCTTTCACCGCGGGTCTGTCTCAGTTAATCTTGCAAAGCTTTCTGTACCACCAAAGACATTATATAAATAATGAATAAGACGAAGCCGCTACAGGGAGGCGGAGAGATTTTGGAACGTTTTCCTTTTTTGGGAGAAAAAAAAATGGTGTAGATAGAGCAAGATTCAATAACTGGGAGGTGAAGCTGGAGGGAAAAGATTTCTTTCTCCACCTCTGCAACCCAGGCTGGAAGTCAAGCGATGAAAAATAGGTCAGGTATTTTAATATCTGCATTTGTTCAGAATAAATCATGGTCCAACTAAAGTCCTTTGAAAAAGCAAAGATTTGGAATATAGCTGCCAGCATTGGGGTTGTGGCATACAGGGTCTGGAAAGGGAAGCCTCAGACGGAGGAACACAACAAGACACTTTTTTAAAATGTGAGATATATGGACAATTTTGAATGCAACAGAAAAATAGGTCAGATCGGCCATCATTAGACATGCCTTCAAGGTAGCGGGTCATCCAGCCAGGGCTTCAGAGGCTTAGTAAGAGCAGCAGGTGAGCCAGACAACACCCTCACAGGTCTCTCTGCCTGCAGCCTAACACAGCGCAGCAAAAAACCCTGGCATCCAGCTGGAGAGGAGAAAATAAGGTACAACTTACCAAGCAGCAGCCGGAAGGGGGAACATTTTTACATGCCTTTCCTTTTTGGATGACCGGGAATGCTCCAAAGCATCTGCCCACTGTCTTCTTCTGGTCAATGGAAGAAGCCAACAAAGCAACCAAACATTGCACGACTGGGGGAAGATCCACAAGAACAGGTTGTTCTAATAAGGTGAACCACTCGACTGTGGCTTTTTGTTCCATCAAGGTGAGACTACTTCCTTCCAAGCTCCACTCCTTCCCATGAAGTGAGAGATCTTAGAGAGACAGGCCGCCGGCTTGCAGCTTAGCATTCCTCCAGGGACCGTGGAGAAGCTCTGGCGACCATGGAAAACTTCGATAGGGGTATAATCGCCTAGCAGTAAAGCAAGGTTCAAGGACCATCAGTGGTTTGGGGATCTCAAAACTCTACAGTTTCAGGTTCAGGGGTCTCCTTTGGCTCTTCGGTGGCATTGGGTTTGGTGCTTCTTCTCTTTGGTGCCACCAGTCTCTGAGTCCATGGATGGCACCAAGTAACGGCATCAACCATCTTTACTTCCGGGAGATGCTTCTGGGTCAGTTTGAGGTGGCAAAGGAAGATGCCTTTGTGACTCATAGCTCCATGAATTTGTTGAATCCTGTTTTTCGTTGGGATAGAGTTTGGACCTTGGAGAGTTCTTTTGAAGTTCGGGCTAAAACCCAGACCAAGTTTTCTGCCACACAGCACAGACGCCACCATGGGAAGACAGCAATGTCTAGGGAGCCTAACCTAATTTTATATCATCCCAGTCAAAATTTAATCTCCCCCGCCCCCTAAAAAAAAAAAGTCAGGAGAGGCTGAGTGCCTCAGCAGGTGTCTGGGGCTGCACAAAATCATAGAGTTGGAAGAGACCACATTGGCCACTGAGTCCAACCCTATCCTGCCATGCGGGAACACACATTCAAAGCACCCCCAGCAAATGCCCATCCAGCTTCTGTTTAAAAACCTCCAAAGAAGGAGACTCCGCCACACTTCCAGGCAGCATATTCCATTGTTGAATGGCTCTTATCCTCAGGAAGTTCTTCCTGATGTTTGGGTGAAATCTCTTTTCCTGTAGTTTGAATCCATTGCTCCGTGTCCTAGTCTCTGGAGCAGCAGAAAACAAGCTTGCTCCATCTTCAACATGGCATCCCTTCAGATATTTCAACGTGGCTATCACGTGACCTCTTAACCTTCTTTTCGTCAGGCTAAACACACCCAGCTCCCTGACCCGCTCTTCATAGGGATAAGCTGGCACTCATGACTGCCATACTTATGACCTGAGCTGCAGGTGACCTCTGGCAGGGTACGGTGAAAGAGTAGGCAAGTTGGCTTGTTTGTTGGTAGAAAAGCAGGGTCAGTTATTTTTGAGGAATTAAAATAAAGAAACAAGATGTTGCCCTTGTTCCTTGTGCATAATCTATTCAGTTCTTTCTTACACATGGGGAGGTGGGAGAGAGCTTAGAAAAGTTTTATTACCAAGTCAAGTGTAGATTTAGTTGTTGTCGTCGTTGTGTGCCTTCAAGTCGTTCATGATTTGTGGTGAGCTTAAGGCAACCACAAGGCATGGGCTTTTCTTGGCAAGATTTGTTCAGAAGAGGTTCCCTTTGCTTTCCTCTGAGGCTGGGAGAATGCAGTCTGCCCACAGTCACTCAGTAGGTTTCTGTGCTTGAGTGGGGATTTGAGCCCCTTCCACACTACACATTTATAGCGCAACAATTTTGTCGGGAGATTGATTTACAGCACCTAGCACAAAATCCTCCCAGTAACCGCTGCGCTCTGACAAACGTGGCCCAGAGGCAAGCATTAAACACACAGCGGAGTTTCAAAACAGCACCAAGCGTGAGCAGCAGAGTGCAAATCACAGCATCAGCTCCGACCCCTCTACCCACTGGTTAGTAACTCTAACACACAGAGTTGTCATCCAAAAATACCTGGAAGCTTTTAATCTTCAAGTTCCAGTATATACACATCTGTACAATCGGGATACGCAGATCCTCAGTCATGGGTTCAGCATCACAGACACGTCAGGCAGAGGTTTGCTCGGACAGAGGTTCGGTGTCATAGAGTCAGCGAATAGTCAGAGAAAGAAGCAATCTGAGCTCCCCTCTTTTATACACACCAGCTAGGGACAATGGCTGATGCAACCCCTTGCCATGATTTCACATTACCGGGACTCAGCCTTACTGTCCTCTAAGGATTACATCACGACTTGCCAAGTCACTCCCCAGGTGCATCCCACATGCTCACCAAATGTATTTTCAACTGGGGCAAATGTCACATGCCGGCGCTGCATCCCATGGAATCATGGGATTGGTAGTCCTGGATGGGGCATTCCGAATTCTCAGCCGGAGAGCTACAAACCCCAGGGTTCCGTAGGGCACAGCCATCCCAGCTAAAGTGGAATCATAGTGCTATAAATGTGTAGTGCGGAAGGGCCTTTGGATCCTGGTCTCCAAAGCTGTAGTCGAACGCTCAAACCACACTATCACACTGCCTGTCTAATTTGTACTGAATTACATACGGGAGGCCATTGCAGTGTATCACTTACGAGGCACCGTGGAGAACAGACTGCCCGTTGTCTAGCTATTATTGTGTAGCTAGCTCAAGATGATGGATCCTGTAAGTGTCAAGACGGAAAGTAGTCTGAGGAGGGCTGAAGTCCACCCACCTCCAGGGGGAGGCAAAAAAGAGATGAGCAAATTAATTAAAAATAATTAGCTCCCTTTCCAGTTCCAAGCTCACACCCCTCCCTTAAGTAGCTACCGTTAGAGTTGCAATATTTAAAAATTAAAAATTTATTTTCCCCGTTTCTCAAGAGTAACCAAAGCAGTGACATCTGTAATTAGTTTTCAAAAAATCTCCGCGCTGCCTAGTTGCATTTGGGACTGCATGCTCCATAAAAGCTCGAGTGAAATAAAACGTCTGGCTGAGGTCCTAGGTTGGGCTGGACAGGCGTAACTCCGCTCCCTCGCCTTCACGGTGCGAACTGCAGTCCACATTCACCAGGGTTAGGGGCCCAGGACCTCCTAGGCCCTCCCAAACCATATTTAACGCACAAAGTATGACCACCATATTCAACCCACTGTGGATTCTTTTGAGGCCTCAGAGTTCCTTCCCAAGGCAGAAGCGGGGGGCTGGCGGGGCTGACTGATGCAGCCAAGAAGGCCAACGCGATTCTTGGTTGCATCAACAGGAATATGGTGTCTGGATCACGACGGGTAATGGCACCACTCCATTCTGCTTTGGGTAGACCTCACCTGGAATCCTGTGTCCAGTTCTGGGCACCTCATTTCAAGAAGGATATGGACAAGCTGGAGCGTGTCCAAAATGGTGGAGGGTCTGGAAGCCATGAAGCTCTTTGAGGAGCAGCTTAGGGAGCTGGAGATGTTTAGCCTGCAAAAGAGAATGTTAAGAGTGGACAGGAGAGTCATGCTGAAATATCGGAAGGGATGTCATGTTGAGGAGGGAGCGAGCTTGTTTTCCACTCCTCCAGAGACCAGGAGCAATGGATTCAAGCTGCAGGAAAGGAGATTCCACTTGAACCTCAAGAAGAACTTCCTGACAGTCAGAGCTGTCCGGCAGTGGAAGATGCCATCTCAGAGGAGTGCAGTGGACTCTCCTCCTTTGGAGGTTTTTAAGCAGAGGCTGGATGTCCATCTGTTGGGAGCGATCTGATGTGTGTCCCTGCATGGCAGGGGGTTAGACTGGGTGGCCCCTGGGATCTCTTCCAACTCTAGGATTCTATGGTTCTAGGAATAATGTCACGAAAAGGATTCCAATCAATAATCTTTAAGATGCCACAAGACTCTTTGCCGTTCTTGCTGCAAAACGCTAAAAATGGCTATGCCCCTAAACATGCTTTAACATTTTTAAAGCGATTCCTTACCTTCGTGTTCCTCAAAGAAACCACACAAGACTGAAAGACTGAAAAAAATAATATAAATGTTGCAAACTGTTGGCCTGTAGTACACAGCAGCTCTCCTCCTATTCACCTCATGTTTGCCTCATCATCCACAAGGAATTGTTAGAAGCCAGCACTAGGGCCAGGTGGTATTCCTCCTCCACTACTTAATGAAGTCGTACACCCCATAACTGGTAGAATAACTAAAGTTACAGTTACACTAGTTACTAGTTAGACTTTCCAGTTTCCCTAGGAAAGGAGCAACGTTAGCTCTTGCTAAGTTGCTATTGTGATATAGTCATATTGCAATAAAAACTTCATTATTAGAAAAAGAAGTTCGCCTCAAGTAACTTTCTCATTTGCAAAGAGTTACTCTGAGGGTTTGAGGTATAGCAACAGACTATTTGAAAATCAAAGGTGGCCCAGAGATCTCAGAAGGTCAAAGACTGCTGGATCAAAGTACTTCACCTTCAGGAGGAAGGAGGTATAAAATCCATCCGCCCCTTTCTAAAATTAGCCTACAGTGCAAGACCTAAGGGAGGTCTGTCTACCTAGTCAATAATATGTTTTTTTAAAAAAAATCTAGAATAGTTTTCCCCTTAAGCTTGCCTGCCTGCAAATACACACACACACTCCTCTTGCGGCCCACCAAGGTAAAAAGAGACCACAATGCTCCACCCTTCTGTAATCCACCTTTCCATGGGGCATATTTAGTCCCCGAAAAGGACAATCGATGCATGCTTACACGTCCTTCCTTCCTCCTCTCGTGCCCTCAGCCACTGTCAATTTTAAATTTGTAAGTTCAAGGAGAGCAAGAACTTTCCACTCCAGTAAAATTCCACGTATATCCCAAAGGAAGAGCAGAGACTTCTGTTCTGGAACTGTCTTACCACCTCTGAATAACTACAGATATTTTAATACCTAGCATCAGGGAGCTGAAGGATGAATGCAAGAGTTCTTTTTTAAATGCTTCAGAAGCTTTTATCCACTTAGAACGAGTATCTTCTTTAAATAAGTAATAAAATTTCTTAAGTGACCCCTTTATTTCCTCCCTGCCACGGCAGCAAATGAGGGATTGTGGTAAAATATCAAATTTGGATCTCTTTGCGGCTGGCAGAAGACGTTTTGCTGCCTGAGGCACCAGAGAAGATGGCACCCTGCCTCTCCCGTCCCATGTCCAAAAGCCAAATGGAGTGACAGTTGGGGTCCTCTTCAGCCCTGGCAATAGGAGACCATCCGTCACCACACCTGAAAGCATCAGGTTAGCTCAGAGGGTAAAGAACAACTTCCTCAACACAGGTTGGACAGGAAATGACTTAGCTTCAAGACTCCATCAGTGAGAAGTGGGGTGTGTCAGGTGCCAAAGACTTCTTGCACCTCTATAGGTCTGTGAGTGTGGCAGCGCGCCCACCGGCCAGACCTAGCTATGCACTGACTAAACCTACCAACGTAGCAAGAAAACTACACAGAAGTTCTTCTGGCAGTTGACCCTGGAGAATGATGAGTACAGTCCTGCCTCCATATTCATGGGTTTGACCTGTGCAAATCTGATTACTTGTGAGGCAGGTGCTTGCCTTTCCCACCCCCCAGTTTTCCTCCTCGCATTCCCTTGCATTCCTCACACCAGGCTTGCCAGGCTTGTGCTTAAAATGGACTTCTTCCCCCTTTGGAGTGAGTAAAGCCCTCCGCCCAACTGCTTCAGATGTGTCCTCTCTGTCACTGGCTGCACATTCTGCTGTGTAATGGCTACTGATTGGTCAGGTGCTCTCTTTGCTCCTACTCCTCCCCTCTGGGAGGAATCCCCTTTCTCAGGATGGCAACTGGAAGTAGCTAGAACACCAGAACTCCGCTCTTCTCAGTTTGAGGGGAAGGTACCAGTAAGACCTTTACCTTGTCTTTTTCATTTCCCCCTGGGAGCTCCGGAGTCAAAAGCAAAGGAATGGGGAGGGGAGCTCTGGAGGAGAATGAGAAGGGGATCATGGGGACGGGAGTTATTTGTAGTTTTTCCACTTTCATGAGGGTTCTGTGCCCCAAACCCTCGTGAATGTGGAGGGGCCACTGTATCTGGTCTGTTGAACTCCAGGGCTGCTAATGGAGCTGGTTTCTGACGGCAGTTCAAGCAACTGGTTCCGTACGACTCTTAACAGGAAGCGATGCGGTGAAGCCAACAGCTCACAGGGTCAAAGTACTGGGACTTCGTCATTAGCAGGAATAATGACATCATCGCTCCCTGCACACACACACATATGTACACATTCAACCATCTCTGTTTGCTCTGAACGTGGCTGCAGTCTTGGCAGTCTGCATGGGTTTTCCTAGCAATGATATATTGTTGTGAGCTCTCCTTGTTCTAATCCAAAGGGAGGGCTTAAACCTGGAATAGCTGCTCTTGAATTAAGACCTATTTATTAGCTTTATAAAAAAAAAACTTACTCCTGACAGAGATGAAAACTGCAAGAACTGGTTTGTTGAATTTGATATACAGCTTTGCTGTTGGGAGAAGAAATTCTCTTTGCCAATCTCAAACAGCCTCATAACTGTTCAAAATCCAACGCACTAGAGTACCCTGGTCAGCTGATCTTAGTAAAATGGGTACCATTTTATGTTCTTTGATATAGAATCACAGAACTAGAAGAGACTCCGAGGGCCACCCGGTCCAACTCCATTCTGCCATGCAGGACTATACCATCAAAGCACTCCTGACAGACGGCCACCCAGCCTCTGTTTAAAAACCTCCAAAGAAGGAGACTCCACCACTCTCCAAGGAAGCATATTCCACTGTTGAACTGTTCTTACCGTCATAATGTTTCGGCAGAATTTCTCTTCCTGCTGTTTGAAGCCGTTGCTCCATGTCCTAGTCTCTGGAGCAACAGAAAAGAAGCTTGCTCCATCTTCAAGACAACATCTTTTCAAATATTTAAGCATAGCTATCACGTCACCTCTTAACCTTCTCTTCTGCAGAATAAGCACACCCAGCTCCCTAAGCCAGTCCTCGCAGGGTATGGTTTCCAGGCCATGTACCATGTCCCAGTTTGTCAATATCCTTCCTGAACCGTGGTGCCCAGAACTATATAGTTACAGACACACCACAAATAGATATGGATCAACACTGTTGCCCTCATTTTTGGGTGCTTGGGGGAGATCCCATCCGGATCGTCATGACGAACCCTCGCCAGTTCACAACCAAACACCACACCGTCGCTGGTAGGACTCCAAATACAGCCTGCAGCAAAATTTCTCTTAGTCCAACAAGAGAAAAAGGTGGGATCTGGAGAATGAATTGAACTCCGAGAGACAAGTACTGGCCTGAATGCAATAAGGGAGAAAGAAAGTGTTAAATGAAAATATGAAAGATGGCCCTTCCTTCCATCCAGACAGGGGTAACTTTTGCTCATTAAATTGCAAAATGTTCCTCGCGTTTCTCTCCGCCATGTCTCAAAAAAGCATTTTTTGTGTTGGTGTTTTCGGGATATGTAGATTTGTTTCAGTGTAATCCCTTAGTCACTGGATTAATCAGTTAAAATGGCAATTAATCAACAGGAAGAGAGGGAAACTTGATTGCCTCTTTCACTGGGCAGGATTTGCCGTACTTTGAGACAAAAGCCGGGGGGGGGGGTTGTAATCTGCTTACACCAAGACTTTCTCTGGCGAAAATAAATCTATGCTCTATATAATCTTCATCTTAATGGTCTTCGTATCTAAGTGCGTGCCTTCCTTCAGTGCCAATGAAAAATGATTTACAAATCTTCTGGCTCCAACTGGCTCCTAAACAGCAAAATCATGCTACGGATGTGCTCAAAGAACAAGAACAAATAAAACAAAGGCACACTACGGTTTTTAAATTGCATAATATGACCGGTCGGGTTATTTCTTTTTTTTCTCATGAACCGAGACAGGTGAGAGAGAAAAGCGAGGCCCCGCAGGAAAGGAAAGGAGGGAAGGATTCACACAAGCAGTCGCTGAAGCCAGCATTGCCTTTCCTACAGGGAGCAGGAGGGCTTAGAAAATTGACTTTCTTGGACTATGACTCCCAGAATCCCCCAGCCAACAACTAACACTTCTAAGCTCTAGCAAGCAGCCAGATGTGGCTGGCATCTGTTATGCCGAACTGTAATGACTGTGTAGTTGTTTATTTATTCACTCACTGCCCCATAAATTAGTTTTCTCAATGTATTTCACAGTTCAGATTACGCACATCACCATCACCACCGTCATAACATGCAAAATAAAGAATAAAATACAACGCAGCCGAAAACCAGTAGACAAAAGGCAACAGTGTGATGCGGCAGCGAAAAAAGCCAATGCAATTCTAGGCTGCATCAATAGGAGTATAGTGTCAAGATCAAGGCAATAATACCTTGAAGCAATAAGTAATGAAATAATAATACCACTCTATTCTGCTTCGGTTAGATCTCATCTGGAATACTGGGTCGAGTTCTGGGCACCACAACTCAAGAAGGATATTGGCAAGCTGGAAGAGGAGGGTGAACAAAATGATGAAGAGTCTGGAAACTATGAAGTCCTATGAAGAACAGCTTAGGGAGATCAGTGTACTTAGCCTGGAAAAGAGAAGGTTAAGAGGTGATACGCTAGCCGTGTTTAAATATTTGAAAGGATGCCATGTTAAAGATGGAGCAAGCTTGTTTTCTGCTGCTCCAGAGACTAGGACATGGAGCAATGGAGTCAAATGACAGGAAAGGCAATGTTACCTAAACATCAAGAAGAACTTCCTGATGGTAAGAGCCGTTCGACAGGAAGATGCTGCCTGGGGGTGCGGTGGGGTCTCCTTCTGACGAAAATGCTTTGCTGTGGGTTCCTGCATGGCAGAATGGGGTTGGACCGGATGGCCCCTGGGGTCTCTTCCAACTCTATGATTCTATGCCCCCTGAAATCCTTAGACTGGCACCGTACTACGTGGGTTCCAGTTCTGCTTTCCTGAGACCTTGGCAAGTTTTTTTATTCTGACAGACCAGAGAGACCCACAGACGCACACCCACAACACCCGACAGCCAAAGTTCCCCCTTTCTTCCTTGGCACCCTCCAGCCGGCACTGCCCTACACATGCGTGCCCGGTCTGGCTTTTTTGCTCAGTGCATTAAGGAGCCCTTATCAAAGATTTACAACCCTCTTCAGAAGAGCTTTGAGCTGTCGGTATTAACAGAGGAGGCCGCGTCCTCCGAGGAGCGCCGAGCCTTCCATCTGCAAACCGCCCGACATCTGTGGCTGCTATTGTGAGGCCGACGCAGCGGCACAACGGCGGGCAGCGTGCCCAGTGGCTGAGCTTGGCACAGAAGGCTTTTTGCTGAATCACTGGGCAACCTGCTTGCTGCCGGCTGGATTTTAGCACCTCCCCAGGTATCCGTTTCCGATCGAGGCCTCTGGGCATGCATAAAGTGCCTGTTTACCACTCGGCAAGCGTTATACTCCCCCATTCCCACACACGGCATGTCCTGTGTAGCAGAAAGACTAACCGCTCCTTAATTCCCACGGCATTACTCAACACTCAGCCTTTCCACTCTCCATCCTTTGAACAGCCAAACTCGCAGAAATGGAGCTATATCCAGACTGGGATCCTGCTGGTGCATTGCATTGCACAAAAACTTTCGCACGAGGGTTGTACTTTCTAGGAGATTGCACAACAGCAGGATCAAAATTACGCTTGCACAAGCGGTGTTGTGCCACCAAAGACAATTACAGAATAAATTATAGAATTACTTTCACAGAATAAATCTAGCCTATGTTCATATCCTACATCCTTCCAATTCTCTTCTTTTTCTTTTCCCACTCTTTTTCTTTACTTGGCAATCATACTTTTGGAATCCATTTTTTAAACTTTATTCTTGTAAGCGAAAATCCGGAAATAGCTCAGAACAACAATTGTACCGTTAAGTAATACTGTGAACACAAAATGCAAACAAATATCAGACAAAATTATCCACATTTCCTTGTATCTTTCTTTCTATATTTCTATAGTCTATGATCTACCTTCCTTAATGTGCGTTTCCTCTTCTTAGGGTTCATTCTAATTCCGCGTGGTTTGATTTTCCTAAATATGGATAAAATATTATATACAATATGGTTAAATTAAGTTCCCTCTTGCCCGTCAGTGGAAATTAAAAATGGCATTTGTCTCTTTGTGCTTACACTTCCCTAATTAGATAATACCTCTACTCGGTTTGTTCCGCACTTAGCACAACTATTCCTCCTTTTATCCTGCTTCTTTGGACATAATGAGACAACCATGTAACTTGATATGTTAAGACGTGAAGGCCATGGAGCAATTAAAGCCATTTTTTAAAAAAAGAGACGGAGAGAAATTTGAACGGGAGAGAAAGTGAAATGGACAGATTTTTTCAAAATAAGGAATTTCATACTTCGTTGCTTTGGAAGAAATCTGTCATCGGTTATCGGGTCCCCCGGATCCCATTTCCAGCCACTTCTGTCCCCCAAGTTTCCTGCGGAAGAGACTCCCCGTCCCTCACTTCAGTGTCCGGATGGGGAAAGGATGGAGGGGGTACGGCCAGGTGCATTGTGGGAATATCCTCAGAACATCCCGGCTTCCCTTCCAACTCTGCTCCCCCAACTCCTTCTCCTTCACACGCATACTGTGTTGCTGCCAACAACCATTTATTCTGTTTCAGTTCATTCACACACAAGGAAGCTGTTCCTCTTCAGATGCTAAAAAAAAAGGGGGGAGAGATACCACTGTTTGAATATTTACAGTCGCCGCACCGAAATGTACTCGGCGCTATTAATGAGCGAAGGAGAACGCTGTCAGAATTTTTGTTTGAACAGAACTCCCTCTGACAGCCAAAGGGGAGGAGATGGAGACAGTGCTGGAGAAGGGGGCGGAGGGAACCCAGCTACAATTTTTTCCTAACTCCATGGGGCCCTCCTATGCCTTCTTTCTCCCCCAAAGGAGCCAGAGTGCAATGAGGTAATGTTAGACTCCGGAGCTAATGGCATCGCATGTGTCTCCCCCCCTCCTCCAACTCTGGATTTAATTATTCTTATAAGGGGGAGGCTGCTTTTTAGGTGGTAATGGGGCCTTTTTAGACGGTGGTGTCTTACTTCATCTGCTTTGAATGGCCTTGTCGGGTGGGGCAGTTTGGACGGTAATGGGTTTAATCCAAGGTCTGCTCTCCACGGATAAAAGAGCTCACTTCACTGAAGGTGCCACCGTTGGGAAAGTATTTATTTATTTATTTAAAGCGTTTCACATCTCAGCCAAGAAGGCTCCGGGAGAAGCTCGCAGACGGTCAATTAAGATAAAAGATATTCCCTGCCCTGCGGGCTCCTGATCTGAAAAAAGAGACAATGCAAAGGGAAAAAAAATAAGGACTAGGAAGGGAAGAGGAGGTGAAAAAAGCCCAAAGAATCTTTCCACAGGGCGTGGGGCATGTCCCCCCTCTGCGTCACATCTCCTCTTCTCTGTTGCAGCCTGCCGGAATGGCTGCTAGTGGCAACCACCAGACGAAGACCTTCATCCCTTCCTGCCTCCCTTTCTCTTATGCAATTCAGGGCCTGTCTGCACTGCGCTGTTATGGTGCTATTATTCCACTGTCAACCTCCTGTGGAATTCTGGGGTTTGTAGTTTAGTGAGTCCAAAGAGCTCTCTGGCTAAGAACTCCAAAGGCCCCTTCCTAAACTGCAAATCCCAGGATTCCATAGGAGATTGAAAATGGAATAATAGCACTAGAACAGTGTAGTGCAGAAAAGCCCTAAGACAAGGCTTTCCAAACAATGTGCCATGACACTGTAGGTGCGTCACCTACAACCTTGGAAATGTATGTTATTATTTATAAATCATATATTTTTAAAAATATATGTTAAAGATTTCCATGAGTTATGTTGTATCCCATACATTTTGCAATTACAATGTGTCTGTATCTCTCATGAAGGGTTAGCTTAACCTCCGGTTTGCTGGTAAAACTGAAATTACCGTGTCGCGAAATGACGCATGTTGAAAAGGTGTGTCACCAAAATGAAAAGTTTGGCCAGCTCTGCCCTAAGAGATTCTCCCAACCTTCTGCATAGCACTTTTAGAACTTGCTCCCCCTAAGAAGCGGGGAAGGAATTCTGCTTCCGTGGCACCCAGAAAAGCGTCTGGCTTCACTTTCTACACAATGGCCGAGCCAGCCCTGCGGCTTTCGGTGGGCAACCCACTCGCTCGACTGACTGGTCGGTCTTGGTGGAAACACAAGACGAGGGCATCAAATTGCCCTGGCTTTCTCCTTCTGGTCCTTTTTTGGGGAATTACTTTTCAAGAGTAACTTTTCCCTTGTTCTCATAACTCGTTCCAATGTTTGAAAAGTAATTCACTGCAGGGACTTTCTAAAATGTAACCTCCTGCTTTGCTCAACCTCAAGCAACAGCTTGTTACTCTTTCATTTAAAAAAAAAAGGATCAATTAGAGGTGACACACAATTTGGAAAACTTCTATCAAAATAGCAAAACAACTTCTCTCAATATACTTTTCTTGGTGACAAAGGGATGACAATGTCACATCCCAAAAGTAACATAATGAACAGCAGTGGTGTTGCTCTCCTGGTGCAATGAATAACAATTTCTAGTGACTTTTCAGGTTACTTTTGGCCAGCCCTGCCAAAAGAGACTAAACAGTATCCTAACAAGAACCAATCAACCCAAGTTAAGGCTCTCATTTTTCGTAAAAGGAAGTCAAGGCTGTAACAGGCCCCGTAAATCTGTTTAATTATTCTGCACCAACTGTTGATTCAGGGTGCAGAGCACTTAAAATAACCAAAACGGTTCATTCTAACCTGTATCATTTTTGCTTGCTCGATGAATTAGCTAAGGTCTTGCAAGAATTGCTCCTTAAAAGTGTCAAAGATATTCATGTCAAACACAAAATGCCAGTATGGAGGCAGCCTTTAAATAGTGACAGATCCTACGTGCCGCTGCATGTTAGCAATGGCATGGTTAGCCGAATGGAAGCTTGCAGTTCATTCTAATCTATGGCCATTTCCACACTAGGTTGTTATAGCGCTATGATTCCACTTGCAACATCCTATGGAATCCTGGGGTTTGCAGTTTCGGGAGGGGCCAGCCGGCCCCTCCCGAAACTGCAAACCCCAGGATTCCATAGGATGTTGCAAGTGGAATCATAGCGCTATAACAGCCTAGTGCGGAATCATCCTATATTAATTTTGCTTGTTCGATGAATTAGCTAAGGTAGTGTGAGAACTGCTCTCAAGCATCAAACATGCTAATGTCAAACATGAAATCTGGCATGGCGTCAATCTTCAAATATTGACAGATCTTAGTGCTGCTGCATGTCAGCGATGGCAGAGTTCGCCAAATTGAAGCTTGCATTTTGGCTCCACGCTCATGCTTCAAAACCCCAGCAACAGGAGTAGACTTACCTCGTTCCGACTATGTCTCTCACATATAGGGACTGCAAGCAAAATACATATCACTACGTATGGCCACTTCCGCACTATAGTGTTATAGTGCTATTATTCCCCTTTGAGCATCCTGTGGAATTCTGGCGTTTGTCGTTTCCGGAGGCCAAAGAGCTCTCTGGCTGGGAATTCCAAATGCCCCTCCCTAAACTGCAGATCCCAGGATTCCATAGCAGGTTGAAGGTGGAATAATAGCACCCTAACAATGTAGGGTGGAAATGGACTATGGGATAGGTAGGGACTGCAACAAAATGTTGCAGCATATCCTTACCCCTATTCTTCTGTTCAGAATTCCAATCAGGTAGACATCTTCCACACCCTCACATAAGGGACAAGGGGTTCAAGCAGGGCAAGTTTAATAATTCCCACCTGGACTTCCATTGTGCTTTTCCAACAGATGCGCAGCAGTCCACAACTCCTGGAGCATGACATTGAGCATGCCCTGTCTTCATGGAACTCTTCAGCATTATTTCCCACTCCCCCTTACATGGATTTCTTAAGTGCTTTGCACATCTGGACACTGCGGGAGGCCGCTGCCTCCTCCCTCTTGTTTCGCCGTGCCCCCCCAGTATGGATCCAATCATGTTGGCACTCAATTGCCTGAGTTCGCTGTTAGGAGACACAATGATATGTTCATTAACGCAGCAACATTAAACACCATCAATTAGATGAGTCAATTAAACTCCATCTTGATAGATTAAAAAAGATGCCCTCAATTTATCATGCAGCAGATTTTCATTTAGTGGCGTTATTATTATTCCTTTTTGTAGTGCAAGTCCTTTAAAAAAAAAAAAGGCCGCAGTTGGCAAACACCACACTGAGCGGGGTAGCCATGTTCATTTCTTCTTTCCAGCGTGAGAAGAAACAAAAAAAGGCTCTTGTAGCACCTTTAAGATGAGCGGGTTTATTTCAGCATGAGCTTTTCACAGGCTACCATCCACCTAAGGGAGTGAATTGCAATTCACAAGAACTCATGCTAAAATAAATCTTTGCTCTTCTAAGAGGGTGCATCTCAAAACACATATCATCTGAAAAATATAGGAGCTGTGTTTTCCTTTAGAACTGTTGGTTTATCTCAGATGCGGATTTATGCAAATATATTTGGTTAACTCATTGATTAATGGGTTCATAAGATTAACGAACTTTTTTTTTTTCCAATGGGGCAAGTGTCTGAAACTTAATGTATGCATTTCTCTGTGCAACGCAGTGCCCGAACAGATGGCTCCAGCCCGTAGCGCTCTGTACCCTTGTTCCAGCTAAATAAGCTGAATGCTCTCTAACGGAGCTTTATTTAGCATTAATGTTATAGCTCCCTGGACTACTGGGTACAGCATCAAACATAGAAACATAGAATCACAGAGTTGGAAGAGACCGCAGTGATCATCCGGCCCCACTCATTTCTGCCAAGCAGGAATGTGTACTCAAAGCACCCCCAGCAAATGGCCACCCAGCCTCTGTTTAAAAACCTCCAAAGAAGGTGACTCCACCACACTCCAAGGCAGCTTATTCTGCTGTCAAATAGCTCGTACCATCAGGAAGTTCTGCCTGATGTTTGGACGGAATCTCTTTTCCCAGCGTTTGAGTCCATTGCTCCATGTCCTAGTCTCCGGAGCAGCAGAAAACAAGCTTGCTCCATCTTCATCCCTTCAAACATTTCAACGTGGCTATATGTCCCCTCTTAACCTTCTCTTCTCCGGGCAAAACATACCCAGCTCTCTAAACTGGTCCTCATAGGACTTCGTGGTTTCCAGACCCTTCACCATTTTGGTCGCCTTTCTCTGGACACAAACACTCAAACCAGTTATACTCATACCCATTATTCCTTTGGACACATACATTGACAAAAGTTATCCATCCCTGAGTTAGTAGATACTCTTGACTACCGAGTGGCGCTGGCCATGAAACACAGTCAGATATTGCAAGCTATTGCATGTCAACATCCCAACCAGTTAGATGCTATATGCCATTGCATCTCTAACTTTTCCAAAAAAATGCCATTGCACATTTAGCAAACACTGCCTGTTGTCCTTCTCTTTTCCTTCCAGCCATTCCCATTGCTCTCTGACACTCCCTGCTTTCCTTCCTCCCAGCCACGGTTTCAAAAGAGGAGCTGATGAATCCCTACTATGTTGCTGGAGCAGCTCTGACTCAATTAACTGCAGCTCAGAGGCCCGGGCGACAGCTCCGGGATCATTTCCAAGCCTCGTTCATCACCGCAGAAAATTCTGGAAGCCCGAGAACGGACAGATAGACTGCTGTGTGTTCTCAGAGCCAAGGAACAGGGAGGAGAGGAGAGAACGAGAGGGCAGGAAGGCAAGAGCGAATTAAAAGGAGGCCATTCCCACACTACACTGTTATACTGCTATTATTCCACTTCCAACCTCCTGTGGAATCCTGGGGTTTGTAGTTTCCAGAGGCCAAAGAGCTCTCTGGCTGAGAAGCCTAAAGGCCCCTCCCTAAACTGCAAACCCCAGGATTCCATAGGAGGTTGAAAGTGGAATAATGGCGCTATAACAGTCTAGTGCGGAAATGGCATCGGTGAGAACTAAGCTTACAGTATAGGCAGTACTGAGTGTTTGGCTCAGCGTGATCATGCCTAGAGAGAGAGCAAAATTCAGGCGATGGATTAATCCATGTCAATCAGCCAGAAATTTTCATCTCTACCAGGATCTCGTTTTTGGTAAAGCTAATGGGACTTAACCGCTCATTCAAGACCAAGCTGCTCCGAAATATTTCCCATTACGGAACAGGCCGTTTACGAGAATACATTATTGTTGGTGGTGAATGCATTCTCTGCCCCGCCTCAAGCCCAGAGGAAGCAGGAAAGCCGGCTAATGAGAAATTCCCAGTGTTTCACTCATGCAAATATTGACTCCGGTACACCACTGCCTAAAAACGGAGCAGGGCAGAAAGGGCAAACCAGCCGAAACATGCCAAAGAAACACAGATCCCTTTGTACAGTTTTGCCGGATGCATTTCCAGCTTGCTTACCATGCTGGCAGTCTGTTTTCCAGTGCGAGTGTGAAATTTGTACGTACGTAGATGTGCGGCAGAGAGGGATGACGAGAAAAAAGCAAGCGTAGGCTGCAGTGGCAACGGTGCACATACAAACACACACACACCCAAATAGCTCATGCCAGTACTCGTCTATCCCCGCTTCCCGGACTCTTGCATTCACACGTGGGAACGCACACTTTTGCGATACCTGTTACAGCCGAATCCTAAACAGAAAATTAAAACCAGGGCTGAAATCTTAAGCAGAACAAACGGTCATCCAAATCAATGGAAAGTAAGATATGATCAGATCATCACAATGAAATATATTGCGGTGAGGTCCTTTAAAAAATTTGATATAAAGCAACGAAATAAAAATAGTCAGCCCACAATGCATTGTCTGGGACCACCCCTGGGAAACGACTGGCGTGGAGGGGGTTCCCTAGGAAAACACTGTGAATGGAGACTGTGCATCTTGTTTTACAGGGAAATTGAATTTCTTTGGAAGTTACAGTTCTTTTATTAACTGATGACATCCTTTTGCCTTTTTTCCCGCTGCCCATTCTCACTCCGTGGGGAAGTTGCAAGGCTGTCAAAATAGCCGGGAAGCTCAATGTACACCGCTACGCCAATATTGGAATCTCTGGTTAAAGAGATGGAATCTGGTGAACGGAGCAGGAGAGCATCCCACTTTACGGCGGAATCACGTGGCTGCCTCAGGCTCAATTTATGGACGGAAAGAAAGTTGCAAGTTATTAACTCCTGTTGCGTTTATGCTCTCAAGGAGAGCTGCTTGTGAGATTTCTTGTTAACTATCTTCCGACGTCTCATCCCCATACTTGGATGTCTAGCATGTACAAATACCTATACGTTATTTTTTACCTCCTCTCTGATGGACTACTGCATGGATTTATTGAGGTCAAACTCTCACTGAGATTTCACTTTTGCTACAAATGCATGCTCAGTGAAGGGACCTGAGCTGAATCAAACATGTTTTTAAGAACACGCAGCACTCAAAACCTCCCGCTTTAAAGCGAGGAGAAGCTGCAAAGTCAAACCAGAATGCGTTCTCGGACAAGGCGTTTTTGGATATCTGTACATGCACGGATATATCTTTGGAGGGGAAAACGTGGGTATTGCCACGACATTTGTGATGAGTTGGATAATATATCCCAGCAGGCTGCTGCAAAACGTCCCTGTAAAGGGCCAATTGGTACCAGTATTTGACTCAATATGGTGCCTGAGCCTTGAAATTCTGGGGGGGAAAAGGTATGCAAAAATTAAAAACATTTGGCATTGCTTGTTATGTCTCCAAAGTAACTTGGGGTGTGGGTGTCCTGTATGTTGGATTGGGATTTTTTGTTGTTTCATAAATGATTCAAAGTTGATTTTATTGTCTGTAGTCCACTCTGAAATCTCGACATACAGGGTGCAATAATATTTTAGTTAATAAATAAGAGTAATATATCAGAGAGGGCAATGGTGTGGGAAACAAGGCCACTTGTTGTTGTTTTTCACTCTTCCCACCTCATTGCTGTGTGTGTGTGTGTGTGTGTGTGTGTGTGTGTGTGTGTGATGTCTTTTTACATTTTAACCCTGAAGACAGGGTTTTGCATTAATTGACTATAAGCCAGCCTGGCAGACTGTTTGGCTGAGAGTGAGATCAATATGTCTTAAGCAAAGAAATAAATAAGTAACCCAGCAGTGAAAGCTATGGAAGTATGTGTCAAGGCATCTAACTACTCATGAAGTCTTTGGGCCTTTCTGCACTACACTGTTATAGCGCTATCATTCCACTTTCAAACTCTTGTGGAATTCTGGGGTTTCTAGTTTCCTGAGGCCAAAGAGCTCTCTGGCTGAGACTTCCAAATGCCTCTCCCTAAACTGCAAATCCCAAGACTGCACAGGATGTTGAAAGTGGAATAATAGCACTATAACAGTGTAGTGCAGAAATGGCCTTTGAGTTTAGAGGTTGGCGAGGGGGGAACACATTTGTGTGTGGAGGAGAGAAAACGGTTAGGCCCCGATCAGCATTCCCAGCCATCCGGCCATTATAAAATGATTCTCATCAGCTAAGTTTTGGATTCCTGAACTAGCTGATCTTGTTTACAGCGTCACGCTGATTCACTATTGATCTGTCATGTATACCGTTCTCCCCCACCCCTAGTTTCTGGACTTATTTCTCATGCACAAGCGCGTGCATTGATTCAGTCATTGCAGAGAAAGGTATAATTGAATACACAATTCCTTCTGATGTGGTGTTTTAATCAATGTGAAAAAAGGAAGGAAGGAAGGAAGGAAGGAAGGAAGGAAGGAAGGAAGGAAGGAAGGAAGGAAGGAAGGAAGGAAGGAAGGAGCAAGGCAAGGTCTGGACTTAAAACTGTGATCAACTCCACATGTGTCAATTCCACAGATTCATTCCCTTAACCTATTGCATGGATTCTTTTCATAACACTTCCTTGCCAACATTTCTTGCCTCCGCTGGCCCTCGACAAGGATTTTTGTAGCTCTGCGCAGCACAGAGTGGCACGAAGCCCCCACAACTTGGATCTCCGTCTTCTCAAATGCACATCAAAGTCAGCAAACCCTGTGCCCTGCACGTCTCCGTGAAATGGGAACAGCCTCCTCGGACGACGGCAGCACCGTGCAATTACACGCGCGCTCCTGGAAACACGGTGGCAGCTGGGCTATTCGTTTTTGGGGAGGTCGGGGTACGCGTGCTACGCTTCCGTACCCTGCCCTCCCTTCGCTTTCTGCAGATCGCCTTCTAAAAATGCTTGGCAGAAAGCCAGGGAAGCTCAGAACTGCTGCTCTGACCTCCGCGCACATGCACACACTTCTCCTTTGCGGACAGCACAGCAAAGCAGGGAGTTGAAATGCAGCGACGTCTCTTTGGGCCACTCCCCTGTTGGCACACCCAGGCCTCCCCATTCCGTCTCATTAGCCAGCCAGGTCGTTTGGAAGGTGACTGCTGATTCTCCTGCCCCTTATAAAACATCTGCTTTTCGTCTCCTTGGTCTCTCTGGCAGGAAAGATTCGTACCTCAATGCACAAATAGGACCTCTCTCGATCTCTCTCTCCCTCCCTCCGTCCTTCCCTCCCGACTCCCTTTTGCACACAGTTCCCCTTCATCCCTTCACTTACTGGTACCAAGTGCTAAATATTCTCAGCATCTTTTCTTCTGTGGTTCAGACAACACACACACACACACACACACACCCTGCTACTTTTCTGCCTTTTTTCCCTTTTTCCTTTGCTTCCTTCCTGTAGCACTCTGGACGCCCCACGCGGTGTGCCAAAGTTTCCAAAGCCATTCCTAGGACACAGAGAGATTGTCACAGCACGCATAAGAATGGCTACCAAATGAAGCAGAAGCAGTGAGGAGGGGAATCCAGATATTCCAAAATGAGTACAGCATGTACTGTATGCAAACAGGCCATTGTGGTAATTCCGGATCCCTTGCTTTTCACAGAATATGCTATTGATTTTTATTTGTATTTTATTTTGGTATCCTTTCTCCACAACCACACATTTCTCTTCTTCTTCTTTTTTTTTATTTTATTTTGCCTTAACATTTAAAGAAGTACCAAAATGGAACGGCAACAGTGTTCTGATTCCCCCATTAATTCAGGAAGGGTGAGTTACAAATGGGGACAGAGCAAAATTCTCAAACATGTCCCTCTTCAAGCAGCAAGACCATCTAGAGAGCAGGGGAACAGTCTGAACATCATGCACACACCTTGTCCCTGTCATTACAGAGAGGGCCAAATCTCAATTTTAGAACGGCTTGGGCCTGCGCTCAAATTCAGTTTTGCAACGGATCAAAAATGTTAGCGGGTGGAATCCCTTTATTGCCATATGTGTATGAAACTTAAGGTCGTTCTTCTTATTGTATGCCTTCAAGTTGTTTGTGACTTACGGAGACCTTTGGCCATTTCCGCACTACACTGCTATAGTGCTATTATTCCACTTTTAACCTCCTGCGGAATCCTGGGATTTGCAGTTTAGGGAGGGGCATTTAGAATCCCCAGCCAGAGAGCTCTTTGGCCTCAGGAAACTAAAAAAACCCCAGAATTCCACAAGAGGTTGAAAGTGGAATAATAGCGCATATAACAGCGTAGTGCAGAAAGGCCCAAAGACTTCATGAGTAGTTAGATGCCTTGACACATACTTCCATAGCTTTCACTGGTGGCTTAGTTATTTATTTCTTTGCTTAAGACATATTGATCTCACTCTCAGCCAAAAAGTCTGCCAGGCTGGCTTATATTCAATTAATGCAAAACCCTGTCTTCAGGGTTAAAATGTAAAAAGACATCTCACACACACACACACACACAAAATCGAACCCTCCAATAAAAGCAGGGGGATGTATGAAAGTTGACCTTCTGCAGTGGAATCTGAATCTAAACCAACACCGTCCAGAAGTGCTCCTTTTCAGTTCTGCCTGCGTAGATATTCCTACTTTCAGCCTACAATCCTAAAGAAATTTACTAGGGAGTAAGCACCCTGAACGAAACGAAACAGACTTCTTCTGAGCAAACATACATAACACTGCACTCTTTAACTTGCACCGCAACAAGTGGACTGATTTATTTTCCCAACAACAGCCACGAAGCCCTCCAGAGTTCATATTAATTTCAAAGCACTAAGGGCATCAGTTGGGGGGCGGAATTATGAATGAGCCCCTCACGGTTGGACTCTCCTCTCTTTGAAGAGGTTCATCCATTCCATTTCCTCCTTCTCCTGTTCGCACCGAAACCCCATTTTGTTAGCCTTACTTCTATGTTATCTTCCCGACCAGCTTGGCTTTGGCACAATTCAGACTCAATTGGCTGCTAACTCAACATGACCTAAATAAGTCCTGGGAAAAATCTTGCTCGCTGGTTTCCATGGGTTTGTAGTTTATCAACGTTATATTTGTTATCCAAACACAGTTGAGTACGTCCTCTCCACGCGATTGACTGTTCATGGACTCTGCCTTTGATTCGGCTCGACAGCCTCCATGTTCAGCGAGCGCGTGTGGAATCAGCTGTTGGCAAGGCCTTTTGCGGCCTGTTAAATTGCCTCTAAACATGGTTAACTGCTATCAAGTCAACTTTGACTTATGGGACCCTGTGGATGTGAGACCCTGTCCCCAACTGCCCTGCTCAAATCTTGCAGATTCAGGGACGTCTTCCTTGACTGAGGCCATTTCCACACGAGACTGTTATAGCGTTATGATTCCACTTTCGACATCCTATGGAATCCTGGGGTTTGCAGTTTCGGGAGGGGCCGGGTGGCCCCTCCCGAAACTGCAAATCCCAGGATTCCATAGGATGTCGAAAGTGGAATCATAACGCTATAACAGTCTCGTGCAGAAATGGCCTGAGTCTATCCATCTGTAATGCAGTTTTCCTCTTTTCCTCCTGCCTTCTACTTTACCGAGCATCATTGTCTTTTCTGGTGAGCCATGTCTTCCCATGATATGGCCAAGGTACAACAACCTCAGTTTAGTCATCTTGCCTTGTAGGGAGGGTTCAGGCTTGATTTCCTCCACGACCCATTCATTTCTCTTTTTAGCATTCCAGGATATCCACAGAAGTCATCTCCAGAACCACATTTTGAATGAATTGATGGAGTCTGGCAAATCACGTTCCCTACACAGTTGGCCACAAAAGTAGGAAGTTTTCCCCTGAAGCAGTGCAGAAATACACATAAATATTTCAGAAGTACAAATGAAACCTTCAAGACAGGATCTCCATTTTCTTTCTTTCTTTCTTCAGGAAAACTGATCTCTGTCTTAATTTCGTCTACCCCAGGTTGCACTTCCTCTGATGGCCCAAGTTCACAGTCTAAAGATGCACACCGATCCATCTTTGTTGACCTCTAGCTGCAGGCCGTTCTCTCCTTGTTTGGCCCAGTGCAAATTTCCTTGAACAGAGAGCCTGGCTTCAGCAACCCGGTAATGACTACAGTAGTTCCTCTGCATTCACAAGGGTTCGGGGTGCAGAACCCTCACGAGAGTGGAAAAAATGTGAATAACTCCCTCCCACAATTCCCCTCCAGAGCTCTCCCTCCCTTTCTTTTCCCTCTGGTATGGGGGGATTAAATTAAAATTTAATCAGAATTTAATGTAGAATTAAAAAACAAAGTAAATGGTTTACAGAGGCTTTCCCCTCAGATGGAGAAAACCAAAGTTCTTCTGGTGGCCCTCTAGCTACTTCTGGTGGCCCTCTTGAGAAAGTAGGGGTAGGATAAAAGAGACCACCTGACCAATCAGCAGCCTGGGGTGAGAAATGCAAGGGAATGGGATGAGGAAAATGGAGGCGGAGAAGCATGTCCTTCGTGAGTAATCAGATTCATGAAAGTCAAATCTGCAAATGTGGAGGGAAGACTACTCTAAATTGCTGGACTCCCATTGAAGAATGTCTGAAGGTTATCTCTAGGGAAATGCATGTGATGCCAACCCAAATGTCATCCTCCCTTTGGACAAAGACCTCAGCTCTCTCCCACATCCAGTCTTCCGCGCATTGCTTTCATTTGTTTAATAATTCTGCCGACTCTTTTTACGCTCCTCTTTTCCACTCGGCTTCTTAATGCTCTCGTTTTAATTGAGGGTGGGTTTCTTGTTCGTTTTAATTGGTTTTTCTTGTAATTTTGTTCTGTTCTCTCTTTTTTTGTTAATTATAAGCCACCCTGGGAAAAGATTTTCCCCTTTGCTGAAGGAGGGAATAAATCACAGATCAATAAATACGCATATCACTGTGCCAATATAAGAACCATCAGGTTTTCCTTCGCTTCCAGCTAGTTGCTTCACCAGGGACCCGGGCGTTCTGCTACGCGTCGGAGACAAATCCGAGTAACCGACGGCTTTTGTACTTTTTAAAAAATAATTATAGGAACAACCATTGTTATCTCTTTGTCCCAGCAGCCTTTGGGGCAACCTGAAAATCTGTTTTGCGCTAGGTACGGTCTTATCTAATTAAGTCTTTGTAACACCTCCTGCACTCAATTTTAGAACTATGAATTGCAGGCCTTTTTTGGGGTTTCTCCACCACAGACAGGTCTTTCTGTACACCCACGTATATTTTTTCTGGGCTTTCATTTAACATGCAGTCTAGAAAAAGAGAGCCCAAAAGTTTGGTCATTTGGTCCTACTGTAGCTGTTACTCTAATAAAGAGCTTTAGGTCTCTCTGGCTCGACAAGGAACAGGTTTCCGCTATGTGACTTCTCCATTCCATCTCCACATTTCCAAGTAAATGTTCCCTTTCCAAAAGGCAGCAACGGTACTGACAGTTGGATGCATATTTAAAACGTATTTCTAAATATGTATTTTTCTCTTTTTAAAATACCCGTTTTTAAAAGGGGTATGTTTTTGGTCAGAGAACAGAATCGAAGAGAACAAGAAATTCCAGTGGAGCGCTCAATGTTCCAGTCCACCATGGGAGGAAAGAATGCGGTGCATTCATATCAGAATTCACAAAGATCAAATTCTCCAAGCCTCCCTGAGACCGCGACAGCCACTGACAATATGTGTGTATTCAGAGTCAACCATCCCATTTTTCCTTCTGAAGTTTCACTGGCAAAAACCAGTTCATGAAACCAGCGATTCTCATACCGATGGGGTGGTAGATCTTCTTTATTTTTACTCCGAACTTTAAAACCATCCAAGGTGCCACAGTTATAGAGTTCAGTGCCCAGAAAACTCCTTTGAAGTCCAGACTAAAATCCAAAGGGAATACCTTGCCACCAGCTGCCATTGCACCGAAAAGACTCGCAGGCGCTGAACTGGACCATCTTACAATTTCATCAAACGACAGAAGAGAGAGCTATTTTTCTCCCGTGGCTCTGGCCATTTCCGCACCACACTGTTATAGTGCTATTATTCTACTTCCAACCTCCTGTGGAATCCTGGGGTTTGCAGTTTAAGGAGGGGCCTTTAGCATTCCCAGCAGGAGAGCTCTTGGGCCTCAGTAAACTGCAAAACCCAGAATTCCCCAGGACGTAGAAAATGGAATAATAGTACTATAACAGTGAAGTGTGGAAACTGCCTCTGTTTTCAGGAACACTGTAGTTAAAAGGACAATGACCATAGTAGAATTCACACCAGCCTTGATCTAATGCTATACTGGTTCTGTTTTTCACCTGCCTTCCATTGTTTCATGGAACAAAGGCACACAGAGTGGAAGCACAGGGGCTTTTTGATTAATAGAGATTAGATCATCCGCAACACCCCTTGGATTTCCCCGTTTTGCTCCCTTGGATTTCCCTGTTAGCAATCCCCACAGCCACTGGGGGAAAAAAACAGCTTTTGGCAGCAGCACTTTATTGTTAGAAGCTTTTCCAGTTATAATGGCAAGTATTTTGCGGTAGGTTGGTTTTGGATGAGTCATTAAAGCCCATTAGCTTTGCAAAAGACCCGCTCATGGTAGACACAGAACTGGTGTGCTGATGTCATAGCTGACGTGCTGATGTCATAGCTACCTTCATTTTGGGGAGTGCAGTCGTGCAGACCATCAAGATGAGCACCTGCTTTCAGCATCTTCCAGTACACCACAGGTGTGTGGTGGATGCTGCACAGTTACAACTTTCCTCATCCCACCACCCAAAAGTAGTTTCAACTACCTCACTTTGGAAACAAAGCCAGACACTCTGAAACTCCAAAAACTGGGGAGTTTCATTGGGGAGCCCAATAAAGCCCAGTAAAGAGGATTTTGGAGAAAAGATACTTGAGCTTCACATTCTCAGTTCCTGTATTTGCATCCCTGGTTTGGAGCAAAGACTTCACAGCCATGCAAATGAACCAATCTGGGCCAAGTTTTGAATTTGCAAGAGGCTGGTAGGTCTGTCGACGGGAAATTGCCAAGAAGAGCAAGGAAAGGTGGAGTTCAGATGAATGCCATCTGTTGAACTCACCCTTTCCTACCTAGGTGCCATATGGCTGGCATCAGATGGAGCAGAGAATGGTATCCCTTCCTGGTCGCACTTTGGGAGAAAAAGAGGGTTGCGCCGCCGAACTCCTTCCCCGAGGAGCAGACATCTCAGTTCCATCTTTCCTCTTAGAATCCCGAGCACACATGCAGTCATGCCAGCGAAGTAATTATTTTTCCCCTATCAAACACACGGCGTTGGGTTTGCTGTCTGCAGACAGCTGGAGAGTGATGAATACTTTTGTGTCCATGGCAGCCCTTGGATCAGCTCCAGAAAGGAAAAGGTGCAAACTGGCAGCAAGGTTGGCCATTAACATTCACCATTGGAGGCAATTTCCCCTGGGTTGCTCCATCTGTACTGACAGAATTCCACCGAAAACATCACAGGCAAGAGCCACAAGCTGGGATGCAACGGGGGATAATATGCATATGAACCAAAGCTTGGAATAGTTACTACTTTAGACCAGAATCTCCCTGCCAGTATTGGGAAGATGTAGTCGAAAAAGCAAATTTTCCAGGCTCCAGTAAGCTCAAAGGCAAACCTATCAAAGGGTTTTCTGAGGCTGAGAGTGTGTGACATGCCCAAGGTCACCCCAGTGGGTTTCCATGGCCAAGTGAGGAATCAAACACTGGCCTCTAGGGTCCACAGTCAAATACTAAAACCACTACACTATGCTGGCTTTCATTTACATCCTGCCTTTTATCCAGTAAACGCAATGAGGTGTGGCTGGTTCTGCTCCTCTCTGTTTTATCTTTAGAGCAACAACAACCTTGTGAGGTAGGTTTGGCTGAGAAAGTGTGGTCATTCAGTGAATTTCATGGCTCAGTGGGAACTTGGATCAGAGCCTCCAAGTTCTGGCCCCGCTGGAGCAACTACAACAAAACATTATCAGATTGCAGGATTTTCGGGATATGTTGTGGGTTGAAGAGCACTTTGGCAGAGTTGTTGTCCCCCCAAAAAGTTCTTCCAAGCTCTGTATTCCACCGGCTACGTTGGCAGGGCCAGGGGGTGTCCAGGAACTGTAGTCCAAAAACTCTGGGCTTATCGCCACAGGCACCAGCATTCTGGCTTAAAGGTTGCTAGATCAAGCTCAGGGACTGACAAATGCCCAAAAGGTCCGCTAGAACAACCCCACTGCTCTTTAATTTTCACTTATTTCTCTATTTGCCTCCTGCCCCAGGATAAATCGGACAGAAGAAATCTGCTCTGGTCAACGAGCATTTAATTGCAACCTGCGTCTCCTTGGCAAAGCTCCCGCCCCGCGTCTTCTAATCTTCGCTGATGTCTTCCTTTGGAGCTCTCGAAATTAACGCCAAAGACCTGAAGTGGAAGGTCCCCTACTGCACAGTAGATTGTTTCTCCTGGACACTTGGCAACACAAAGGCCGGGTGTCACATTGTCGCCCCTCGGAGAGGCAAGACAGACGATTGATTGGACCGCAGCTCCAATGACCGAGGCAATCCGTTAGGAGGACACCTTCTCCAAATTGAGCTGTCTTGCTTAGCGTTCTGGAAACAGGTTCCATGATAGGATACAGTCAGCCTCCTTGGGCTCCCAGGATGAATGCCCTTTTTTTGTCTGAAGCTCTACTTGCAAGTGGCAACAGCTATGTCCAGCAAGTAGCAGCACAATGAAGCCAGTTCCACCGTGCAAACTTCTTAAACTTTTGGAGCTTCGGTAATGGGAAGCAAGAAGGATCCTATGCTCCACTTCCAAAGCTGCAGATGGTAAATACAGAGGGCCAACTCTACTTTAATTTTTAAAACTGACTTTAGCTGACTCCATCCGGAATTTCTGGAATATCGGTTGGGGTATAAAGTTGCCTGCCGGACTTGAGACTTGTATCTTGCAAGGACTCAAGACTTGACTTGAAACTTGAAGGTAGAGACTTGAGACTTGAATCAAGATTTGGAGTAAAAGACTTAAATGCGTCACTGCTCAGCAGGGGGAGAGAAGGGGAAAGGGAGGGATCTTGCCCTTCTCTTTAGGCTCAAGCAAAACAAGCTGCCACGACCTCTCCCAACTTGTGCGCTCTTCCTCGTGAATAGCCTTTGCCACCTTGACCACACTGCCATGTTGTTTGGAAACGGGTATCGCAGTTTTCATCTGTGAAATGTTACTGGGTATGCACTCTAGGGCACCCCAAGCAGAGGCTGTGTTCCTGTACTGATGCAATCTCAAATATAATTTTTGCCAGATCCATACGAAGAAGACTTATAAAGGTCAACTTGTTGGTTAGTCCAGTCTCATGCTGCCTGCTCAGATCAGCCACATGTTACCCTGATTTCTGGGGTCCCTTGGGGGACACCTCAATGTGCTCCACGTGATGGGGAATGGAAACTAGCCAGAGCACGAGCAATAGCCATGCGAGAGGCAGGGTAACCTAGCGGGGTCTTTTTACCCAGTGTTTACAGGGTCAGGCCAAGCCAAAAACCAAACGAGAATGTCCAATAAAATGATTTTATTGGATGAAAGTCTCACGCACCAACGCAATCACGCACACACTCACGCAAGACCTATTAAGAAGCAAAAGAGAGGAAACTGGATAGGGGAGTATTGAAGGGGTGTAGCTGGGGTGATACTGCACCTTTGTCCTGAAGCCCTTGGTCCGGGAAAAACAGCGGAGAAGCGGGGCTCAGCACGGAGAGGGCCGAGGGGATCACTCAACGGATGGAGCAACGGTCTGCTGGGATGACCGGAGGTGATCCAAAGAACTGCTCAAAAACTGGGACTATTTGTAGGGGGAAAAGTACCTGGAGGACTAATCCTTTCCCGGGGAGAACGATGGGTGTTGGAGCGATAAGGAAGCTCCACCATGGTAATTTCCTTTAAGTGATGGCGAGGTGTTGCCAAAGTCTCAGGATCTTCGGCTGTGTTAGTTTGAGGTGTGGCTTTGCGTAAATGGTCCTCGCCTGATGGAATATTTGCTCAACTTGGGGCAGACACGCTAATCCCCTCAGCGCGGCTTCTCAGGGGCTGAGGACCCTTTGTTTATTGTGGGTTTGCACATCTTGAGGTCTCCTGGGGCTACGTGTCTGGAGATTTTACTGGCCTGACCTGGTTTTCGATCTTTGACCATTGTTGCCTACGTACCCATCTGGGTGACCTCCCAGGCACATTGGATCATATTTTAACATCAAAATTGTAGATCCCAGGACAGGGTTACCAGTGAGATAACACACAGACAGGCTTCCAGAGATCCTTGTCAGCTTGAGGTGCTCTGAGGACAGGGTTATGGGAAGCAGACTGGAGTGAGGCCAAGACTGGGCGGAAGCAAGACTCAGAGCCAAAGAGCAACTGGGATCTAAAGGCAGGCCAGAAGATCAAACCTTAGAACAGACTTGATGTCTGTACGATAGCAGCTGAAGGGGTGCCACTGGAACCTGTCCCAGCTCCTCCTCAACTGACCTCCCCACTTTATTTGAGGACGAAGGTATGCACAATCTTTCTTGGGCCGTCTACACTTGTCCCATCTCTGGTATAGCGGAGAGTGTTGGCCTTCAACCAGAGCCGAAGCTGGTTTCAACAACCGCTCCAGTAATCTTCTGTACACTGAATGAGAAAAGATGCCGTCTTGTCCTTTGCCTCAGGCATCAGGCCCTGACCCATACCACAAAGTTAGGGGAACCTCAGCTTCTCAGGCTAAATCCGTCTTTCTGGGGTTTCAATTGTTCTTACGAGCTTCCCAAAATTACTACCCTTCTTCCTGATGACACATTGTTTGGTCATTTCCCAGCTCTTTCCCAGTCCTTTTCTCCATGTTGAAATGTTGAAACCACAGAATTGTAGAGTTGGAAGAAACTACAACAACCATTGAGTCCAACCCCATTCTGCCGGGTGGGAACACACGCTCAAAGCAAACCCAACAAATGGCCATCCAGCCTCTGTTTAAAAACGTCTAAAGGAGGTGACTCCACCACACTCCCAGAAAGCATATTCCACTATCAAACTGCTCTTACCATCAAGAAATTCTTCCTAATGTTTAGATGGAATCTCTTTTTCCTGTAGGTTGAATCTGTTGCTCCATGTCCTAGTTTCCGGAGCAGCAGAAAACAAGCTTGCTCCATCTTCAACATGACACCCCTTCAAATATTTAAACATGGCTCTCATGTCCCCTCTGAACCTTCTTTTCATCAGGCTAAACATATCCAGCTCGCTAAGCTGCTCCTCATAGGGCTTCATGGTTTCCAGACCCTTCACCATTTTGGTCGCCTTCCTCCGGACACGCTCCAGCTTGCCAATATCCTTCTTGAAATGAGCTCCCCAAAACTGGACACAGGATTCCAGGTGAGGTCTGACCAAAGCAGAACAGAGTGGTACTATTACTTTGCTCGATCTAGACACCATACTTCTATTGACGCAACCAAGAATCGCGTTGGCTTTCTTGGCTGCCGCATCACACTGCTGACTCATGTTCAGCTTGTGGTCTGCTAAGACTCCTAGATCCCTTTCACATGTTCTGTTGTCCAGCCAGGTGTCTCGCATCCTACATTTGTGCATTTTATTCTTTCTGCCCAAGTGTAGGACCTTACATTTCTCCCTGTTGAAATTCATATCGTTAGCTTTGGCTCAGCATTCCAATTTGTCAAGGTCATTTTGAATTTTGAGCATGTCCTCTGAACGAAGGCAGAATAGAGTGGTATTATTACCTCCCATGACCTCGAGGCTATACTCCGGATCTTGACAGTATACTCCATGCCTCTCCTTTGGCTTAGTTACTGACAATAACAGCACTATGCCAAAATATGTTGTTCTTTTTGGTTCCACCCTTTTGCCTTTGGCACTGCCCACCACTGGAATGCTCTCCCCAGTTGGGCCAGGATTTCTCTGAAGCAGAAGACCTTGGGTTGAAATATGCTCCCATCCCCACACACCTCTCCTGAATGTTTAGATCCCCTCCCCTTACGCGAAAGCGGGAGGCAGCTAATTGCCACTAACAGTCGTTTTCCAAATTTCTTTTTTACCTCCCAAGATTTCCTCTTAGCCAATTGTTCACTAACGTCTCTCTCATGGATAGAGTTGTTTTGTTCTCGGGCGCTCGAGAGGCAGCGTGCCTTCCTTTACAGAAATAAACAGGGCATTTTTTTTAAAAAAAAGAGAGGGAGAAACACAAGAAATGAATCACGCTTCTCATAATTGTGAAAAGCGAGGGAACCGTTTGGAAGCAAAGGCAATTATCTCTGCACATTAACAGCGGCGGCACCACCAGCTCGCGCCAATTTGCCACAAGGCTGAGCATTTCGTAGGGGCTTCTTTGGGGTGGAGGGGGAGTAGAGACTGCAACATGATCAGTGTTAAACTCTCCATTTTCGTCTGGTCATTTGTGTTTTAGCCTTTATAGGGGCAGCGAAGACGGATAATGTCACCTTTCACTAAGCACTCTGAAAATCTAGGAGCCAATTCTCTTTTTTTTCCCGACGACAATTTACTAAATTATTTTAAGAAGTGTCTTTTCTAAGGTGCTGAAACAATCACGTTGTATTCCAAAGCAGCATAACTCGCAAATCGGACGGCATAGAAAAATCTACAGTATCCAGGGAGACAACTGTGGCCATGTCCATACTATACTGTTATAGTGCTATGATTCCACTTCCAACCTCCTACGGAATCCTGGGTTTTGCATTTTAGGGAGGAGTATTTAGGATTCTCAGTCAGGGAGCTCTTTGGCCTCAGGCAACTACAAAGCCCAGAATTCCACAGGAGGTTGAAAGTGGAATCATAGCGCTATAACAGTGTAGTGCAGAAATGGCATATATTAGTCAGTTTTACCAGAAGGAGAAATAAAGGAACCCAGTAACGTCTGATACATGTTGCATCTGGTGACATGGACTGAGTTCATAAAAGCTTCTGCTAGAAATTCCTGCTTCCCAGTAAATCTGCAGTTTGGCTTCCTCTCGCTTTTTCATTTTAAAGCAAACCTCAAGCGCTTTCCAGAAAATGAATGAAAAAAAAAAAATTCAATTGGGGTGTGCGCTGATTAAAAAAAAAAGAAAAGGCACCGAGCAAAATGGTTAAATGGCTAGACTGAGCAAATTCAATAGAGGCAGGGATTCCTTGTGCGGAGAGGGTCATGTCATACATGATGGGGTCACACTCTTTTAGGCGTAGCGACGTGATAACAACGGGCGGCAGAAGCTGGGAACGGGGACGACACAAAGCTGGGTGTGTTGTGCGGCTAACTCTGAATCCCCTAAGCTGGCTTTACCGTCCTTGGTGTGGGGAAGGCACGGCCCCTGGAGCTACCACTCTCATAAGTTACTGTACAAGAAGGATATCCATTTACCCTTCGCCTTAGGCAGCAAAATACGGCCGTTTCCACACGGCACTGTTCTAGTGCTATTCTTCCACTTTCAACTTCCTGTGGAATTCTGGGGTTTGTAGTTTCCTGAGGCCAAAGAGCTGTGAATTCTAAACGCCCCCCCCCAAACTGCAAATCCCAGGATTCCATAGGATGTTGAAAGTGGAATAAGAGCACTATAACAGTGTGGTGCGGAAATGACCTATCTTGCATTAGCACTGTATTCTGTCCTATAATGCAGCTGTTAAAGAGGAGTCAGTTGGACCAAAGAGAAGGCAACTCGAACACAGCACCCCGGTCAGACGGCCCACCCAGTTAAGCCCCTCTGCCGTGCTAGTTAGACTGCTTAGCTGCTCTGTTACCTTCTTACCCTGACCACTTTGCTGTTTATGTGTTGGGAAGGGTAGGCTGGGAAGAACCACCTCCTCTCCTCCTCCTTCTCCTCCTCTTTTCCTGTTTAGCCTGTTTCTTTGGAATAAGTTATTCCCTTCCATTACAACATTCCAGTCACAAGATTCCTCCCACTAGCTTTCAGTGATGCCTGTTACATCATATTTGGCTTCCCACGTTGAGTTCAAGTTCATCTTGTTTATTTCCTATGCTCTGGGCATTAGTATAGCGACATCTTAAGACCGAGGGTCATTCCCTCCACCTGATTCCTCCTATTGGGCTTTCGTCCCATTGGGCCGATTTCCCCTGCAGCACTGAGGCTATTGTCCCCAGGACTCGCTGTCTCTTGCCTTTTGGAATACAATCTCCCTCTTTCACGTAACTGAGGCCATTTCCACACTACATTGGCCCTTTCCGCACCTTACCTTCTTCCGGCGCTGGGGTACAGCGATTGCGCGAGCAGCCTCCGGCAAGAGGCTCTCGCATCCGGGGTCCTTCGGCTCCGCACAAGCCGCCTGCTCGAGGGGGATCCCCGCCTCTTCCTTCCACAGTGCAGCCTGGGACTTTCCCAGGCTGCGCTGGGGCAGGAAGCGCGACCGACGCGGCTCCGGAGGCTCCACACGCCAGGTAAGCAACACGCGATCACGCACCGTTTTCGGCTTCCGACCGAAAATGAAAAGGTGCGCAATTGGCGCCTGCCGGCCCCTGGAGCATCGTGCAATTGTGAGTGTGTCGTGCAGATCGCTCCTCCCAATCGCGCGACGCTCCAGGCACCGTTTCGCAGGGAAAATGCTGTGCAGAAAGGGCCCTTGTTATAGTGCTATCATTCCACTTTCAACCTCCTATGGAACCCTGGTATTTGCAGTTCAGGGAGAGGCATTTAGGATTCTCAGCCAGAGAACTCTTGGGCCTTGGTGAACTACAAAGCCCAGAATTCCACAGGAGGTTGAAAGTGGAATAATAGCACTATAACAACGTAGTGCGGAAATGGCCTGAGTTTAAAGCCTTCCTCCTCAGATTCTCAGCAAATATGTTCTTCCCAACTGCTGCGAGGTGCAACCCATCCCTTGCCACAAGAGACCGTGGTCTAAGAAGCAAAATCTGTTTTTGATGGCACCATCTGCAGGGCCAGTTGTTCATTTCTAGTTTGCCTCTCCCTGGTCCACTTCCTTCGACGTGAAGGATCAATGACATAACCACCTGAGCCCCAAAGTCCTTGAGCTTCCTCCCTAGAGCCTCATAGTCCCTTGCAATATGTGGGAGGTTATGTATTGCAGTATCATTTCTTAGATGAGGAAAAAGGGAGGAAGGAAAGAAGGTAGGTGAGCAGCAGACACAGCTAGTCTCTCCCTCTGCAGTCCTCTAGAGAGCAAGAAGCAATGTTTAAATATTTGAAGGGACGTCATATGGAGGATGGAGCAAGCCTATTTTCTGCTGCCCCAGAGACTAGGACACGGAGCAATGGCTTCAAACTTCACAAAAAGAGATTCCATCTAAACATTAGGAAGAAATTCCTGATGGTAAGAGCAGTTTGACAGTGGGATGTGGTAGAGCCTCCTTCTCCGGAGGTTTTTAAACAGAGCCCGGATGGCCATCTGTCAGGAATGGTTTGACGGGGATTCCTGCATGGCAGGGGTTGGACTTGGCCCTTGTGGTCTCTTCCAACTCTATGATTCTATGATCTCCAACCGAAAATCCAGTCTGAACTTGCTGCCGGCGTAGCACGGCAGCTGCAACTATTACCTGCATGGAGAAGACCATATTGCTTTTGCCTGCCATGTAACTGTTAAAGATGAGGAGAAAGAGGGGACAGCCCTAATTCATAGCTAATATGGTTCAATACACAGGGATTCAAAGCCATTTTTTAAAGAGCTAAGCACTGATGCGTTTTGTAGATGGCAAATCTCTCTGTTCCACCTCGTACGACATCCGTCTTTTGAAAATCCCGCGTTCTCGCCATCTTGTTTACCAGCCATTTGCAAAATTTCAGAAGGTTCTTACCTGAATACTAAGAAAATGAAACTCTTTGCCAATCTTTTGCTTTTACATATCACCCTCAACGATATGATCTTTGTAGAGATGAAACGGATCAAACTGTTTTTAATCTGTGTAACTGTTGTGTGTATTGATTCATAAATCCGTTCTACGTTAATCTCTGTGGGGGTTTTTTAAAACAGCACAAAGTTTTGTATGTATTTCGTATGTACGTTTTGTGGGGGAATAGACATTTTGCACAATTTTATCAGAAAGTACTTCTTTCATATATATATATATATATATATATATATATATATGCATGTATGTATGTATGTATGTATATGTATATGTGTGTGTGTGTGTGTCTTAGTGTGGCAGTTTCTTTCAGAAGTGGGAAAGCTGCAGGACAAAAATTGGAGAATGTGTTTGCATTTGCAAACAAGTTTAAATTTAGAAGAGGAAGGACAGCTGTGCTCCATTGCACACAATTCTTCAAGTTTAAGTTGCTTTGCTCCCACATGGGGATCAAATGAAACCATTGCACTGTGTTCTCCAACTGCACACCTTCAAATGATGTGAATAAGAACTCCCATCAGCCTGACCCTTGTTTCTGCTGGCTGAGGCTGATGGGAGCTGTAGTCCAAAACATCTGGACACACTGCTTATAGATTTTCTTCTGTCCCTGAGAGCATCCTTAAATGCTGGACTCCTTCGCCTTTTATGCATTAAACAGCTACCTTCGTAGGCACTTTAAAGTAATTTCATTTTTAAGTTTGTAATACTTCCTGCCATTAGGCAAGCATTTAGTGTTTTTTTTTTTAATTCAGGGAGTAAGGCTTTCAGGCTGCCTAAGTGTTACGAAAAGCTCTTCCTTCCAAAAAGGCCCGGACAATCTGAGGCTGTGATCGGATTTCCCCATCCACTAGCTGGATGTTTTCGATATTCCGCGTGGTTATTTTTTTCCGGACAAGGCCTACGAAATTGCAAAAGGCGAATGAGCCCGCCGTCGCCCAAGTCTGCACACGTGGAAGAAGTTGGAGAGTTATTAAAATGACTGTGTTTGGGAAAAATGGCCATGTTTTGCTATTCCCCCCCCCTTCCATCAGACAGCGCGGGTAATTATTTTTATTGAACCCTTATTGGCCATAAAAACCTTGTCATGCAGCCTCCCACGGATAAAACATCCAACAAGGATATTATAATGTGGAGAGCGACATACAATGATGGCCCAAAAGCAATCACAGCAATGGCAGGAGGGGGAAAAATCTTTACGAATGTTTCTTTTTAATAAAATAACCCCAAATGGGTTAACGGAATGGCAAGCTGCTTGGGCATTGACGAAGAATCGACCACCCGCAGGAGAGCCGTAAAGACAATTAGCAGAAGGCAAAACGACACAAGGACAATGGTTGCTCTCTCCCGGTTACAGCGGCCAAAGAGGAGAGTTGGCAGAGCTGGATTTTATTTAGACAGTCCTCTGGCACCGTAAGCAGATACTTTGGGATAGGCTAAATGTCATACTCATACCCTCTGTGTCCCATTTCCTAGCGGGAGGACTTGTGGCAATGTGGCCGAAACAGATTCTTCCCACACAAGGGGGAGGCATCAGCACGCTCATAAAATCATAGAGTTGGAAGAGACCACAAGGGTCATCGAGTCCAAAGCAAATGACCATCCAGCGTCTGCTCAGAAACCTCCAAAGGAGGAGACTCCACCACGTTCCCAGGCAGCATATTCCATTGTTGAACTGCTCTTACCATCAAGACATTCTTCCTAATGTTTAAGGGAAATCTCTTTTCCTGTACTTTGAATCCACTGCTCCATGTCCTAGTCTCTGGAGCGGCAGAAAACGAGTTTGCTCCGTCTTCAACATGACATCCCTTCGAAGAGTTAAACATGGCACTTAACCTTATTTTCATCAGGCTAAACATATCCAGCTCCCTAAGCCTCTCCTCCTAGGGCATGGTTTCCAGACCTTTCACCGTTTTAGTCGCCTTCCTCTGCACACATTCCAGCTTGTCAATATCCTTCCTGAACTGTGGTGTCCAGAACTGGACCCAATATTCCAGGTAAGGTCTGGCCAAAGCAGAATAGAGTGGTATTACTATTTCCCCAGATCCCAACACTATACTCCTATTGATGCAGCCTAGAACTTGCATTGGTTTGAATCCATTGCTCCATGTCCTAGTCTCCAGAGCAGCAGAAAACAAGCTCCCTCCGTCTTCAACATGACATCCCTTCAAATATTTAAACATGGCTATCAAGGCCCCTCTTAACTTTCTTAACCTTCTTTTCACTCAAAGCAAACATGAAAAAAATTGAGAAGGGGGGAAACAAGAGAAGAAAAATTTCCAAGAATATTTCAGTCTCACACCTGGGACCCAGACTAAAACAATGCTAAGTGTTGAAGAAAGTGTGGAACTATAGGAAAAGAAATGGCTGTTTTGGAAAAGGAAAACAAAATAAAAGTTGCCTAGACAAAGTTTACGGGGGGGGGGGGTCCTTAAACTATCTGGGTATCTCATTTCCTGACTCACATTGAGAGACCAGTCTTAAAAATATCCTTAGGGATAGCAATTAGAATTGCCCATGGAAAGCAATGGAAAAAATCCTGAATTTTAACAGAGCCAGAATTGGCAACAGACTGCCCACCCCACCTACCTTCTGAAAAACACTCCTAAAAGATAGCAGCTTGATTTTTTTCCCCTCCCTAACTCAGTCCTTCTACAGTGTGAAAAATTCTAAAAATAGCCACGTGAATGTAAATTCAAAAGCAAAAACAGTTCTTTGTCCCTATGTAGCAAGTGGGAGAGAGAGAGTTGCTTATGACAGTCCTGCCTGCCTCATTTGCTTGACTTTTGTTGGTTGTTATATTTGTGACGACTCCCCTCCAACGGGCTCGAGGTGGTGCACATGACTCTCCTTTCCCCACGTTATCCTCGCAACAATCCTGCGAGGGGGAATTAGGCTGAGAAGGTGTCCACTGGCCCAAGGTTGTTCTTTATGACTGAGCATTCGAACTCGGGTCTCCCCGGCCCTAGTCCAGCACTCCGATCACTACCCCATAGAACCATAGAGTTGGAAGAGACCGCAACGGCCATCAAGTCCAACCCCGTACCGTGTAGGAACACACCATCAAAGCACTCCCAACAGATGGCCATCTAGATTCTATTTAAAAACCTCCAAAGAAAGAGACTCCTCCACACACCCAGGCAGCCTATTCCACTGTCGAACGGCACTTACCATCGGGAAGTTCTTCCTGAGGTTCAGGCGGAATCTCTTTTCCTGTTGTTTGAATCCATTGCTCCACGTCCTAGCCTCTGGAGCAGCAGAAAGCAAACTTGCTCCATCTTCAACATGACATCCCTTCAGATATTTAAACCTGGCTATCGTGTCACCTCTTAACCTTCTTTTCGTCAGGCCAAACGTACCTAGCGCCCTAAGCTGCTCCTCATAGGGCATTTGTCCTATCAGAATCATTCTTTTCCTGTATGCACATGTTACAAATATAAATAAAATTGTGTTATCAATTAAGCCAGAGTGAAAGTAAATATAAAAACAGAATGCTGGAGAGGGCTTGACTCGGCTCCTTCTGGTCCAAGTCCATCCCTTTGCTTGAAAGGTGTTGTTCTCCTGTCCCAGCTGACAACATTATATCACGATGTTGTTCAACTCCTCATAGGCCTCCATGGCTTTCAGACCCTCCACTATTTCGGTTGGCCTCCTCTGGACACGCTCCAGCTTGTCGATATCCTTCTTGCATTGTGGTGCCCAGAACTGGACACAGGATTCCAGGTGAGGTCTGCCCAAAGCAGAATAGAGTGGTATTACTATTTCCCCAGATCTCAACACTATACTCCTATTGATGCAGCCTAGAACTGCATTGGTTTGAATCCATTGCTCCATGTCCTAGTCTCCAGAACAGCAGAAAACAAGCTACCTCCATATTTCGGTTGGCCTCCTCTGGACACGCTCCAGCTTGTCAATATCCTTCTTGCACTGTGGTGCCCAGAACTGGACCCAGGATTCCAGGTGAGGCCTGACCAAAGCAGAATAGAGCGTTGTTATTACTTCCCTTGATCTTGACACTACACTCATATTGATGCAACCTAGAGTTGCATAGACTGTCACTGAATATTCCAGATTATAAGTGGGTTCCAGCAACCCTGCAGTGTTGTCCAGAAGGATTACTGCAAACTGGAGATTCCAACACTGAAGTCGAGATCACAGCTTACAAACACCTGATTTTGCTATCCAGTGTTTTCATCTTCAAGAGTGTGTGACAAGTCCAAGGTCACCCAGTGGCTTTCCATGGCCAAGCGGGGAATCGAACTCAGGTCTCATAGTCCAGTGCTCAAACCACTACTCTGGTGGAGCCAAAACCAAGCTGACTCCATCTTCTATGAGACGCCCCTGTCTACAGGTAACATCCAGGTAACACACCTGTTAAGGATTCGCTGCAACATTTTATTGGGGCCAACCCATTTGTTGAACTGATTGTGGTTTTTATTCATTTTTACTGACTTTGCCAATAGCATTATTGTTGTTTCACCTACCAGGTTTTTCTCGTTTTGATGCCTGAGCTATGGGCCTTTCCTCACTACAGTGTTATAAGCCATTTCCGCACTAGACTGTTATAGCACTATGATTCCGGGCGGCCCCTCCCGAAACTGCAAACCCCAGGATTCCATAGGATGTCGAAAGGGGAATCATAGCGCTATAACAGTCTAGTGCGGACATGGCCATAGCGCTATGATTCCACTTTCTACATCCTATGGAATCCTGAGCGTTTACAGTTTGCTGAAGCCAGACACTTGGAGGCAGAATTCCTCTTCCTCTTCTTTGGAGGAGCGAGTTCCAAAAGTGCTATGCAGAAGGTTTGGAGATTCTCTTAATTAGATTTAAGGCCTTTCCACACTACACTGTTCTGGTGCTATCATTCCACTTCCAACACCCTATGGAATCCTGGGGTTTGCAATTGAGGGAGAGGCGTTTAGAGTTCTCAGCCGGAGAGCTCTTTGGCCTCAGGAAACGACAAACCCCAGAATTCCACAGGTTGCTGGAAGTGGAATAATAGCCGTATACCAGTGTAGGGCGGAAAGGCCCGGTGTTTTTCTCTTTTATTTAATTGTTAGTCACCTCGAACACAATGGGATAGGAAAATTGTGCAGATTCATCTAACGAGAGGAGGGGACAATGATGAAGAAGATGGTGAAGACAATGAAAAAAGGCGACGAGGAAGACGGAAAGACAATCGGACCGGCCGGTTCCGGCCCACGGCCCGGACCTCTAGCCAGAGCCAGATCGGTTGCAGTGCCACCGGTTAAAATTAGGAGGCAGAGACTGAGCGTAATGTTTTCTGATCTGCTTCTTGATGTAATGCAATTTCATGGAGGGAGAGGGGGCATCATGGAATGAGAGTTGCTGTTGCCGCCGTTTGAAGTCAATTTGCTAGGGGAGCTGTCAGATTCCGTTGCAATTCATCCTCCTTGCTCTTAAGCATTTGAAAAGGGAGTCCATCTGCTCCCTGTCTCCATGGATCACCTCGCCCGCCTTTCTACCTTGCTTACAGATCTGTCCTTGCCAGCGTCACATACATCTTCCACCGCCCCCCCAACCACTGCCGCCTGACTCCCAGCCAGCTGTGCGCCCTCCCTTGCTCTGCCTCTCCTGCCCTCTGGATCGCCAAGGGTCTCCCAGTGGGTGGGAAGGGAAAAGAAGGACATCAAGGCATAAGGAGACCCGGGCATGAAATATCCTTTTCCACCTGTCTCGGTGCAAATGGCCGCTTCTCATTATTAATGCATCGTGTTAATGAGCGGCCGGGGTGGAGGGGAGAGAAACCAAGCCGTTCACCGTGGAGAAGTTCACTATTGCAGCTGCAGAGAATGGCGTTCGAGCAGGGGGGAGAGGAGATTTATTCCTGCCTTTGATTTATATCTTACCTTCCCTAGGCCCATGAAAACGTAATCGCCGCCACTGAAAGCGCGCCCGGATTTAAAGGCAAAGAACAAGGCAGAAGCTATGAGACATCGCAGACTATGTCTCTATCCCAGCATCCCCTCACGGGCAGGGATGGGTAAGAATTGGGTTTTTAAACAGGGCTTAAAACATTCTTGGGCAGAGAGTTGCAACTTCCAGAATGCCTGAGGAACATTCCCATAGTCTGGTTGGCTTGAAAACAAAAATAAGAACTTTCCAAATTCACAACATTCTTTCTAGACGGGGTGGAATGGCCGGAAATGATGCCCTATAAGAAGCGGCTTAGGGACCTGGGTAGGTTTAGCCTGGAGAAGAGAAGGTTAAGAGCCAACGTAATAGCTACATTTAAATATTTCAAAGGCAGAGGATGGAGCAAGCCTGTGTTCTGCTGCTCCAGAGACCAGGACACGGAGCAATGGCTTCAAATTTCAGGAAAAGAGAGTCCATCTAAACATTAGGAAGAACTTCCTGATGGTGAGAGTAGTTCAACAGTGGAATACGCTGCCTTGGAAGAGCAGGAACCTGCAATGTATCAGATCTTGCCGGATACAAACTCCCATCAGCCCCAGCCAAGCATGGCCAAAGCCCAAGGATGTTGGAATATGCAGTCCACCACTGAGAGAGCACCAGGTTGTGGGAAGCTGGACAGAGTGGGTGGCCGCGTTGAGCTCCAAGAAGCCTCAGCCATCATGGCCAGTAGTAAAGTGTTATGGGAGTTGTAATCCAAAAATACCTCTAAAATAGAAAGATGCTTTAGTCTGGTCACTTACCCCTCCAGGGCAGTTCTGTCCAGAACTGTGAATCCCCTGCCCAAACTCTTGCTGCCTAAAAAACTATGGACACACAGACACATACACACACGCACACACACACCCTGAGGTGCAATTCCACAGAAATAAAATACAATTTAAAAATGTGAACAAGTCAAGTAGGCACAACTGGAATGCACGCGCAATGGCACTTAATGAGCAATGAGAAATTAATTAGAGAAATAAATGAGAAAAAATGCATTCAAAATGCACAGACTAAGAAGAATAAATACATTGCAGGAGATGCATGCTAGAGATGCAAGCAAAATCCACGCAGGAAGGAAAAACAAGTCTTGACAACCGGATAGGAGCAAAAAAATTGGACAGGAAGGCAAACAAGATTGGAAGAAACACACGGAAATGAAGACTGACTTTTTCCATCTTCCTTGTGGGTGGTACCAGTTTTGGCACTATATAAGCATCCCAGCCCCTGACCCATGAGAAGCAGAGGTAGCCACAGTGCTGAGGCATGACCATTAAACTTCACTGCCAGCTCTACCCCTCGCAGAAAGCCTCTGGCTGACTGCCGTTGGTTACAAAAGACAGAACATAATAGACTTTGAACCTGGCGGTTCTTCTTGTCTGTGAAGGCCACGCTTGTGCTTTGTGTATTTTAACAATTGCTTTGAAGGTAAGAAAACAGCCGTCCAGAACCACCAGACTGGAGCGTTATTCAAAGGACCGTATTCTCCTTCACAACCCAGCCTAGGCTTTGAGATCTGCCGGAGAGGCCCTGCTCTCTGTCCCAACCCCTGGTGGGAAAACGGGACAGGGCCTTTTCGGTGGCTGCCCCCAGGCTCTAGAACTCCCTTCCCAGAGAAGCCAGACTGGCACCCTCCCTTCTTTCCTTCCAAAGACAGGCAAAGACATTTTTATTCTAGCAGGCATTCAATACGTGATCATTGCCTGGCTGATGAAAGGTGGTGGCCCTTCTTACTTATGCAGCATTTATGATTTTTTTGTAAACTTTGTTTTAATTACTCCCTGATTAACTTTTTATATTTTATGATTTCTAACCATGCTTCTCTTTCGAAGTCCTGTAAACCACTTTGAGTGCTTCCCAAGAGGAAAAAAAAAAAGCAGAAATATAAATAAAGAGGAGGAGAAATAGCCTGGCACTTTCCTTCTTTCCCTAAACAAAGACATTTTTTTTTTCCAGTAGGCATTCAATAAGCAACGATTGCCTAGCTGATCGAAAGGTGCTGGCTATTCTTAACTTAGGTAGCATTTGCAATTTGTCTTTTTTCAATATGTATTTTAACGCTGTTTTAATTGTGTTATGATATTTTTATAGCTATGCTTTTCTTTTAAAATACTGTAAGCTGCTTTGAATCCTTCCCTGGGAGGGGGAGAAGTGGGTTGGGGAGGGAGAGAGGGAGGGAGAGAGAGAGAGAGAGAGAGGCACAGGCTCTCCTTTCCAGGGGACCCCGCTACTCCATGGCCCTCGGGTTTCTCTCCCTGTGCAGGTATCCAAGGCAGGGCTCAGGCGTTGCCTACCCCTCTCTCCCCCTCTCCCCAGGAACCGTGGCTGCAAAAAGCAAAAGCCTCCAGGAGCAGAAAGCGTCCCCGGGCAGCCAGGAGGCACAGAGGAAGGAAGGAAGGCGAAAAAGCTGTGGCCGCGGAGAGATGGAGCGGGGAAAAAACTTGGCCAGGGTGGAGGCGCATGAAATCATTGCGCAGCCGGCTCCCAAAAAACGCTGGACCAGGGAAGGGAGGAAGGCAGCCAGGGATGGCGAGGAGGCAGGGAAGGAAGGCGGAGGCCGCAGAGAGGCTGAGCCTCCTGCGAAGATAAATGACATCATCCCTGCCAGCATTTTGGAGAGGGACTAGAGGCTCCCGCGCGCGCGCTGCGCACGCCAAAGTTATCTTGGAAATGGAAGGAAAGGGCTTTCCCTCTGATGCGGCTCTACCTCGGTGTTACGAGATCCTTGAGCGGGGAGGAGGATATCCTCAAGTAAAGCCTCCCCCTCGCCGTTCACTCCCCCTCTTTAAGGGCAGTCCTGGATTTGAAGGTCCTCTGCAGTGTTTGGGCTGAATTTCATTGTGTTCCTTAATTCCATTGCTATCTTTCCTTTTCTCAAGGAGGCACGCACACTTCTCGTCCTCCCAACAACCCTGCAAGGTAGGTCAGACAGCTCAAGGATGCACACATGCTTCTCCTCCTCCTCCTCCCAACAACCCTGCGAGGCAGGCCAGGTTGAGAAACAAGAGCACAACCGGCTCTCAAAGTCACCCAGGGGGTGTCATGACTTAATGGGGGTTAGAATCCAGAATCTGCCCACTATCCGTTCCATGTGTTCTTTGGCAGCTGTCACAGCTCCAAACCAATTCTTTTTTGATTCTTCTTAAGATTCCAGGCCAGCACTGGATGCCCTTCCCATACCAACCTGGAAGAAAACTGGGAGAAATTTATATAGCCACTTCCCATGGGGCAGTCTTGAAAGCAAGGTGGGACTTGTCCTGCAATACAGTCCTCCCTCCCCATTCGCTAGGGTTAGGGGCACAGGACCCCCGTGAAAGTGAAAAAAGTGTGAATAGCTCTAGGCCCTCCCAGACCATATTTAACACCAAAAAAAAGTATGGTCACCCTATTCAACCCACCATGGATTCCTTTGAGGCACCAGGGTTCCTTCCTAAGGCAGAAGTGGGGGGCTGGGGGGGCTTATGGCCACCTCCGCTGCTGCCCCACACCATTTTTAAGAGGGACTTACAAGCCTCCGTTGCAGTTTCTCAGTCTCACGAGGCTTGCAGTCCCTATTAAAAATGGCAGAGGGAGGCGGCAGAGGAGACAGCAAATAATTCGTGAATAATGAAATCTGCAAAAGTAAAACCAGCAAATGTGGAGAGCTGACTAACAGATATGCAGCTTCCTTTTTAAATTTCTCACATTGCCATGGGGCCCCCGACATAATATCGCTTAGAGCGGTACATCTCAGGCTATCTGATGTGGGGAACCGACATCTTCCTCCCCCAGTGAACGATACCATATTGCTGCCTGTTGGCCACAGCTGTATCACTCTTAGCAGAACTTCCCCAGAAACCAGCAGTCAGTGGCTCAGGGAACAGCACTTACTTGGAGCCTTTCTGCACTACCTAACTATGGCACTATGACTCCACTCTAACTGCCATGGTTCTGTTCTACGGAATGATGGGTTTTGCAGTTTAGGGAGGGACATTCAGCAGTCTTGGCCAGAGAGCTCCAGGGCCTCCGGCGACTACGAACCCCAGGATTCCACAGGAGGCAGCTATGGTAGTTAAAGTGGAATCATAGTGCAATAGTTACGTAGCGTGGAAAGACCTTAGAGAACACTGCAAGGAATTTAACCGGACATAGCGTCGGGGTTGGGCTTGTCGCAACCCTAACAGTTGCTTCAGAGTACGGGATCCAGGACCCACCTCTGAGTTTTAATGTAAAAGAAGTAGAAATTTTCTCAATAAGATTATCAACAAGATGGAGAAGTAAAACTGACAAGGATTTTCTCTCGCGTTTTTTTTTATATGAGCTAGATTCTAAACCTTTTAAAATTTCGTTTTTTTTTTTAAATTTTCAGTAATGTTACTATTTAATTTCTCAGGTTTTAAACAAAGCAAGATGGAAATCTCAGGTTTGGATAACTTGAAAGCGGGAGAAAGCAAACCTCCCAGATTTGTCTCCAAAGGAAGTGATCTTAAAGGTCTGGGTAGGAATACCTTTAAATTCAACCATGTTTGTGGAGTTGAATTAAGATCTCTCTCTCCCTCTCTCTTTTTTTTTCCTAGGACGTTCATCAGCTTTAACATTTACACATGAGAAGGGTACACAACACAATCCTCTCCATGATAAGAATAGCTGTTACCTTTCGAATTTGGCCAGTTCAGGTAGTTGGAAATTTCATTTGATTTGTCTTGACGTTCGACAGTGGAATACTCTGCTGTGATGGAGGCCATTTCCACACTAGGTTGTTATAGCGCTATGATTCCACTTTCAACATCCTATGGGATCCTGGGGTTTGCAGTTTCGGGAGGGGCCGGCTGGCCCCTCCCGAAACTGCAAACCCCAGGATCCCATAGGATGTTGCAAGTGGAATCATAGCGCTATAACAGTCTAGTGCAGAAATGGCCGGAGTCTCCTTCTTTGGAGGTTTTTAAAGAGAGGCTGGATGGTCATTTCCTGGGATTGCTTTGATGGTGTGTTCCTGCATGGCAGAATGGGGTTGGACGCGATGGCCATTCAACTCTATGATTCTGCGATAGAGGAGGCACAGAAACCAGTGGTGAGGGATGATGAGAGTTGCAGTAGAATATCTGAAGGGCTGAACTTTGCTCCAACATGGTATAAAACTATGAGTGAATTGATTCTCCAAGTGCTAATCCTATAGGCAACCAAGATGTCAAACCCTCACTAAATACACAGACAACAGAGGCCATTTCTGCACTACACATTTATAGTGCTATTATTCCACTTTCAACCGCCTGTGGAATTCTGGGGTTTGTCGTGTCTTGAGGCCCAAGAGCTCTCTGGCTGAGAATCCTAAAGGCCCCTCCCTAAACTCCAAACCCCAGGATTCCATAGGGCGTCGAAAGTGGAACAATAGCACTATAATGCGTAGTGTGGAAATGGCCAGACCCACAAGTAAGAGACGGCGGTTGCAGCAGGCTCAAGGCAGCCCCACAGTTTATGGAAATAGTAGAAAGCTGTCTGATGAAAATAAGGTTAAGAGGTGACATGACAGCCATACGTTATTTAAAAAATTCTTACAAAAATAAGGAGAACATATTCATTTGCGCTTAATCCAAAATCCCATCCTGCGGTCTCCTTTGAAGAAAGTTGTCCATTCTTCCAGTACTTTAGCAGTTTTTAATGTAATTTTTTTTTTACTTTTTAAACTATTTTCTAACCTAAAAACTAGAAAAAAATGTCCCCAAGTCCCCCCAAGCTGACCCTTAAAATGCCATGTAAATGTTATACTCCAACCTTTTCTATCATCTTGCCTATTGGATGTGTGATTTTACAACATAAGCTGCCTTTACAAGGATGAATAATAACTGCTAACATTATCAAAATGACAGTTGCCAGATTTTTCTATTTTTCCTTCATATTCCCTTTTCAATCATGTCTGTTTGACGGCATGCCGTTACTTTACGTTGTGAACTTGCCTTGACGCAGAAAGGATGCTTTTGTTGGTTCATTTGTGCGTGTGCGTGTGTGATACATAGGCCATTTCCGCACTACACCGTTATAGTGCTATGATTCCACTTTCAGCATCCTATGGAATCCCCGGGTTTGCAGTTTAGGGAGGGACATGGAGACTTCTCAGCCAGAGAGCTCTTTGGCCTCAGGAAACTACAAACCCCAGGATTCCACAGGAGGTTGAAAGTGGAATAAAAGCACTATAACGGTGCAGTGCGGAAACGGCCGTAAATAGAATATCAAGGCATTTTGCACGGTGGATGCAGAAACGGGGTGGGAGGCCACTGTGGCAATTTGGGGAGGGATATCACATGCTGTGAGCAAAGGAAGATGAGGATGTTCTTGACAGCAGAGAGATTTGGAGAGAGGTGAAGGGACTGAGGTGTGACAAGAAAAGCCCAGAGAGAGGAAGAAGGTTGCCACAGTCAAGCCAAGAAGATTGATGGCTGGAGCAAAAATCAGTGTGCGTTTATCCAAAGGGAAGGACGGGTGGAACTGGGCAATATTAAACATGAAGAAGCAACGGGACACGCTGTCTTCGGATGTGCGTTTTCGCCCAAAGTGGCTCCATCAATATCGGGCAGGGGGCTGTCAAACTAAAATGACAAGACACACAGGAGAAGAGGAACAATTGTGGGGAGCGGAAGATTGTGACTTCAAGAACGGTGACCTATATATATATATATAGGGAAGGAGGGGGAAATCTCTCATTTAGGGTTGTCATGCGGAAGATGGAGTGAGCATGTTTTTCAACGGCTCCAGAGGTTAAGATCCAAATAGATTCAAAATTAGGAGAAAGGAAAACCTGACTAAATATTAGGAAGAACTGCCTCATGGTGAGAGATGTCTGGCAGGGGAATAGAATACTTTTCAACGTGGTGGGCTTCTGGTCTGTTTTTAAAAAGAAGTAGAAGGCCACTGTCATGCTCCCGTCGACCAAAATGGTGAAGGGTCTGGAAACCGTGCCCTGTGAAGATCAGCTCGGGGAGTTGGGTAGATTTAGCCTGATAAAAAAAAGAGGCGACAGGATAGCCATGTTTAAATATTTGAAGGAATGCCGTGTTGAAGATGGAACAAGCTTGTTTTGTGCTGCTCCAGAGACTAGGACACGGAGCAATGGATTCAAACGACAGGAAAAGAGATTCCACTTAAACCTCAGGAAGAACTTACTGACGGTCAGAGCTGTTCAGCAGTGGAAGATGCTGCCTCAGTGGAGTGTGGTGGAGTCTCCTTCTTTGGAGGTTTTTAAACAGAGGCTGGATGGCCATTGCTGGAAGTGCTTTGAGTGTTTCTTCCTGCATGGGAAGGGATTGGACTCGATGGCCGTTGCGGTCTCTTCAGCTCTATGATTCTACCTCCAAGTCATCAATGGGTAAATCTACCTGTGCTGGTTTCTCATACGTCTATTTTCTTAAAATCTAGAGTTCTTTCCATCCTGAATACGTGAAAATTGCAAATTTGTTAGATTCTTTTTAAAAAAATGAACTGAAACCAATGCCTCTCACTGTAAATATTCATCTCCTTGCTGATGTTTTCACACTGAATATCCAGCTGTGGTTGACTTTTGTTCTTTTAGCTTAGGGATGGGCCGGGATTTTTTCCCTGTGGCTTCTACAGCCGTCTCGCAACAAGCAGCTCTAGCAGTTGGAACCAAGGCCATTTCCGCACTACGCTGTTATAGTGCTATTATTCTTCTTTCAACATCCTATGGAGTCCTGGGATTTGCAGCTTCAGGAGGGGCCTTTAGAAGTCTCAGCCAGAGAGCCCTTTGGCCTCAGGAAACTACAAACCCCAGCATTCCACAGGAGGTTGAAAGTAGAATAATAGCACTACAACAGTGTAGTGTAGAAATGGCCCAAGTCTCCTTTCCGGCAGCAAGAGGGTGAAGGAAGCTCTCTGCAGCTCCTTCTTTCCCATTTAATGGGGAAACCAGCTTGACCTTCCCCTTGCCGTTCATTCTCCAGAGCAGAGAGGGAGTCTAAACTCCCGATGGGTTGCAATACAGGCCTTTTGCTCTTCCGTTGCAGCCTTCGTGCTCTAAACAGGGTGTCCCCCTAAACCGTTGCAATTCACAATACACTCATCTCTTATTGCATACGAGCTTGGTGTTCAAATAAAAACTGCGGAGCGAGCTATTAAAGCAAAGGGTGGGGAGAGAAAGGCTGGAATGAAGAAGGAGTAGAGAACATAGCAACACCTATAGGCTATTTATAAGGAGATAAAAATAGGAGGGGAGAAGTGGGGGGAGAGCAAGGCAGATTGAATAGACTCCTGCAATGACAACAGTAATAATCTTATCAAAAGAATCAGCCTTAACTAAAAAGCAGACGCCAGCCAACTTAATCAAATTGAATTTGAGCTGTAGCAATGTTATGACAGGCATCACATTGGGTGGGGTAGGGTGGGTCCTATTAAGCTTATTAAACCCTACTCTTCTTGTGCATTAAAATGAAGAGTGCCTTTCACCTGAGAAAGCACATGCAGAAAGGTAAGTGCAGGCTTACCTTTGCCTTAATCTGTTACATCCAATGCTACTTCGTTCCCCACCCTGGAGATGTTACTGCCCAAATATTACCTGAGAGTGGTACCTTTTCCAAAATGCAATTCTAGGCTGCATCACTAGGAGTAAAAGTGTCGAGATCGAGGGAAGTCGTAATAGCACTCCCTTCTGCTTTGGTTAGACCTCACCTGGAATACTGTGTCCAGTTCTGGGCACCGCAGTTCAAGAAGGATATTGGCAATCTGGAACGTGTCCAGAGGAGGGCAATCAAAACGGTGAAGGGTCTGGAAACCATGAAGCCCTATGAGGAGCGGCTTAGGGAGCTCGGAATATTTAGCCTGATGAAAAGTAGGGTTAAGAGGTGACACGATAGTCGTATTTAATTATTTGAAGGAAAGTCATGTTGCAGACGGAGCAAGTTTGTTTTGTGCTGCTGCAGAGACTAGGACACGGAGCAAGGAATTCAAACTACGGGAAAAGAGATTTCACCTAAAGATCAGGAAGAATTTCCTGAAGGTAATAACCATTTGACATTGGAATATGCTGTCTTGGAGTGTGGTGGAGTCCCCTTCTTTGGAGGTTTTTAAGCAGAGGCTGGATGGCCGTTTGCTAGGGGTGCTTTGGCTGTGTGTTCCTGCATGGCAGAAGGGGGTTGGACTGGATGGGCCCTGGGGTCTCTTCCACTTCTATTATGATTCTAGGATTCTATGATTTTTAATATAATCCTGGCAATCCTATGAGGTAAGCAAGGTTGAGAAAGGTCAGTCAGTTAAGGTTACTCAGTGAGCTCCAAAACTGAGGAGAGATTTGAACCCAGATCTCTGCAGGCTTAGACTGGGACCTTGTTGAGGACCTGTGCTGGTATAAGGCCCCCGTAAGTCAGTGCAGATCACTATTGGGGCATGGTTCGGGCAGGTGTATTGGCAGCAAATCTTTCCTTGTCAGGAGACAAAAATTGCCCCCCAGCAATCAAGCTACTCAAGCTGGCAGGGCACAACAGCTAGATTTATCTCCTGATGGAGATGATTTTTGCTGCCTTTGTATCTCCTCCCGCCACCCCCCACACTGCTGCCGCCTGGGGCTCTTTTTTCTTTGTCCCTGCTTCCTCTTCTTCCACCAGCATAGCTCCCCAAGCAAATAGGTTCTTGGCCTCCGTCTGACTCTGTTCCAAAGGAAGGCAATCTGGTGTCCTCCGCGTGCTCTGGACTGCAACACCCATTAGCCAGACTATCTCAGATCTGTGGGAGCAGTTATCCAAAACATCTGCAGAGCAGCAGGTTCCCTTCTCCGCCTCTATTATTCTATGCTGGATTGAGCGGGAAGGGGCTTCCCAAATTGAAGAAATGAGCAGAGCGGATGAGGAGCCAAGACCCGCTGTTCTGGAGAGCAGGAACTCGGTTTTCTGCCGTTATAAAAAAACCTTGCATTAAGACCAACAGATAGAGGGAAATGGAAACACCAGACTGATGTCTCAGCAATGCCCAAAAAAGACTCAAGATATTGTTCAGGGGAGGAGGAGGAGAGGAGAGGGGAGGGGAAAAAAAAATCATACCTCTGCCAGATTCTGTGGATGCGTATAGAGCTCAGAGCACAAAGCGTCCGTAATTGACAGGGCTGTCTAAATGCAAGGCTTTCTGTTTGCCACAGCTCATGCAAAATCTGAAAACAAACTGGCAGCGGAGTCTAGAGAGAAAGGAGGAGAAAAGAGAAAAGAGAAACGCTGGGCCTTCAATCATGCAGAACGTCTTTCAAGTGTGCGCGTTTCCCCCTCGTTAGAATGGCAGAACTGACACCTGCCTGGAGCGCCGGGCGGTGCACAGCGCATGGAACTGACCTGTGGCCTGTTGAGGGGCTTGGGAACTCTCTCTCAATCCAGCCACCCCAAACCTTTCCTCTCCCACCCTAATCAGAATCCAGAATCCAGAAACAAGAGGAGGACGGGGCTACTAGCGCTGGCCCTCGCGTGAGGCGGAAGGAGGCGGCTGCCTCGGGCAGCAAGCTTGTGGCGCAGAGAAAATGGTTAGCTCTTGAAGTCGTTGCTCTTGTACAGTTGGCCCTCCACATTTGCAGGCTTGATTTTTGCGGGTTTGATCATTTGTGAGTTTCTCTGACCCCCGCCCCGCCACTCCGGTGCTTCTTTTCCAGGGGAGCCGTCCCTTCCCGGCAGCTTCGGTCAGGCTGTGCAGCCATTTGAAAATCTGCCTCTGCTGCTCTTCCTCCTCCACCAGCCGCTGCCTAGACAGCTGAAGATGGCTCACAGCCCAATTTCTCTGCACACAAACCCTCTCCTGGTGCCCCCCATACCCCCAAGGAAGGAGATGGGAAGGAAGTATAGGGCTTCCAAGCTGACCCGCCCTCTTTCCCTGACTTGGGCCATTTCCGCGCGAGGCTGTTATAGCGCTATGATTCCACTTGCAACATCCTATGGAATCCTGGGGTTTGCAGTTTCGGGAGGGGCCGGCCGGTCTCGTGCGGAAGCGTCTCCCGTTTGGGCCCTGGGCGCCTGTCCCCGCCCCCATGCCTTAGCCCCCTTCCCCTAGACACACATTTTGATCTTTGCAAATTTCCCCCTTTTTCAAGTAGTCCTGCGTCCTTAACCCTCGTAAACGCGGAGGGCCCCACTGTATGGTTTTTCCTTGCACGGAGAAAATTTTCACCAACTTACCAGGTTGCTTTCAAACAAAGGAGCTCCATCAGCCACCGCCTGGATGGCTAAGGACAGCTCAAAACTCAATTTTTCAGAACCACAAAGCCTCCCGCAATGCCCCCGCGCACAACCAAGGAAGGAGATAGGCAAGAAAGAGGGTTGAGGGCAGGGGTTGAAGAAAATTGCAAATAATCCAGTCCATGAAAGTCAAACCTGCAAATATGGAGGGCTGACGGTAACCGTCTGTGGGCTGAATTCATGAGGCCGACAGGCTTTAGCGAACAGCCAAGTTTTCACCTAAATGATAAGACCATTGGCATCAGTCAAGCCTCCGGTGGGAAAGTATTCCAAAGTTGGGGAGCCACAGCTGAGAAGATCCTCTCTCATGTCCCAGCACAATATATTCTCCTCACCAGTGGGCAAAGCTCTTTGTCTATGCCAGTTCCTTTATATGATGAGCACCACCCTTCCAGCATAGATGGGGGCCTCTCCATACTCCCAGATGGGAAGGACCATAGCTCGGTGGCACTACGAAAGCAACCGAAGGAAGATTTCCTTCTGCCCGAGATAGTGCATTCAGAGAATCCCAGGCCATTTCCACACTAGACTGTTATAGGGCTCTTATTCCACTTTCAACGCCCTATGGAATCCTGGGGTTTGCAGTTTGCAAACCCCAGGATTCCATAGGGTGTTGAAAGTGGAATAAGAGCACTATAACAGTCTAGTGCGGAAATGGCCCCAATCTAGATGAAGCAGTGCATCGCACACCCGGATAGCTACATAACAGCAGAGGGGTAAATTCGTGCCAGAAAAGGTAAATCAAGCTTGAAAGCCTACAGACACCCGGAGAGACACCTAATGAAACCAATGGGCAGCAAACGGGACCTAAACACCTCTCAATTGGGGACTCGGTCTGGAGCAAACCAAGCGCACTCAGATACATTAGGAATCAGATTGTAGGAAATTTGCCCATCTCTATTGCTAAATATAGTCTGCACCACATCTGGGTCTCCTCCGACATTTCGCTGAGTTCTTCTGACTGTATATACAGATTATTATTTTCCACCTCAGAGTGGTGGCTTTGCTTTATTTCATTTTATTTTAAATGGTAGGTATTTCTTCTTCTTCGTCTTTTTTCCCTCTTCCTATGAGCCAGGCTCCAAGCCTACCTTCTCTAAAGTCTTTCATTTTAGGCTGCTGGGTTTGTAAGCCCTATATATCTCCCCTTCCTGCCAGAGCAGTAGAAATTGATTCTGGATTAGATTTATAATAGCAAACAGCACACATCTGCAAATGGAAAGCTTTCTCTCTCTCTCTCACACACACACACACACACACACACATCTTGCCTATGCGCGCGCCCCTCGCCTCCTTTGCAGCTCAGCGAGAGCAACCTACTGCCCCCTTGTGCACAAAGAGATACATGCATGGCTAATAGGAGATTTGTGTTCATACACCTGGGCTACCAATACATCCATAGGCCCTTTCCACACCGGGGTATTAAAACGGTTCAGAGCGACCTCCCACGGAGGTCGTCTACACCGTGGAGTGGATTGGGGCGGACTACTTTTCGTAGTTCCACACCTCAATCCACTCCAAAGCGGCCGGAACTGGCGGCGCTGCGTGTTTTTTAAAAACCTCTTTTCAGAGGTTTTTGAGAAGCACGAAGTGCGCAGCCCCGTGCAGTTCCGTCGCCGCGCTCCGGTGCAGATTTGCAGGCGCGCACTAGTGCGTGCCTGCAGATCTACCGGGGGCGGGCTTCTGGCCGGCGAGCTTCTCCGGTTGGTGGAGAGCCTCCGCCAGCCGGAAGCCGCCATTTTGGACGCCAGAGGAGTGCGGAGCAGCGAGTTCACGCTGCTCCGCATGGCGGCGGACTTACCCGGCTGCCGGTGAGCTCCGTTTCGGCGCCTTTCCCCCCGTTTCCCCCTCCACATGTGGAAAGGGCCATAGGCATGCCTGTTTTCTGTTAGCTCCGTTTTCCTCTGTCCTGGTAATCCTGTCAGAGTTTTAACTCCCAGCCCAGGCTTATCTGCCAGCAAGGGAGGAAAGCGATAGTATTTGTCAAGGAGGAAGGGGCCGCAGGGAGCGTCCAGGGCTATCGAGCTAGCAGAAACGCGGAGCTGAGAGCCGAAGTCAAGGTTAGTCCAGGAAGGCAAGAACGCCGAAGTTCACAAGACGCAAGACCGGGATGCAAGGCTCGTGGGAGCTTGAATTGCAATTTGCCGCGAGCAAACAGCAGGCCACGCCAAAGGGCTTAAATAGCAGAGGGGAGCTCGTGTTTCTAATCCGTGACCTGTCTTCTCAGTCTCAGCAAAATGCATTCCTTCTGAGCCCTTCTCTTTCGCCTCCTCCGTGACTGAGCGCTGGGGGGCAAAGGTGAATCTGCTTCCCCGAAACCATCACGGAGGCCTTCTCCCTCCAGCACCGGCTGGTAAAATCTCCGTCTCAGCTTGTCTTTCAGCTGGTGGGGGTGTCGGCACGAGAGTTCGCTCCGTCACAGGCACTGGCTGTGAGGTCTCTGTTTCCGGCAAAACCAGTTTGCTCCTCGACGTCTGAGCCATCTACCCAGACAGGAAAAGCAAAATAGAGGACAGGCGGGAAATTGATAGATAGTTCAGATGTCGGGTCTTTCTAGATCACGCGTGTCAAACACAAGGCCCGTGGGCCGAATCCAGCCCACCGCGCTATTTCCTGTGGCCCCTGCCCCTCTTCCGCAGCTGCGGCGCTCCCCGCACCCGGCGAGCCCGATCTCCACGTTGCGGGGCCCCGGCTGCCGGTATTCTGAAGAGGGGCCCAGCGGCCAGCACTCGTGATCTACTTCTATTTCTGACTGCTCTTCTGTCCAAGTCTCGTTGTCAGAGTGTTGCTGCAGGTTACCGTGGCAACACTCCAAGTGGCTCATAAGAGTCGGACAGAGGAGCAGTCAGAAGTAGAAGTAGATCGCGAGTGCTGGCCGCCGGGCCCCTCTTCAGAATGCCGGCAGGCGGGGGCCCACGATGTGGGGATCGGGCTCACCAGGGTCGGAGGGGGGTAGAAAGAGGCACAGAGGGAAGCAGAAAGTGGCACACTTTGGACATACTGACCTATGTCACTTTACAGAAGTGTAGGGACCATAAACTACGATCAAATAGCCCCAAAATGTCTGAGAAAAGAAAAGTTGGTGCAGAGGGAAGGCCATTTAAAAACCAGTAACAACTGAATGCAGAGGCAATTATTTAACATAAAAGAGTAGATACATTTATATAGCAACCGTTACGCTGACGCGGCTCAAGATGAAGTTGAGTTTGACCCCCCTGTTCTAGGTTTTGGACAGAGCTCAGTGAGTACAGCGGTGTGTCTAGCTTAAGCAGCGCCTAGGACAAGCATGGGACCGGGGCCGCCTCTTCCTTCACCCCTCCGCTAAGTCTTCAGGTTTTTTGCACTCTCCTGGCATTGGCGCCCACGGCACGTGCCCTGCTTGCTCCTCCCTGGATACGCCTCCGGCTCCTTTCGACAAGAGCGCACTCTCGACCTGGGCTGGGGTACATCGAGCCCTGGGGATAGCAACCAGCCCTCTGAGATCCCTGTGTGGCCGCGTGATCCCTTTCGTGCTCCCCGGGCTGGCCTCGTCTGTCCATCCCATGCTGGAAAGCGCGGAGCCTGAAAGGGGCAACCCTCCGATTTGATCTCGGCCCTTCCTCGCCCTTCTGCGATCCCTAAGCTGGATACCGAGGAACAAGGCTGAGATTTCTAGTTTCCTGAGGCCAAAGAGCTCTCCTGCTGAGAATTCTAAATGCAAACACCAGCATTCCGTATGGTGTTGAAAGTGGAATAATAGCACTATAACAGCGTAGTGCGGAAAGGGCCTCTCCCGTACAATGACCCGTTGCAGCTACCGAAATATATTGCTAAGGGGGAATGTGATGGGAGGGGGCGAGACAACCTTCTCAACAGCCTTGTGTTCCAGCCTCCGTTCGTTTCAGAAATTAAGGCCCAAACCTTAGGCAGATGTGGCATTTGTTTTATCGAAAGGGTTGAGACGCCGGGCGCTTTCTTTTCAGACCGTTGTCAGGTGAAAGAAAAGAAAAGCTGCATCAAAGCTGAACAGCTGTATTTAGCATCTGTCTCGAAATGAACACCATAAAAATTTAATTAAAATATTATATTATTCTGGCCAGTGGTGAGGGTACTTTGGATATTAATGTGCTTAATAAAACACGATAAAATATTTCAGACATAGAGAGATGTGTTAAAAATTCAGCTGTGAAAGGCTAAAGAAACCTGATTAATTTCTTTCAGGAAGGAAAAAAGGCAGGGTTTTTTTTTCCTCTCTCTCTGCCAGAGGAAGGTTAGCTCTTCTCTTTAATAAGACATCAAGGCAGTTTCTACAAGGAACTGAATTTGGGAGATTGGCATGGTCTTGTAAATGACTAGCACTCTGAACTGGTGCGTTGTGTCCTCTCCCCAAACCCATACATGGAAATGGTGGTTAAATCTCCATTCACGTCCGCTGCTAGTCCAGAAGGACATACAAGGTCACAGGATCCTAAAGTTGGAAGAAACTACGACAACCATTGAGTCCAACCCCATTCTGTCAGGCGGGAACACACGCTCAAAGCAAACCCAACAAATGGCCATCCAGCCTCTGTTTAAAAACCTCCGAAGGTTTTTAACTCCACCACACTCCCAGAAAGCATATTCCACTATCAAACTGCTCTTACCATCAAGAAATTCTTCCTAATGTTTAGATGGAATCTCTTTTTCCTGTAGTTTGAATCCATTGCTCCGTGTCCTAGTCTCTGGAGCAGCAGAAAACAAGCTTGCTCCATCTTCAACATGACATCCCTTCAAATAGTTACACATGGTATCGTGTCACCTCTTAACCTTCTCTCTTCTGCAGACTAAGCATCCCCAGCTCCCTAAGTCGCTCCTCACAGGGCTTCATGGCTTCCAGAGCCTTCGCCATTTTGGTCGCCCTCCTCTGGACACACTGCAGCTCGTCCATATCCTTCTTGAAATGAGCTGCCCAAAACTGGACACCGTGTTCCAGATGAGGTCTAACCAAAGCAGAACAGAGTGGTACCATTACCTCCCTCGATCTAGACGCCGTACTCCTATTGATGCAACCAAGAATTGCATTGGCTTTCTTGGCTGCTGCATCACACTGCTGACTCATGTTCAGCTTGTGATCTACCAGGACACGTAGCTCCCTTTCACATGTACTGTTATCCATACACGTGTCCCCCATCCTATATTTGTGCATTCCATTTTTTTTTCTGCCTCGGTGCAGGACCTTACATTTCTTGAATTGTGGGGCCCAAAACTAGACCCAGGATTCCAGACGAGGCCGAACCAAAGTTAGTTTCCGATATACCCAGCTAGCAGAGGGAAAGACTTTCGTCTGAGACTGTAGCTAGTATCTGTCAATCAGTGCAGTCAGTGCTGAGCTAGATGGACCAAATGCACGACTCGGGATAAAAACAGCTTTCTCTGCTAGTTCACCAGCTCATCATCCTCTTCCCGATATTCCTTCTTAAGACTACATTGCCCTAAGCTCCCCGCCTCCAGAAAACTAAAACTATGCTACCCGGAGGATCCTAATGCACCAGGAGCCAGGAAGAGAGGGCCGAGATTCTTCATTAATTCCTCCGCCGTGCCACCGGAGCCCAAGACCCCGTCCACGGCAGAGACAAAAGTTATTTAGCACCCCCTATAAATCAGTCCCCGGGTCCCCAATGAATCAGTACCTTGGAACTGCAGGGGATGTGGGGAGAGAGGTGACTTTGCAATGGCTTTGAAATAAAGCTGTCATTTCTCGAAGCTGCCAGCTCTCAATTCACGGCTGATGTCTTCAGGGCAACCTTCTGCTCCCACCCTACCGCTCCCCCACTCCCTGCCTCTTTTTCAATTATACAAAGAACATGGAAGACAGAAAGAAAGAGGCGAGGAGGCATCTCTGCTCAGCTCCAAGACCACGAAGAGGAAGGAAAAGGGATTCTCTGAAGCCAAGGACCTCTCGGCTGACGGGGGTGAGAAGGAACTTCATCTGAGCAAATTTGATCAAGGGCTCTCTGAAGAAGCAAGGATTATTATTTTTAATTATTTATCATTTCAACTACCAGTGGTTCTCAAACTTTTCCTTTTTGCAGACCACTTAAAAACTGCAGAGGATCTCGGTGGACCACTTAATAAGCTGTTATTCTGTTTTGCAAATCAAAGCACGGGCAATGCCGTTTTCTGTGTCAGAGCTGGCAATGTCATCAAACCCAAGCATCATATCATGAAAAAAAAATCAGACGGTCAGCTAGGCCCACGAAGAAGGGCCCTTTGGACGGATAAACTGAGCAGGTAGAGTCCAATTTCAAGTAAATAATGCAAGACTATCTTGGAGATAAGCAATGAGAAGGCATTCTGTTCTAGTGTTGCCCAACTTTCTGCCTTTCAGATATTTTGGACTTCCGTTCCAATCCGTTTTAACTAGCATGGGCAAAGGAGAGAGATTCTGGAAGCTGGAGCACAAAACATCTGGAGGCGATCAGATTAGGGAAGCAACAGAGAAGAAACAGAAACATTCAAGAGGGAAGGAGAGCTTCAGGCACACGTGATGTGTCAGAACAGCTGCAGGCAGGAACACAACGGGCAGGAAGAGCCAAAGAAGAGGTAGAATCATGGAGCTGGAAGGGACCGCAACGGCCATTGAGTCCAACCCCATTCTGCCGTGCAAGGACACATACTCAAAGCGCTCCCCAGCAAATAGTCATCCAGACTCTGTTTAAAAACCTCCAAAGAAGGAGACTCCGCCACACTCTTAGGCAGCATATTCCACTGTTAAATGGCTCTCACCATCAGGAATTTCTTCCTAATGTCTGGGTGGAGTTTCTTTCCCTGAAGTTTGAATGCATTGCTCTGTGTCCAGCCCTCTGGGGCTGCAGAAAACAAACTTGCTCCATCTTCAAGATGACATCCCTTCAGATGTTAAAACATGGCTATCATGTCCCCTCTTAACCTTCTCTTCTGCAGACTAAACATCCCCAGCTCCCTAAGCCGTTCTTCATAGGGCTTCATGGTTTCCAGACCCTCCAGTATCTTGGTCGCCCTCCTCTGGACACCTCCCAGCTTGTCAATATCTTTCTTGAACTGTGGCGCCCAAAACTGGAGCCAGTATTCCAGGCAAGGTCTAACCAAGGCGGAGTAGAGTGGTATTCTTACATCCCTTGAAGTAATACTCCCATTGGTGCAACCTAAAATCACATTGGCTCTTTTAGCTGCTGCGTCACACTGTCGAAGCAAGATTGCAGACTCTGGCCTGGTTTACCATCATCTGATAACTGCACTTACCTGGGGTGGGACAGCCCATTTCCACATCTCAGAGACCTTTCCTGTCCATGTCACGTGTCTCACATGGCAACGCCATCCCATAGAATCAGTTCACAACCTTTGATTTTTTTTTTTCCCCGAAACAGACTAAATTATGCACAGCAATTGTATGCAAATCAAGTTAATTGGCACCGTTTCTTCTGGGGGTAGAATTTGGCTTTCTTACTGTGCGTGCCGAAGGGAGAGGGGGAAGAGAGCAAGGCGATGCACGGGCAGAACAATCCTGCCTCTCCGCTTTCCTCCCAAATTCTAACGGTGATGTTTTGTTTATCAGTTTCAGATGAAAAAGCCGACAAGCTGGTGGGGAAAGAAAGGGAGCAGAGAAGTGGGGGACAGAAAAGGGGGAGGGAAGCTATTAGGCGGCATTAACCGTATCTAATTAAACCTTTTCCGTGCATTCACTGGCTGATTATGAACCCCTTAGAAGGGAGCTAACGGGAAGGAAAAGGCAAGGAACAGTGCCAAAGCAAATGTGCAGTTCGGGAGATCCAAAGAAAAACAAGTTTCATTTTTTTTTTCCCTTCGTCCAAATGAGGATTTGTTATCCTCCACCACCACCGCCACCGCCACCTTTTTGGGGAACTGATAATCTCGCTAAATATTTGCCACCAGGAAAGCGAGCCGAGCCAATTTCCCCTCGCCGTCCCCACCCCAGGCACCTTGTAATGCGCACAATGCTTGTTCAATTATTTACCGACTTCGCTCACCGCGCGGAGGGTGTGTTGGGAATGTAAAGAAAGTGAGCCTTCCTGAATCTCTCTCTCTCTCTCTCTCTCTGACGTTTCATTAGGAGGCGAAATAAAAGCGGTGACAAGAGAAAAGGGGCCTGCGCTTCCGAAGGATGGAAGTGGCGTGGGAGGGAGGGAGGAGAGGAGGAGAAAGGCAGCCTCTTTTGCGGCGTGATAAATAGAGCTGTCACCGGGCTTGGCGATTATCACATCTACGAAGGGCCTTCTCCTGACCTTTCCTCCAAAACGGAGGAGAAGATGTCCCAGTTCCTTTATGCCAAGAACCAAGACCTCGTCGAAACAGATGCAACTCGCTTGCGTCGGAAAGTTACCGGAATCTAGAACTTGGGGCGATCCGTCCCCAAGTAATTAAGGTACGTCTCCCAGGGGTACATCTTGACATCACTAACAAGGCCAGGTTTAGCCCCTAGGCGGGCTTGGACGGAACCTGATGCGTCTGACTCAAGAGCTGGGATGGAAAAGAACTGTTGAGATCTTATAGTCAAAGTAATCATTTCATGCCTTCTAAGATTCATTGGGAGACAAAGCACAGCTTGCCTCGGAAATCAGGATATTCAGTGAGGCCGCAGGTGGGCAAATTATGCACAAAACCATCCATACGTTAACCATGGTTTGTTCGAGGAGAAAAATGTATACAGAAATGCATTATGGAGAAACGCGGACAAAAATGTATGAAGTTTCCATGCAGAAAGAAGAAAAAAAATCACAAACACTTAGGGCCTTTCCACACTATACTGTTATAAGTGCTGTTATTCCACTTTCAACATCCTATGGCAGCTCCATAATGCATTATGGAGAAATGCGGACAAAAATGTATGAAGTTTCCATGCAGAAAGAAGAAAAAAAATCACAAACACTTAGGACCTTTCCACACTATACTGTTATAAGTGCTGTTATTCCACTTTCAACATCCTATGGCAGCTCCATAATGCATTATGGAGAAATGCGGACAAAAATGTATGAAGTTTCCATGCAGAAAGAAGAAAAAAAATCACAAACACTTAGGGCCTTTCCACACTATACAGTTATAGTGCTGTTATTCCACTTTCAACATCCTATGGCATCTAGGGTTTGCAGTTCAGGGAGGAGCATTTAGGATTCTCAGCCAGAGAGCTCTTGGGCCTCAGCAAACTACAAACCTCAGAATTCCACAGGAGGTTGAAAGTGGAATCATAGCACTGTAACGGCGCGGTGCAGAACAGCCTACATTTTCAAACAAAGCATGTTACTGAGAGGGGATTCTCCTTTTGAAGAGAACAAGGTAGTCGGAGAGGGTCTGTGGAGTGCGGGAAGGCCCTTAGAACATGATGCGATGCCAGTGAGATTTGGGAAACGTAACAAAACTGGCACTGAGACGGTTCACACATCACTGCTCGAGGGTCGGAACAGGGGGAGGATTTTGGAGAGCCCAGGTTCCAAACCAGAATCACCCGGATTGTGCGTAAATGCAAGTCGGGCCATTTCAGAATCTACAGTCCTGTTGGATGCCCACAGTGCTGTCCAAGAGCTAGATTGCTTTAAAAAAAAAAAATTAGATTGCTTTTTAAAAAATTGCCTGTGTGACGAGAAAGCCCAGTCCCTGTTGTCTGCCATTCAAACAGCGCCGCGTATCTCCAGGGTATAACAGGACAGATGATTTGCCATTGCTTTCGGAGAGAAGGGCTGGGATATGCAGCTACTGCCATAGATTCATGAATCTGACCATTTCCCCTGTATACATTCTCAACGGCATTTGCCCCTAATGGATTGAATACGGCAGGACCTCGGCCAACAACGTGGGAGAATCATCAGCAGAAGAAATTCAGGTCGTGATTCATTCAAGACTTTTTTTAGACTTTTTTTTTTCCTAATACTTACCAATTATTAGGAGGTTGTTTTTTTAATAACTAAACACACCTCACTTAAAAAGAGTCTCAAATGATCCAAAATCCGAAGAACAGAAAAGGCCAACCGTGTTTCTATAGCAAGGAAACAAGCAGAAGCTCTGTCTCTACTATCCACAAACCCAACCAACTTTACAAGAAGGCCAGAGAGAGTCGTTTCATCAATGCATGCGGAGGCAGGAGTGGGAAACCAGGAGTGAATTGAAGGAACAAAAAAGCTGTAACCGATGGCACATCATCCAAGAACAGAATCAATATCTGGGTTAACCCAGGGTTTGGTGAAAATGGAACACAGCGCCCAGTTGTGTTACGAGCGATGGGCATAAGAGTATGGAGGTCACCACCAACCACGCAAGGAATTTAATGGAAAAACCCAGACTCCAGACAGCGAGGTAATATGAAGCAAAGCAAGGCAGTGCCCAGGTTCTAGTAAAGCATGGCCGTACAACATGTTTAAAAAAAAAAAAATTAAAAATTATTTATTTATTTAAAGAAAATTAAATTAAAACTACCAGAGTAAGATAAGTGCAGTGCAGTCTCTGTAGGTTGGAAGTGACAAAACCGTCTCCCCTTGTGCGGGAAGTGAAGCGAAACAGTTTGGAAGGCCATTGCCACTGTGAAACCGCCTTCGAACCCATGGCCCGAAAAGAAGGAGCAACCCTAGAGTCACCTCAAACACGGAGAACCTACCCGGCAATAAAGGAAATCGCGTGAGTGGAATTTGCTTATTCCTACAGAGTAGGCATGGCTGTTGGAGAAGACCGCCGAGAGTCTGCAACGAGCAGCATCGTGAAGGAAAGTTAGCCGTAACAAAGAGAGAGATGCGAACATGATCCAAACGTACCTGGAAATTACACAGGAAGCTGTCTTAGGTTCAGTTAGACCAGCGATCAGTACGGCCAACTTCGACCACTGGCCCGTCCACCAAAACATTGTTTTCATGGACTGGGGTAACCAACACCTTCTCGTGATTTTAACCAAGTCTCCCTTAGTCCTGCCTGGACTTGGGACCTTTTTCTGCATGGGAAAAAAAAAAGGACATGTTCTCTCACTATCACAACTCTTCAGGGACTGGCCTCCTGGGTCAAAAGACCCCAAAGTAGCGGTTCGTGAACCCTGACCTCTGAAATAAGCAAGACCAAAAGACCAGGGCCTGGAGAGTTATACAGGACAGGGGCTTCTTTCTTCTCATACAAAATGATGGTGCCAGGATATGCCACACCCAGATGGAAGCTCAAAGGTGCAGACTTTTGAAGGTGGAGATTAAACAAGTGCAGTCAGCCCTCTGCATCTGTGGGTTTGACTTTCACAGATTTCATTTTCTGTGAGTGTCTCCAACCCTTGCCTACCTCAGGCACTTCTTTTCCAGGGGAACATTTTGATATTTGCAAATTTTCCCCTTTTGCAAGGGTCCTGCATCTTTAACCCTAGCAAACGTGGAGGGCCCATCGTATAGTTTTCCCTGCACTGCGAAAATTTTCACCAACTTAAATTCCACCTTATCCGGCTGCCGTCAAACAAAGGACAGTAAAAGTTTGCTGTCTTGCCTAGTCACAATCCATTGCCGCCTCGCAAAAATTCCGTTACCCAAAACTTGGGTGAGGTTTATCTCCGCCTCCGTTGACGAAGTTTTGCTATTCGTGCAAAGATTTCACGGGGCGAAAGGAAACCCCAAGACACTTGTCTCGTTTCCCTGGTGGCTTTCGCCTGCTCACAGGCCTGACCCACATTTGTAATGGCAAAGACATTCATTAAAAACACCATTAATGGGAATGAATGAAGTGGAAAAGGCAGGTTTCAGCCTTGCAAGCGGGATCAGAACATTTCCATCACCTCCCAAATGCAGTACAAGGGACTTAATTAAGATATCTTCATGTAGTGAGACAGTAAATGCCACTTGTTTCCTAATCCCTTGAAAGTGAAATGTTTGATTCTGTCCTGTGCTCAGTTTCAGAAATAAAGAGCATTGCAGAGGGGGAAAAACAACCCTGCCGTACTGAAAAAATTTAAAACCCATTTGTAGATTCTTTGGGAGAAAAACAGCTAAAGAGCATCTCAGGAGGGTTACCAAACTTCGCCGTTCTGTCGGTTAGAGAGGTCCCCTGCCAACTTTAAACCTTGTCACTGAAATGCAAGTATGCAACACATACAGGGTTGAAATGCTTCTGGGCTGTTCCTTTATACAATACGCCTGCTTAGCATTGTTCTTGCCAAACAAAAGCCGGCAATTGTCGGCCCACCAAAGGTTGTTGGACTACAACTCCCATCAGGCCTACCCAGCAGACCCAAAGATAAGGGATGTTGGAATCTGAAGCCCAGCAATATCTGGAGGGTCAACCTATTTGTTGAAGTCATTAATCATACAGATCTATAGAGGGTTTCCTTGTGTGCAGAAAACACAATGGGCCGAAACAACGCAACTAGCTGTGTCCCTCTGCTGCCATCTGGTGACCGTTCTCCACACTGATGAAACGCTCTGATTTTGTAAGGTTGCAAATTATACACAAATTACCCAGGATTTTATTTTCCTCTGAAGAACTCGCCAAACTGTCTTGTCCAGTACCTTTAACTTCTGCTCATATTCCCCAATGTGTTGCCAAGGATTTTATTTTCTCATAGGTCATACTTGTTAGAAATACCTTAGGAATTACCTTACCTTAAGAATTAGATGTGGTTGAAATACATAGATTTGAAATCCTGTGTCTCCAAACTGACTTGTCCAGTGCCTGTAACTTTTGCCCCGTATTCCCCAATCCAGTCTGTATTCAGAGTTGTTAACATACAGAGGTTAGGTTCCTGAGGGAATACACTGCCCTCCTCCTTGCTACTAGGCCTCACCTCCATAGCAGCCAACCTACTCAAGACAGACGTGGTTGACTGAGGCCCAAGAGCTCCCTGGCTGAGAATTCTAAATGCCTCTCCCTAAACCGCAGACCCCAGGAGTCCACAGAATCTTCTTAGGTGGCCAATCGTATGAGGTCTTCGCCTGACACAGCCAATCATGTGAGGTCTTGTGACTTTTATATATCAGATGCCTCCTCAAATGCCCTCGGGAGTTGTTAGGATCTCTGTGCTGCTCCCCCATGTGGCGAACCACTGAACTACAAGTGGAAAGTTTGTTGTCGAACAGCTTTCAGGCACTGGAGCTAATGTGTCCGCTCAGCTGGGCACAAGCTGCTCCTAAATAAGAAGGAATACGAGAAAGACCTCCATTTTCCTTGGGACTAATAGGGCTGTCAATACTGCTAATTCACTGGGACATAGCCGGGAGGACTGTAATTTTTGGAACTGCCTGTTGGACAGCTCCCATGCAATTCAGAGCATCTTGATGCCTGAGGTGCTGGACAGCTCCTTGCTTTCTCTGTCCTTTCTCTTCCTCTCCGTTTATAATTATACTTCCAATTTGCAGTGCCTTCGCAAAAACAGACTGCTCTCTTCCTAATTTTTAGAGTGTTTTTTTTCCCTAAAAAAAGAAAACTCTTTTGAATTTCTCAAATGTAACTTGTTTAAAAAAAATCAAATGTTACGTGTTCCCCACCTGCGGCAGAAACACACTCTCCTCCTGTTTGCCAACGAGCCACAGCCCAAGCCTGCTTTTGAATCCTGGAGTATTTCTCCTTCAACATTTAGTGTGGCTAAACTTCAGAAATTATAAAACTTAATTCCGTCTTATACAAGTTATCACTACTTTCAGGTTATAGATATAAATGGGTGAAGTGATTCCTCACTAAGTTAACGATTGTCACATAAATTGGTTATGCCTTTGTTATAGGGGAAAGGGCAGTTATTTGTAACTAGTTACTTCTAAGGGATGGACTCTTTCTGTTAAAGGAGAATTTTGAGCCAAACTTGCAAAGGAAGTATAACCCTACTGTATCCATTTCTTCAATGACTCGTCCTCCATCGATTTAAAAGCCAAGAAGGTGCTTGTTCTCAGATTAAGACCAAAGCTGCAAACTGTTTAGCATCTGATTGGAAAGACTCAGAGTTTAACATTTATCAATAGCAAGAGACCGGGAATGCATTCACCAGTTTGTTATTGGGGCATGCATCTTTAAACCATAGGTGCTGTATTTCTCCTGAGCCTGGAGGAGGAGAAATGGGAAACCTCTGAAGACATCCCAAGCTTGGAAACAGTGGTAAATACAAATCCTGCATGCCCACAAAGACCAGCCCACATTTGCAGAGCATGGGAAGAAAAGGAGAAATTTGGAGAGTGACGCTTTGATATACCACCTCTATCAGTACCTGTTTAAAAGGGAGGATATAGTGTAAACATCTCAAAAGCATTTCAGCAAACCCTCCATAATAACAAAAGAAACATCTGCAAAGCTCAAATTATCCTATGCTAACCACACTAGGCTTTCATGGAAAAATCAGAAAAGAGCCTGATGGCACCTTAAAAATGAAATGACCTCCTGTACCATATCTTTTCAAGCATTTGCAAGGCTTCTAGCCCAGTGACTCCCAACCCATGGATGCCCAGATGTTGTTGGATTGCAAACCCAGAACACCTCCTACTGGCCATACTGGCTGGGGCTGGTTCAATTGGTCAAAGAGCGCCTGGAAATCCTAAATTGGCAACTTCTCCAACCCAGAAAAGCTTACGATGCAAACAGGTTGTTTGTGTTTAAGATGCTGCAAGCCTCTCTCTCTGTGTCTTTAGTTTGTCGCTTTTTTTCTTGCCCAAAAATATTATCACTACCTGCACCAGTCGTTGCTGCTTATGTTGTACCCTGAATATTTTAGGATTTATACAGCTGCAATTATCTATACGTCTGCAGTAGGCGCAAAAGGCATACGTTTTCCAAGCCGGAAATTTTAATGCATACAGAGCCTGGGAGAGAGTTGGCAATTGCACGACGAAGATCCGTGCTAACAAAACGGACCTTATTTTAATACGGCCGCCGTGAGAGGTTAAAATGGAGACTGTGAAACACCATGGACAGGTACCGGGGGGGGAGGAATTGAACCTCCTTATGAGAAACGGTACAGTTGGCCCTTTGCATTTGCAGATTTGACTTTCACAGATTTGATTATTTGCAAGTTTCTCCAACCCTGCTCCCCACCTCAGGTGCTTCTTTTCCGAGGGAGCCTCCCCTCTTGGGGGGCTCCAATCAGAGCATGCAGCCCTTTAAAAACCCACCTCTGGTCTTTGTCCTCCTCTACCATCTGCTGCCCGGGCAGCTAAGGGTGGCTTGCCACCTGATTTCTCAGCACCACAAATACTCTCCCGATAGCCCCCCAACACCCAAGAAAAGAGATGGGTGGGAGAGCGGAAGTGTAGGATCACCATACCAACCCGGCCCCTTTCCCTCTCCTTCCCCTGACCTGGTTTGGACCCTGGGTGCCCGCTTTCTTCACGATGCCTCGGCCCCCCCTTCCCACAGACATACACACATTTGGACATTTGCCATTTTTTCCACTTTTGTGGGGCCCCTGTGCCCCAGCCCTAGCAAATGTAGAGGGCCAACTGTACAATTACGAGTGGTTTGGAACAGGAATATTCCTGATTTTGCTCATTTCCTACAAGCACCGTGGCAGTACAGACATCTCCGCCCTGATTAGAGTTCCTTGAGGGGTAGAAAATCTTCTGTCCAATGCTTTTTTAAAAAAACAAGCAAACGGGTCTTGTTTATCACCGCCGGACACCCAAACACCTGTATCGACGAGGGGAAAAACCAGGCCCCAAGGAGAACGCAGCGGTTGAGTCTGCCCGGTTCAAAGGAGCGTTGCTTTGCTCTTTGGCACTCAAATGCCTCGCACGTCCTCCCGTCTTCCGATTAGCCAAGCCTAACCTTTACAAATCAGGGCACGTTCCCCCCTCGCCACCCACTAACCCCGGCATTCTTGCAAGTGCATTCTTCTCTAATCGCCCACTTCATTTCAAGTGGCCAAAGGACTCCTCCACCTCGGCCCAGCTCATTCTCTTGGAGAGGATGAACAATCTCATTTTTTTTCTCCTCCTCCTCCTCTTCTTTTCTTTTCACGCCCAATCGATCCTTGCTTTCTTGTATTCTGCTCACTGGTGCCACAGCCCGGTTCAGCATTTTACAAAGCCGGCTGGTCTAAAATGTGAGGGTTTGTGTGCGTGTGCCGCACGGAAAGACCCCTGGAACAGCCAGGAAGAAACCTTTGGGCCTTCCGCTTATGCACTAAGAAGGAAACAGCCAAATAAGAAACAGGCTATAACTGGTATTAAGGACCACCCCCTCTTAAAAAAAACAGATGTCCTGGTCCTTTAATAGCTGCATAGCAGGTACAAATTCAAACATAAACAGCTCTCCAAACCAGACACCCCTGCGGACTTAAGAATTGATGGGAAGCTGTACTGATGGGATCTTCGACTTGCATACAAGACTAGACCAAACAGAATCAGAGGGCCATTTCCGCCCTACCCTGTTATGATGCAATTATTCCATTTTCAACCTCCTGTGGAATTCTGGGGTTTGTAGTTTACCAAGGTCAAAGAACTCTCGGGTTGACAGTCCTAGATGCCCCTCCCTAAACTGCAAATCCCAGGATTCCACAGTAGGTTGAAAGTAGAATGATAGTGCTATAACAGCGTAGTGCGGAAATGGCCTACACACACACACAAATGAACCAACACAAGCCTCTTTTCTGCCCACGTGTTGAAGGCAAATTCACAATGCAAAGCAACGCCATCTAATAGACATGATTGAAAAGAGGATATGAAGGAAAAATCTAAAATTCTGGCAACTGTCATCGTACAACAGTCTAACGCAGAAAGACCTAGAAATTTAACCAGGGTAGGGAAGAGAGGCAAAAAAGCATAGACCAAACTGGGCAGGATTGGTGTCATATACTCACACACATAGACACACACACACACACAGAGAAAAACATCCTAGTAAGAACATCATAGCTCCTCAAACGCTCTGCCTGCTGGGACAAAGAACTTCCACTGGACAAGTGGAATAGTGGTGAATGTTGACACTATATTTGGTTACAATGGTAATCCCCATAACCATACTTCCAAAGAGCACCAAATATTGCAGAATGAACCATAGATAGACAGAGGTGTGTAGCATGATAATTTATCAGGATCAATTGATAGTTAAACTGAGCTGGCAAGGAGGCCATGTGGCAACCAGACTTTGGCTGGAAAGATCTAAAATCCAATTGGAAAGGGAAAGAGAGAGATACAAAACAACTCCTGAACATCATAAGATCGCTGGCTCAAGAAACACATTGAGACAAAGAGAGCTCTCCGGCTGAGAACTCAAAAGGCTCCTCCCTAAATTGCAAACCCCAGGATTCCATAGGAGGTTGAAAGTGGAATCATAGCACTATAACAGTGTGGTGTGGAAAAGCCCTATGAGTCACACATATGGGAAAACAGCAAACTAAACTCACAGAGATAGGTGGATCACGCCAAGATCGACAACGCAACCACCCAACCGAAAGCTATATCAGTTCTCTCTTCACTCTCTCCTTACTCTTCACTCTCCCTTCCTACCCACCACGCTATTGCTTCAACACCCACAACACAAAACAATTCTTTTTTTAATTGCTTTTTCCATTTTAAAGGTGATTGGTTTTCAGCTGCGCCCTGTTGTAATTCTCATTGCAAGCTAACTTGTGTCCTGCACGGGGGTATTCAATCATTTTTGTTGTTAGGTACTGTCAACTCAGCTTTGACTTATGAAGAAATGCCTCCAAGAGACCTCGATCTTAACAGCCCCGTTCGGGCTTTGCAAACTCAGGAATGGGGCTTCTTTGGTTGAGCCAATTCATCTATAAGGCAGCCTTCCTCTTTTCCTACTGTCTTCAACTTTACCAAGCATTATTGTTGTGGAGATTTAAAGGGGAAATATGAGTCATGTTATCTCATGATATGGCCAAAGTATGATAACCTCATATCCGTCTCTCAGACCCGTATCATATTCCCATACCTTGTATCATAGGCCATTTCCACACTACACTGTTATAGTGCTATGATTCCACTTTCAACATCCTATGGAATCCTGGGGTTTGCAGTTTACGGATAAAAGTACATTCAACTTACTTGAATTACTAATAATCATACTCACAGATTATTAGATAAGTTGATTTCTTATGGCTGAAAAAAACCTGTAAATGGTTTCCAGTCTTTTAAAAACTCTTCAATCGTCAGTTTTGCAACTTGGGCAAGATATGCAGCTTTAACAACCCATTCTTCCATCATCAATACGGCAGTCTGCTTCCAAGTTCAAGCAAACAACAGTTCTGCAGCTTTTTGTTCTGATCCTGCTTCTGTCACCCTTTACATCTGTCCTTAATCGCTTGCAAAAAAATTCATCGATTATGCAATTCTCTCTTCTCTTTTGAATGTTGAGACGTTTTGCATTCTTCCCTGGTAATTCGGCTAATTTTGATCTGTGGTTCATATAATTCATGTTTTAGTACTGCAAATTTGTTCTTTATATGGTCTTCAAATTCTACAAGGTATTCTTTGGATCGTCTTTTGGCATCGTGATTGATTTAGTGCTCTTCTTCAGCTTTCCTCTGATTTTCAACATTGACATTGTCTGCACCACAATCCAATGCTGGTCTTGCTTTTGCAAAGAGAATTTAGCCTTTCCATTATCTGCTTCCAATTATATAGTCTATTTGATTTCCATATTGGCCATCCAGCGACATGTACATATGCAGTCATCTGTGAACAAACAAAGGAACAATGATGTACTTGCAAACATCTTACTTTTCAAAATATAAAAATCAAATTTTATGACAATGCAAAATTGACAAGGAACAAAAAAATACAAAATATTACTCAATCGAATCAAGAGGTGATCATTAAAACTATTTCTTTTCCCTAGATCTTATGGCTATTACATCTCATGGTTTTAGGCCATAGTTGGAGGATTTCCAATAATATCTCCATCAAGTGCTATATAGAATATCTTTTTGGAGATCTTCATGATGTTCCAGTGATCCTCTCAACTGTGTGCCTGTATTTATAAAATTCATGAATGGGAGCCATTTCTCAACAAAAGAGTCTTGGTTTGTGTCTCCTGCTATCCTTCTTAAATTGACCACTAGTTTCTCAAGCAACCAAGTGTCCCATATGCATTTCCACTATTTCTCTAAAGTTACGTTTCCTGTTTTCCAAGCAGAAGCTATTTCATGTTAGGCCGCGGCTGGAAAAAAAAGTTACTAAATATTTGTATTTCAATTTTTTACTTCCCTTTCAACATAAAGACAGTAATAATGGGCCAGGGCCAGACTTTACATCTTGTTGCGCAATGATAGAAATGAGTTTTAACAAGTTTGGCCAAAATTCATTAATGGCTGGGCAAGGTGGCTGTGAGGGTTACCCCCGAACCCTCAAAAAAACTCATGGGGCCAGACCTAAAATATTAGGTCCTTATGGATTAAACCGAGTTGTCCTTGCAATTGTGGGTGAGCCCCAAATCAGCCTGGAAAGGTCCCCAATTTTGGCCAAAGGGACTTCTCCTCCCTCAGGAAGAATGCAGCCAAAACCTCTTCTTCCATGAGCAAAGAGAAGGACCTAAAAAGAGGGGGATTTATAAATTGGGGTGACCATGATCTCATAAACCATATAGCATATGTGCAAGAATATTTGCTTTGCCAGGACTAAAATTCAAATATATGGTTGATTATAAAGTAACTTCTGGTTAACAGTCAGCAATGAACCCTGAATCAGACATATATTTGCTCAGCAGTGAAATACAAGAAAGATGGTTACGGAGAGGGCTGGGAAGCCGGGCGTTGACTTTGCCAATTGATGTCAGCATAATTTTAAGTTGGACAAGGGGCTGACAATAGGAGCAACCTTTAAAGTTGACCGGAATTCAAAATGGGGGAACTTTAGTTAAGCAAATGCAGAAAGACAGATTTTCTTAGCTTGGACATTTAAGCAGGCAGTGCCCTCTCTGAACTGAACTGTCCGGGGCTCTGAATTTCTAACAGCCCTGCGGAGCAGATCAGAGAAAAGCTGGGAAAGCACTGTCTATTTCGCCTGAACTCTTTTACCGCTTGCATAGCCACATACGAACATATTCACCGATGTCATTACCTCCTCTCCAGCATTTTGGGCTTATTGTTTTAATTATCTGTGACTTTCAAACCGGAGTGCAATACCGTGTATGCCTGACTTTTAAAGCAATAAATGCAGATGTCTTATTTGGAAATGGTTATTGCCTAAGCACTTAGGTATTGGGCATCGGCGGGTATTTTAAACAGAGACGTAGCGCTATTTTATTTTTATAAAACACAAAATTACAATATTCATAAGTATTCATATTATTCACACAATATTCATAAAACAAACACGCATCATGAACTTCGTAAAGTCATCAAATATGGATTGTAGAAACAATCTCAGTGATCGTCAAGTAAATTTTAAACTTAGGCCATTTCGACACTACACTGTTATAGTGCTGTCATTCCACTTTCAACGTCCTGTGGAATTTTGGGGTTTGTAGTTCACTGAGGATGTTGAAAGTGGAATAATAGCACCATAACAGTGTAGTGCGGAAATGGCCTTAGTGGATTTCACACCTTATAAGTTGAGGCTTATAACTTTGTCACCAATTTGCGCATACACACACACACACACACACACATATATATACATATACATATATATATATATGTGAAGTAAGTCCATAGATCCCTTATAGGAATATTTTGTCTTCTTTCCTTCCTGCCTACCCAAGCTTGGAATACTTCTTTACATCGTAACCTTAAATTCCATAATTCAAAGAAAGTGTTATGGGATGTAATTTCCGCCATAGTAGCAATTCCTCTCATTAATTAATAGTTAAGAGGGGGGGCATAGTGATCATGCAATATTATCAATAATATTAATATGCAAATAATATACAGCGTAGAGTTAGTCACTGTTAAATGGCCGCATCTCTGTCTAGACAGAAGCAATAATGTTTTGAATGGAGCATTATGGACAAAAATTAGGCAGGAGAGAATAAAGAAGGCCTCAGACATGGTCCCTGCAGCAATAAGCACTGTTATTGTGGTTGCTGTCGCCGCAATTGTCGTAATTGTCGCCCCCGCACCTTCATGTCTATCCCACCTTTCCCCTCGAAGCCAGGCCCCAAAGTGGCAAAGCGTTGGACTACCTGGGAAGGGCCAAAAAGCCAAAACAAACGAGGACATTTCTTTCCCAAAGAAACTTTGTTGTTTTTTTTTTTGAAAAACGGGCGGATATATTTATCATTCCTGGGCAGGAAGCTTTGGCTTTGCCCAGCCGTTGCCCTCTTGGAAAAGCTTTAATTGGAGTGCAGCCGTGCCTTGGCGGGAGATAAGCGGCCCGAAGCCACCACGCCAGTTCCCATGGCAACGGCTCCACGGTAGTGCTCGGCGCGCGGCGAGGCCCGCGAAGAGGCCTCGCTCCGAACGACCGCAGGGCGGGGAGGAAAAAAAGCAGGGGGGAAAAAATTTAAAAGAACAAAGAGACGCCAAAGAGGGCCGGAGAAGCCCCCTGAAATGTGACGGGCCGAGATAAAAACTCAGGCCCCGAAAGCGTGGCACGGAGAGTGGGCAGGGAGGGCGGCAAAGGTGGTGTGGGTGTTCATTTTACGGTCGGATTTTTACTGCCGGAGAGGAGGGGCAATATTATGGAACGGGTTGTTTCTTGGAACAATAAAATAAGGGATCTGTGTGGGGCCACCGAAAGAGGAGTCTTGGTTCAGAAATTGGAGGATAGGGATGGAGAAGGTAAAACAGAGCCCATCTCCGCACGACACTGTTATAGGGGTATGATTCCACTTTTGACCTCCTGTGGAATTCTGGGGTTGGTAGTTTCCTGGAGCCGAAGGGCGCTCTGGCCGAGGCTCCTCAACGCCCCACCCTAAACTGCAAACCCCGTAGGATGGGGGCATGCCCAGGGCACACGGGGGCGTAGCTACAGACCAGCCCACCCCAAAAAGAGTGCCACCTGGGGCAAACTACCCCATTGCCCGCTCCATCCCTATGCGACTGGTTAGAACAGTAATGGCCAACAAACCATGACATCCGCTGCCCCATCTAAGGGTTCCCAGGCGACTAGATTCTGATCCAGGGCACGAGGTTCCTCGATCCTGTTTGAGACTATGAAATGCTACCCTGCCGTTCCCTCCAGGCATCTTCGGACGGGAAGCTGATGAAAATCCCTCGGCCCAAACCTGAGGTTCCCTGTCCCCTTCCAACCACGACGGCATCGCTAGTCAAAGCCTCCAGGATGCCTTCGCCCGCGTCCGACGGGGATAGAGCGTCAGCGCTTTGCTTTTTTTTTTTTGGTTAGTTATCAGCCTGTTTAAGCTCCTTGCTTGTTAGAGTTAATGAGAGCTGTGACCCTTCAGCCCTATCTGCTCTTTTCATTCCAGGAGGTGTCAGTGCTTTTACCCGAAACAGGAGCGCTGACGGGCAGAAGCAATCTCTCGCCTGGCAGAAACAGCAACATCTTACAGCAAACAGCATTTTTTGCCGCTGGTGTTCTGTCTGCATTTGCAACCACTGTTGTTACCTCTTCTGCTCCGTTGGCATTGTGCTGATAGAAACGGAGCACATCAGGTAATAAGCAGGGAGCGGCCACGTCTACTTAGTTTGCTTTCTCTTACATTTTTTTCATAGAATCATGGAAATGTAGAGTTGGAAGAGACCCCCGGGGCCATCCAGTCCAACCCCCTGCCATGCAGGGACGCCCTCAAAGCACTCCCGACAGATGGCCACCCGGCCTCTGCTTAAAAACCTCCGAAGAAGGAGACTCCACTACACTCCACGGAGGCAGCAGAGTCCACTGCCGGACGGCTCTGACCGTCAGGAAGTTCTTCCTGAAGTGGAATCTCCTTTCCTGCAGCTTGAATCCATTGCTCCTTGTCCTGGTCTCTGGAGCAGCAGAAAACAAGCCCTCTCCTTCCTCTACATGGCATCCCTTCAAATATTTAAACATGGCTATCCTGTCCCCTCTTAACCTTCTCTTCTGCAGACTAAACATCCCCAGCTCTCTAAGTCTATCCTCATAGGGTATGGCTTCCAGGCCCCTCACCATTTTGGTTGCCCTCCTGCTGAAAAATATACATTTTTCTACTTTTTTTCCTTGAAGAAAAAAATCCTCAAGTGAATTTATGAACATGATCTTGTCCAAAAACAAAAACACAACGTGCTTGTTTTGGCAGCACACATACTAACCTTGGAGCAATACAGAGAAGACTAGCATGGCCCTGTGCAAAAACAGAAACACAACAACTGGACAAATTTCTCACCCGTCCGCACTAGCCAAGTTCAGCCGACGCAGCAACTGTTTCCTTGCTACAGAGGGGATCATGTCCGTATTGGCTTGCCGTGTAGCTTTTACAGGCAAGGAGCATGTTAAAAAGACACGGCAACCCTAAAAGCACCACAGACGTGGCTGAATTTGTCCTGTGCTTGGATGGACAAATCTGTTTCTTCCTCCCACATTCAAAGACAATTCTTTCTCTCAAATTTATGAAGACATTGGCAGATTTGGGGGCAAGCCTTGCTTGGGGTTTTCTAAGTGAAAACGAACCAACTTCTCATCCTTTTGCGCTACCCAAATTCAGTTGGTAAGCTGTTCCCAAAACAGAAGAGATTGTGTTTGTACCTGCATGTCACACACAAAGACGAGGAGCCTCTCAGGAAAAAAAGAGGTGGCAACCCCAATTCAGTACTGTAAATGATCTTCATTCAGCAGGGATCCAGAGCCAAGCTTTGAAGAGCTAAGCAAACCAAAGTTGTCACTAGTGATAACAGTCAATTGTTGTCATTGTGACCCCTGGGATTTCAAAACAAAGCCCTAAAATATGTGCCACTTTCCCCAAGATGGGTTTTGGTGATGTACGTGCAGTGAAGAAAGCTGATAGAAAGAAAATCGGCTCATTTGAAATGTGGTGCTGGAGAAGAGTTTTGCAAATACCTTGGTGTCAAGGTCCAGGGCATGGGCAGCAAGGTTTACCAGCTTCAGGCACCGGGGCTGGGACAGAGAGGAGCGGATGGGTCAGGAGCCAGAGTCCAGAAAGAGTCCAGGCAACAAAAGTTTACCTGGTATCAAGAGTCCAAGGGGCCAAAGGGCAGAGTCCAGGGGGTCAGCAAGGCCAGTGCCATTGAAGCACCATGAGAGGCTACAGACAGCCCAGAAAAACATGCCACTGTGGCCAAGGCTGCAGAGAAACCCCAGCCCTTATATAGCCGGCTCCTGGCCGCTCCAGCTGCCCTGCATCTGAGCAGCCAGCTGTGCCTGAGGTCCTGGGCAGGATTCTGCAAAGACTGTAGTCGGGGCCAAGATCCTCACGGGAAGAATCCTGCAAAGACGCAGGGTCAAGCAGAGGCATATCAAGGATAAACAGCACTCAGGGCAAGTGTGGAAGTGGTGCCCCTACCTCCAGAGGTGCTTCTTTCTGCTCCTCCTCCTCCCCCTCTGCTGCTTCCAGCGCTGCTTTTTTGCACCGTCCCCTGGCATTGGCACCCAGGACACGTGCTCTATTTTCCTCACCCTAGGTACACCTCTTGCGGGCAGAATCCTGCAAGGACTCGGTCAAGGACCCAGAACCTTATACCTGGACTGCTGAAAAGACAAATGAATGCGTCCTAGAGTGAATCAAATAGAATCAGAGAATCCTAGAGCTGGAAGAGACCCCAGGGGCCATCCAGTCCAACCCCATTCTGCCATGCAGGTACCCGCAGTAAAGTATTCCCAATAGATGGCCATCCAGCCTCCACTTAAAAACCTCCAAAGAAGGAGACTCCTCCACACTCCTTTGAGGCAGCAGCGTATTCCACTGCCGGACAGCCCTGACCATCAAGAAGTCCTTCCTGAGGTTCAGGTGGACTCTCCTTTCCTGCAGCTTGAATCCGTTGCTCCTTGTCCTAGTCTCTGGAGCAGCGGAAAGCAAGCCCGCTCCCTCCTCTACATGACATCCCTTCAAATGTTTAAACGTGGCTCTCCTGTCCCCTCTTAACCTTCTCTTCTGCAGACTAAACATCCCCAGTTCCCTAAGCTGCTCCTTGTAGGGCTTCATGGCTTCCAGACCCTCCACCATTTTGGACACGCTCTAGCGTGTCCCTATCCTTCTTGAATTGAGGTGCCCAGAACTGGACACAGGATTCCAGGTGAGGTCTGACCAAAGCAGAATAATCAAGCCTGAACCTTTCCTGGAAGCAAAGATGGCTAAACCAACAACGTCATTCACTAGACGTTCACCAGAAAAGACAATGATGCTTGGAAAGCTATAAGGCAGCAGAAAAAGAGGAAGACCACATTACGGATGGATCTTTCTGTTGAAATGAAACCTGCAATGTATCTGTTAAATCTAATTGAGAAAAAAATTATAAACAAAAGTAAACAATAAATTATTATTATTATTTATTTATTTATTTATTTATTTATTTGTTATATGTGATAACCACAGCAAGAATCAGGTATGCCCAAAAAGAAAAAGAACAGGAGATACCCTAACTAAAGGACTAAAAATATTTGACGTGAATGAAACGGAAAAACTCACCCTTGTTGGAAAAAGAAGAAACGTTACGAAATTTTGAGACAGAATGGGAAGGAATTGACAAACATGTTACTAAAATATGTTTAAATACTTGGGAAAAAATCAAACTATAACAATATTTGTATTTGAGTCAAGGTATGTAACTTTTGTACCATGATAAGATTATATAAGATGAAATTTTAAAGATGAATAGCAGAGGTTTTGTATAGAAGCTAATTTTTTTATTAAAAGAAGACGCTATTAGATAATAGTAAAAATTATTTATTGCCTAGTCCAAAGACCATTGCAAATTACACACAACGCACTTTCACATTTACGATTACAAAATCACAATGAAAAGTAACCGTATATCTAAACTTAAAATGAATCATTTAAAATCCATCACTTGGGTCATTTCTGCACTACACACTTGTAGCGCCATTATTCCCCTTTCAACACCCTATGGAATTCTAGGGTTTGTAGTTCAGGGAGAAGCATGTAGGACTCTCAGCCAGAGAGCTCTTTGACCTCAGGGAACCACAAATCCCAGAATTCCACTGGAGGTTGAAAGTGGAATAATAGCACTCTAACAGTGTGGTGCGGAAATGGTCCAAGATAGAATGACAAAGAGTACTTCAAGTCTTAATGAATGAGCAAATGGAACCTAGCTAGGAAGGATGTGTAAATTTTGTACTGTGCTCAAGGGAAGATTTGTATGCATATTTGCCTTTTTTTGATAAGAAGATTTACAAAAAATCAAAAGAGAGGTTCTGTCTTCCGGGACGCTCCTGGCAAAGCTGGAGGTCTGAATGCTTGTCTTTTGCTCCCTTTCGCTCATGCACGCTGCAATGCTAGTTAATTTTTTGCTTTTTAATGAAAGCCGGAGCCTGGTTCTCTCGGCATTAGCTTATTTCTGGGCTGGCAAGGCCGGGGCCGGGGGGATGTTGGCATGAGCCCCCGGGGGATACAGCTGTTACATTCAAGCTCGGGAGATTTGCGCTGTCCGTGGTACTTGCTACGCTGGAATGAAAGCACTCGGCGACACAGATATTTAAATCCAAGCTCCGCATCTTTGCTTTCACGTACAGGCACTCTCTTTCTCTCTCTCTCTCCCTCCTTTCATGGTGGGGATGAAGATGTCCAATGAATTATGTATCGTATGTTTTCCCCTCTCCCTTGCCTGTGGAAGATGCTAAAAGGAATCTCTTTTAGGAGCCGTGGCAAAGGAATCCGGGCTCCGGGTTTTCCTTATCTCCCCGACGAGGCCGTACAGAAATAGCAGGATGCTGGAAATCGTTCACGGCAGTGATGCAGAAGGTATGTGCTTTTTCAGTTCTGGTCCTGATGCTGAGCTTGTGGTGAGGTCTCTGTGGCGCAATGGACGAGCGCGCTGGACTTCTAATCCAGAGGTTCCGGGTTCGAGTCCCGGCAGAGATGGTCTCCAGGACGGGTGTCTTAATTTTTCTCTCCTCGTTGAGTAAGGAATGCTAATTAATTATATTTCATTCCAAAGGATTTGGAAAAAAGAAAGGAATGGCAGCTCTGCGACATCCACCAGCCTCGTGCGTTCCGTGTCATTCTCCCCCTCCTCACAGATCTCTGGATTTAAATGCATGACATCTCCTTTACTGCCTTATATTTTTGCCTTTTTCTTTTTCTTTCTTTTTCTTTTTATGGCTACCATTATTGCATTGTGTCCTATTATAATAAATGCAACATTTAGACTTTCAGAGCGATGGGGAAGAATTTGCTGCTGAGGGTGATGATGTTACGGAAGGGAGAGAGACTTTATCCTAAATGAAGACCTCTTACAAAGCAGCTAATTCCAATTTTAGAAAACAAATTATTTGCATTTAAGTTACAGTGATCTCCTTTTCCTACCACCAATCCTAGATTCTTAACATTAGCCCAACACAGGAGCCTTTTTTCAGGTATGTTCCCACCCACACGTGCCTCTCTCCCATCCCCGGAAACACACATTTAGAAGAAGAATGGGTAAGAATTTCATGTAAGTTGAATATTTATTTCTTCATAGCTTGAAGAACTTGAAATTTTCGCATTTTGAATGTGGGAGAAGAGAAACGGAGCAATTCGTCCATCCAGGCCCAAGTTTTGAGCATTCGGTTCTTAAAAGTCTTGTTTCGAATCCTTACGTATTGAGCCACGTGTGTGGCACTGAACTGGGGAGGCCAGCTCTTTTTCGTCTTAGAGATTCCTTCACCGAAATCTTCCATCAGGGTTGCATAGGATGTGCAACACAGTTTTTGCACTGAATGGCAACACCATGCAACTGAATGCACAACCAAAAGCATGACTAATAGGGCTTCGTACATGCATTTGTGCATCTAATAAAGATCTCATGTGCATGCATATGTAATGCGCATCTTGTGTGCGTGCAGAGCTGCAGGCACAACACCCCTGCGAGCATCACTCTGCTTACGCAACTTTGAAATTTAAATGCAAACCTCCTGCTTTGGACAAAAATGTTCAGCCCGTTCTGTAGGGAAACTCACACGATAGAATTCTGGCCCTTATGTTAAACATTGGTATGAAACGCATGGGAATAGCTCTGTCTACTGAATTTGGCCAGTGCAAATAGAAGGGAAAGTGTGGTCTGCATTTAAATTTCGTTCTCCAAAAATCTGCAGAAATTTGCAAATTTCTTAATATTCAGAATGGAACGGTCAGAATCAGAAATTACATCTCTTCATGTCAGGGTTACTTTTAAGACCAGAGACTGAGAATTTTTTGACTGATCAATCGTAGTTTAGCCCATTATATACATTAGCCAATTAGAGATCATTAGCTACAACTTTAAATAAAACGTATATATTTGATCATTTCTTTACTTATATCTGCACTTATATCTTTACTTATATCTGCCTTTTTCCCATTCAGGACACCATATGGCTTACAACACAGACAAAAACAACAGCTACAAATCAACACAACTATTAAAGAACTATCATAGTAACAAGGAGTAGAATTTAAAACAGCTTAAAGGCATCTAAAACATAACAAACCTGAAAAAGAGAACAAATGTAAAAAAAAATCGCTGCCCACTAAAAGTCCTTACCCTATAGACCTTAATTTTTTTTTTCCTAATCATCAAAAAGTCAAAATAGTCAACCATCAAATTAAGATATATAGCAAGAAATGAGTTAATAAATTAATCCAAGAGAAGTGTTACAGAAACGTGTTGTCCTGAATGATGCCACCGACTTAATACGTACCTAAAATAAATATCCGTAGATACACCGATGGATGCCTTATACATTCAATGTCCTTCAACCATAAATTGATCTTTGGTGATCTTGTTAGCACCGCAGCCTCCAGAGAATCAGAATTTTGTTTCCCTGCCCAATGAAAGCAAGCAATAATGTAACAATGATATCGTCCATAAATAAAATTGATGTTCAATATCTCAGCATGGCTGCTGTGTTGTTCTCTCCTTGGTTCGGTTATCGGAATCGACTTCCTTGCGTGTTTGCCTTTTCTAGACCTTGGAGGAGACAGAGGCCGTTTCCGCACTAGGCTGTCATAGTGCTATTATTCCACTTTCAACCTCCTATGGAATCCTCAAAGGCCCCTCCCTAAACTGCAAACCCCGGGATTCCATAGGATGTTGAAAGTGGAATAATAGCACTATAACAGGCTGGTGCGGAAATGGCCGGAGGAGAATTTACTACCCAATGAAAGATGCTAACCTCCATTATGCAAAGGAAAACTCATCTCTTACATTCTTTTCACTACTTGTCTGCCTAGACTAGACCGTTGGCAGCCGATGATCAGGTGCCGTGGGATAAAATGGGAGAAGACTGAAAATAAGGGCACTCCTCGGAAGCCAAATATCACAAGGCCCACCACGTAAGCAGGCATTCTCCCTCATCCCATATATACCGTCAGCTGAGCCATGAAAAGGTTCGTCTTCATCCTGAAACTTCTGTTGCGTATTCTGCATTTCTTGACAATGTTCGCCTTGCTCTTTCGTTTTGCATTCACACGAGCCTGGAAGTCCTGGAAGTTTCTTAGCTATTTTGTAGCTTTTTAGTCATCAATAACGCCATGTCAGTTTCTTGATTTATTTATTCTCCTGGATCCACGTATTTGCAAGCATCAGGCCGATTAACTTTGAAGCTGTATTTTCCAACCTGAAGGTAAGTTAACTAAGAAGCTGACATCTGTAGATCATGGTGAAGCTATGCACAAAGTCCCAGAAGTTTCTGACACTCTCCCATTGAAAACAAGACGAAAATTGTTTCCGATAAATCTCAAGTCACTGTGGTCTTTGCCCATGTGAATTAAAGAACATCTTTCTTTTCCAGAATTGATCCTATCAGACCCAGCTGTAAGCAGTCAGAACCTGGAAGAGCTACAAGGTCTTATTTTGTTGGGTGCCTTGAAGTCATTTCCAGCTGAAAGGGACCCTAGGGCAAATCTATTACAGGGTTTTCTGGGCAAGATTGGCTCAGAAGGGGGCTTGACTTGGCCTTCCTCTGAGGTTGAGAGAGTGTGACTCACCCAAGAGTGGCTTTCCATGGCTGAGTAAGGCTTTAAAACCTGCTTTCCAGAGTCATAATCCAATGCTCAAAGCACTATATGCAGAAAACCACTGTAAAACTACCCAGAAAACCACTGCACCCAGAAAAGGGGCACCTATCTGCACCCCGAAACTAGCTCATTTCCCACAAGAGTGGTGGTAGACGATCTTAGGGTGCTGGTGTTAAAGTAAGAGTTAACTGCCAGTCCAATTGAATTCTGTACATGAAATCCATCTTGCCCTTTGCCACAGGCAGCAAGATCTCTTCGGCTGGCCCTGGTTAGCTCCATTCAGTGTGCATTACCTCCTTTGGAAAATGCCTATCCAAAGTTCATTGGAAGATATTCTCCATTCGTAAAGAATCATCTGAGGACTTTGAGCAGTGTTCACCAGTGTTCTCACATTTCAAATATGTGATGTCAAGGCGTGCGACCAGCAGATGAAAATTGCACAGAAATGCTCAATGCTATGCCCAGCAAGTAGAAAATTGTAGAAATTATTAACCTTCACATGCAAGGGTAAAATCATCAACTACGTGCATCTTGCTCATGTGTTAAGATCTTCAAAAACTTATTCTCCATACACCATGGTTAAAGTGCAGCCTTCTGATGTTTTGGAATTGCAGCTCCCATCGGCCCTGGCTAGCACAACCTAGGTGAGGAATGCTGGAAGCTGCAGCCCAGTACAACAAGCTGAGAGCCACAAGTTACCCACTGGTGCCATATATCACCACTGAGCATTGTTGGTTAGAAATCTGCAAAAGAAAAGGATCTCCCCTGTGGTAACACTCTGAATTTTCAATACCCTCCTGAGGCAGGTAAGACGGGCCCTGATTTTGTATTCTTCTCACCACCACATCAAAAGCCACTCTATTTCCTCAGGCATTTTGCAGATAATTCTGACATTTCTAACTCGTGTTGATTTACAACAAACAAGTTAGGAGGGTCGTCCTGGGCAGGGTCAGTCCAAAACCCGAAAAGATTTGCTAGATGTTGGAGATGTTTCACTCCCTGGTTTTATGGTTATTATGCCGGCACACTGTTAACGCTTGAACATGATATTGGTTTTAAAGCTTTTTGTGCACATCGCCCTGGGGAGTGAAATGCTGGTATGGAATTCTTTCAAATAAAATAAAAACAAATCTGTACACAGTGAGAAACTTGTTCTCGTTGATGTCCAAGACCAGTGATGCAGACTCGAGTCGACCAACTCGGACTCAACTCGGACTTAAGTCACTTCGGTTGACTCAACTTGGACTCAACTGGGCAATACATGAAACACTGACTTGACTCGACTTGAGACTTGTGTGTATGTATGTATGTATGTGTGTGTGTGTGTGTCTGTATATTTAAATAATTTTTATTAAAATTTTAAGTTAATAATACCCCCCCCACTTCCAAACACCAATTTTCCCAGTTGAATCTGAGTTTAACATTCCATTCCGTATACACCTTCCGTTCTATATATTATCTCTTTTTTACAACAACCGTAAACTATTACTTTTAGCTTATATTTAACTATTTACATTTTATCGTTTGACGCCTCATTTTATCTTCCTCCTTTCTTACAGCCTTTCTTTCTTTTCCCCTATTTCATTCTTTTATCCAGTTCAACACCTCTGGCCATTCTCTTTCAAAGCCCTGGATTGGCTTGTTTGGAGTGAAAAAAGTTAGCTTTTCTGTCACTACCGTATCCAGGACTTTGAATTTCCGTTCTCTTATATCAGTATATTTTCTTTCTTTCCAAGAGACTTGTGCGTTTTTAAGGACTGACTTGCTGCTCTTGGTTCGGTAACACAACACGTTCATCCAGAAACCTCGCAGCTTTGAACAACTTTCATCTCTTTTGCTCTACTAGTTACATGACAATCTGTCTCAAGCCCAAAGCATAGATGCATTTCTGAGGCCATTTCCGCACTACACTCTTATAGCGCGCTTATTGCACTTTCAACATCCTCTGGAATCCTGGGGTTTGCAGTTTCGGGAGGGGCCGGCTGGAGTACGAAGGATCCTGCTCCTGCTTCCGAAGCTGCAGATGGCAAAATTGCAAATGCGGGGGCCGACTGTGCATAAATTGTGAAAACTGACTTTATTTGACTCTGTCCAGAAATTCTAGAATACAGGTTGGGTTATAAAACTGGCTCCCAGACTTGAGGCTTGACCTGAGACTTGACTTGAAAGTATCTTCAAGGACTTGAGACTTGACTTGACACTAAAAGACTTAAACCTCTCACTGTCCAAGACTCACCGAAAAGGGGAGGCAGGAGGCATTCCTAGCTGTGGGCAGAGCTCGCTCGTCCAAACCTCTGCACACTGTATTCACTGAATATGAATTAGGATTTAAGAATTCCACTTCTACCTTACTGTTGCGCCCACGGTTCAATGCCAGAGATCAGAAGAAGCTGTCGAAGTTCTTAGAAGCCCCGCCGCCTGATTTTGAAAACTCTGAAGTCCTCTCCAGAGATTGCGCCTACACAATACACCCGCTTGACAACTGGTCCATAGAGACACCAAAGTCTGCAAAATAATCCCTTCGGAAAGCCACAAGCCCAGAACAGCCTCACCAAGAGACACCCCCTCCAACACACACCATTTCCCCCATCAGGGTTCTGCTCCCAATTAATGGCCTTGTTGATCAGCCTGGGTCTCATTTCCCTCTTGCGACGGCAAAGATTTCGCACTAAGTCCCTCTTCTGCCTCAGATCGATGTTTGTTGCAAGAATTAATGAGCCCTTCAGGAAGCACGTGGTTCTAATATGGGCCTTGCTGCCTCTTGGAGCAGTGTCTTGTTTTGCTGCTTATCCCTGAAAATGATGCAACAGCTGAAAAAGCCAATGTGATTCAAGGCTGCATCAATAGGAGCGTTGAGATCAAGGGAAGTAATAACACCACTCTATTCTGCTTTGGTGAGACCTTATCTGGCATCCTGTGTCCAGTTCTGGGCACCCCGTTTCAGCAAGGATATGGACAAGCTGGAGCGTGTCCGGAGGAGGGCGACCAAAATGGTGAAGGGTCTGGAAGCCGTGAAGCCCTATGAGGAGCATCTTAGGCAGCTGGGGATGTTTAGTCTGCAGAAGAGAAGGTTAAGAGGAGACATGATAGCCATGTCCAAATATCTGAAGGGATGCCATGTTGAAGATGGAGCAAGCTTGTTTTCTGCTGCTCCAGAGACTAGGACATCGCGCAGTGGCTTCAAACTACAGGAAGAACATCTCAACATTAGGAAGAACTTCCTAACAGTCAGAGCTGTTCAACGGTGGAATATGCTGCCTGGGAGTATGGTGGAGTCTCCTTCTTTGGAGGTTTTTAAACAGATGCTGGATGGCCATTTGCTGGGGGTGCTTTGACTGCATATTCCTGCACGGCAGAACGGAGTTGGAAGAGACCACAATGGCCATTGTGGTCTCTTCCAACTCCACGGTTCTCTGATTCTATGAGTGGATAGAGAGGACAGAGCTGGCCCAGGCCAGAAACAAGTTGGCACTCCCAAAGTCAAAGCTGTAAAGTCAAATTGCACCAGTCCAGTTATTTTGCCACTTGATGCAGGAAATCTTGCAAGCGCCTCTTCCTCTTCCTGAAAGTAAAAAAACACAAGTCAGAATAAATTAGATAACACGACCCAAAGGAAGGGAGCGTAGCCCAAATAATGGGAGAAAGAACAATCCTTGTTCCACCTGAAAGCTATGTAACGTCTATTCCTGTACTAGATTTATCTGGGCATTGTTTGGAGAATCGTTTATGAGCTGCTTTGAAAGCCTGTTGGTCCTATACAGCATGGCATAAGTACGCCAAACAAATGATGTTAACATCTGCCCACTCCAGCACAGTTGGTCAATTTGCACGTTCAGCAAGAAACAGGAGATTCGATATACCTGACACTGAAGATACGCTGGGTTTTTCTGTTTAAATAGGGCAGCAAATTCTAGAAATGGGAGATGTCGACACTTATTCACAACCAAAGACTGAGACATCGAGTTTATCTCATAAAAAAAGCAACACAGAGCCAAGGCATATATACAGACTGGAAGGAGTCGCATGGGTTTCTACTGTCCTCTCACACATAGGGCAGTCGTCTCTGAGAAAATCCTCCGTCGGAAGGTTCCCTGTCTTCTGCTCTCTACTGGATTACCATGGTGCATTGGGAGAAGATGATTATTGAACTGAAAGATTGCAAGGTGCTTTGTGGGATGCTTTGAAAGCGGCAAACTCGTGGAGCATCTTATCAACGGATACAGGTCCTCATGTTTGGATGCTCCTTCCAGGATCAGAGGAGTGTTTTGGAATACTCACGGCAGGGGGGAACATGAGGGGGTGCTTTGCTCTCGAGCCCCAGATGTGAACTTTCTAGAGGCACCCGGCGGGCGGCTGCAGCGGTGATGTATTTAGGCCTTTTACTCCGAGTCAAGTCTCAAGTCTCTACCTTCAAGTCTCAAGTCGAGTCTTAAGTCCTCGCGAGATCCTTTCAAGTCAAGTCTCAAGTCCGGGAGCCAACTTTATACCCCAACCTATCATCCAGAATTTCCAAACAGAGCCGAATAAAGTCAGTTTTAATAATTTAAGCAGAGTTGGCCCCCCACGTTTGCGATGTTGCCATCTGCAGCTTCGGAAGTGGGGAAGAGGATCCTTCTTCCTCCCCGTTCCTGAAGCTGGACGGATTTGTGCCAAGGGGCATAAAAGAGTCTGCGGCTTTGGAAGTGGAGGACAGGTTCCTTCTTACTTCCTACTAGTGATGCTTCGAGGACTTTAGAAGGAAGGATCCTTCCTCCTCAAGTCCATTGCTAACACATTTGCTGTTCCCCTTTGAGAAATGCAACCTACATTTTGGGAGTGAGTCTTGTTTTCTGCTCTTAGGAAACATTTTAGAAGGCTCCTCCGATATGCAGCGGGGACGGGCCGCTGATCAGACCTCAACCCTGCCTCAAGCCCATTGCCTGACCCGTTCGCTGTTCCCCTCCAAGAAATGCACCCACATTTTGGGCTTGAGACAGACTGTCGTGCAACCGGTAGGCGAAAAGAGATGGAGACATTGTTCAAAGCTGTAAGGTCTCTGGACGGATGGATTACGTTACTGAACCAAGGGCAGCAAGTCAGTCGCTAAAAATATACAAGTCACGAGTTGAGTCAGTATGCCGTTTATTACCAAGTTGAGTCCAAGTCGAGTCCCTGAAGCGATTTAAGTCTGACTCGAATCCAAGGCGGCCGACTTGGGTCTACATCACTGGAAAATAGGGTGCCGAATAGGTGGCCTGACCTCTTTCCCCCTTCAAATAGGGTTCCCATATTATTGATGTAGACCCCAGTGGCTGAAAAAGTACCCTCGATTTTAAGTAGAATGGATAAGTAGATGGCAGGTCAGGAAAAGGTACAGAAATACACGGTGAAGGGGAATGGATGGAGATATATGACAGATAGCCAGACAGGCAGGATGAATATTTCTCATGACAGGTATATTGTCACAGAGCAGCTATATGGAGGCTGCCGTTGGGACTTCTGATGGAGTAAATTTTCTTTCTCGACTTTCCACGCAGAACTTTTTTTCTCCCTCCTGCCGCCTGTTAATTGACTTTGGTTAATTACCCCAAAGAGACAGGAGAGAACTCTGCTGGGCTGCATTCCTCGAAACAGCTAGTCGAGAGTCAACTTCGTCTCCCCAGCTTCCACGCAAACAAGCCACTTAACGCAATTCCCCGAGCGCGGGCGAGGAAATTTTCCCTTCCTCCAGAGAAGGGACAGCAGGCAACGAAAACAAACTCATTTAGACGGAAATTCCCGGAACTGTTTGTTAAAGGGATGCTGCAGAGACACAACAGAAAATCCGCCGGGAGGAGGCGGGGAAGAGAAAAAGAAAGACTATCTCAGTTCGGCCAAAGAGTTCATTTTCCTTTTGGTTGTTCATTTCTTTTGGGCAGGGGGAGAGCTTTTGATTTAGCACAGAGTTCGTTTCAATGCTCAAAAAGTTTGGTAGCCCAAAAGACTCAGAAGGACAAAACAGGGGAACCAAATGCCAAGCGCAGAAACTTTGGAAAAACAGGGAAGGGAATAAGCCCTTCCCAACAAACAAGGGCTCACCCAGACCACATGCAGATAGTTTGTGTAAACATTTAATAAGTTTATGACTCTGCAATTTTCTGTACCAAAATATGATTATATCGTCCCTATTTTATATTTTACAGTTGATATATAATATATTTATGGTTTATATTTATATTCACGCTTACATATTTACCTTCGAGTTTGTTTATTTTTTACTTTTTATGGAATGTCGTTGGATAATGTATAATCTACCTGCGTGGGGGTTTTTTTAATTGTTTACTTTTTGGATATGGCCGTTGGCTCAATAAACTATATCGATTAATACAAACAATCCACACAAGGTCCCACCCAGAGCCCTGCTTCTGAAAACTTGTCTGCAATCCGCGCACTCGAGGCAGAGAGTAGTCGGAAGGGATCCTTTTCTTTGCCTAAAGGGGGAGGAAACAGATTGGTTTTTTGCAAAAAATGGAACACCGAAGTCAGCGGCGAAACTTGGAGCGCGTGGCGTGGGGGCGGGAGGGGAGGGGCTAAGGCGCGGGGGTGTGGCCACAGTGCGTGGGGGTGTGGCCATGGGACATGAGGGCGTGGCTGTAGGACATGGGGGCGTGGCCTCAGTTTGTGGGGGTGTGGCTACAAGCCGGGATGCCCCCAAAACATTGCCACCCGGGGCACAGCGCCTCCCCACCCACCCACCCCGTCCCTATGCGACTGATTGAAGTATTCATTCCCTGGCCCAGGCAAGGAATGCATTTTTGTGTGTTTTTTTAACTTTTATTTTATTTTTGTTGTTCGCAACGTACCCTGAGAACCACAGGGCTTAGAATCTGTCCATCCTTCTTTGTGGAATTGTGTTGTGGTCCTATACTGCCCCGAAAGTGGAGCAGTTCAACTTTATTGACGAAATCTAGTTCAGCCCTTCTGTTTTAAGTGACTTTTACCAATTTGCCATCCTTGAAGAAAATGTTGCAGCGAATGCTGGCTTCTCCCACCTCCACACAGTCTTAGATGACACTGGATCCGTTCCAATCCAGCCTTGGATCTAGAATTAGCCGTGGTTGCCTCATCGATGATTTTTGCTGGGAAATAGGTGGGCAAAGAGCGACTTTGTTGGATCTCTTGGACCCATGGCTTTTAGTGCAAACAACCCCATACCACTCATTTATATCCTGCCTTTTCCCCAACATTGGGGGATATTCACCCACCTCACTTACAAATTTTTTTAAAAAATTTAGATAAAGGGATTCACCAAAAAAAAAAAAAAAAGCTTTAGTAAAGCTTTTTATATATAGAAAAGTAAAGCTTTTATATATATAGAAATATAGTTGCAATATAACTTAAAAATTCGTTGTTGTTGGGTGCCTTCCGAACCTTCCTGACTTACGGCATCCCTCAGACAAACTTGTCATGGGATTTTCTTGGAAAGATTTTTCAGAGGGGAGGTTACCTTTGCCTCCCCTTCTGAGGCTGAGAGAGTATGACTTGCTTAAAATCTCCCAGTGGGTTTCCATGGCTGAGCAGGGATTCGAACCGTAGTCTGGCGCTCAAAGCACTACACCGAACTGGCTCTCGGTTAAACAAGGCATAGATTTAAAACCCTTTAAAAGAAATCTATTAATAGACAAAGATAAAAAATCACTATAACAATAGACCATTTAAAAATCATGTAATGAAAAACCCTTGTGGTCAATTCCTAACAACCTACTGGAACAAAAAATAAAACAGTAATCTGCCGATGGATGGACACCAAAGAAGGAGCCACGCTAACCTGCTGAGACAGAAAGTTCCAAGACCTGGGAGCAGCCACTGAGAAGGCCCCCGACCATATTTCTTCCAAACATCTCCAGGAAGGTAAGGAAGGGCCTTTCCCAAAGATCTTAGGAGTCCATGCCACTCAATTACAAAGAGCCAGGGATGTATTTAAGTCTCAAGTCTCTCCCTTCAAGTTTCAAGTCAAGTCCCAAGTTCTTGCAAGACACTTCCAAGTCAAGTCTCAAGAAACTGGGAGCCAGTTTCTGAAATGGGGAATGGAATCTTTCTTACTTCCCATTTCCAAAGCTGGAGGGTTTTTTGGAAGCGGAGAATAGGATCTCCATGACGGAAGTTTCAAAAGCTTAGAAAGAAGGATCTTTCCCTACGTTCTGGGGTGAATCTTGCCTTCTGCTCTTAGGAAAAGTTTTAGAAGTCTCCTCCAACGTACAGCAGGGACAGGCTGCTGATCCGAGCTCAAACCTGTCTCAAGTCCATTACTTAACCCGCTTGCTGTTCCTCTCCAAGAAATGGCCCAAGCTTTGGGCTTGATCATCATGTGACAAGTAGCCAGAAAGAGATGGAGAATGCATCCTCAAAATAATTCATAAGTGGCATCTTGCACCTGTCCAATTGACTCACATTATGAAAACCATATCACCCAACTGTTGGAGGGGCTGTAGCTCCAAGGGCACCTACCTTCATATGTGGTGATTCTGCCCCGTCGCAGCCCAGTTTCAGTCTGAGATTTCGAAAACCACCACCGCTATTACAAAGCAAACAGCTGATCCTTGTCCTGCCCTTCATTTGCTTTCAATATGTGACTCACAATGTAAACAGTTGAGCCACAAAGACCTCATTAACTTTCTTCTCATAAATGCAAGACTGGAAATCGCTTCCAATTGGAAAACAGCTAATTTTTCCATCGAACAGGTAAATTTTCCACATGGCTCATGGAAAAGCTTGCACACAACAAGAGGGTAATAAAAGGATACAACACACAAGATAACTTTGGGGGGAAAAATGCCCTCCTTTTACGGATTACATCAATGTCACACTTCATTACCATCAGAGCTTCCAACATGCCAGGATTCTGGCTGAGTGCTTTCCTGGGCGTGGACTTTTATCCTTAATATATTTGATCTTTCCTTTCTACTCTGTTTTTCGTTCTCAGGTTGTAACTGTAAATAATTTTTTAAAAAAATGAACAAAAAAGAAAGAGATGGAAGCATTGTTCAAAGTCGTAAGGTTCACGGACGGACGTGGTATGTTAACTTAACGAAGGGCAGCAAGTCCGTCACTCAAAATATACAAGCCGTGAGTCAAGTCAGTGTGTCATTTACGGCTAAGCTGAGTCCAAGTCAAGTCACTGAGGCAACTTGAGTCTGATTTGAGTTCGAGTCAGTCGACTCAACTCTGCATCACTGCAAAGAGCTACGCTCCTGCAGACAGCATGGGCACAAGCTGTAGAGAGCTTTATAGATCATCACCAACCAGTGATGTGGACTTGAGTCAACCGACTTGGACTCAAGTTGTACTTCAGTTGCTTCAGCGGCTCGACTCGGACTCAACTCGGCCATAAATGACACACCAACTCGACTTGAGACTTGAATATTTTTAGTGATTGACTTGCTGCCCTTGGTTCAGCAACATAACCCATCCGTCCAGAAACCTTATGACTTCGAACAACGCTTCCATCTCTTTTTGCCTACTGGTCACATGACAACCTGTCCCAAGCCCAAAACGCGGGTGCATTTCTCAGAGGGGAGCAGCAAACAGGTTAAGCAATGGCTTAAGGTCTGCTCGGCAGCCTGTCCCTGCTGCACATCGAAGGAGCTTTCTAAAACTTTTCCTAAGAGCAGAAGATAAGACCCACCCCCAGAGTGCAGGGTGCATTTTTCAGGGGCAATCTCTCAAAGGCGTTAGGCAACAGGCTTGAGGAGGAAGGGTGCTTCCTTCTAAAGCTTTCGAAGCTTCAGCAACGGGGAGTAAGAAGGATCCTATTCCCCACTTCCAGAGCTGCAGGCAGCAAAATTGCAAATCTGGAGGGCCGACTCTGCTTAAATGGCTAGAACGGTCTCTATTTGATTCCGTCCAGACATTTTGGTAAATACGTTGGGGTATAGAGTTGGCTTGAGACTTGACTGGAAAGTATCGTCAAGGACTTGAGACTTGCCTTGAGACTCAGAGTAAAAGACTTAAATACATCGCTGTCACCGACGCTTTGAACTGTGCCCAGAAACAGACTGACAGTCGGCAGAGCTGTTGCAAGAAGGGAGTTGTGTGCTCCCTGTGGCCGGACCCAGCTAACAACCTGGCTGCGGCTCTTTGGGCCGACTGGCGTTTCTGTGCACTTCTCAAGGACAACTCCATATCGTGCGCCTCACATTAACCCTCGAATACGCGCACGGATGAAGTCCGGACTGTGGTTCCTTTTGGATCTTGCTGATTTATCCAACTGGGATGGAAGAACCCCTGAGAGGGCCCGCTCCGCATCGATCCGAGAAAGCAATTATCTTTCTTTTATGGCCCCCAAAGCCAAGCTAACAAAAAAATAATGCTCTCATTTCTCCTGAGATGTACGATAAATACCGCCGTATGGGAATAAGTAGTTTCACTGTCGGCAGAAGAGAGAGAGAAACCTGTCGGTGGGCATGTTTGGTCCGCAGACGAAAACTGTCACACTCTTTGTAGCTTCGTAAAGATCATTTCAATGATCCTCCCAAGTCAGATCTAGCGTGAGAGAGTGCAGACGTGCAGCATTTTGTGACCTGGAAGTCCATTCTGAAAATGGAGAACGGATCGTTGGGAAGAGAGAAGTATGTCGCTTCGTGCCAGAAATTGCCAAAATCTTGAGATGGCCAAAGACACTGTTGTTCAAAAGGTCCTTTGCAAGAGAGGTATTTGACTATCCTGATGGTGATAAATGATCACATTCATTCCTTTACTCAACCTGCAAAATGATTTCATTTTGACTTTTTGTTGCATACAAATGAATAATGAAGTGGAACAATGGAGCTGTTTATTTTCTGCTCATTTCCGACATAAGCACCTGTTTCTATGTACGTATTCCTTCCAAGAGTTACTGGAAAACAAATTCAATAAAAAATCTAACGTACAGTGTATTACAAATGGGGTTCAGCAACGTCTCCTAAACTCTCTTCTTGTTTTTTGTTAAGCTTGTCAGAATCAATGTCACAGTATAAATAGCAGGACCGAGTCTAAGAGGCGTAAAAGCACATGAGGAATGTTCAGTCAGGTACGCTAAAGAAATTCTTGAACATCTTTAATTCTGTGTGTTTTTTCGCCCCAGGTTCCTTTCCATGGGTCTTGGAGCTTTAGGAAAATTAAAGTAAGTTCAGCAAATCTAAAGTCTACTCATCTTGGTGTCAGCATGTACTAGAAATGGGAAATATTTCCCCAATAAAGTAGACCTGCTAAGTCAATGGTTGAAAAGTAAATCAACATGCGTGTAAATCCTATTGATTCAAGCAGTCTGTTCTGATTCGGACAGCTGACATATTCCTAGCCTTTCTCTTCTCCTAGATGAGAATTTTCCCCTTTATGCTGATTGGGATAATGGGATTTTTAATAAATCCAAAGAGTACCAGGCTGGGGAAGAATAACTGAAAATAATCCGAGTCACCTCATTATTTGTTTGTTCCTCTTATAGTACAGTTGTGACCTGGTCGTTGTGATAAAAGGGCCCAAAAAGTTCATATAAATTTCATGCACACTGCTCTTCATATATGCTTTTTCTCAAGATGTTTTCCCTAAGGTAATGTGTGTTTTCTATATAGCACTGTCTGGGAAATTGTGGGCGCTGTAGTAAAAAAACAAAGTAACTTTTCCAAGCTCTGCTTATTTTTTCCACCAGTATATGCATGTTTATGCATGCCATTCCTTAATATGTATGTCTTGGCTGAAAAGACTGCATCACAACATTTGGAGAGAGGTTAATGAAGTAGTTTGCATATTGGCTGATGCAGCAAATTAAACTCACATAAACAGCGGTGCTAATAGAACACATCCCTCGTCCACGTTTTACCAAATCAAAGCGCCGGTGGGTCGGGCCCGGAGCTGGCTGTGCTGGTTAATGCCGCCTCTCCAGGTTCACAGGCAAGAGTCCTGTCCCCTCCCATTCGATCGCACATTGAACCTGGGACCTCTCATACTACCGGAAACATCTTCATCACGTAGATCATAAAATCACAGAGTCAGAGTTGGAAGAGACCCCGACGGCCGTCGAGTCCAACCCGCGCAGGAACACACACCCAAAGCACCCCCGGCAAATGGCCCTCCAGCCTCTGTTTAAAAACCTCCAAAGAGCACAACTCCACCACGCTCCCAGGCGGCGTAATCCACCGCGGAACATCTCTTACCGTCAGGAAGTTTTTCCTGAGGTTTAAGTGGACTCTCTTTCCCTGTAGTTTGAATCTATTGCCCCACGTCCTAGTCTCTGGAGCAACAGAAAACAAGCTCGCTCCATCTTTAATGTGGCATCCCTTCAAAGGATGCCCTGGTGGCGCAGTGGTTAAATACCTGGTACTGCAGCCACAGGGTTGTGAGCTGGATCCTGCCAGGCTCCAGGTTGACTCAGCCTTCCATCCTTCCGCAGGTCAGTAAAATGAATACCCGGCTTATTGGGGGCAATTAGCTAACACATTGTAAACTGCTTAGAGAGCACTTAGCTGATAAGCGGTATAGAAATACACATGCTATTGCTATATTTAAACATGGCTATCATGTCCCCTCTTAACCTTCTCTTCTGCAGCCTAAACATCCCCAGCTCCCTAAGCCGCTCCTCATAGGGCTTCACGGCTTCCGGACCTTTCACCATTTTGGTCGCCCTCCTCTCCAGCTTGTCCATATCCTTGCTGAAACAGGGTGCCCAGAACTTGACACCAGTTTCCAGGTGAGATCTGACCAACGCAGAATAGAGCAGTATTGTTCCTTCCCTTGATCTTGACACTATACTCCTGGTGATGTAGCCTAGAATTGCATTTAGGAAAAGGCACCACTCTCAGAGCCAATGTTTGGACAGTAACACCTCCAGGGTGGGAAAACAAGAAGGGCTGGATGTAACAAGTGAAAATTAAGGTAAGACTGCACTTATCTTTCTGCATGCGCTTTCTCGGGTGAAAGGCACTCTTCGTTTTAATGCAGGCTGCTCATAAGAGGAATAGGACAGAATATGCCTAATAGGCTGTGGAATTCGCTTCCAGAGGATGTAGTCGCAACTTCTCGATTAGAAGGGTCTAAAGGGGTATTCGATAACTTTATGGAAAGAGCAGCCACTGATCAGGATGACTATATAATACCACTCATACCGTGTACAGCAATTTCCAGCAAGCATAAAACGGACGTTGCAATTGCTGGTGGGCTTCCCATAGATCCAATGCAGGACCGCTGTGCAAATAAAATGCTGGATGTGTTAGATACGATGCAGGCACATGATTAGCACGAGCCAGCATGGTTCTTTTTATGACCTTACATACATCCAGAAGGACCACTCCGTACCGGCACAGAGTTATGGAAATAAAACCATTGCAACAAAACATGGAGCTACCTCCATGCTGGTCTATGACCGTAATAAATTATCGGTTGATAGAAGCCACTTGGTTTTTTTATCTGTTCTTTTCTTCCTTTTCAACAGCTCCCCAATATAACACTTGCAACCTTTAGAAGCCAAGGGTGCTTTTCAGGTAGTGACATAGACTATGAGTACCATGGAAATCTACAATCAGACCAAGGTGACCGAATTTGTCATCATCGGCTTCCCAAACCTCCAGAGCTTCCACAAGATCCTCTTCTTTCTGCTCCTATTCATCTATCTTTTTACCGTCTTTGGCAATTTGCTGATTTTCACCATCATCCGCACTGATTCCAGGCTCCACACCCCCATGTACTTTTTCATCAGCGTGTTGTCCTTCTTGGAGGTCTGGTACACGGCCACCACCATCCCCAAGATGCTGTCCAACTTAGTCAGCGAACAGAAAAGCATCTCCTTTACTGGGTGTCTCCTCCAAATTTATTTCTTCCATTCGTTGGGGGCGACCGAATGTTACCTGCTCACGGCGATGGCGTATGACCGCTACCTGGCCATTTGTGATCCACTGAGGTACCCTTCCGTCATGACAATGAAGACGTGCGCCCAAATGGCTACCGGATGCTGGATTTGTGGCTTTGTGTGTCCCATCACCGAAGTCATCTTGGTCTCCGAGCTGCCATTTTGTGGACCCAATGCAATCGAACACATCTTTTGCGACTTCCCGCCCCTGCTCAGTTTGGCTTGCACGGACACCTCCGTCAACATCTTGCTTGACTTTGCAGTCAACGCCTTCATCATTCTGGTGACCTTCCTGCTTATTCTGGTCTCCTACGTGAAGATCATCTGGTCTGTCCTGAAGATCCACACCATCGACGGTCGTGAAAAGGCTTTTGCTACCTGTGCATCCCACCTGACTGTCGTTTTCCTCTTTTTTGGAAGCATCATCTTCATGTACGTCAGGGTGAAGACCAGCTACTCTCTGGATTACGACAGAGCTTTTGCCGTAATCTATGCCATCCTCACCCCATTAGTCAACCCAATCATCTATAGTTTGAGGAATAAAGAAATCCTACGGGCCATAAAAAGGAGGATCCACGCAAAGAGCCGTGCCAGAGATAGCACCCCACGCTGAAACTCTCTGAGAAGGCCGTGGGGCAGCCCACATTAACTGCCAAAAATGGATGCAATGTGAATTTCTGCAAGTCTGCGCCACTGACTGCACAAAACTCCATTCTGAAAACATATAATTTGAACAAAAATGCAGTACATTTCCCCTTAGTGGGGAAGACGGTAAATGTATAATCCAGTGATCGGGGGAAAGGACCACTGCCCCCATCCTCAGAACTTGGAGATTCCAAGCCCCTAGGTTTGGAGAAAAAGTCCTAAGGCAAGCTCAACCTTTGCTCCCCAGAATGGGCCACTACTTTCTCTGAGATGATTTTGGGGATGCAACTGGCCAAATCTTTGGCCAAAAAAAAAAAAAATGAGGCAGAGCAGGGAACATGCCCGCAAGCCATGCTGTGCCCACCTCTGATGTAACCTATGTGCCCAGCCACAAAATCTGCCGTGCAGGTGCTCCCAAATGAGAATGTGCAATTTCAAGGCCCCTGTCTCCCTTTTTTATGCTTCTCTGGCCATTTCCACACTGCATAGTTATAGCGCTGTTATTCCACTTTCGACATCCTGTGGAATTCTAGGGTTCGTAGTTTACTGAGGGCAAGGAGCTCTCTGGCTGAGAATTCCCCCTCCCTAAACTGCAAACCCCAGGATTCCATAGGAGATAGAAAGTGGAATAATAGCACCGTAACAATCTAATGCGGAAATGACCTCTGTCTTTAACCGGATGTCACTCAACAGCCCTTTATAGAAATATCCTAGGCAGACAAACCTCCGACTTTCATTTCTTCTGAAACAACAGTAAAGGTGAGCTGTTCGTGTCCTGGTTAGGGGCTTTCTCAGTAAAGGCTGGAAAAGTTCCTTTTTAGACCCCTGTATACACAATCTCCCTGCCGGAATGGTCAGTTGCCATCCAAAAAAGCAACTTTTATAACTTTATCTGAGCTGCTGTGGGAAGTTTAGCATCACCCAACCCATCCCAGCAGGCTGACTTGGGGAAACTTTCTCTGCATTCACTTCTGCAGAAAGATCAGGCAAAAATGCCGGCGTGAGAATGCACGTTGCATCCCAACAGCCCCCAAGACAGGGTTTAGAATACAGGTGCACACCTCCATTAACAAAGTAAATGCATTCCGAGGCAGTTTAGAACTAGATGCCAAAATAACGTGAAAAGGTTCCTACGCTGCAAAACAGGAAGAGGAGCCCAGCGTGTTTCGCCAGACTTGTTATTCAAAACTATCAGTATGCACATGCGAAAAGAAACAGCCAAGTCAGCTCCACGTTGCATAAGCAAACAAAAACATTTTGCATCTCCTAGAAGGAAAAATATTTTGAAACTTCTGGACGCAATGTGAAAGTTTCTTCCAAAATGCATCAAGGCCTCACTAGCCTCTGCTTTTCTTAGTGAATTTCATTTTGGTGGCCAGACTTAGGGACTGATGTTTTTTAAGCTGGTGAGGGAAGGTTATATGCTGTGTCCATTTTCCCAGTTTTGCTCTTCCTGCATAATCAGTAAAGGATGTTGAATGCAACTGCTGTTTACCCTTGCCTGTCGCAGGCAAGCACGCATAGCTAAAGCGGGATACAGTAAGACGGAATCCTGCCCTTTCTCAGCTCGAGTTTGGGGTTTTTGTTTTGCATTGTTGACTGCAAACATAGTGCTGCAACCTGACATTGAGAGGCTGTGTTTCTCCATCCCTCCCCCACCTTCTCCCCAATGCTAATGCAGCTAAAAGTCTCCCAGCTTGACAGAGGATAAGGAGGGAAAGGGGGCTGGGTGGGCTTTAAAAAACTTTGTTAAAAGGAGCTTCTTTATCAGAGGTTTTTGTCAGCTGAGGTATCCCCATAATTGAAATATCTCTCCTGAGTTACTGGCTGTGAGAGTTTTGAGTTAAAATAATGCTAGTAGTTTGGGTCCCTTTTGCCTTTCTGACAGCAATGATGTTGAATTCATTCTTCGTAAAGAAAGAGATTCCTTACCCTTCTTGTGATCCTTAATATATAAAAAGCATTATTTGTCAGAATTTTTACATTTGAAATGACAGAAATGGAGAAATCGACGGTGTTACTGAAACACTTATCCAAAACTTCGAGAGACAATGGGAACCGTTCTTAGAGTTTATCAAAAGATACGATGGACAGAGATGTTTTTAACATAAAAAATTATAAAAATATTTGAACTGTCAAATGTAATAGATTATAATATATTTTATATTATCGATGAGAAATTTGGCAACAATGGCACTGAAGTTTAAATTTAGAGGAACAGATATAGTTGTTAAAATCATAATTCCAAGTGAAGAGCGGAAAGATGGAGGATAGAAGATGGAGGGAAATTTTTATATATGGTAGTGTGAGAATAATTGTTATAAGGTTGTATATAAGAATATATGTTGGCATATATTTTGTATTTATTTTCTATCCTTAATCAAAATAGGAAAAATAAGAAAATGATAATACATAGCAATGAGGTTGTATGATAAAATCAAAAAGATTTTAAAGATTTGGGGGAAACACACAAAAATGGAATCTAGGGATGGGAGAGAAGAAGAATGTGAACTTTCAAGAAAAAGAAATTTGGAAGATGTGTATTTAATAAAGTTCTAATTTATTGTTTTGAACAAATGTGTGTGTGTGTGTGTGTGTGTGTGTGTGTGTGTGTAAATAAATATATGTTTGAAAAAAGAAATAAATGAGACACAGTCGTCAGGACTTTAAAAAAATTAAATTAAGGGCTGAGACAATGCAATTTTCTATTCCAGGTTGTGGAGATCCTTCTGGACATATCTGATGCCACATTGGAAAGACAGAGATTGCTTTATTAGGAGAGGAAAATTTAGGAGTAATAATTGAACCGTGGCTCTCTTGTATAAATGTAAGAATGTGTCTTCAACGGACTCGACCGCTGATCCATCATATTCAGTTTTGTACTGTCTGCTCTCCAGTATCTTTTCAGAGTGTGATGCAGAAAAAGTCTTTACAAAATCCACCCACATCCACTTGCAAACAAGCCACTTAAACCGCAGTCTGATAGACCATTAACCGATCACCAGCAGCCCATATGATTCTGGAGAAACATCATTCTCTTTAGAGCAGTGATGGAGTGGAGCCGACATCGGCAGGGTCGAACGGCCAGTAATTTTGATGAATGGGGATGATGGGCTCATCACTCACCCGCGTTGCCTCTTGTCCCTTCTCAGCTTTGCAGCAATCTTCAGGGCGGTTGCAAGAATAGGTTTTCAAAACAATAGGATGTTGGGGTGAGCCGTCCTTGTTTGATCAAAACATGTTCTTTTATTCGCCATGGTTTTGTCTTAAGCCGTTTCCGCACTACAGTGTAATAGGGCTATTATTCCACTTTCAGCATCCTGGGGAATTCTGGGGTTTGTAGTTTACTGAGGCCAAAGAGCTGAGAAGTCTAAAGGCCCCTCCCCAAACTCCAAACCCCAGGATTCCATAGGGGGTTGAAAGTGGAATAATAGCACTATAACAGTGTAGTGCAGAAATGGCCATAGATAGATGGATGGATGGATGGATGGATGGATGGATGGATGGATGGATGGATGGGTAGAAAGATAGATAGATAGATAGATAGATAGATAGATAGATAGATAGATAGATAGATAGATATACACACTCAATGATACTGTTTTTATTCTCCTGTTTCTTAAATAATGTGCTTTACTTCACAATTAGTATTTTAAAAAAGAGAGAAATTCAGGCACAAAAGGGTATCAACTACATCTTAAGAGAATCCCCGACCAGTATAGACAATACCTACCTTGCTCTTGGGCCATGTCCGCACTACACTGTTATAGCGCTATTATTCCACTTTCAACCTCCTGTGGAATTCTGGGGTTGGTATTTTTCTGAGGCCCAAGAGCTCTCTGGCTGAGAAGTCCAAAGGCCCCTCCCTAAACTGCAAACCCCAGGATTCCATAGGGGGTTGAAAGTGGAACAATAGCACTATAACGGTCTAGTGCGGAAAGGACCATAATAATGCCCAAAAGGTAAATACAGCCCACCACAGTTCGAAGACCTTCTGCAATAGGCAGTTAAAAAAATTAATGCACTATTGATTGATCAGGCAGCCTTTCGCTCGTGCTAGAATTGGCAAAGATGTACCACTGGCAGTATTTTTACTGCGTTGGATGTAGTAGGTGGCACATTCAGAGCAAATCAAGTTAAGACTGTGCTCCTTCATTCCCAAAACACACCCCCAAAAAAGACAGAGAAATATGGATTTTCGGCATGCATGGGAGGGAAAATCCACCAGCTTCTGCATTTCTTCCACAACAAATCACCTTTTGACCCGGCCAGCAGAAAAACATGTTCTTTCTAATTTGCTGCCAGGAGGATTGGCTTTTGTTATCAGGACTTATTCCCAGAAATCCAGCCCAGTAGATTTGTAACAAGCCCCCGAAGAGCAGAGGTGAAAATACAAATGTAATCTCCCAGCAATTTCTGCAAATGTAAACACTAGATGAAGTCCGTCGTACGTCTACGGGTTGGAGGGCCCGTCATCTGGTGTTCGGCCGGATCTCCGAGAGTTGAGCGATTGCTCTTAAGAAACGGGAAAATGGGTGAGTGGCTATTTGGTTAGCACTGATTTTTCAAATGATAGGACCGCTATAGGAAAGCAAAACTGTTTTATTCTGATGGGATGTTTCTGATTGCTGCCTGATTCAAGATTTCTGTAGTGGGGAATATGGTAAAAATGGGAGATTATTGTTGGATCACTCCGGATGAATATATCTGTTTGTTTCTCCCCTGCATTTGCATGCCACCTAGGTCCCCTGTGCTATTCAACATTTTAAAAGTACCCCATTTTCAAAACCAGGAATAAATGTCTTCCTTTTAAAAAAAAAATTGGGAGGGGACATTTTTTGGCCATTCATACAGCATCCAGCAAGTAGATGTTCCGGGGCAGAAAACTGGCCCCTGTTTCAGTTTTTCCACCCCTGAGTTCAACACCCAAAACCTTCCGGCTGGATGGGCAAATCTTCCAATGTTGGTCGCTCTCACGTTCCCATTTTCTTAATTTCAAATTCATTCCACAGAATTGATGAAGAAATGTGCGACTGCTAGACGCTTCTCATTGCAAAAAAATGAATCAAACAAAATTCGCGCCTCTCCGGAATCAGAGCCTGGAAAAGCTTGTTTGGTTTGGACCGCAAATCCCAGAATCTTCCAGCCAGCATGCTGGAATGGAGTTCTGGGAGAGATGATCCGGGGGGGAAAAAACTTTTCAAGGGTCCGCATAATCCAGAAATCTTTTTTCCTACATTGGCCAACTGCGTACCTCTGACAGCGAGGACTTTAATGGAGCAAACTTCTGCTTCTTTTCAGAGGGCATTGACAAACTGGAACGTATCCAAAGGAGAGTAACCAAGATGGCAAAAGGTCTGGAAACCAAGTCCTATAAAAACAATTCGGGGAGGCGGGTTTCTTTAGCCCAAAGAAGAGAAAATTAGACGGTGATATGATAGCCAGCTTTAACTACCTGAAGGGCTGTCATACAGAAGGCGGAGCAAGCTTTCTCTCTGCTGCTCCAGAGGGTAGGAGACAAACCCGTGAACTCAAATTAGAATCACAGAATCGTAGAGTTGGAAGACACCACGATGGCCATCGAGTCCAACCCAATTCTGCCATGCAGCAACACACACTCAAAGCACCCCCAGCCAATGGCCATCCAGCCTCTGTTTAAAAACCTCCAAAGAAGGAGACTCCACCACACTCCCAGGCAGCAGATTCCGCTGCTGAACGGCTCTGGCCATCAAGAAGTTCTTCCTGACGTTTAGGTGAAATCTCTTTTCCTGAAGTTTGAATTCATTGCTCCACGTCCTAGTCTCTGGAACAGCAGAGAACAAACTTGCTCCATCTCCACCATGACCTCCCTTCAAATATTTAACCACGGCTCCTATGTCACCTCCAAATCCTTTTTTTCATCAGGCTAAACATACCCAGCTCCCTAAGCTGCTCCTCGTAGGGCTTCACGGTTTCCGGACCTTTCACCAATTTGTTCACCCTCCTCCGGACACATCTTCTCCCGCTTATCCAACAGGCTCGGAAGTAGAACACGGTAGGAAAGCAGAATTGGTTGAAAAGTGGAACCCAGAAACTGTACTAAAGGAAGCATGAAGGACTCAAAAAGGCTCCCTTGGGACTGACCTCGCCCACGCTCCTTGCAAAGTTTCACACTCAGCACTGTGCCGTTCTCTCTGTCTCAGCTTGCTTTGCAAGCAGCGTGTGCGTGGAAGCGGTTCGAAGCAAGCCTTTGTAGGTAAGAAGAACTGATAAAAGAACAACTTGAAGCCCCATTAAAAGGGCATCAAAAGGTATGGGTTACCTGTATTACGTCTGGAAACACTGTGGGCATTAGGAGCGTTGTCTTGGCCGCTCCCTTGTTTAGGAATGCAATGGAAAGCCAGTATGAAATAACAGCTGGGATGTGGTACTGGCACTTGGAGATCCAAGTTCGAGTCTCGTTTTTGCCATGAAATTCTCTATTCTTGGGCCAGTCATTCTCTCTCAGCCCAACTCACCTTGCAAGAGTGTTAACGTGAAGATAGGGTTAGCAGAGGACAGCAGTCGATGCTGTTTCGAGATCCCCGGAAGACAGGGACAATATAAATGGAACCAGAAAATAAATACATAAAATAATGTACGGATCAGGGATTCTTCTAGTGTGCATCTACTCAGACAGAGGCTTAGGCGGCAATCTGATACCCGTTCACTTGGAAGTAAAACCTTATTGAACTCAGCGGGACAACTCTGAGTCGGCACGTATAGGATTGCTCTGCCAGGCTGCCCCAGTTAATCTGCCTATTGACTCTTCATGCCGCATTATCCCGCTAGATGCTTTTACATATTGCTGTTTCAACTGTTTTCCCCAGTGCCGCCCTGTTTGTTTTACTGAACAGCTGCCTTTGGAATAAATGAGCATAAATAAAATATTTTAAAAGCCACGTTTTTTTTTTCTCCCCTGTGATTATTTTCTAGTATATCATTAGCCTCAAACATTCTTTTTTCCCCTTTACCTTTGCTTCTCCAAATACCTTGAAATTTTAAGTCTTTTTAAAAAAGAAAATGTTATTATCGTTATTATTTTGGGTCATCTCTGTGCGTTGGTAAGTGGAAAACACGTTGCATTATTGTGGCTTTGTGCCGCATGGATTTCCTTGTTTGTGTCTCTGCAAAATTGTATGAATCATATTTATGCAGCGCATGCTTTGCTAAAAAGTACATCTTCTTTTTATGACATTGTTGTTTTGAACAATATCCCCTGATGAAGATTATACACTCTCAGGAACCAAGCTAAGGTTTGATGTTTTATTATTACTATTAAATGGCTTTTGCAGTCAGTGTGTCAATGCTTCTTGGATACATAAGCTCGGCCTCTTGGCTTAGAGCCTAGTTAACTATGCTTTTTATTTTTCATGTCATATATAAGCCAAGCTTTGATTGCTGGGGCCCTGAAGGCTCACAGTTCAGGGATGGGAAGTATTTTGTCTGGTTTACATTTTAATGTGAGCTCCCAAAATCCTATAAGTTCTAACCAATCTCCATATCAAAACTCAGTTATCATTCAAAATTCACACTTCTCCAAAACTGTCAACAGAATTGTTCGGGTTCCTTTTTTTTGTGTGAATGCATACCTAATTACTGTATTTGCTGGCATATAAAACTCACCTTTTTCCTGAAAAATACTGTTTTAAAATGAGGTGCATCTTATACACTAGCAAGTACGGGTATGTATATTATGCCAGAGTGCACACAAAAAAATTAAGTATTACTTAACATGACACTCAAAATGCATTAAGGTACTATAAAGAGATGCAAAAAGTTTGTACAACATGCAGGCAGCATACAAAAATGTATTCGGAGAAATGCACGAAAATATTTATGCACACTTTTGGAAAAAAAAAGATCTCAGAGCTCAAACAGAACAAACCTAATATTGGGAAAGTTATCAAAGTTCTTGACTAATCCCAGTTAGAAAAAGGAGAAACTAGAATAACCCAGAACTGACGGATTTATCCATCCCAGTCCCCAAGAGAGTCCAAGAAACATAATTTGAAAATCAGAGCCTCTGGCCAGCTTGCTCTGCCCAACGAGTAATTCTCTTCCCTTCCTTTCAGTGGTAAATTGTCCTTTGAGATTGAAGGAGAGGATGACTGGGGACAATTTGCTGCAAAGGAACAATAAGATAAAAGAGTTATGGGGCAAGGTAACCATGTTGCAGCAAAAGCCGACGACACTTTAAAAATAACAAATGTTATCGGGCATAAACTTCCTTGGACTGGAGCCCATTTCTTTAGACACACCAAGCAATGGAAAGAGAAAGCTGCAAAGTTGCTTATTTGGGCCACAACTCCCAGAATTTCCCACCCTGTAGGGATATTAGTCAGAAAAAACCATTTTTGCAACCTTTGGAAAAGTAGTTAAAGGCCCTGCTTCCCTGCGTCTGTCTGTAAGCCAGTGGTGTAGACTCAAGTCAAAAATATGCAAGTCTCGAGTCGAATTGAATCAGTGCATCATTTATTGCCAAGTCGAGTCTGAGTTAAGTCACTGAGTTCAAAGTCAAGTGGGACTTAAGTCGCGTCAGTGACTCAACTCGGACTCAACTTGGCAATAAATGATGCACTGATTCAATTTGACTTGAGACTTGTATATTTTTAGTGACCGACTTGCTGCCCTTGGTTCAGTAACGTAACACATTCATCCAGAAATTTTATGACTTTAAACAAGGCTTCCATCTCTTTTTGCTTACTGGTCAGATAACAATCTGTCTCAAGCCCAAAGTGTGGGTGCATTTCTCAGAGGGGAACAGCAAATGTGTTCAGCAACGGGCTTGAGGACAAAGGATCCTTCCTTCCAAAGCTTTTGAAGCTTCAGTAATGGGGAGTAAGAGAGGATCCTATTCCTCACTTCTGAAAAGTCCTCCAGCTTTGGAAATGGGAAGTAAGAAGGATCCTATTCTCCACTTCCAAAGCTGCAGACGGCAAAATTGCAAATGTGGAGGGCCGACTCTACTTAAATGGTTAAAACTGACTTTATTTGATTTTGTCCAGACATTTTGGAAGATAGGTTGGAGTATGAAGTTGGCTCCCAGACTTGAGACTTGACTTGAAAGTATCTTCAAGGACTTGAGACTTGACTCGAGACTTCAAAGGTAGAAACTTGAGACTTGACTTGAGACTTGGAGTAAAAGACTTAAATACACCGCCGCTGTAAGCCCGTCTCTTGTGTCTCGAAATGGTTGACAGTTGGCATCTAGTTAACCCATGGCTGCTTTGGTTGAATGTAGCATGTGGCAACACCCTCTTCCTTGCTACCTATATCTTCGATTTCTCTAGATCAACTTCTAGGTGACACAGAAACCTTCAATCAAACCAAGGTCACCGAGTTCGTCATCGTGGGCTTCCCAAACATCCAGAGCTCCCGGGTGATCCTTTCCTTTTTGCTCCTTCTCATCTATCTCTTCACCGTCATTGGGAACTTGATGATCTTCGCTGTCATCCGTACCGACTCCCAGCTCCAGACCCCCATGTATTTTTTCATCAGCATCCTTTCCTTCTTGGAGATCTGGTATACAGCAGCCACCATCCCCAAGATGCTCTCCAACTTACTCGGTGAGAGAAAACGCATCTCTTTCCCAGGCTGCCTCTTGCAGATCTATTTCTTCCATTCATTGGGTGCCACCGAATGCTATCTGCTCACCGCCATGGCGTACGACAGATACCTGGCCATTTGCAAACCACTCCGTTACCCGGCCGTCATGACCACCAAGATGTGCGTCAAGTTAGCCGCCGGCTGTTGGATCTGTGGCTTACTAGGCCCCGTCGCTGAAATCGTCTTGGTTTCCAGGCTTCCCTTCTGTGGCCCCAATAAAATCGAGCACATCTTCTGTGACTTCCCACCGCTCCTCAGTTTGGCCTGCACTGACACCTCTGTCAACGTTCTGGTCGATTTTGTTATCAACGCTTGCAAAATCCTCGCCACCTTTTTCTTGATTTTGGTGTCTTACCTGCAGATCATTAAGGCCATCCTTAAGATCCGCACGGCCGCCGGAAGGAAAAAAGCCTTCTCCACGTGCGGCGCGCACCTCACCGTGGTGCTGATTTTCTTCGGAAGCATTTTGTTCATGTACGTCCGGCTGACGAAAAGTTACTCCTTGGATTACGACAGGGCCCTAGCAGTTGTCTATGCCGTCCTGACCCCTTTCCTTAATCCGATTATCTACAGCCTGAGAAACAAAGAAATCAAAGCGGCTTTACGGAGAATGTTTCAGCGTCAGAGATTTCTAGGCAAATAGAAGAACCCGGGAGAGGCAAAAGCGAAGGTGGAAAAAGAGAAGGACCTCACCAAGGGACTGTGTGATCGTCTGACATTTCATGATCGTACAACCAAACCTTAACACTCTCTTACCAGGACAGACGTTGGAATTGCAAGTGTCACTTCTCTTATTTGGCTGTGTGTTTCCAAACGGCTCGCAAGGTTAGGGAGGACCCAGAGCGAAAAGCTGGCAGTGAGGTGAGCCAAGAAGAAAAACTGCCCACGCATGCAATGTTTTGCAAACTCCTCTCCATCACAAACAGCTTGTTTTGCTCATTAAGCACACTGTAGACAAAGATGCTATTTTGCATGTTCTAAATAGGTCACAGATTTCGGACTTTTTTCAATATGCAGCACAATTTGGAATCCTAGAAAGAGAGAGCAAGGCTTTGTTACACCCTTCAAATCTTCCAGCTGTTTTGGCTTTCGGGGGCTCGGGTACCCTGCACTCCAAAAGCTCTGGAGGGCAACACCGTCTTAGACCATTTCCGTACTACACTGTTATAGTGCTATTATTCCACTTTCAGCCTCCTATGGAATCCTGGGGCTTGTAGTTCAGGGAGGGGGCAATTAGAATTCTCAGCCAGAGAGTTCTTTGGCTTCAGTACAAACCCCAGAATTCCACAGGAGGTTGAAAGTGGAACAATAGCACTATAACAGTGTAGTGTGGAAATGGCCTTATACACACCAACTCCAAAATATTTTTTTATTTCATTTGTTTCAGCAAGTCTTTCTTCCATGTAAGCAGGTACAGGAGTGCAATCTGACACTGGTATTGTTGGTGTATCTCCTCAGAAGTACAAGGCTGTAGAGTCCGGTGGCAGTTAGTCCCAAGCAAATGGGTATAAGATTGTAGCTCCAATTAACTAAACTCCTTTCTTTTGTTAGCTGTTTCGTTTATTTACCAAATTATAATTTACATCAAATAGCTCCTACCAACCTTTCATGTCTAATCAGAGCTCCAGTGCATAATAAAATATGTCTATTTTTAGCTAAAGCTGCTAGAACCATTGTTTTGATGAATTTTATCCATTTCAGCACTATCCAAGAGGTGAATTAAACAGCATCGGAAAAGCAGATGTTGCTTTCCAGTAATAACCTCATACCTTTGTGGTTGCACGCAGAAGACTTTGCAATGGTAAATCAACGATGTCTTGATAGAGAAAATCAAAGCTCGGCTTCCACTTTTAACCTCTGAATGGCTGTTTGGAAGAATTGTTACCTGCTCGTTCTGCAGTCCTATGCCTGCTTAACATGAGAGGAAGGCCATTTCCGCACTATACCGTTATAGTGCTATTATTCCAGTTTGAACAATCTGTAAAATTCTGGGATTTGTAGTTTCCTAAGGCCAAAGAGCTCCCTGGAGGAGACTTCTAAAGGCCTTTCCCTAAATTGCAAAGCCCAGAATTCCATAGCAGGTTGAAAGTGGAACAAAATCACTACAACAGCGTAGTGCAGAAATGGCCGCAGTCTCTTTAGAGCAAGGACACTTACTTTTGAGTAGCCACGTGTAGGCTTACGCTGCAAATTACCTAACGTTACATTTTTGTCAATTAGTAAATAGGAGAAGAAGAAAGGGACAGGTAACCTGCAACTATTAATATGCTTTGGACCTGTAATTGCAATAATCTCTAAGCATTGGCCGTGCAGCCTAAAGCAGAGGGAGATTATAATCTGAAATATCTCAAGGACGCTAGGTTGCCTACCCCGCCTTAATCCACCTACTTCCACAAACGGCTCTGTGCCATCTCCAAAGAAAGGATCTTCGAACGGTTTGGCTTTGAGCAGGACACACAAACCGAAGAGGAATTTTGATTTGACTTTTTTTAAATAAAATATCAGTCTTGTGTACATGACGAAATCCACAAGTATTTGACATTATTCACATGGACAGACTCACACTTTTCCCGAGAGGAGAGAAATATAATACAGCTGTTAAGGACGGGGACATTGTTGTTGCATATTTCCAGAATGCTCCGCAAAATTCTATAGTTGGCTAATTTTAAATTTTGATATTAAGGTAATTTCTTAGGCAAAGGTACCATTATAGTTATATTTAATAGAAAGATGAATAAAGTCGATTCTGTACACTTACAGGTCCGATAAGAGGATTTAGATCATTTGCAATATAATCAGTTATCATCAGCCCAAGTCAAGCGGAAGTTTACGACTGGATGCAAAGACGTGAATGCAACTGCTAATGTAACTGCTATTTAATGTTTTGAACAACTTGAACGTATTTTGTACCCTTGTGTACTGTTTGTTGAGAGAATATCTGGATTTTTTTTTCTTTTTACTTTTAATAATAAAAGTTTTTAAAAAAGGAATACACATTTACATATATTTAAAATGTCTGTGCCGAGCTTACTTGGAAAGTCTAAATATTTTTGGGATACATGGTATATCAACGGAATTAGACCAACAGTGGATGCATCTTGAGCGTGGTAAACAAAACCCAGAAAAGCCACAACTTCATAAAGAGTTATATTCATTGCTGTCTATAATAGTGGCGCAAATAAAAAAGTCAAGTGAGCATGACCCTAGCGCCGAGCCTCCAAAGACCTCACAAGATCCACTAAAAGCTCTGCAAGAAGCCACTTATTGCTAAGGAAACGGAGGCATCAGGATGAAACCGAAGCCCAGGCCTCTATGCGTCTATGCTGCAATAAAATGGAAAATCATTAAGAGGAATTGCTGAGGCAATTCGTACGACTGGGGAGGGATCAGGCGTATGCACGAAAGCGATTATTTTCTCTGCCAGGAGGCTGAGAGTCATGGGTTAATGTCCGACAAGTTGACCAAGCAAGGCCCTCTGTGACCACAGAAACAGACGTAGAGGAACTCCAAATAGAAAGAAAATTTCTGTGCCTGCTAAATTTGCGAAGATTTTTATGAAGGAGCAGAAGCAAACGGATCAAGGTGAAGTCGCTGTTTATCAAGGCTTCCGGAGCCACAGGAGTAATGGGAAGGGTTGACACAAAGCAACATGGTTTTGCCAGTAGGTGTTACCATATGGATGGATGGATGGATGGATGGATGGATGGATGGATGGATGGATGGTTAATAAGTTTCCCACAGAAATGAATGGGCTCTCATTTGCAGGTTGAAACGAATACAGAAGCAGCTGGGTGTAAAAAGAGGCTTCCACATTACCACCGTGGGTGATCGGTCAACCAAGAAAAGCTTCCATTTTTGCTAGAGAATCCCAACCACGGAAGATGGTTCCTTTTGGCCAGGGTCAGCAGAAAAGGAGAACTCCCCAGTGTCTCAAAGCTGCTTGCTGAGCTTGCGGGCTTGTCTCTCTCGCGCCTCAAATGCAATCTTGGTGTCCATCAGCTCATTCAAGCACTTCTGCACGGCCTCCATCTCCTGCTCAGCAAGCTCGTAGTTTTGGATCAGCTCCCGGTTTTCCCGCTGCAGCTCCTCCAAGATTGACTTGACGTCCTCGTTCTGCCGCCGACAGCGGTTCTTGAGCTGCTCTGCTTCAACCAGGAGGGTCTCCACCGTCTTGACCATGGATTCAATCTGGTCCCGGGACATAGCTGCAAAAATCAAGTTCAATTTTTATTTGCAACAAGCCAGCTGCCATTACAGTTTTAACAAGTCCAGTACGGTGGGCCCTCAGCATCTGCTAGGGTTTCGTTCCAGGACCAAAATCCATGGATGCTCAAGTCACAATACGTATAACAGTGTGGTAAAATGGTGTCCCTTATCCAAAATGGCAAGATCAAAGTATACTTTTGGGATTTTTTTTTTAAATGTTTGCAAACCTAGGTTTGTTGAAACTGTAGATATGGAGGGCCAACTTTACTGTGACTACAAAAGACAGAAGGAAGGATACAAATATGTGTAGATTTTCAATACACCTTTGTCTTAAGGTACTTATTTTTACACATATTTTTCCCCAGAGCCTAAGAAATTACTTCTCTGAGACTACAGCTCCCCAAATCCCAGCAATCTGGGGAACTGGGATGCAAGCAAGTAACTTCCCTAAGGTTAGGATTTGTATCTATTCTGGCCTAAATCTACAGTCTCTTGTTTCGATTGTTACCTTTGCAGAAGCAAAATTTTGCCTTACCTGGCTTCCATTCCTATAAGAAATGACTTAAGAAGCTGGGGATGTTTAGTCTGCAGAAGAGAAGGTTAAGAGGGGACATGATAGCTATGTTTAAATATTTGAAGGGATGTCATATCGAAAAGGGAGTGGGTTTGTTTTCTGCTGCTCCAGAGACTAGGACAAGGAGCAATGGATTCAAGCTGCAGGAAAGGAGATTCCACCTGAACCTCAGGAAGAACTTGTCCAGCAGTGGAATATGCTGCCTTGAAGTGCAGTGGAGTCCCCTTCTTTGGAGGTTTTTAAGCAGAGGCTGGATGGCCATTTGCATCTGACTGGTGATGGTAGCGACTGAATCTGGGATCTTCTACAAAGCAGGTTCTCTACCACGGATTTACCATCTCGCCATTGCAACCTGTGGAACCCCTTGTGTCCATTTCCCAGTATCTCAGGCTCCGAATGGCAGACAAGGCTCTCCAGGAACTTGGAAAAAGGAAGGCATTTTATAAGCCTAGTGACTCGATCCTTTCAACTGGAGCTGCCGGGGATTGAACCTGGGACTTTCGGCATGCAAAACTGATGCTTCGCCGCCACTGAGCTAGTGGTCCTCCCTTCAAGACCGTCTTGATCCGTCAGCAACGTACTTTGAATTGAAAACACACCAGAAGCCAAAGTAAGCCTTTGGAGACCTTTTAAGAACTGAGATTGTGCAATCGGCACAGAAATCCCTCATTAACAAGCTGGCTGTCGCATTTCTACCCACCATGCTTTCCAAATAACACACCTATCCAGCCTGCCCGCCCACCCTAGCGAGGACGATTTGCATCAGACCAGCCAAGAGATGGTTTCAGAAATTTATATCAGTGAAGTTGCCTATCTGTCATCTTGGGCCTGCCCTCCTAACCCAATTCCTCGTCTTTGCTCTCTTTGGGAAAGCCGTTCACTCACCAGCAGGGCAGTCGGTGGGCCTGAAGAAACTGTTGAATGGGAAAAACCCTTCCAGCTTTCCTGCTTGGACTGGTCAGCGTGATTGTCCCGGGGTGAAGAAGGGCCTGGGGTCCTCCTTCCACACTGTCCGCTCAAGGGAAGGATGCTGGAGCGGTCAGCCGGCTCATCGGCGTGGGGTCCCCTTGCCTCCTTGAAGCTTGTGGAGCTCGATACGGGACAGAGACGGAGAGCCGAGCAGAAGGATTAATGCAGGTTAAATCCAGCCACCCGTCGGAGGGGGATTTACCGCCTGCCTCCTGCCCGTCTGCTTTCCCGAGAAGCTGTAGCCTTAACTTCACGGGCGGGTGAGCGAAGTTAAAGCAAAAAAAGAAAACAAAACAAAACTGGTCTTTTCTCCAGGTTAGGAAACTGAGATCCATCACTGACCTGAAGGATTTGGAGAGGTTTTTAGCCAAGCAAGGTGAGATAGGGACACTGCTGCAGCTGGAACAGAACTTGGAAGTAACTATTTGCAAATAACGTGGCTCTCTGTAATCAGCTACTTTTTGGAAATAGGTGTGCAATGAAATTGCATTTCTTTTTTTTTATTAATTTTTTTTATTAATTATTACATATTTACAATATTGCATATTTGCAAAGTACTGGTACATCTACACAAAATACAACTAAGGCAAAAATGATATACTCAATACATAGGACCAAACAAGAGGAAAGTAAAGAGAACGGTAGTAAATGAATATATATCTCCACTTTATATTGTCCATATTATCTAAGTCATTCTTTAAAAGTGATAACAAAAGATTCTGCCCATTTCCTACCGAAATTGCATTTCAAAAGTAGCACAATGAGCTGGAATAATGTTGCATTATTAGTGTAATGTGTTGTGTTCTCTTTTGGCTTTTAAGGGTATTTCGAGGCAGTTTAGAAACATTTGGTGGGGTTTTCCCACGTTTTATACCCTACACTTATTGATTTTGAGGTTTCGAGTGAGAGAAAGGACTGAAATATAGCTCCAAAAGTAACATGCCATGCAACAATTGACACAAAAGAGTGACCATAAATGTTATAATGAGTTACAAAAAATTACTTTTACGGCTATTGTGAGTAGTGCGGATGAATTATTTATTAAAAGATAATTCATCCCCATTACTCACAACAACCGTAAAAGTAATTCTTTGTAACTCATTATAACACTTATGATTACTCTTTGTGTCAATTGTTGCATGGCATGTTACTTGCAAAATTTCAAAAGCTCTGAGCTAGAAGAAGATGGGGCAGGCGAACCACAAATACCAGTGCACTGGCTCCAATCTCCTCGGGTTTTTCTCTCCACATAAAACAAGGACAGTGATCTTCAAATATTTCTGGAGATGTTTCAGCAGAGGTTGGATAGCTCTGCATCTGGGATTCAGGACTTGTAAGATTCTGCATTGGGCAACAGCTGGGTGGGTGACCGGCAGTGTCCTTTCCGATGCTCAGATACTACGATTTATCTGTTTCCATCATCTATTTCAAGCTTTTTCTTATCCCTGTGGAATTGCTAAGACGATACACATAGAAATCCCAGGTGATTTCCCATTAGAAGACTCAGGCCTGTGTAAGCTTCAGAAAACCTATCATTTCATTGCTCTCAAATCACACCCTGTTCTTCATTTGTTTCCATTGGTTTGCCAGCTTTTCCCATCCAAATTGCAGAATTACTGCCCTTTTGGATAGTATATATCCCTGGGGAGCTCATGCACATCCTGTCTCCAGAGGAATTCTGTGCATTTTTACCACCCATTCTTCCCACTCCCTATAGTTGTCTCTCTGGAGACACCAGGCTACATGCTTCTGGGCTTTAAATGAACCTATTGGTAATCTTCCTAGCTTAACTTCATTGCCGATAATCTCATGATCTCTGGCTGCAAAGGGAGAATGTACAGAGAGTTCTTTGAGCCAAGACAGGACTACTCTAGTTGCCATCCTCCTCCTTTTCCACTCTGTAAAATAATAGCTGCATCCATTTAAATTATGTCTGTGAAAATACGGACCACTGGGGCTGCCCCTGGGGCTCTCTGGCAGCTAACACCATATTTCAGGTTCTGCATATGTTTCCCAGAAGAAAGGGAGAAGGTTGCCGCACAATAGAAGGCATGGGAGACTGTTGTTGCAATAAATACACAAATTAATAAAGGGAACGAGCCAGGATGGGAGACTGAGACCAAAGACTGTGACAGGAGAGGAGGTGGGTTTGCTCTGTCTGTGGTCTGTTCTTTTTCTTATGCCTTTAACAGAAGCCAGATGTGAGAAAGGTCAGCAAGCAAAGCGTTGCCCATTATTCAGTGCCCGTGCCAGCAAAAATTCACTAGCCTCGTTTCTGTATGCCAGGCTCCTGATACAAACACAAAAGACGGTGGCAACCCACGAAGAGGGAATAAGAATGGCTTAGTCCAAAGGGGAAAAGAAAACAGAGGGGGAAGAAAATTCAGAACGCTATCGTTTTAAGCAGGAGTCGGCAACTTGTAAACCTCATCCAGATATTTGTTGGACAGTAAGTCCCATTCTCTTTCACCAGTGGTGGCCAGGATGGTTTGTTTCAGTCATATCATAAGTGAAATCATCAATATCAATATCAATTGATTGATATACAGTCAGCCCTCCACATGTGCAGTTTTGGCTTTCACGGATTTATTTACGAATTTCTCCGTCCTATGGCATCTCTTTTCTGGGGGAACCTTCCCTCTCGGCAGCTCCGATCAGGCTGTGCAGCCCTTTACAAAGTCACTTCTCCAGAGGACAGGATCAAAATTCAAAATGACCTGGACAGATTGGAGAGCTGGGCCAAGGCTAACAATATGAAATTCAACAGAGAGACGTGTAAGGTCCTACACTTAGGTAGAAAAAATGGAATACAGAAATATAGGATGGGGGACACGTGGCTGGATGGCAGTACGCGTGAAAGGGATCTAGGAGTCTTAATAGACCACAAGCTGAACATGAGTCAGCAGTGTGATGCGGCAGCCAAGAAAGCCAATGCAATTCCCGGCTGCATCAATAGGAGTATGGTGTCTGGATCGAGGGAGGTCCTGGTACCACTCTACTCTGCTTTGGTTAGACCTCATCTTGAATACGGTGTCCAGTTCTGGGCACCCCAATTCAAGAAGGACATGGTCAAGCTGGAGCAGGTCCAGAGGAGGGCGACCCAAATGGTGAAGGGCCTGGAAGCCGTGCCCTACGAGGATAGACTTAGAGAGCTGGGGATGTTTAGTCTGCAGAAGAGAAGGTTAAGAGGGGACATGATGACCATGTTTAAATATTTGAAGGGATGCCATGTAGAGGAGGGAGTGGGCTTGTTTTCTGCTGCTCCAGAGACCAGGACAAGGAGCAATGGATTCAAGCTGCAGGAAAGGAGATTCCACCCGAACCTCAGGAAGAACTTCCTGACAGTCAGGGCTGTCCGGCAGTGGAATCTGCTGCCTCCACGGAGTGTGGTGGAGTCTCCTTCCTTGGAGGTTTTTAAGCAGAGGCTGGATGGCCATCTGTCGGGAGTGCTTTGAGGGTGTTCCTGCATGGCAGGGGGTTGGACTGGATGGCCCGTGGGGTCTCTTCCAACTCTACATTTCTATGGTTCTATGGTTCTATGATTCTATAATTCTCAGCACACAAACCCTTTCGTGATGCTCCCCAATACCCAAAGAAAGAGATGGGTGAGAGAGAGAGAGAGAGGAAGCATAGGGCCACCGTGCCAACCTACCCCCTCTCCTTCTCCTTTCCCTGACCTGATTCGGACGCTGAGTGCCTGCTCTCCCCACCACGCCTTGGCCCTCTTCCCACATTTTGCTATTTGCTATTTTCCCACTTTTACGGGGATCGTGCAACCCTAGCGAACGTGGAGAAATGGCTGTGATCAAGTGCCAAAGACATCTAGCTTATCTAAATTTAAACCTATGCTTTCCAAATTACCATATGTGCATCTTATTAAAATCGGCGTCCCCTATTTTTTGGCGATGGTTAAGTGGCCACCTTTGGCCTCGCGCAACAACGACCACCACAAGTCTAAGTCCCGAAGAGAGTTTTATTGGCTCCGAGCACGGTGTGGGTGGGTGGCTTCTGTCATGAAATCTGATTTAATTTTTGGTCTGGTGTTCTGAAAAGAATTTGGCAAATAAAGGACAGTAGGCAGGCAAAACACCCCCAGAGCTGCTAAATGATCCCGCCATGGGGGGGCCCTGGCTGCTCCCCACAAACTATTCGTAGAGATGCTTGCGCCTCTTGGCCGCGGATCGGATCATGGCAGCCGCCACACCCATCATGCCGATTGTCCCCACCGCAATGGCTTCGGTGACCTGTCAGAAGGAAAGAAAAATAAAATGAGACGCTGTAAAAAAAAAATAGAGAATCTCGAGCCACCTTGCGTGGTTCCTGTCGCATTGTGAGCTCAGGTGCCCAGAGCACATCACTAGGAACTCCTCACAACAGCCTTGTAGGGTAGGATGTTACTGTTTATGCCCATTTTACAGATGGAATAGAAGCGGGAGACATGTTAAAAGAGTAGATACATTTATATAGTCTTACAGACACAACCAGCCCTTTGAGGACAAACCACAGTGCCGACGCAGCCCAAGAGGAAATTGAGCTCGACAGCCCCGGTAGTGTGGCAGAGCCGTAAGAATTTGTCGTCTTTTTAATCGCACCTAAAATCAAGTTCCGGAGGCAGCCGACGCCCTTTGTGTAATGGCAGGGCTGGCCCGGCATCCCTCCCTTCCTCGGTACCGTGCCCTCACCTGGTCGCTCATGGCGACTCCGTATCGCAAGTCCATTACAAAGTGTTCGCAGTTATGGCTGGTCAGGTTGTAGGGCATCTCTTGGCCCACAAGCTCCTCTGCCCGCTGGAGGATCTTGGAAAGAGGCAACGGGGGATGCGTGCGGTCATGTTTGTTGTTGACGCGGTACTGGTCCTTCCGCACCACGATGTCCAGCCAGTCTTTCTTTACGTAAGCTCTGTCCGACAAGACTGCCAGGACGCTGGCAGCGCCGTTAGCAAAGCGATCGCCTTGGCACAGCGAAGAAAAAGACGGTAAAACAGAGTTCAACATTAACACACCATCCGGGAAGAGCCTCGGGGCTCAACCGTTAACTATAATAGAAATAGCAATTTACTTCTGTCTTTGTCAGCACAGCCCTGTGGTTGCCGAATATTTGGGAAAATAAATCCTCATTTGTATTTGCAATCTATCTTTGCAAGGGCAGTCCAGTGGGAAAGTCATATGTAACTGGTGATGAATGATAGACGGTTGGTTGATAGTTTGGTTGTTTGTTATATACTTTAGCATTAAGACTGTAGAGACTTCCTTCTCTTTCAGTCTCTGTTTTATAAAGTTTGATTAAAAATAAAGTAAAAAAAAAAGTTAAACAATAAGATAATAACAATAAACTTTTATTTGTCACCTGCCTCTCCTCAAGGTGGGGTACAGCAGAGGTTAAAATACAATTAAAAATAATTAAAATACACTTAAAACAAAAAATCATTTAAAATGCATATACATTATAGTTAAAATACATTATTATTAAAACACACCATAATTAAAAATAGACTCGGTAGACCTGTCAGAGCTAGGGACAGACAAACCTGTCACCCTTGCTTTCATTCATTTTAACTCAAATAAATTTGTTCTGCCTCTTTTCCATGAAAATTTGCAAGTTTGCTTTTTATTGTTTAAGCGTCTCCCCTGCTGTTGTGTATCTTCAAGTCATTTCTAACTTATGGAGACCTTAATTCTCTCAGAATTTTCTTGGCAAGTTTTATTCGGAGGGGGTTTGCCGTTGCCTTCACTTGAGGCTGAGAAAGTGTGACTTGCCCAAGGTCAGCCAGTGCACTTCAGGGGCTGAGCGGGGATTCAAATCCTGCTGTCCAAAGCCATAGTTCAACACTCAAACCACTATGCTACATTGGCTCTCTAAGTATCTCTCTAGAAATATTAATACGAATTTTCATGTACAGTTCTCAAAATCTACCTATTTTTGTACATATTTTCCCAAACATACACATCCTTGCAGTCTCTAAAAGCTCCTCTGCCTTTTTTGCACAAATTGTTGGGCCACGTAATATATGCATGACTGTACACATGCACATAAGTGTGCAGAGAGAAGGAGAGAGGTTATTTGTAAACTGTTATTACAAAACGTGAGAAAGCAGGAGCATCTGTATTTAACTGTGCTCTGTTTCATCCGTAGGCTTGAGAAGTGCAGACCTGGCATATTTGCATCATAATGTGCAATGCAGAAAATTATCCTCATCGCTTACATTTACGATATTGGAAGTTTCATTATTAATATTATTATTTATTTTCTCCATTAGCTCAAGTACCCTGAACGCCAGGCTAGTGGGTTTCCATGGAAACTTACATTCGGGTGCTAAGTGAACCACCTTGCCTTCTCCAACATAGATAGCCCAATGCTGATAACAAGAGCGGAAGATCTCAATAAGGTCGCCGGGTTTTATTTCTTCCTGAGAGAAAAAAGATAGAAGATCTGTTAAGCACAGCTAAGAAGTCTTGGCTTCTCCAAGCCTTTACAGTCAAGCAAGAATTCAAGGTCAGCCTTTGGAAAGAGAAAGTTGCATGTCTGCAATACCTCTAGTCTCACTTCAAGGACCACTGACTGCGTGCATGTACTGCACACACACACGTACACACACACACAGACACACACACACACACACAAAGTGCTGGAAATTTCCCTCTGCCTCATCCACCCATTTTCTTTGTAGACACTCATCCTGCTGTCATAGAATCATAGAATCATAGAAATGTAGAGTTGGAAGGGACCCCAGGGGCCATCCAGTCCAACCTCCTACCATGTAGGAACACCCTCAAAGCACTCCCGACAGATGGCCATCCAGCCTCTGCTTAAAAACCTCCAAGGAAGGAGACTCCACCACACTCCATGGAGGCAGCAGATTCCACTGCCGGACATCCCTGACCGTCAGGAAGTTCTTCCCGAGGTTCAGGTGGAATCTTCTTTCCTGCAGCTTGAATCCATTGCTCCTTGCCCTGGTCTCTGGAGCGGCAGAAAACAAGCCCTCTCCTTCCTCTACATGGCATCCCTTCAAACATTTAAACATAGCTATCATGTCCCCTCTTAACCTTCTCTTCTGCAGACTGAACATACCCAGCTCTCTAAGTCTATCCTCATAGGGCATGGCTTCCAGGCCCTTCACCATTTTGGTCGCCCTCCTCTGGACCTGCTCCAGCCTGACCATGTCCTTCTTGAATTGGGGTGCCCAGAACTGGACACAATATTCAAGATGAGGTCTAACCAAAGCTGAGTAGAGTGGTACCAGTACCTCCCTCGATCTAGACACCATACTCCTACTGTCATGGGCCAGGAGTCAGTTTCTCCAGGTGAACAGCAACCTCAAAGGAGGACAAGCGGACAAAGCACACCAGGAGTTAATCAGGCTGGGATGAGAGCCAGCTGACTCCAGCCTTCTTAAGGAAGGCAGAGGGCGCTGGCCCGATGCCAGAAACAACTCATATGTTTGATAGCCCTTGTCTTTGTGTGCTACAGATTCCCTGCTCACCGTCTGCTTGTCTTCTCTGACCTTTGGACAGTCTGACCTTGCTGCCCGCCAGGTTCCTGAACTCTTGGAATGACTCTTGATGACGCTTCTGCTCCACCCTGAACAGGCAAGCTCTATTGGACAGCTAAGCTGTATCCATTTGCCTGCTGAATATGTTGGCACTCCGTTGCCTGACAACAGACAGCTGGCACCTACAAGACCTGCAAAGGCAGGGCCTGTCTCTCTCCTGTGACCCTGGACCATCCTTCTGGGCATTCTTGAGACCCCCGTCCCCAGGACATCATCCTATGGGAGGTTTCTGGTTTGTGAACGTTTTTCTCCCCATTCTAAACAATTGCAGTGCCTCTACTAAGATTAAGGGCTCCCATCACTGGGGCAAATGTGTCAGGAGGCTGCAGGGGAGGAAGGAGGAGAAGAGAGTGAGCAAAATTCATGCTGAGCCCATGATCTTCATGGCTGAGCAGTGATTTTAACTACAGCCTCCTCTTCCCAGTGTGAGACTCTGACCGCAACATCCCACTGCCAGAAATACTAATGGTAATATTACCTTCTGCCTCCCCTTGAGTTTTAAGTACACTGCATCCTTGCATACCTGCTCGTTCATTTCCGCTCCATAACGGAGCTCCATGACAAAATGCTCACAATTCTGGCTGGTGAAACTGTAGGGCATTTCTTTGCCCACCAGTTCCTCCGTCTGCCAAAGGATCTTGGCAAGCGGGAGTGGTGGATGAGTCTCATCGTGTTTATTGTTCACTCGGTACCGGTCTTTCCGCACAATATCTTCCAGCCAGTCCTTCCTGACATAAGCTCGATCAGATAAGATTGCCAAGGCGTCGGGGTTTCCATCTCCAAGATGGTCACCTTGGAAAGAGGAAAAGGAAGAGAGAGAATGAAAAAAAGAGGGGCACCCACCTGCACAGCTAAAACAATAGAGCCCAGGTGGCAAACGTATCCAGAATTCAGGTTTGCAACGTCTACTTTGTGCTTTTTAAAAGAATGCAAGGACCAAAGTGGAATACAGGTGCAAACTCGTATCTGTGGCATATGTAGGTGCAAAACAAAGTGGTTCTGGGATTCTAGGAGATGTCGTCCAAAAAAACTTTTCCAAATTGCATCACCAATGTGTATGCAGCCAAAATGCCACTGCTCTCCCAAAAAGGAAAGTACTAGTACATCCCAAGCTCTTAGAGAAGATTTTTTTCTAAAAAAAAGCTGCTACTTTAAAATGTCTCCAAGAGGGTTTAAAATATCTCCAGCACTTACATTCTGTTGCTAAGTGGACAACTTTTCGATCCCCAACATATATTGCCCAGTGTTGACAAGAAGAACGGAAGATCTCAATGAGGTCTCCAGGTTTTAATTCATCCTAGGAAAAACAAGGGTAAGTGTTCGATTAGTGGCACCCTGAACAGGACTGATAGCCAGTATCCGGACAGCTGCTGTCACCCTGTTATTGGCAGAAGCAAGTCCAAGGGTGAGTGCAGTGGATTCAAGCTACAGGATAAGAGGTTTCACATAAATATCAGGAAGAACTTCCTGACGGTAAGAACCTTTCGACAGTGGAATATGCTGCCTGGGAGAGTCTCCTTCTTTGGAGGTTTTTAAATGCAATCTGGAAGGCCATTTGCTGGAGGTGCTCTGACTGTGGTCATTTCCGCACGACACCCTTATAACGCGATTATTCCACTTTCAACATCCTATGGAATCCTGGGGTTTGCAGTTTCGGGAGGGGCCAGTCGGCCCCTCCCGAAACTGCAAACTCCAGGATTCCATAGGACGTTGAAAGTGGAATAATCGCGCTGTAAGGGTGTCGTGTGGAAATTGTTCCTGCATGGCAGAATGGGGTTGGAGTGGATGTTCTTTGGGGTCTCTTCCAACTCTATGATTCTACGGCTCTCCAAAATAAAACCAGAAAGAACCAGAACAAAATCCAGGACTTTCTGGTCTTTTTAATAAGCCTGAATGTAGCCATCAAAAAGTTCATAAAGGTAGAGAACTCCAACAACAACAAAATGACTTAAGCAGGATTAGACTGGCCTTTGTGAGTCACTAACAGATCACCAACCCACGTTTCCCTGCTTTGGGTCAGAAGCAGCTGACTTTTATAAGTCTAGGTAGATACTGATTGGTCCAGGGGAAGTCAGCTGACACAGTATTCAGGCAGAATGCTAGCAAAGCCCATGTGGCACTTTCACAGCACAGTTCACCAGGCTAGAAAGCAGAAGCAAGAGTATGCAGGAGACAGATACTGAATCTTTGCTACCGGAAAGCCAGCCTCCAGGCCCCTCTGGTTCTTTATTTCTGCCATTATTTTGCATTACCTTTTCCCCGCACCTGCCAGATTCTGCTCTACCTCCAGCCCTGAGCTGCCAACGGTTCTGCTCCTGCCCGGAGGGCGAGTTGCATTAAAATGAATGAAAACACTAGCATTTCTGTTTCTAATAAATTGCTTTGTGGCACAGCAGGGAGAATTGCACCGAATACATCTCATCTCTAGCCACTGCAAGGAGAGAGAGAGAGAGATTGAGAGAGAGAAGATATTCTCCCTGCTACGTCACTCTTAAAAATGCAGCCCCCACCAGCCTCAAAATCGGGGGCAATTCTGCACAGCCAGGTTCCCTTTTTTCTGCTATGGCAGAGCTCCCTCTGCTGAACCTTTCTTGCATTGCATAGAATATGGAACCCGGGAAGATGTATATACGTAAAACCCACCCCTGCTTTAAAACAAAGTAGATTTTTAGCCCTTTAGCACACGTAAATATAAAGAGAGATATGGAGACCGTAGTATTCCCTTATGCCCGTTCCTTCAGAAGATACAAAATAATTATAACTTGGCCGCCAAACAAAATACCCTAATAAAAGATATTGCTGTTGCACTACTCAGAGAATCGTAGAACTGGAGGGGGGGGCCCATAGGCAATTGAGTCCGATGCAGGAAATCCAGCAAGATCATCTCTAGCAAGGAGCTAGGGATATCAATGCATTAACAACCCCTGGCCAAAGACTCTCATTTATGTCTCCCCTCCTTTTCCTTTCCTGTGCAAAACCCTCAGATGGGTCAGGGAGGAGAGGGACACAGCAGCGGTGTATCTGACATAAACGGTGCCTAGGGCAACCCTCCGCCTCCTCCAGGGCCACTTCCTCCTCCTCTTCCTCCTCCTCCGCCACCACTAAATTTTCTGGCATGGCTTTTTTCGTGCCCCCTGGCATTGGCACCCAGGGCACATTCCCTACCTGCCCCACCCAAGATACACCTCTGGGCCACAGTCATCCTGGCGGCCCCCGGGTGACTCAGAAGAGCTTGGTTCTCCAATCTGCTTCTAGATCTGCTCTTAGAACATTCCCCGTTGTCTCCAAGATTGACCTCCTCAGTCAGGGAGTTGTTTTTCACCTGGACCCAGTGTGGCTCCAACTTCATGCATGGATGCTTAGCAGGCAGTTTTCAAGAAAGAAGTTACCCTGTCAAGGTAATCTGTGCCATGTTGGCCTCTTCTAAGCCCTCTTCCGACAAGATTTGTGAATTGTCATGGAGTGGAAGGAAGAAATTTCTGCCAAGGGAGCAGAAGAAAGGCTAACATTTCAACCGAAATCCATATTGGACCTGTTCTCCTTCCAACAAGGACTTTAGGAAGGACTCCATCCAAACAGTCTTAGAAAGCAGACCTTCATGGTATCTTCAGCTTTCCAAGGGGACCATGGGACCATGGGGACCACTTTTTTGGAGGGCACCTCTCGAAGCCACTGCTTGATCACATGTTCCTCACCTAGGACCTAGAGCAGGTTCTCAGAATAGCCTCCATTTGAACCACTGAAGAGGGCCTTGCTAAAACAAATGTCCTCTCCTCTGTGGCCATTCAGCAAGGCTGGAACTCTGCACCTTTCACAAGGTTCTCTTGTGTTTTGCCTCAGGTGTCAAAGTAACTTGGGGTTGTTCCGCTCTCGCTAGCCCCCACCCTCCATTCACGAGGACCTGGCACTGGCTACGTACCCGCTCAGCAGGGTTCTTCACCCTGATGAAGAAGGCCGAGTGGTTCTGCTCCTCATCGTTCATCTTTACTAGGCTCAGTGTGTTGTTCTCAGTGTCGGCTTCCTATGGGCATAGCTGGAAGAGAAGGCATGGTGGATAAACTGTGAGGAAACATTTGGTGGTCATCCATCCATCCATCCATCCACCCATCCATCCCAACTCTCTAATAATGAGCTCTTTAAGAATGGCCTTGAATGAAGAACACAGCCCCTACAGAGCTTTGAAAGTTGACTTTTTTGGTCTACATCTCCAAGAACTTGCTGGCCATATTGGCTGGCTGATTCCAGGAGCTGTAATCCAAAAGGGTAACTTACCCAACCACTGGATTTCTAGATGAAGCAAACCAGGTTTTAAGGAAGAGGGTCCAATTTGTGTCTAGATGGAGCTTCAAATGGGCCTAGAGATCAACATGTTTCCAAATTGTTACTGGCTCTTTAAATTGGGCCCAGAAACAAATACAGGAGGTTTTCAATGCAACTGGGACACCTTATGACTTAAGGGCATTAAATCAGTAATAAGAAGGGAGAAGGGAATGTTGCCAGAGTTCAACCTTGGGACTGGACTCTTATATGATCTAATGCTCTTCTCTACTTTAAAAACAAGCAAAGAAAAACGTTCTGTATAGAAAATGAGCTGGGTGTAAATGCAGAACCCTTTTTCAACAGCAGAAGTTTATCACATTTGGAAGTAATACACAAAGCGAAGTACGGTTGGGCCTCCATATTGGCAGATTCTGTATCCACCAATTCAATCAACTGTGGTTAAAAAAAAAAATCCAAAAAGCAAACTTTGATTTTGCCATTTTATACACCGCTCCCCAGAGACTAGGGCCATTTTGCTGCACCATAGTACATAACAGGACTTGAGCATCCACAGATTTTGGTAACCAAACCCCGGCAGACGCAGAGCGCCCACTGTAATACACGTGATCAAGTAGAGAGCGGTAGGGGAATGGTAAATCCAGGTTCTAAAATCTTTAGGTCCAGACTCTAAAATCAGCTGCCTATAAACAGCAAACCACGAGCCAGGCTTCATCCCGTGTCTCCCCTCCCTGAGAACTCACAACGAAATGGCCAAACCAAATGGGAAATAACAAAAGACAGGAAACCTCAATATATTTGGGGACCTGTGCAGTGCTGATGACTGCGAGATTTCCAGTGTTACATCAGCAATGAAATCCCTAGGGGAGGGGGCTGAGTAAAGCCATTGTTCCCTCAGCCCAGGTACGATATGGCAGCATAATAATACCTGCTTGCTTTACACGATTGTGGTCAGGATGGGTGAGCTAGCCTGCCGAAGCATTTTTTAAAAGCCTACCGGCACGGCTGCACAAATGTTCCATATTTATTTATTTATTCTTTCGTTTTAATCACCGTGGCTGCAAAGTCAAGGCAGGCACATCTGTTTTAGGAGGCCTTTGGGACCCTGGTGGGTTGCTCTAGCAGGAAACTTCTTAAAAACAAAATATTAAGCCCAGCCTTTTTTTTTTTTTTTCCTTTTTCACAGTGAGTCGCAAGACTTGTTTATTAAACAAGATTTCATCAGGACCTGAGAACGGCGCCTCCGCCGAGGCTCTCTCGTTTGCAAACTCATTTGCATTTAATCAGTTAGCCGGCAGATGATTAACCAACCCAAATTAATATGCATAAATCCTCCTTTGTTATTGCTCTCTGTCATTCTCCCATCCGCTCTGTTATTTCTCCTTTGCTGAAATGGCGATTGTAAGCCCCTTGGGGCAGAGTTTAGGTTAAGTAACTCGCTAAACTGTCATGGATTTTGATGCCGCTAGAGGCACATCTTTCTTTTTATAATGCAGGGCTGGTACCTATTGCCTTCCAGATGGACTTCATCACCCAGAGCCCTGATTATTGGCCGTGTTAAGCTATGGATAATGGGAACTAGAGTCCTACAACATCGGGAGGACTATGGGTTCCCCATCCCTGTTGGAATGGGTAGATGCTAAATGAGTCGTTAGATCCCAAAACAAACCACACCAAGAAAACAGATTATTTTTTCAGGGCCAGTCCAAGATATTTGTGTCTGGGGCAAAAAAATACAGTAATTCTTCCCATTCCAAAAATACTGAGCCCTTTTCTTCAAGGCCGACAAATGGGACAGGGTGCCCAGTAAGCTAGAGTAGTGGGCACAGGGAATACTATGTAGTACACAGTCTCACCCTCAAGACGTTGCTGCCGCCTACTAGCATCTGCCACCCGAGACAACTGCCTCCCTCTGCCTAATGGTAGGGCCAGACCTGGGCATTTCTGAGCACCAAATGGGTACGCCTTGAACCGATTCAGCTCCATCAATAAGCTCAAATACACCACCCTCGAGCCACAGGCTCAGACAAAGTAGAGAAAATCAAGGCCAACCCCTGCTTCCAACCCCATTCATACCCCCTTCTGTACCTGCAGTGGTCTGTCGCTTTTTTCCTAGGGCAAATGAATTAACCTCCCATTTTCTACCTGGTGCTTAGAGTGACTTCATAGGGAAAAGGCTACCTCACCTGTTACCAGGTAACCATCAAAGGAGGGGAGAGAGAGGAGGGTGGCCGAGGCAAGTGTGACGTCACTTGCCCCATCAGCTCAGAGGAGTACATCTCGAGGCTGACCCAAGACATTTTGCTGCCTGAGGCAGACAGCGTTCCACTCCTCCGGCAGCTACGGTATAGGGCAAAGCTTCTCGAAAGCATGAAGTGGAGAAGGGGAAAGAAGAGTAACGTTGGATTTTTTTTTTCTGCGAGGCTTGAGTCAACCTTATAGCTATATATTTGACCTTCCATGTTCACTAGGATTAGGGGCACAGGACCCTCACAAAAGTGGGAAAATTGCAAATATCAAAATATGTGTGTGTCTGTAAGATGGGGATTGAGGCATGGTGACTCCATACTTCCTCTCTCGCATCCATCTCCTTCCAAATTTGCTTATCTGTAAATGTGATAAGTGTCTTCTCTGTTCCATCATCTTTTATAAAAAAGCCCTTTTTTATTGTGTTCAACCTCCCTAGCAAGCCTAAGCTCATTCTGCGCTTTAGCTGTTCCGACTTTCTCCCCACCTGTGCTCACCAGTTCTTTCGGATTACCCTATTTGGTGATTTCCTCCTTTTTCGATTTCTTTACGTGTCCCCTTTAAATCTTAGCTCCTTTGAAAGTTCTTCAGACATCCGTCTTGATTCCTTTATACACCTCCCATCTTTTTCTCCTTGTTGGAATTGTTTGAAATTGTGCCTTCAGTATCTCACTTTTGAGAAACTTCCATCCATCACGAGCTCCCTTCTGTTTCAGCATTCCTAACCATGGGATCCTACCCAGGATTTCCCTAAGTTGGCTGAAATCAGCTTTCTTAAAATCTAGAATGCATGTCTGACTATGCTTGGCTTCCTTTTTCCACTCATAAAAATTCCAAGAAAGCATGGTCACTCCCACCTAAGGATTCCACCACTTCTCCTCCATTAACTATCAGGTTAGGATCATCACCAAAACAATTGATCCCTTTGTTGCCTCTTCCATCTTGTGGACAATGAAATTGTCTGCAAGGCAAGTGAGGGATTTGTTACACTATATTCTTGGCAGAGATTGACTTCCAACAAATATCAGGATGGTGGAAACCTCACATTTACAACTACATTTCTCCTTTCTGAAAGTTTGGTCACCTGTTCCAGAAAGGCATCCTCCAAGTCCACCGTCTGCTTGGAGGTCTGTGGTAGACCCCCACAATGACATCACTGTTGTTTCTCTCCCCCTTGATTTTTACCCAGATGCTCTCAACCTTGGTTTCCAGGATTTAAGTCATGGATCTCTTCACAGATATAAACATCCTTGACATTTCATGCTGCTACTCCTCCTTTCCGGTTTGGTTTATTTCTCTGAAGTAAGTTATGCCCCTCTATTGCTACATTTCAATCACAAGACTCATCCCACCAGGTTTCAATGATGCCTATTATATCATATTTGCTTTGCTGTGTTAAGAGTTCAAGTTCATCTTGTTTATTTCCTGTGCTCTATGCATTAGTATAGAGGCATCTTAGTCCATGGGCGATTCCCCCTAGCTGCTTATTTATGGTTTTTTTCCTCCCACTGTTACATATTTCAGCATATATAAATATTAGGCAAATCTGTGTACTCTTTAACCTTTATATTGATTATGCTTAAAGGGTGCATTAGTCATTTCTGTTGGCTCAAGGAACATTTTAAACATCAGCTTCTCTGCCCCTTTTGCTTCTTTGCAGTGGATGGGCCAATTCAAGAATTCAACTCTATCCTAAAAATTGTAGACAGGATGTAGGCAGAAATCTCTGAAGAGCTTTCTGCACTACGCTGTTATAGTACGATTATTCCACTTTCAATATCCTGCGGAATTCTGGGGTTTGCAGTTTATTGAGGCCAAAGAGCTCTCTGGCTGAGAACTGTAAACGCCCCTCTCTAAACTGCAAACCCTAGGATTCCATAGGAGGCTGAAAGTGGAATAATAGCACTGTAACAGTGTAGTGCGGAAAGGCCCTAAGTCTCTGGAATCTTCCTGTATTCTTGTCCTGACTTTTGTTCATATCAGATTTCAAACCTTCTAACAAGAGACCACCACGTACATTTTATCACATTTTTGACAAACATATATATATTTGTGCATATTTTTACATAACGCACCTTTCCTGTTGCCCAATGCATTTACTCCGCATTTTTCAATTGTACACATATGTAGTGTTATGTGTGTGTTTGTGCTTCAGTATTTCATTTCTCCAAAAAACCTGGTCAATGTGTGTATTTCACAGGCAGGGCTTTCTTTGCCTTGTAACAAGTCTGCGGAGGTGCAAAAAAAAAAAGTGCTTTCGTTGGCCATTTCTAATTTAGTAAACTTCTTTTCCGACCTCTGGCAGGGCCACAAAACAAAGAGCCTATCTTCACCGCTTTTCAGGTTGTTTTTAATTTAAAACAGTTACACTGCCGCGTTATTAATCGTTCGCATTTCAAAGTCGGAAATGGAAAAGTAGGAAAGAGAGCAAAGTTCGAACCAGGGAGGGCTTCTCAAAATGGGGGAAAAAACTCAGTCTGAGATAAAAGTGTAATGCCATTATCTCCTTTCACGATTCCTGGGCAACAATACACTGCTGATTGCTGCTGCCAAAACTACCATCACTCCAACGCCAGCAAGTCCTACTGTGCCGGCAATCAAGGTATCTCTCACCTGGAAAAAACAAGAAAGGGGAAAGCATTAAGCTACGCCTGCGTTAGATCCAGAGAAACCTAGGCAGGGGGAGACATAAAGCTTTTCTCAAGAATTTGTGTACTCTGCTGCAAGGCAGATGGAAGCGACGTGGAGATCTTGTGGAAACAGACCTGAGCAGATTGCCCAGAAATCAGCCAAGGTTTCTGCAAAGCTGTCTCCAGCTGCAAGAGTATTTCTGCCGGGTTAGCGTCCGCTGCCATCTGAAGTTTCCTATAAGATTTTAGAGTGCCTGAGAAGTTATTTTTTTAAAAAAAATAATCCATCGTGTAATTTACTGCATGTTTGTACAAAAACCAATAAAGTACCTTGTTACCAGTTACCATTATAATTCTTTTTTTCAAAAATCATTACTTGATGCATCACGTTCATAATACACCTCTAAAATACCTGTATAAAGAACTTAATTTTAAGGAAACTGGGAGAGGGGGAAATAAATATGTCATTCCTGCGGATTGCACGACAATCAGCCCTCCATATCCATGGACTTTGTATTCACAGGTTCAACCAACCACGGCTTGGAAATATTTTTTAAAAAATTCCCATGATTTTGCCATTTTTTATATAAGGGATGCCATTTTACTACATTATTGTATATAATGGGACTTGAGTAGCCACAAATTTTGTTATCCATAGGGGGTCCTGGAACCAAACCCGAGAGGATATTGAGGGCCACTGTATTTTTACAACTTCATTATGCCCCTATTATTCCCACCACAAAAGAGGGAAATCAGCTCATAACTCTAAAGCTCTGTGCCCAACATGGTCCACCGCGGATCGTACTCAATACTGAGCCATTGTGGGATACTGGGGATACCCACAGCATCTGGCTGTGGCAACTGGCAGGCTTCATGCCGTATACATACCCCCACATTCTCTTCCTCTACCACCATCCCCACCATCTGCTGCCAGGGCCAGCCACTCCATTTTGCCCCCAGTACAGTGGACCCCGAGCTCTCCTGCCATTGCCTGGAGTCAGGTTCTCCAGGTGAACAGCAGCGTCCAAGGAAAACAAGCAAACATAAGTGCATCAGGAGCTTGTCAGGCTGAGATGAGAGCCAGCTGGCTTCCACCTTTTTAAAGAAGGCAGAGGACGGTGGCTCAATACTAGAGACAACACGTGCGTCTGCCAGCCCCTGCCTCTGTGTGCTACAGATTACCTTCTCTGCTGTCTGCCTGGATTCTTTGACCTCCGGACTGTCCGACTTTGGTGCTCGCTGGATTCCTGAACTCCCGGACCGACTTTTGACTACGCTTCTGCTCAACCCTAAATAGGCAAGCTGTGCCGAACTGTTATGCTGTCTCAGCTTGTCTGCTGAAACAGCCCTCTGCTAACTTTACATTTGGTTGTTTGGCAACGGGCAATCAGTGACTACAACATCTCCATTACATGCGGAGATAATACAAGGAAAGAGAAGAGATTGGGTTTTATTTTTCCCATAGGACAACAAAAGAGCTTTGCCCTTCAGAAGTGGTGATGTGCATGCCCGTGCTTAACTTGCTGCTGCAACAGCACCCACAAATGCCCACCGTTCTGGGTCATCTGCACCCACCTGGTCACTCCTAGGTGTGCCATAGCGTAGTCTGGTTACAAAGTGTTCGCAGTTGTTTTTGGTCAAGCTATAATGCAGTTCCTTTCCCAAGAGCGATTCCGCCTCCTGGACAATCTTGTTCGTGGGAAGCGGGCGGTATTTATGGTCATACTTGTTATTGACCTGCCATACGTCGTCCCCAACAATGTCATCCAGGAGCTCCTTCTTCACCACAGCTTTTTCGGTCATGACAGACATGATGCTGGATGTGCTGGCTGCTTTGAAGTCATCTTGGAAGACGCCACGAGATGAAAGGACATGAGTAACGGATATAGTCTAGACAAATTAGTTTTTAGATAACAATTCCCAGCAGCCATGCTGGCTGGAGGTTTCTCTGAGCTTCAGTCTTTTAAAAAGTGACATTTCTGCAAGCTGATAATAGGATGTTAGCTATAAGGACAGGAAAATAAGACAATTTTGCTTTCTTCTGCATTCCAGTTTTTTTGAAGCCTCAAGTTGTTTGCAAAAATTTGCAAACTTTGGAAAATCCCCTGATCTAAACAGAAAATACCAGCAGAGGGAAGACCATGTGGAACCTCATACCCGCCACAAAAGAGTGAAAAAGCTTAAACATCTCAATAAAAAAGAGGTGGAAACTTTAATTCATTGCTGGCGTAACCGAACACACGGGGATCCTAACCCAAGCTTTGCAGAGCGAAGCACTCGAAAGCGCTTGTTCTGCACGAGTGAATCTGTGAGTTCCTGTTTCTCTCATATTTGATTTTTTAAAAATACCATAACTCAAGTTCTTTGCACCCCGACTACGAAGAAATCTTGGCAAACCCTTATTAAAAAGGAACTGAAACTCCCACATCCTTGCTTGGGAGACACACCGGCGCAAAGCCATCAGGGCCACGGAGCGCTGCTTTCGTTGCAGGCGTGTCCGCAGTATAGATTTAAGCCCATTTCAAATCATTTTAACGGTCATCACGGCAACTGAGGGAGAGCGTCCTCTTATAATATCGTGAGTTCTGATAAGCCGCATCTCTCTGATTCTCCCTAGGTTGCCATGGCTACCATAGTAGCTGAGCGTACATCGCAAGGACCAGTATCTTCATGCCCGCTCAGCTACCCGGGACCCAATCCCCAAGCGGGACCCATGTTCGTACACATGCTCTTCCATGCAGACATAATGAGATGTGGCTATACGGTTCCATAGGATATTTGACTCAGGGTGCCATAAGAACTTCCCAGAACGCGCCTGGCAGAGCATCAGTGATACAGCATTGTGATAAAGCAAAGTGGTGCCTCGTCTCCCACAGTGCTCCTTGTATCACTGCTGCCTCCAAGCTTCAAAAATGACTTTTGGGATCATACAGTTGTCCGAATTCTCCTGGGAGAGTCTGGGAGATAGAGCTTGAACAAATGCCTTTTCCTAACTTGGAGAAATAGGGCCCCGGGTGAACACAAACAGGTCCACCTTTGGGGAAAAGCAAGCTTTGCATGTTCTGCATTCACTGCTAGTTGGGTTGCAAGATCCCTGAAAGTTTGGGGACAAAACCCAAGATTGCTTCCTGTTTCTTTGTTTGTAGTATAGTGTCTAAGTCAAGGGGAGTGATGGTACCCCTCTATTCTGCTTTGGTCGGACCCTCCCTGGAATACCGGGTCCGGTTCTTAGCACCACAGTTCAAGAAGGCTATTGACAAGCTGGAACGTGTCCAGAGGAGGGCCACCAAAATGGTGAACGGTCTGGAAACCATGAAGCCCCAAGAGGAGCAGCTTAGGGAGATGGGGATGTTTCGCCTCCAGAAGAGAAGGTTAAGAGGTGACATGATAGCCATGTTTAAATATTTGAAGAGATGTCATGTTGAAAATGGAGCAAACTTGTTTTCTGCTGCTCCAGAGACTAGGATACGGAGCAATGGATTCAACCTACAGGAAAAGAGATTTCACCTAAACATCAGAAAGGCCTTCTTGATGTTAAGAGCCCTTCGACAGTGCAAAATGCTGCATGGGAATACGGCAGAGTCTCCTCCTTCGGTGATTTTTAAACAGAGGTTGGATTCCTATTTGTTGGGGATGCTTTGACGGTACATTCCTGCATGGCAAGGGATTGGATTCGGTGGCCCTTGTGGCCCTATGATTCTATCATTGTCCCTGCTCATCCAGAAGTCCTAGTTCTCTGGTCCTATGAGCCCTGACGACACCAGCCACCGTTCTGCTCCAGTGGCCAAATGAAACACTGGACCGCCTTTTAATGCCACCCAGCTTGAGCACACGTCCAATATATCTCCGAAGCCTTACTTGAGGAAGACAAGTGGATCACGTAACCGGATCCCACGTAGACAGCCCAATGCTGGTACCCCAAGCGGAAGATCTCAATGAGGTCCCCGGGCGTCACCACAACCTGTCGAAGCAGAATCGGAGAAGCAAGAGGCCAGGATGGAGGTGTGCTGACAGGGCGGAAATCAGCAGGGCGACTGTGCCAAAGGCAACTGGGGTGGCGGCAAGGGGGCAAGTCCTCCTCTGTTGGCACAGGCGCTCCGAGAACAACCGAGACTCTTGCGGCACGTTAAAAAGCTAGCGGATTTCTTGAGGCATAAGCTTCCATGTGCCAGAGGGTCCCTTTCATCAGATGCCAGGGTGGGGAATCATGGGGGCTTTGGACCCCCGCTGACCCCCACTTTTGGGATGGAAAATAGCCCAAATGCTCAAAGATCACTTTGTGAAGCTGAGCGATGTGGGCTTCACATCCCAAAACAGCTGTGTGCTGCCTCCAACACTCCAACTGCATTTTAATTTATGTTGTACCCTTCTCCGAGAGAAGTACCCTTCTCTCTCTTGGAGAGAGGCAGGTAAGAAACAGATATTATCATCACTGTTATTATTATTATTATTATTATTATTATTATTACTACTACTACTACTACTACTACTACTACTATTATTATTAAAGCCAACTGGAAGTGACATGGCATCGTTTCCACTCATCCAAAATGGCAGCCACAGCAATATATCCCTCTTTTTCTCCCTGCTTTGATACCTGTAATTAATTCTTTCTTGCCGGAACTGAAGCATAACCAAGTTACATTACAACTGTAAGACAACGAGGATAACCTCGTTCCACGTAACTATGCAGAAGTCCTAAAAACTAAGGTTTTCACCACATCCAGCGTTCTCCTCGCTGGTTTTCCCAATGCTCAACAAACCCCTGTTTTAAATCCGCGATTTCACTATTTGCAATGTTCTTGCCATCTCTAAAGTGTGCTGGAATTTTTTTTTTCTTCACTTTTCAAGGATGTTTTCTTTGATTTCATGCTTTACATTTTATATGAAATATAACCAATAGTTATAATATCTATTACATACGTTCTCGCATTTGATATTTTGAGACATTAAACCGTACCTCTAATATTACTTCTTAAGCAATGTGTTGTATTAAGTTCCAATGTAATGTAAGTTCTGAAATGAAGAGTTTCATGTAACTACTTCTGTTTCAGTCGTCAAGTAAAAACAAATTCAACCGTTACTTAAATTTCGTTTTCTTTTTTCGATTAACTAGTAATTAACTAGTAATTTCTATGCTCTGATCATTTCAACTGTTTAGTCATGAGACCTAGAAATTTATTCTGCACTATGCTCTTATGGTGCTATTATTCCACTTTCAACATCCTCTGGAATCCTGGGATTTGCAGTTAAGGGAGAGACATTTAGACTTCTCCGCCAGAGAGCTCTTGGGCCTCAGGAAACTACAAACCCCAGAATTCCATAGGAGGTTGAAAGTGGAATCATAGCACTATAACAACATAGCGTGGAAATGGCCATATTTTGCTGCCTTAGGTGAAGAAGGACCCTCCTAAACTGCAACAAAACTTCAACCTCGAAGGCCGCTCCCTAAACTGCAAAGTCCAGGATTCCAGAGGACATTGAAAGTGGAATCATAGCACTATAACAGGCTAGTGCAGAAATGGCCTAAGTTTCTTGGAGCTCTGTTTCTTGCAGCTTCTTGGAGCTCTGATGGTGGATCGGGAGGTTGTGCAAGGTCGCCCTGGAGCAGCATAATCTCACCGCTATATTTAGCTCAAGCGGTGCTTTAGAAGCTATCCGGAGAAATTCGCTCTCGGCCGACTGTCTTGCTAACGCCACGGTGCACACTAGCAGAAACGGCACAGAAACAAAATGCATCGCACAAAAGAGGAGGCAGAGACCGTGGCTTAAGTTGTGTTCCTTACCCGCTGCAGGGACCTGCTGTTCACGTACCGTTCTTCGGCCATCTTGAGGAGCCGCGCCGCCGGTTGCTCCACTCGTGCCAGAGAACGGAGCGGCGAATGGACGGGTGTCAACTCTGATGACTCTAGACAGCTGCAGGCGCACTGGGAGGAAACTGTAAATCACCTTTGTGCAAGAGGAAGACCGGTCTAGCCGGTCTAGCCGTGTTGAAACGGATTGGGAAGGGGGGACGGTGTCCCGGAGGGAGGGCTTGGGCGACTTCCCAAAAGCCAAAATAGAAAGCCGGGGGAAACAACGCACTGATTTTTAAACGAATGTTGCCACACACCCATGCGCTGTGCATGAGCGTTTGCCAAAAATAACAGAGTTTGCTGACTCTGTCCAGACAGCCAACTCCAAAAATACATGCATAGAGGTTTATAAATTGTCCTGGTAGCTTTTTTGTATTGTACTATTATTATTTTTTATTGTTACTGTCATTATTATACCAAAAAAGAAAGCTTTTAGAACAAGCAGAAACAACTGCCTTGTCTTCCAAGCCCTGTTACTTTTGAAAAATTCACATTCAAGTCCCTTTGGTGTCACGGCACATAAAGAACAGATTTTTCAAAATATTCTGGTATTTGCTGCTGCTGATGATGATTGAAACAGAAAAGAAAGCTTTTAAAACAAGCAGAGACAACAGTTTTGTCCCCGAGTCTTTGTTACTTTTGAAAAATTCGCAGTCAAGTCCCTTTGCTGTCACGGCACATAAAGAACAGATTTTTCAAAATATTTTGGTATTTGTTTTACCATTATTATTAGTATTGAAACAGAAAAGGAAGCTTTTAAAACAAGCAGAAACAACGGCTTTGACTCCAAGTCTTGTTACTGTTGAAAAATTCACATTCAAGCCCCTTTACCGTCATGGCATGTAAAGAACAGATTTTGAGAATATTTTGGTATTTGCAGCAATGGGAAAAGGGCCATCGTGCCGTTTTTCAGCTCAGGGATTGAGAGGGATTTACCCCAAAACAAGCGTTTTTTATATTTCCCTTGGGATTGTGAGCATGTGTACTGTAACGAGGAATTCTTGCACAACAACATTTCCCATTATGCCAGTGCTTGTGTGTAGTAAAGATCAATTGCGTATGTTATTTTAGTTGCACATTTAAAAACTGCTGAGAAATTTTCCCAGTGTTGTCCAGACTGATGCTGATAATTCGTATAAAGCAGGTTCGAAATGTAGCACCTACAATCCTGGAAAGAGTTTTTTCCATACCAAACCCCATGGAAAATGGACCAAACACAGCCATTTTTATAAATGCGGGGCACCAGTTTCCTGACTGATCCCAAATTGTGCAAAAATGGAGCACCAGTCTAAGCATAAATAATGGGGAAATGGACCAAACACAGCCGTTTTCTTAGTGGCGAGAGCACCAGTTTCTAGACTGATCCCAAATTGTGCAAAAACGGAATTTTCTTCTAAGCATAAATATCAAGTTTGGTTAAAGTCAGTTCATAAAGTCTCTAGAAAAAAAAATCTGAAGTATTTGCTCAGGAACTACTCTAAGGAGACACAGGATCAGGTCCAAACTTTAGTGTGATCATTGTGTAGGTAACATGCAAAGCTTGGCAAGTCTTCCTTCAAGTACCTGTTGTACAACAAGCAAATGGACAAACGTAATTCATTTTATTTATTTTTTTAATTTTATTATCACACTTTGCATATGAGATGATTTCCGTGGTGAAAACAAAAATGCCTTGCCCTAACCTTTTTAATACTGTTTGTCAATAAGAGCAGAATGTTATCAGGGTACGGAGACAAATAAATTCACTTCACATAAAAAAGCTACTGTATATACTCAGGAATAACTCTAAATATTTTAGTCAAAAAATCAGTCCAAAATACCTGGCTCGATTTATCCACAGGTCACATCAAAATCTGCAATTTTGGCCCCAAAAGCTGCCCTCGATTTATACATGTGGTCAACTTATACCCCAGTATATACAGTATGTTTATTTTATGTTTATTTATTAAAAGATTTTAAAACCAGCCTTCCTTCTTATAGATACCAGGGCAGTATACAAATGATAGTTAAATTAATAAAGAAAAAATGCACTCAATATCTTAAGGGGAAGAAGTCAGGAGCAAAGATGGGTTGCAGTCGCGTGGGGACGTGGGGGCAATTCGCCTCAGGCGGCAATGTTTTTGGGGCGTCCCGGCCCGTGGCCACGCCCCCATGCACCACGACCACGCCCCCGTGCAGTGGCCACGCCCCTTGCGCTGAAGCCCCGCCCCTCCACACGCTCCAATCTCCACCACCGGTGGGTTGTCAAGTAGGAACAATAGAGCAGCAAATACTGTGAAAAATATAGTAATTTTGTAGTAATTCTGTACATCGTATCTTATACCACATAATAATGCAATTAGCCTATCAGTTTAGCTTATTTTTATCTTTTTTATATATAAAAAAGAAAATAGTAAGTCATGACCATTGTTACACTGTACAAATTGTCGGAATAACTATTTAAACTATATTGTTTCTTTTATTTTTAATGTGTGTGTGTGTGTGTGTGTGTATTGTGCGTGTGTGTCTGTATATTTTTTAATATATATATATATATATATATATATATATATGCATGTGTGTATGCTTTCAGTTTTTTGTTGCTTTTCTTTGTTTCAAAGACATGTTTTGGAGCATTAATTCTTTATATACATATATATATACATACATACACACACACACACACACACACACATATACATATGTATATACACACACACATACATAAAGAATAAATGCTCCAAAACATGTGTTCGAAACAAAGAAAAGCAGCAAAAAAATTAAAGCAATAAAACAGGTCAAGCTAGCCAAACAAAAATGCCACGGTAAACAAAGCAGTGTTGTGCGCCGGGTGCTGAAACAGTGTATTGTTGGTCTCCGCCACAAGGGCTGTGAAGTCGGAGTTGTGGAGTTGCAATCAATTTTGCATGGAGCTGGAGTCAGCAGAAATGTGCCAACTCTGACTGCACTCAAATAAAAGCTTTTTTTCCAAACAAAGACTGTGCAAGAGTTATATAATACGTGATGGCGGCGGTGATAACATCGTACGTCCGGAAGAAGAAAAAAATCCTAAAATATCATCCCAAGAAGACTGGATAATTAAACTATTGGATATGGCAGAGATGGACAAGTTAACAACTTTAATAAGAGATGGTTCATAATATATCTTGAATCAAACGGAAGGGAAACAAGCACTAAGAGGTTTTGACTAATGAGAAAAAGTTACGTATACTTTTCTTGGGTAGAATAATGCCGGATTTAATATCAGATATTGATCAACAGAAATGTGAATGTGCTAAGTTCACATATTTTTAACAGTATTAATATTACACAATGTCAGACTGGCAATAGACATTTATTTAACATTCCCATAGATCTAACATGATTTATGGAGGTAGTATATTACAGTAATAACATGTACATTTTAATGGGGAATCAGAAGTCAGATGTATTTTTTTTCCTCTTCCGTTGTCAATCACTTAGTTTAGTTTGTAGGTTGTGTCGTGGGCTAGTTGTAGTGTTACGTCATTTTTATGTATGTTTAGCTGATAGGTTGTTTTACGTTGTTCCGGAAGTTTGTTAATAAAAATGTTAAAAAGAAAAAAAAAGCTTATAATATTACAACAATCTATGACAAATACTACTATTTTATACTTAAATTTTCTATCCTGTCAATCTAAGAAGGCTGATTATTCACGTGTCGTGTAACTTTGGTACAATATAGTTATTGCAAAAAAAAAGGGAAAATTAAGTTCCAGCAGATTTCATACTCCTGCTCCGAGCCACCCAGGGTTTCTTCACTTCAGTAGCATAATTTAGGGCAAAAGCAAGACATTTTCTTTCAGCTATTGTTAAGCAACTGGGAACCAGAAATCTTTTCCAAACTACTGCAAATACAGAAATGTACAAGCAAAGCCAAATCTTCCTTCTGCCTACTTTTGGGTTGTATTATGCATTCCAAAGTTAAGCCCCGGAACTGCAAATCCACATCCCACCTCACTTGACAAATGCTGCAATAACCCCAAATCCTAAGGTCCCTGGCTGCCCATAATCACACATAGAAAAACTCTGATCGGTCCAGTATTTTTATTCATGGAAATATTTATGTCATTTATAAAAACATCTGTTAAAAGAGAAAGCCAGTAAAAACGATATTTACAGTAAAGGAATAACGTTTTATCATCCTTGTAGTCTCGTAATTGGAAGGCCGGCTATCCAGTTGGACCTAATGTGCCTTTTTTTTTTTTTTAATCTTGTTATTCTCTATTGTGATGGCTTTTTTATTGCCGTGCAATAAAAGTGACTGCTAGTTGTACCTGGAACGTTACCTATAAGATTTAGGTCTCCCCGCTGCCTTGTAAAAAAAACCGACAACAAAAACATCAGGGATGAATCCGATGCAAAGTGGGGAGAGATAAAGGTATGTATAGCATAGGAGAGGGAGGACAAATAATACAATGTGTCCGTGGTAGAAAAGACAAATTCTTCAAACAGATATCCATTGCAAATCAACCTCACATCTAGACTTTCTTTATTTGATCGGCAAGGGCAGTTCTGATATTGTGATTCCAAGAAAGCCCTGGAAAAAACGTTATTCAGGGCATCATTTCTTGGAATTGCAACTTTTTCTTTGCCTCTTTTAACACCAAGTTTCTAGCCCTTACAGTTGCAAAGATATCATTCAAAGGCCATTTCCGCACTGCCCTGTGATAGTGCTATTATTCTACTTTCAACCACCTGTGGAATTCTGGGATTTGTAGTTTACCAAAGAGCTCTCTGGCTGAGAATGCTAAATGCCCCTCCCTAAACTGCAAACCTCAGGATTCCACAGGATGTTGAAAGTGGAATAACAGCACTATAACAGCGGAGTGCAGAAATGGCCAAAGTGTGCAAACAACATTCTGCGATCTTAGAAGCCAGAGAGGGAACTAAGCAAGCATCCAACTTAGTGAGACACCATATACTTTTGATTAAAGTAAATTTTAGCCCTGAACTGAATCAAGAGCATGGTGGGGAAATACAGCACTACAGCATTCCTTCATTCCACTTTGCCGTATTCCTGACGCAGCTTACCTCCCCTTCGGCACACAGAACTGCAAGGAAGTACTCAAAGAGAAAAAAAAACAGTCACACTATTGCTAATTATATGAATGGTGCCGCCTCTAGTTTTTCCTAAGACTTCCAGAAATTCTAAGCAGCAATTGTGTGCTCTGAATTAGCTCACGCCGCCAGAATCAATTAAAAAAAACCGTTTTAAAAGCGCAGGATAAATAATGCGAAAGCAAATAAAGTATGCAAATCTGTGCAATGCCTGTTATTGTGACAGGTTGCAGAAATTCTTTTCTGAACAACCACAACCGGATGCTACCAGGTACAAATTACTTTGTTTGTGTGCAGATCTACAGTACTGGATATTGGTCCCTTCCAGGTTTGGATTTTTTTCTTGCTCTAAAATGAAGTGCTTCTGTATTCAGAACAAGACTAGTGGTATTTACCAGATATTTATATACTGCTAAAGGGATTCCTTCTGCAAGTTCTATGCCTCGGGTAACTCCGATCATATCACACACATATACCTACTTCTCCGCTGCATTCCTACCTCTCCTTTCCCCTCCCCAATATGATCTGACCTCATTCATCATATAAGTTCTCCAGATCTGGAAAGACTACTGGAAGAAAAAGATTTTGGGGCCCTCACATCCTGATTTGCTGAAGGCTATTTTAAGACTCACACCTCGGGGGTTCCCAAATATTTTGCCAAAAATAGCCCCCATAAATCCTAGGAGTTACGTTGTCGTTCTTAAGTGCCTTCAAGTTGTTTCCAACTCATGGATGCCCTAAAGCCAATCTATCACAAAGTTTTCTGTGGCTGAGAGTGTGCGACACGCCCAAGGTCACCCAGTCGGTTTCCGTGGCCGAGCAGAGAATCGAACTCGGGACTCCGGGATCATAGTCCAACGCTCAAACCACTACACTACGCTAGTTCTCAGGAATACACAGAGCAATTTCACCATCTTTGTGGCCTCCTCAATTTGCTTTTCACCTAGGGGATGTTTTGCTTTGTTTTCCTAACAAAGAAATAAACCACAATGTTGTTTCTAGATTATTTCTTAGCTCTCTCCCCGGCCAAAACGGCCAGGCAGGGTCAAACGGAGGAACACTGCCCTAAAGTGGCTTGGGGACCGTTTCTAGCAGCAAAAGCCCCGTGAATCTATTTTAAAACATTCAAACTCGGCAATGCAGCGAGGGCTGTCTCCCTACAAGCCCCTCGCCCGAGAAACAACCTGCCCTCCAACCACATTACTCAAGCCCGGTGTCGTTGCCGTTGCTGTTTTCATTGGAGAGACTAAGCCAGCTAACTTTCCCAACCCGTGGAAAAAACAGGTGTAAACCAGGTGAGTACAGGGTTTCCCAGCAAACTCAACTGGCTTATGGATGAAGGGAAATTAAGTAGCCAAGGCAAGCGGGTACTGCTTCAATGCCGTGGAACTCCCTGGCCGTCCGGGCTGGAAAGGACTTGCTACCCCCTAGAACAACTTCGGGCCGTATATTCCGGATGGAAAAAAGGCCTTTCTTTCCCCAAACAGGTCCCCACACTCGGCGTAACGTAACAGCTGGCAGTCTGAAATGTGAAAGGACCGTATTTGGAACCCATGCCTTACCAGAACGTTGCTTAAATATAGAAAGCTTCAAAAACGTTGCGCTACAATTTGATAAAAACGGAGTGAAGGAAAATACGTTAAAACTGAAAAAGTGCACTCTAGGACTGCCAAATTTGGCATTCCTCGGCATTTCGTTGTCAACAGGTAATGGTACGAAGTGACCAAGCTACGAATCAGGAAGACACCTTGAATCTGTGCTTTGCCACAGAAACTACAAGGTAACCTTCAGCTTCTTCTCTAAGCTTCTGTCCCCCTAACCTACAACCATCTCGGTCCTTCTCAGGCTGGAAATGATGCCGGTCACCGTCCAAGCCACAGTAGCAGTGCAAACCACCCATGGAGGGCTACATCCCAAAGGAAATTATAACAGTGACCCTCTCCATCCATTCCAGGGAGAATGCAAACACTCCCTGTTACCCCAGAGCCACAGAAAGCACGCCACCTTCAAAACAGGGAGTTGGAAATCTGTAGGGGACTTTGGATTATGGCCTCAAATATTAGCTACTCATTTAAAAAATCCATTATCTCCAAAAACAAACAAACAAGCCAGAAGGAAAAATCAGCAGAGCACAGTTTCTCAGAGTCTGTTATTGGTTCTGTTATTGGTTCTGTTGGTTCTTCCTCTTCTTCACCACAGCTACCCCAATGATTCCCAGGGTGGCCAAACCCAGACCGGCGATGCCAGCTGCCACCACGGCGTCTCGGACCTGTAGGGCAAAGGGAGGGGCAGTCAGCCAAAGGGGGAGTCCCGCCATACAAAGGAAAAGTCCGTAATGCATCACTTGAGAAAGGATGAGCGAGTTTCTACCGGTCCCGCTCTGTTGCCGGCTCACTTGATGAGGACACGAGAGACAGGGTCTTCTCGGTGGCTGCTCCCACCCTCCGGAACGCCCTTAAACAGGAGGCTCGGCTGGCCCCTTCCCTGCTCTCCTTTGGCCAGCAGATAAAGACGCTTTCCGTTTAAGCCGGCTTTTAATGTAGGCTTTTTATTGGGGTGCATGCTTTGTATAGGGAATATTGATTTAGCTGGGAAAGAGAATGGAAAATTAGAGACAAGAGGAGTGGGATTCCCTATTTTTGCACCTTGCTGACCAGAAAAGCTTGGAGCAGAAGCCTTTTTTCTTGGGAAGATGGGGATATACAATCCTCCCTCCATTTCATGCACCTCTCCTGCAGCTGCAACACTCCCCCCATTTAGAATCATAGAATCATAGAAATGTAGAGTTGGAAGAGACCCCAGGGGCCATCCAGTCCAACCCCCTGCCATGCAGGAACACCCTTAAAGCACTCCCGACAGATGGTCATCCAGCCTCTGCTTAAAAACCTCCAAGGAAGGAGACTCCATCAGACTCTATTGAGGCAGCGGATTCCACTGCTGGACAGCCCTGACCGTCAGGAAGTTCTTCCTGAGGTTCAGGTGGAATCTCCTTTCCTGCAGTTGGAATCCATTGCTCCTTGTCCGGGTCTCTGGAGCAGCAGAAAACAAGCCCTCTCCTTCCTCTACATGGCATCCCTTCAAATATTGAAACATGGCTATCATGTCCCCTCTTAACCTTCTCTTCTGCAGACTAAACATACCCAGCTCTCTAAGTCTATCCTCATAGGGCATGGCTTCCAGGTCCCTCACCATTTTGGTCGCCCTCCTCTGGACCTGCTCCAGCCTGACCGTGTCCTTCTTGAATTGGGGTGCCCAGAACTGGACACAGTATTCAAGATGAGGTCTAACCGAAGCAGAGTAGAGTGGTACCAGGACCTCCCTCGATCTAGACACCATACTCCTATTGATGCAGCCCAGAATTGCGTTGGCTTTCTTGGCTGCTGCATCACACTGCTGACTCATGTTCAGCTTGTGGTCTATTAAAACTCCTAGAGCCCTTTCACACGTACTGCTATCCAGCTGGTATTCTGAAGAGGGGCCCAACAGCCAGCACTCGTGATCTACTTCTACTTCTGACTGCTCCTCTGTCTAAGTCTCGCCATCAGAGCGTTGCCACAGGTTACGATGGTAACACTCTGCGCGGTTCGAGAGAGTTGGACAGAGGAGCAGTCAGAAGTAGAAGTAGATCGCGGGCGATGGCTGCCGGGCCCCTCTTCAGAATACTGGCGAGCCAGGGTCCCGCAATGTGGGGATCGGGCTCGCCAGGTACAAAGAGGGGCAGGGGGGCAGAAATATCATTATTTAACATGATAAAAGATAGTCTTACAGATACAAGCGCCCCTTTGGGGGCAACGATAATGCTGATGTGGCCCAGGATGAAACTGAGTTCGACAAACCTGCCGAAGAACAATCCCAACAGCGTGTCACTGCTTAGGAGGAGGAGGAGGAGGCACATGCGAACATCACTAGCTTCACCACCACCCTTTGGCAGGATTTTTTTTTGTTTTTTTGGAAGAATCGTGCCACTTACTTGGTCACTCTTGGGCACCCCGTAGCGCAGCTCATTGACGAAGTGTTCACAGTTTTCACTGGTGACTTTGTACGCCAGCTCCTGGCCCACCCTCTCCTCGGCCCTCTGGACAATCTTGGCCTTGGGCAACGGGGGATACTTGGCGTCATGCTTGTTGTTGACCCGGTACCGGTTCTTCCCGGCCACGTCCCGCAGCAGCTCCTTCTTCACCAAGGCCTTGTCGGTGAGGGTGGACATCAGGCTGGCGCAGCCCGCCCCGGCGTATTCGGCTGCGGGAGAGAAAGGGAGAGCGTGAGCGCGGGATGGGGGCTTGCCTCCCCGGTGCTCGGCTCCTCCTATCTCCCCACCGGCTGAGGAAGATGGAGCAACAGGGACGGTGGGGAACCGGCGCGAGGCAAGCGCTTTCAAGGCGTGTTTTTCCAGGCTGTGCCACGCAGGGATGCAAAGGACCACGCACGGTGGGCCTCTCTGCCCTACACCGTTATAGTGCTATTATTCCACTTTCAGCATCCTGGGGTTTGCAGTTTAGGGAAGGACATTTAGAACTCTCAGTCAGAGAGTTCTTTGGCTTCAGGAAACTACAAACCCCAGAATTCCACAGGAGGTTGAAAGTGGAATAATAGCACTATAACAATGTAGTGCAGAAAGGCCCTGTGACTTTACTGTTTTAACAAGCTTCTATCCATCACTGTCCTTGCTCTAGTGCAGTGGTTCTTAACCTGTAATTCCGGGGACCCCTGATCCTTATAACTACTAGATAGATAGATAGATAGATAGATAGATAGATAGATAGATAGATATGTAGGTAGGTAGATAGGTAGGTAGGTAGGTAGGTAGGTAGATAGGTAGATAGGTAGGTAGGTAGGTAGGTAGGTAGATAGATAGATAGATAGATAGATAGATAGATAGATAGATATGTAGGTAGGTAGGTAGGTAGGTAGGTAGGTAAGTAGATAGGTAGATAGATAGGTAGGTAGATAGATAGATAGATAGATAGATAGATAGATAGGCAGGCAGGCAGGCAGGCAGGCAGGCAGGCAGGCAGGCAGGCAGGCAGGCAGACAGACAGACAGACAGACAGATAGATAGATAGATAGATAGATAGATAGATAGATAGATATTGTTTATTACGGTCATAGACCAGAAAAAAGTTACACCAAAACAGTACCAAGGACGAAAAAACCTAAGTACTGATACAGGTTATAACTACTATTATAGCTGAGCCCAAACTATGACTTTGGAGACCAGGGTTTGAATCCCCATTCGGCCAAGGACACCCATTGGGTGACCTCAGGCAAGTCACATTCTCTCAACCTTAGAGAAAGCTAAGGGCAACAGGTGTTGTCAAGAAAATCCCCATAATAAGTTCACTTGAGGGTTGCCCTAAGTCAGTTTTCAAAGGCGAGAGACACGACGGCCGGAAAGAACCTCTCTCCGTCAGTGGCACTTCGTTGTTGTGTGCCTCCAAGTCACCTCTAACTTATAGCAACCCTAAGGTGAACACATCACAAGTTTTTTTCGTTTTGCTCCTGTTCTTGTGCCTTTAAAAATTATCTTGCTCTTAGGATATTGTGTGCATGTCTCCAAATCTATCAGTCTTCCAAGGGTCAGGCTAGTACTGGCACCTCTTCTCTCCCAAAATATTTGTAATCCGAATAGGAATCGCAGGGATTTCTTACTTGGTGGGGCCAGATGGATCACATAGCCATTTCCCACGTAAATGGCCCAGTGCTGGTATCCGAAACGGAAAATTTCGATCAAGTCCCCAAGCTCCAGATCAGCCTGTGAAAGAGGCGAAATAGAACAGAGAAATTCTTCTGCATTCTTTGATAACGCAAACAGGAAAGCAAAGGAAGCATCTCTGAGAGCAGGAAACGGTGACACACACAACACGCCCGAAGAACCTTCGAAAGCAAAACTCAGAACAGCGGATCCGGGGACAATTGGGACCCTGAAAGCAGCTTTCCTAAGCACCCCTAACCACAACAGCCTTTCAAACGAAAGCACAGATTGTTTCGGGAACCGGCAGAAGCCAGCTGGAATCTCTTTCTTTCTGTTGTATTTCCAATTCTATTGTGCACCGTCGTTTTTAAAAACTGCCTATCTACATTGTTGCTAGTGGCTGTGTTATTTAACTTCGTATTGTGAGCAACCCTTGGTGTTTTTTAGAGAGCCATTTAAAAGCAAAATGCATGGATAGTAAACACCGAAATAACTAATCTATCTTTCACCTTCCAATTCAGCGTTAAGTGGTGAGCGTGGCGTGGAGCTAATATCCCACTATTATAAGAATAAATTTCTATTTCTTGCCCGCCTCTCCCCAAGCTCCGGGCAGCATGCAACATAAATTAAAATACAATTAAGAACAGAGCATAAGTTAAGATACACTAAAAGCACATTTAAAACACAAATATATCATAATTAAAAATAAACTGGGTAGGCCCGCCTGAGCTTTGCAGTTTAGGGAGGGGCATTTCGAATTCTCAGCCAGAGAGCTCTTGGGCCTCGGGAAACTACAAGTCCCAGAATTCCGCAGGAGGCGGAAAGCGGAATCATAGCACTAGAACGGTGTAGTGCGGAAACGGCCTTAGCCTGACCGCCTGGCTAAATCCTCGGGTCCCGCCTCGCCTCCACCACTTACACCAGCGGCTTTATCACGGGGGGCCAAAGTCCAAGGCCCCACTCAGCAGAACACACAGCAAGAGAGTTGCCTTACCGCATTGTGGAAGTCAATGAAAGAAGCCACGTCGCCGCCTAAAAGACAGCGGATGCCCATCAAACCAAGACATTCCAGAATGTCTCTAAAACCAGGGCGTTCCAGAGTCTACGGTTAGCTCGCTTTCGCACTGCTCCTCACGGTGAGCCAAAAACATACATTCCTGTCCTTATCGTGTGCAGCCTCCCTCTCCTTCACTCTAAACTAGCAAACTCTCCCTTTTCTACCAGTTCCCAGCACTTGGATACATACTTCACCGCACATCGCCATGATCGCTGCAGCTTTATCCTCAGACGCCCGAGAAGAAAGATTTGGAAAGAATGCCACCAGGGCGAAGAGCTCTCCTGGTCCCTGCCTGCTCTCTCGCAACTGTCAAAAGTCAGGGTTGAAAATGAAAGGGAAAGCTGCTGCTTTTGACAGCAAGGGACCATGTGCGAAAGAAAAGCTATGCAGTCTTCTAAGGGACCACATCCAAATTCCTAATGGTGCAAAAACTCTCACAATGTAATAGTCACAAACCGAGCCCCATTTCCGCACGACACTCTTTTAGCGCTGTTATTCCGCTTTCGGCATCCTGTGGAATCGTGGAGTTTGCAGTTTAGGAAGGGGCCTTTAGAAGACATCAGTGGACCGCAAAACCCGGAATTCCACAGGATGTTGAAAGCAGAATAATAGCACTACAACAATGAAGTGCGGAAACGAGTAAAAACGTTATAACCTTAGACTGCTTAACTGTAACGAAGCACTTTCGAAAGTAACTTCCCACTTTCTGGTTGTGTGCCGTTTGCACCTGGGGGAGAACCAGACGTTTACTGACATATGCACTCAGCCCTCCACATTTGTGGGTCTCACTTTTGCGGATTTGATTATTCACGGCTTAGTCGCCGTCCCCTCGGCTGCCTCCCTGTGCTATTTTTAATAGGGACTGCAAGCCTCATGACACTCAGAAACTGCCAACAAGGCTTGTAAGTCCCTCTTAAAAATGGTGTGGGGCAGCCGTGGAGGCTGCAGTCAGCCCCACCAGCTCCCCACTTCTGCCTTGGGAAGGAAGCTGGATGCCCCAAAGGAATCCACAGTGGGTTGAATATGGTGATACTTTTTGGTGCGCCAAATACGGTTTGGGAGGGCATAGAGTTATTCATGGTTTTACACACTTTCACGGGGGTTCTGTCTCCCTAACCCCAGCGAAGGTGGAGGGATGACTGTATCTGGGGTTTGCAAAGCATGCCAGCAACACAGGTTCCTACGATCTCTGGGATCAAACTCCCTAATCGTTATAGTGCTTTGCCCCTCCTTCTTTCCTGTTTGCAAGGAACTGTGGGACTTGTAGTTCTGGAAAGAAATTTGCTGGGTGACCTTGGGTCACCCTAGCCTACCTCAGGAGGTTGTTGTGAAGATCATTATGGTGAGAACAACCACATACACTGCCCCGAGCCCCTTGGAGGCAAGGCAGGAACTGAAGAAACAAAGGTTTGCAAGAAGTAAATACAACTAAGTGCTCACCCCATGTTTTTGGCCTCAGTGACTTACCAGATTGGGAAGCTCTGAGATGGCAAATGGATGGTTGGTCTTTCTTCTGATCTCCATGTTCCCATGTGCAACAGCCAAGGTGGTACCTGAAACATCCAAACCGACATTTAGTTAACAATTGCACTGTTAATGTCCCATCGGATAGTGTGTGGTGTAGTTAGAGAGTTGGCTTGAGAACTGGGAGGTCCAGGTTCAAGTCCCTACAAACGCATGAACCTCGCTGAATGACTTTAGGCCAGGTACTCTCTCAGCCTAAGCTACCATGCATGGTGGTTGTGAGGATAAAGTTGGGGCAAGACAGCCATGTATACCGTCTTCCACTTCTTCTAGGAAAGGTGAGATACAAAAGAAACTACTACATTCAAAAAAGGAAGATCTGAGCTTTCCAAACTTCGCCAAGAGGACATTTTACGGACAAAATCCACCCTCAAAAGAAAAGCCCTGCACCAAATTTTGGGTAAAGCTGGCAGAAAGGGCATCAACTCATTTGAAATGTGGTGTGGAAGAGAGTTCTGGAGATGGCACGGGCTTCCAAGAAGACAAACATATGAGTCTTAAATCAGGCTTGAACTCTCCTTAGAAGCCAAGGTGATCGAGCTGAAGCTATCGTGCTTTTGAAACATCACAAGAAGACATAACTCATTAGAAAATACCATGAGGATTGGCAAGGTAGAAGGCAGTAGGAAAAGGGGGAGATCTCATTACAGATGAGTAGATTCCATCAAGGAAACCACGTCCCTGGATTTGCAAGACCTGAGCGGAGCTGTCGGGAACAAGGTGACGTGGAGGTATCTCATTCATAGTGTCCCCGTAAGTCAAAGTCAACTTGGCAGCGGTGAACAAGAGCTTCAAGCAAGATATCCTAAGGACGATCTCTTCCCAGGATGAAGACGGGCCTGGAATTAAACCTTAGGAGGAATGCAGACTCTAAAGAGATTTCCCCTAAAGAAGATTAGAGGGAAATCAAATCTCTCAAAGCCGTTGATGACTTTGGGCTTGTCGCAGCTCCAGAAAAGCCATACAAGACAGACAGGCTGCTTTGAGGCTTGTACACAGCTGGCCTCACTCGCTAGAGCCATCCCTTTTCAAGCCATTCGAGCAATCACAACTCCGAGTGGGCAAGCATTTGGCCAGGGCGAGCGTTTGGCAACCTTACCTTCGAAGAAGGATTGACGAGACGTCTTCCCGGTTCTTTTTGCTCCTGCAGCTCCCACTTTGGAAGCCCTTTGGGGCACCCCGGAGGGCACAATTGGCTGGTCGCCTTTGGCTTGAGCGTGGGACGCCCGGAGCGGGCATCCCGGCTCATGCCCCACAGAGGTGCTTGATGTTCTCGCAAGCTGCTTCTCATGAAGGCCGGCTGGTTGCGGGGCCCGAGCCCCAAAGCCTTTGAGCATGCTCCCCAGGGAGCGACTGCCCTTCCCTTTCGCGGCATCCTCCGGATGGATAACATGCCCCATTTTGACTTGACCGCCGCAAAATGTTCTCTTCCATACGATCAACCCTTTCCCAGGTTCCTTCTTCAACGGGTATTCTTTCAGGCTTCCCGCGGACGGCCCTTTGGGGCCCGGGGCCGTTCGTTCAGGCTCCCCTTTCCCTGCATTGTCCGGTAGAGGCGGGGGGATGTTTTTAAGGCTTGGCCGGGGGCCGAGGGGGGCCGAGGCCTTAGCCCCTCTTTGGCTCCCCTCTGGGGCCGGCAGATTCTTCGGTAACCGGATGGCTTTGTAGCCGGAGCCCCTCTCGGAGACCCACAGAAAATTTCCAGACATCGCGCCAGCCTGACCGGTTTTTCCTTCCCTTCCTTGACAGCAGCCGGAGAGGGTTTTGAGGGAAGGACCACAAGAATTATGACAACCTGGTAACCGCTGGCAACAGGCTCAGTGGCTACAGCTAGCCATTTTTGCTTTGGGCTCCAGGATTGGACCATTATCCCTGGTAGGCAGAATAATGAAGACGAGGCTCACGAAATTTTGGCACCTCCAAGACAAGGCCGTCTCCAGAGAGAGAGAGAGGTGCCCCGTTGCACCCCATTTTTTGCTTGGTCTATTTTTGTAAAACTATTTTTGCATTAAGAGCAACGTTAAAGTGACAGATCTAACCATTATCGTGCACATCAATGAATAAAATTACAATAAAATTAAAATAGATTATCCATGATGGATTCTTTCCTGACCTGTACATTATAAATGGATCCATTATTTCCTTAATAAATGACAAAATAATACAAAGGAATAGCTTCATCTTCCTTCTGACTAAATATGTTTCTATAGGTATAAAGCTGCACATTCCATAAGACAGCCTCTATTTATACATGACCTTATTATATAAATTCATTTCCAACTTTTCTTTGTAGGGTTCCTATAAGCTCAAAAGTATGAAGACGCCTCTATTAACAAATACTTAGATTCTGACCATTTAGGGTTCTTATTCTAACCGTTATTTTGCATGTCTGTCTATTTTTCCCCTGCAAATTGCAATTTCTTTTCAAATTTAATTTATACATGACATAATTACACAAATTCACTTCCAACTTTCCTTTGTAGGGTTGCTGTAAGCTCAAAAGTATAAAGATTCCTCTAATAACAAATACTTATATTCTGACCATTTAGGGTTCTTACTCTAACAGTTATTTTGTGCGTCTGCCTATTTTTCCCCTACAAATTTCATATTTAAGGGGTTCGTAACATTTTTTCCCAAGCTGCTACTCTTTCAAATTAATATTTTGTAATAATGAACTTTTAGACAATGCTTGTTTCCATCTGTGCTATCTTCTGCACGAACAGCATTAATGGAATCCAATCGGCCTCACTTTCTTTTCTTTTCTTTTTTTTGCCACCTTTCAGAATTCTGGATAAAACAGTGCAGTCTCTCATTTCTAGTAATTTTAATAACCACTCATTAATTTCAGGTCATTTGCTTGGTTTATTTTCCTGCTAGCTCTCCTCTTCTATGCTGCAAGCAAACCGTTAACCGTTATAAAACGCAGCATCACGAAGCTCCCGACCAACGTGATTTACTGAAAACGGATGGGGAACATGTGGTTTTCCAGATGGTGCCAAACTACAACATCTATCATTCTCCGCCACAGGCCAGGCTGATGGGAAACAGAGTCCAACATCATCTGGAGGACCACATGTTTCTCTGCCCCAGTTTGAAATATTTACATCCAAACTCTTGAGTTTAGTCCTGGGGGCGGCTCCAGGACGACATTTCCAACATCCGAGCAAGAACGAAAACTCGTTCATAATCATAAAACCGAAATAAAAATGAGGCCGCCGTCTTCGGCAGGCTTGCTTGAAACGTGACCTGTAGCAAAGTCAATAAATAAGACTTACTTTGTGTTTTTAACTGTTTCAACCATGTTTTTAAGAATAACACTATTATTTAATCCTTTTACATTTTTTTTTAAAGTCAGATTTTAACTTAAAACTTGTTTTCCATCACTGCAAACAGCCTTGGATCCCATCCCAGGAGAAAGGTGGAGTATAAATTCAATCAATCAGTCAATAACATGTGTATAATATAGACACGGTTAGGGCCTGTTAAATAAGCAGCGGAAGACAGTGCTTCGAATCACAGACTTGAACGATCCGGATTCGAGTTCCCACCGAAGGCGTCTCCCTCTCAACCTGGCCTACCTCACCGTGTTCTTGTGAACAAAAAGTTGGAAGGAGGAGAGCCAAGCATGCTGCCTTGAAATCGTTGGAGGAAAAGTCTGGGTCTAAATATAATTCACCAGCAACACATAAATGAAAATTACTGTGTGTCTTTAAGCCATTTCCAACATACGGAGACCCTAAGGCAAATCTATCATGGGCTTTTCATAGCAAGGTTTGTTCCGAGGGGGTTTGCCTTTGCCTCTCTCTCTCTGAGGCTGAGAGAGTGTGACTTTCCCAGAGTCACCCAGTGGGTTTCCACAGCCAAGCGGAGATTCAAACCCTGGTCTCCAGAGTCCAAATACTAATGTACACTTACTTGTTCTCCCAGTTTTTGATTCATAAAATACAATAGAAATCAGATTTATAGCCTTCACTTGGTGTAGACTCAGATACTGAAAAATTATTAAACCAATAACTTAGTTAAAGTTTGGTCATGCCTTTAGGCTTACACAAGAGCCACAGAATATAACAGAGGCGCCTATCGTGTACAACATCCAATCTATTCTTAAGCTGAGCTGTGATGAAAAAGGAAAGCAGAGGCTAAACATGAGAGGTAAAGCAAATGCTGACATTCCATGTTGTGGTGATTGCCAGATTCAGTGAGGAACATTTTTCTTCTTGCAAATAAAGCATTTTCAAAATGCCAAAAAAAAAAAAATCAGATTTATAGACAAAAAGCCCTAAATGTGTGGGTATTTGTCTTCTTGTGGTATCACATTTAGAAGCAAATAAGGATGTGGGAAACAATAGCAAAACCCACAACAGGAACTTTAGTGAGTCTGATGGGTAGCTGTGCACGAGCAAGCTGACGCCATTCGCCGGGCCTCCCACAAAAACAACCGAGCCAAACCTACAACCATCCTCCTTGTTAAAACAATCCTAACGATAAATTCCATCATCCAGGAAAGGAGCGCACCACCCCTAAGGCTCAGATTTTCTCGGCAAAGCATTAGGATCCAGGTTCATTCTCTAGCATCTCCGCTTAAAAGGAATTTCGAAGGACCTGCCCGAGCAGAACTGCTGTCGAAGCTGATAAGATTGCACCCGGAGGGATTTGCAGTTTTAACGAGAACACCGTAGGTTTCGGGAAAGGAAGAGAAAAGCATACAAACCTTTTTGGCAGCTCAGTGCACCTCCCGGAGCCCCAACATAGCAGGCTTTGGGGAGTTACCAGGAGCCATTGAATCTGTAAACAGCGACAAGCAGTTAGATCATCCAAACTCCTCCTTCTCCATCATGTGCCATGGGGAGAAAAGAGTGGGGAGAGAAAGCATGTGAGCTTCAAAAACCGGATTTGCTGTCCTCTGCTGGCGAAACCTCTGTTGTCAATTCTCATTGCTCTGCTGGAGTTGTTCACAATTTAAGTCTCCTTCCAGAAGGAGCAAAAGTCTCCGGAAATATCAAATTCCTGTATAAGCCAGCCTTATATCTGCATCCCTGATGATGTTTTGCTTGGCCTAAAATATTTCCAGTGAACTCTCTGTGCTACCAAACTTCCTTTTTTTAATTATTCAATTTCCACAAGTGGGTTTATTTTTAATGCACCGGTGCTTTCTGAAACTAATTTTTTTCCAGGACTTTAGGTCGCTGCTCTTCCCCACCACACACGCACTTCTAATCTCTCCTGCTTTGAGTGTGTGTTCCCGCATGGGAAAACGGGGTTGGACTCGATGGCTGTTATAGTCTCTTCCAACGCTATGATTCTACTAGCATATATACCTGGCGTTGCCCAGGATTTTATTTTCTCATAGGTAATACTTGATAGAAAGATTTGAGATCTTGTGTCTCTAATTCACCAAACTGTCTTGTCCAGTACCTGTAACTTTTCCCCAGGTTCCCCAATCCAATTTGTATTCAGAGTTATCAACACGCAGAGGTTGGGTTCCTGAGGGAATACACTGCCCTCCTCCTTGCTGCTAGGCCTCATCTCCAAAGCAACTGGCCTATTCAAGACAGCCACAAGTTGACTGAGGCCCCCGAGAGCAATCCGGCTGAGAATTTTAAAGGCTCCTCCCGAAGGTGAAAACCCCAAGACTCCGTAGAATCTTCTCAGGCAGCCAATTGTATGAGGTCTTTGCCGGACACAGACCAACCAACTTTATCAGATGATCCAGATCAAAAAGCCATTCTAGCAAGTTTCATCTCCACCGGGAGCAGGTCTTTTGCAAAATTAATGGCTCTCGGTTTCCCACTGAAAGACAAGTCACCCCCAAACTATTTTGCATTAATAACAGGGAGTGTTCACAACAATCTATTGTCGCTGGCAAAACCCATCTCATCCTATCAACTACTGAGATCACAGCTGAGCTCAGAGAAGAAGGTGTGGAAGCTAACGCCACCGTCCTGGTTAATGAAAGGCTCAGGGCATTTTAGCCTTAGGAGCCCTGGCTTCATGACAGCATGGATGGCTATATGGCTGTAATTTAGAAGGATAAACCCACCGAATGAGTCAGATGCTCAGTGCTGGGATTCTGCAGAGATTGGGTGGATGTGAGTCTACTAAATAGCTCGGATTGGACCGGGGTGTGTGCGCTGAGGGCCACAGGTAGCATTTGGATGCTGTAGCAAACTTTATTTTACAGTCCACAGACCCAACGTAGATGACATCCGAACTGTACAACACAGCTACTAAAGGTACACCTACTAAAAACGGCATAAAAATGCATAAAATCAATTAAAATTATAAACAGTATGGATTATTAGGCAAAATATAGATAGGCGTTCATTCATTCTGTCTCATTAACGCAATAAAATTGATCTTACCAGTATCCTGACACAGTTTTGATACTTCTCTTAATTTCAATAGCCAATGACAAAAATATGGCACCTGATAGGGTTATGTTTGGACATATTTGGGATGCAAATCTAACCTTAAAAGAAAAGGTGGTGGCTGTTAACAGTAACTGAAAATGATGATAATGGTGACGGTTTTAGCCCATTTCCCCACATGGAAGGTGTTGCGCATGTGGCCTCCTCATAGCTACTCACCAATCAATTTAGAAAAATGCACGTGTGCCTCCTGGTACCTTTATTTTCTGCTAAAGAACTAACGTCCAGGAACACATCTACTTTATTAGCTGAAGTATACCTGTACCTTACACGCCTGTTGAAATTCATTTTTGTTAATTTTGGCCCAGGTCTACAACTTCTCAAGGTCATTTTGAATTCTGTTCCTGACCTTTGGGGCCTTTGCTAACCGTGTCCAAATTTGGTGTAATCTTCAAATTTGATAAGCATGCCCTCTACGCCATCATCCAAGTCATTTACAAAGATGTTGAACACCGTCAGATCCAGAACAGAGCCTTTTGGCTCATCACTTCTCTCCAGGATGAAGAGGAACTATTGGTGACTACTCTCTTAGTTTGGTCGGCCAGTTAAAAATCCACTTTACTTGTCTAGCTCACATTTTACCAGCTCGGCTGCAAGAATATCATTGGGGACCTTGTCGACAGCCTTACTGAAATCAAGATATACTACATCCAGAGCCTTCTCCTGATCTACAAAGCCTGTATATCTATAAGAGACAAAGATTAGTTTGAAATGACTTCTTTTTGAGAAACCTATGCTGCCTTTTAGTAATCACAGCCTATGCAGACTTTCCTGCTATTGAAATTGAACTGGCAGTTGCTCAGGTCTTCTTTTTTCCACCTTTTTGAAGATAGGGACAGATTCTTTACATAGGAGAGAAAACGCAACACAAGCAACTACTGACCAACCAGCTTGATGTTGGTTGAATGTAACAGCTGCTAGCATTGAGATTATTTTTTTAAAGATAATTACTTAAGAGTACAGCAGTGTTTTAAACTAACTGTTATATTCGAATACAGTTACTTTTAACCCCGTTAATATAGCAGCAACCACTTTAAGAGCTTTTGAACTGTACAGTCATCCCTCCACATTCGCTAGGGTTAGGGGCACAGGACCCCTGTGAAAGTGAAAAAACCATGAATAACTTTAGGCCCTCCCAAACCATATTTAACACACAAAAAAGGATGATCACCATATTCCACCCACCATGGATTCCTCTGAGGAATCACGGTTCCGTCCCAAGGCAGAAGTGGGGGGCTGGTGGGGCCAACTGCCCCCTCCACGGTTGCCCCCCACCATTTTTAATAGGGACTTACAAGCCCCATTTGCAGTTTCTCACTCTCATGAGGTTTGCAGTCCCTGTTAAAACCGGCACAGAGAGGCAGCAGGGGGACAGCAAATAATCCGCGAATAATTAAATCCACAAAAATGAAACCCGCAAATGTGGAGGGCTGACTGTAATTATATCTTATTAGTTTCTAAAAGTAACTTCTGATGCACTGGTCTTTCCCTCCTTACTTGATTTCCGCAGATAAGGCAAGACCACTGTTTCTCCCAGAAGTACCCTCAGAAAAAATAAACACGCATTGCAAAACGACACAGTTTCAGTATCTCAATCTTTTATTTTTGTAGGTTCAAAGTGGAAATCTTTTTTGTTTTGTTTTGTTTTTTTGCTTGTTGCAATTTTATAAACACAGTTTGGCATCTACATCCCCAGAGCGTTGGTTCCCAGCAGAAACATTTAAAATACGACTAAGAAAATTGTGTAAGCAAGTTCTTAAAACAGGGAAGTCAGGAAGGGAAGAAAAGTTCCCAACAGCAAGAAAAGTGCCAGTACAACTTGTCTACATAAGCAGATACACACCTTCCTTTTCCCTTATTCTCTCAGCAGGGACAATTATTTCTTGGAAGGGGAAAAAAAGCTTGCTGGTGCCCAATCTGACGGTCCCCTCTCTCTTTGGACAATGTGTAGGTTAAAAAGGCACACCTCATGAGAGCTTCTACCTTTCAAAAATGATTCAGGTTTCAAACTAATTTCAAGGTATGCAGGAATTCAGAGAGGGACATTTCCCTGCCAAACAGTACAGCCTAAAGCATCTCTGTTTATGTATCTCTGTTCGTACAAGAAAGAAACCTGTAAACAGGTAGAATCCACACCTTACCTGGATGCAGGTAGTGTGGGACGGAATGGGAATGAATTCCACTGTCTTTTTTTTTTTAATGCTACTGGGGTAGCTTATAAAAAACAATGACAGATGTAGATGAAAGACACAAACACATCACATGCCTATCTCTCTGAGGGATCCTCTAAACGGAACACAGCAGAGGCTAAAGATGGAATGAACAATTCATAAATTTCTCCTCAATCAAGCGCTCCCTAGATGTGTGACACTACAACTCCCATCATCCAGAGCTAGGATGGCCTCTGGGGTGTACACCAATACACCAGGACAGCACCAGATTAGGGGAAGGAGTGGAGATGCCCATACAACACGGGCAAAGAGTTGTCTGGAAGACGCCCTAAAAAGTCAGAGGAATATTTTCTGAAATGTCTTTTAAGAGATGGGATTCGATTCTCACAAGCCAACAACTCTTTCCAGAAGCCACATAAGAAGGGCAAAATCACACTGATGCCCTTACCGCTCCACGACCTTGCAAAACACACAGTAGCTGTCCGTATGAACAGAAGACGACATTGCGCACTGTGAAAACCTCTAGCACGAAAGCAGAACTGCCGTGAACAAAAGAGGGCACAAGAGGGCAGCTGCCACTAACTGTGGGGCGGAAGGAATGTCAGTTGCCCCATGCCGATTCCCCGTTCCTCTCCTCCTGTAAACCCCTTAATTCAAATTGGTCTGAAAAGCAGATTCAAGTTTCTCTTGTGCTTATAGATCGGAAGGAACGGACACTTGTTTAGGGGAAAAGGAAAGGAAAACGGCACAGGAAAGAACAAGACTGAGCAAAAGCTGTATAAAGCTATTAAGTGACCCAGGAAAAATAGCAGTCATAAGGAGAAGGCAGGATATTAAGAGCAGCGAGCAGGACAATAATTGGAATTTTTTGGTACAGTACTCAGCAAACATGTTTCAGAGCAAGGATTAAGGAACAGGTCAAGGAAGAAAGTCCCAGAACCAAACACACTTGGACCCAGCGTTCTTAGCCGCCATCCAAAACAAGCTGTAAAAACTGGGGGTTGTTAACCGTCACAGGGGATGTGGTAAGGTTGTTCTGGTCAACTGTGGAAGCGAGGCAGGCAGAAGACTAGCCAGAATTCGAAGGGGTTGTTTTCAACCAAATACACAAAATAGAAGGGTTGTCTTCCACCACCCCACCCTAGCGGGAAAAGAAATATACTGGAATGTTAAGTCACCCAGGTGAGATGCCCCTTCCCGTTCCAGAGGAAGGAGTTTCTGATACGTTGCCTGGATCTTTTGGATAAAATTTTTCCTGATGGCTCTGCACACTGGCTACAAATTATGTCTTTTCACCTCCCTACGGCCACAATTTTGGCAGCACCAGAAAAACAGGAAAGCAGAAAAATAGGAGCCACATTTTATGCTTGATTGACTGTTTTTGGCTTGATGGCTCACAGCCTATGGCTTGCATTCTTTCCACAAGCGAAATGCCCCTGTTCTCTCCCACCTCACCGCAGGATCCAAGCCCTCACCCCCTCAGTGGGGTGGAGTAGAACGCCCCTGTTATTTCTAAACCAGTCTGGAGATAAGAGGGGTATTCTTTGTGCAAGAAAGGTATGGACCTCCAAGCGCCCCCCTCCACCTGCAGGGAGAAGGCAAAAATAATGTGGGGGGTGGGCAGCAGGGTGAGCTAAGATCAACAGAAGGAGATATGAGAAAAGGACTCACAATATTGTCCTGGCCACCAGAAGGTCATGGGGGAGAATAATCCAGTCCCCACTTTCTTACTCCTAAAACATTCCCAGGTTTCCAGCTTAAAGCAGAAGTTAAAAACATCAGACCTTTCAGATGTTCTTGGACTGCAAATCCCAGCATCCCTAGCCAGCATAACTAACGGAGAGGGCGACAGGAATGGCAATCCAGTGTCTGGAGAGCCACATGTTTCCAAACCTGGAAACCTCAAAGCACCCTGCCACCCACACTTCCTCCCCTGCAGACAAAGAAAACCAGCGGCATCTTGCATCTGCAGTCCAGAATCAGGGTGAAGGAAGGATCCGCATCACAAGACAGTGAGCGCATTCAAGTATCAAACAGAAAACACACCAGAACTTGGAATGGGAGCAATCCGAGGAATGTACGGAGACAGCTGCAAGGAAGGAGGGATCAGATGTTCAGAAAGGTCGGGTTCCCTAATACAAACCTATTGGGACTGGCTTCTAAGGCAAGTGGCTGGCCGTAAAGGTTCTTTCTGGCCAGCCGGCGGCACAAGGGTGCTGCCCAACTTAAAAAAAAAAGGCACAAAAAGGTTCACAAAGGAACATGGAGGTGACGGAGTTGCTTATCTTTTTCTTTTGAAAAAGACTGCAAATGCCTTTTGTTATCTTCCACGTCAGGCAAAATTTCCTCAAGAGAAAGCGCTCCATCGGCAATCAGACTGCAGCAAGTTGAACCGCCATCCATTTCGCTGCCCGGCATCTTTGCAGACAAGGATCCAGAAGCAGGTAAGAGCAGGTAGTTGAATGAGATCAGCACATAGTGTTTGTGGGTTTTCCTTTTCTCTTTTTTACGAAAGGCACTAAACGGTACAGAAAGAACTTAAAGCTGTTTTTTTTTCTTCTTTTGTTAAAGTGCAAAAAAATTTTTTAAAAAAGGCAGCGATAAAAAGGTGGGAAACGGGGGTCTTAAAAATAAACAAGAAAGATTAACTGTTAAGCAAAGGGATATCCAAAGCCTGAAGCCGCTCTCTAGAAGCCCTGCAAGCGATTCCTGGGTTCACAGGCTGTAGCAAGGCATCCACTTCAGCTGCCTTTTGGGCCTTTTGGACCAAGCCCTCACTTGTTCTTTTTGTCCTCCGAAGCCCCTCTTGCCGATTGCCCGCTAGTTTCTGCAACCTGGGTGGAATTGTTTGTGCGATTGGTGGCCTGAGGTGAGAGAAGAAAGAGAGGAGGAAACAGGTTGGTAAAACAGTGAACTGTTGAAAAATCACGAGGGTTTTTTGTTGTTGTTGTTGTTCAATTTCTCCTGCCGAGGAACCCAAGGCAGCTTAGAATAATGTAAAACAGAAGTTGGCTAACATGTTATACAACCGGCCCTCCACATTTGTGGGTTGAACTTCCGTGGATTTAATTATCGGCAAGATTCTTCAACTCCTTCCCCCGCCCCACCTCAAGCGTTTCTTTTCTCGGGGAATCTTTCGCCTTGGTGGCTCTGATCAGACGACGCAGCCCTTTAAAAACTCACCCCTGGTAAGGATGGATTGCAGCCCAACTTCTCAGAACCACGAACCCTCTCCCCGTGCTTCCCACACATCCAAGGGAGGAGATGGGCAAGAGAGAGGAAGTACAGGACCACCACGCCAACCCGTTCCCTTTCCCTCGCCTTCCCCTGACCTGGTTTGGACTCCGGGTACCCACGCCTCGGCCCCCTTCCCACAGACATACACACAGATTTTGAAATTTCTGATTTTCCCACTTTTGCAGGGGTCCTGAGTCCTAACCCTAGCGAATGTGGAGGGCCAACTATATTACGAAAGTTACAGAACATTTAAACAACAGTATTATTAAAAGCAGATAGCTAAAAACAGTTTAAAATATATAATGGTGGAAAACAATTTATGTCAGCAGAAGAGTAGAAGACTAGGCTGCATGTGCTTATAGAATCATAGAATCATAGAAATGCAGAGTTGGAAGAGACCCCGGGGGCCATCCAGTCCAACCCCCTGCCATGCAGGAACACCCTCAAAGCACTCCCGACAGATGGCCATCCAGCCTCTGCTTTAAAACCTCCACAGAAGGAGACTCCACCACACTCCGAGGCAGCAGATTCCACCGCCGGACAGCCCTGACTGTCAGGAAGTTCTTCCTGAGATTCAGGTGGAATCTCCTTTCCTGCAGCTTGAATCCATTGCCCCTTGTCCTGGTCTCTGGAGTGGCAGAAAACAAGCCCTCTCCTTCCTCTACATGGCATCCCTTCAAATATTTAAACATGGCTATCATGTCCCCTCTTAACCTTCTCTTCTGCAGACTGAACATACCCAGCTCTCTAAGTCTATCCTCATAGGGCATGTCTTCCTCTCACCATTTTGGTCGCCCTCCTCTGGACCTGCTCCAGCCTGACCACGTCCTTCTTGAATTGGGGTACCCAGAACTGGACACAGTAGTCAAGATGAGGTCTAACCAAAGCAGAGTAGAGTGGTGCCAGTACTTCCCTCGATCTGGACACCATACTCCTATTGATGCAGCCGAGAACTGCGTTGGCTTATGGATGGTCCGAGTTTATTCTTTAAAAAAGCCTAACGCATTTCAGCCTGTTTGTGAATTAACTGGCCTTCTTCAGGGGCTATATTAAAAACAAACATAATAAGTTCTGGATATGATAGAGATGGAAAAGTTAGCATTTTCTTCGAAGAATAAATCTATCCAGAACTTTGAGAAAGAATGGAAAAGAGTATTGGATTGGGTAAAGATATAAATGTATAAGAAATCAGAGAAAAAATAATGTAACTGTTCTCTCCGGAAGATGGAAATTATGTTTGTAATGGAATGGAAACAAACAATCTCAACTGTAAGATTTAAGCATTGAAGTGTGGGGGGGTATTTTCGAGACAAACTTTTTATGAAAATTATACAAAACAAAAACAAAAAAACAAACATAATATAAATATAAATATCAGTTTTGTATCAGGGAACAACACACATATATAAAGTCTTCCAAGCTGATATATCAAAATACACTATTTCATATAACAAATCAAACACATACTATTTCAAGATTACAAATCCCAGTATCCCCCAGCCAGCGGTTTTCAAGCTTCCAGTCCTCCAAGAACACTAATCTGCCTGCTTTGTGGTCTTTGTCCACCCTGGAATTTTTTAAAGCTCACTCTCAGAAGTGCATCCATTTGCTTGCTAAAACCCTTGCAAATTTGGGCAGTCTCCCACGTGTTACAGATCCTCTTAAACGTCCCAAGCCAATTCAGCCCAGTGACCCCGGGCCGCACTCACCCTTTCCAAGAGAAACTCCGCCGTGGTGTCGATGACGACACCCAGTTCACGGTACTGGCCGGAATAGCGAATGTAACCCCAGGCCAGGAGGGAGAGGAGCAGCAGCCCCATGATGAAGTTGCAGATCTGGGCAGCCACACTGAGCCCGATGTAATCCGTGATGCCGGAGCCCAAGTAGAGCGAGACGATGAGGCTGAAGATGATGCCGGGCGTCCGGAAGGTGCTGAAGATGTTCTTGCTCTGGTTGTGCTTGGCGAAGTCCTGGAACAGCTCGTTGAGTTCCTTCACCAGCTCCTCCTCGTAGCGCTGGCTGAATTCCTTGCCTCCCATCTTCTTAATGCGCTGGAAGTGCTGCACGGCCAAAGTACTCTGGACGCGATGCTTCTCCTCCAGCAGCTCCGGTGCAACGTAAGGCTTGTCCCCACCACAGAGCTAGCGGGTGGAAAAGAAATCATACGAAGGTTGTAGACGCTGGCCATTTCCGCACTACACTGTTATAGTGCTATTACTCCACTTCCAACATCCTGTGGAATCCTGGGGTTTGCAGTTTAAGGAGGGACATTTAGAATCCTCAGCCAGGGAGCTCTCTGGCCTCAGGAAACTACAAACCCCAGAATTCCACAGGAGGTTGGAAGTGGAATAACAGTACTGTAAAAGTGTAGGGCAGAAATGGCCATTGTTATAACATTCAGAATGGAACAAAAACACCATTGCTAGACAACTTCTAAGAAGTTCACCAAGCTTCTTAGAAGGCCCACCAGGGCCACCAAGACAGGGAACCTTAGGTCTTGGGGCCAAACCCAGTGCTTCTAAGGTCCCAATCCAACCTTATGGGGCTTCCCCAGATGACCGTGCTTCTTTCCCCATGGCACCATTATTTGCTGTTACTTCAGCTTTTGGTATAGGTTCTTCCCCATTTTAAAAGGCTGAAATGTCTCTCCTAAGGCTTAGCTGCAGTAAGAGGTTTGCACTAAAATATGCCAGTACTTTTAGACCCATCCACCAGTGGAATGTGGTCCCTGTGAACTTTCTTGGTAAGAGAAAGAAAGAATTCTGTAATCTTTGCTTTTTTCAAAACTAACATCTTGAAATGAGTTCTGCACCGGCATACAGGAGTTTCAGCCCACACCTTTCAATGAGGAGTGAAAAAAGGACAGGTCCTATTCCACATTTGTGGGGCACAGAGATCACAAAGAAGTCAAAGCTCTATACTATGCACGCATGCGCATTCTCTCTCTCACTGCCCCCTCCATCTCTGCTCCTTCCTTCCTTGTATCTTTTCTCTCACCTTTTCCATGCTGGTGTAATAAAGATCCTTGGCTGAAGCAACAGCAGCCAAGTTGTTGGCTTCAGCAGTGGCCTGAAAGGAAACATCGACACAAAAAATAAAGACAAAAACAGAACCAGGCAAGTAGTCAACTCTAACCTTTTTCTGAAGGTGAATTTCCCACGTCTACGGTCAATTCCAACAAATCAAACCCAGAATGGACACCCAGAATCCTGCCGGGGCACTTCTCTGGAATGACTATGCTGACATAGGTGGCGGCAAGCCGAAGGAAAATCGGTAAATTTCCTCTGCCTTCCTTTGCCACTCCTGCGTGTCCTTGGGAAAAAGTGCAACCGCTAGCACAGTGGCCCAAGAGCCTCTGCGTGACAACTCCGTACTCCGCCGGAGAGCTATATCCTCCTCCCAAAGTCAGAACTGAACTGAAACCAAAGCACAGTTGGCCCTCCAGAGTTGCAGGTTTAACTTTCACGGATGTCATGATTTGCAAGTTTCTCTAACTCCTGTCCCCCCGCTACAGACACTTCTTTCTCAGGGGAACTCTCCCCCTCAGCTTCTCCGATCAGGCCGTGTAGACCTTTCAAAACATGTCTCTGGTCCTCCTTCTCCTCCCCCAGCCACTACCTGGCTAGCTAAGGATGGCTCACAGCCTGATTTCTCAGCACCACAAACCTTCCCGATGCCTCCCCACACCCCCACGGAAGGAGATGGGCGAGAGAGAGGAAATATAGGGCCAACACACCAACCCAACCCCTTTCCCTCTCCTTTCCCTGATCTGGTTTGACCCCTGGGTGCCTGTTCTCCCCACTATGCCTTTGCCCCCTTCCCACAGACACACACACGCACGCACACATTTTGATATTTGCAAATTTTCCACTTTTGTGGGGATCCTGCACCCCTAACTTGAGCAAATATGAAGGGCTGACGGGAGTACAAGCAGACTCTCCCCATTTTTCCACGAGATGCAGCTGGACTACATTTCCCTCCTGTCCCAGCCAACGGTCGGGGGGATAAAAGGTGCAGTTACAACTATCTGGACGGATGTAGGGAAAAGGCTAAGCTAAGGCCCTGGGATGAGGGTTGGATTCAAATCCCACCTCTGCCAAGAAAGCTTGCTGTGTGATGATATTTCACCCTAATCCACCTCAGAAGGTTGTTGAAAGGGTACTACGGTCTCCTTAGAAAAGGGCAGGATGATATTAGGGTTAATACTAAAGATCTGTTTAGTATTAGCGTATCTTCCTCCTTTTGGGCAAAGAAACTGAACCACGTGGAAAAACGGAGAGGACAAATATGCAATTTCTTTTAGGGAGATGAGGAGGGGAACCCCCAACAGTCCCATGGTTTTAGCTCGTCCTAGCCCAAGCGAAGCTCACCAACAACATGGACTTGGGATGGGGTAGGTCTTCACCCTGGTAGATCTTGATGTAAGCCTGGAGGGAGGGAAAGCTACTGGTTAGTGGTGTCTGGTGTCAACCAGCCTGTTGATTTAAACAAGGATGGGGATGAGGTGACTCTCCAGAAGTTGTTGGACAGGAAGAAAGGGGGGAAAAAAGGCATACCCTGAAGTACTCCAACAAGCCTCGGCAGGTCACTTTGGAACCATTGATCTCCTTCTCCAAGAGCTGGCTTGGATCCAGCACGAACGGGATCAACTGCCTCAGCTGATCTTTGAACTCATCTGCAATGTCTGTGCAGAAAGTGAACACGGAAGGACGGGAGAGAGTACAGGCAAGCTACTCCCAATGCGTGACGGTTGGTAAAACATCATTTAACACCATTCCGCAATTCCACAGGGAAATCACCCAGCCTAAAATCACTGGGAACGGACCTCAAGCCAATTAATTGTTGCAACCATTGAATCAACAGAATTCAGATAAGTGTCGAGTTACTATTCCAATGCTATTCCAGTCAGGATTAGCAATCGGAATTAGGTCATAAACATCAACAATGAAGATGTCAATGGCTTTCTTTTTTTTTAACAGTCAACCATCTAGTTCAGTGGTTCCCAAACTCTGGCCGTCCAAGCATTTTGGACTTCAGTTCCCATAATTCCTGACAGTCGGTCAAGCTGGCTGGCGCTTCTGGTAACTGATGCCCAAAAGATCTGGAAGCCCAAAGTTTGGGTACCATTGATCTAGTTCTTATGATTACAAAACTATGACTGGAAACATATTGTCATGTTGTTATCTCTCCATGCCACGTGGTTGTCTGTGGAACAGGGAGGAATATGTTCAGTATTATAGGGAACGGTGGGAATATAAATGAGAGTTCTTAGAGACTCAAGGTGTAATCAAATGGTCAGTATAGTTTAACAGCTGGTGCAGTTAACAGCATTTAACCAGCTTAGGTAAAGAACATTGGTTCTTGTGCTCGAATGATACCAATCAGTGGGTGATTTACAAGGATTGTCCTGTAGGTTACTATGGTAGGAGATGGAGTTAGAATATCAAAGACCAGGCAGGAAATTCTAAGGATCAAACTGATAGGGAAGGCTGTTTCGACAAAAGAAAACAACCTAGAAGTAAGCGGGACGGCGTGAACCTGGAAGAACCACCAATGGGCGTCATGCACAGATGATAATGGATTGCTGTGTTTTACTACATAACCAAGTGGATGATGCAGGATATTAACTCCAGCAACAGTTGTTAACTAGCCTCTTGTGTTCCAATAAACACCATGGAAATTATGCATGTGTTTTCTTGAGAGACACAGAGAAGCACGTATGACACATACGGCCAACGGTTGGTTAAACCTTCAGGGCCAAGTGAATGACTGAAGTAGATGTCTCCAAGTCCAAGGAAACTGCTTCAAAGATCTACACAGCTCTTCACCCTTCCACATGTTTATTGCCACTGATATATACATGCTGTAAAATAAACAAGGCAGCCTATAAAAAAATCAACATGATACAAAGCCAAGATAAAACACCATCTAGAGTTAAGTTATAGCCAAAACAACACAGCTCTTTAAAAACAGGAGCCGTATATATAATTTTTAACAAAGAAACATCACCCAGCCGGAGATACCCTGTCCAAAGGTTATTTCCCTTACCCTCCAGGCGTCCGTCAAAATTTGGGCTGGTGGCCACCTTGAGGCCTGGGTGCGGCAGGAGAAAACAGTTGACCATGGTGAAGCAAGAATGGATGTGCTTCCGGACATTTTGGATCTCTTCGTGCTGATGAGATTTTACCTGATGGCATAGCAGAGCAAAATCATCAATACTTTAAAATAAGACAAAAAATAATAGAACAACTTCCGACTGTGGGCAATATCAGCAAAACACCACAAACATAGCTGTTTTCATTCCGTGATCCTACGCAAGTTTTTTTTTCCAAAGCCAGAATATACTCAGGTAGCGGGGAGATAATTTATTCTCTTAAGAATCTTAGCTTTCAAGGGGGACACAGAGTTTCTAACCCTCATGACTGAAAATATATGCTTGGAAGTATGAAGGCACCACCGGCTGAGCAAGATTTCTTGTTCCAACAAAGAGGTCAAAACAGATAACAGTATAAAGACATATACATAAAAGATTTATTGGATCATAAGCTTTTGCGAACTAGAATCCATTTCGGCAGAGGCACAAACTGTTACCCTTTGTACATCCAACCCACAAAAGATGTACATCAAGGTAAATCTATTATTCTTTTAAAATGCCACCAGATTCTCTTACTTAGGAACAAGGAAAGCTGCCTTACACCAGGTCAGACAATTTCTTGTCTCTAGTACCGTACTGACTAATCTTGATCTGCTGTTGCCCTCCAGAGTCTTAGGCAAAGAAAGGCACAGAAGCCAGGGAAAACATGAACAAACAAACAAAAAAAATCCCAGGGAAGGGGGTAGAATAACTCCATATTTTTCTGAATTTTTCCACTCTCCTCCTCCTCCCCAGCTTTCACATCTTTGACATTTCTAATCACCTGCCAGCTGATCCTCTTAGCTGAAACTGAAACTGCAAGCTTCTTCGTGCAAGGACATCTGCTCTGTCTCTAAACCATGGTACTCCCCTTGAAGAGAGTTGTGCTTGTTGTAAAATTCTGGTCTCTACCAATGCAATAGGCTGCTTTCCACAGTCCAGTTTCTCTCCAGCCCATAAAATCTGCTCGCCTGCCAGACTTCCAACTAGGTAACTGCACCTTACCTCCAACCGTTTGTCCAGAAACTTCATGCCTCCGTTCAGCCCGTACGGATACTCGTAGGGGAAGCTCCAGTCCCGGACCAAGAACATCAGAGTCTGCACAGAAGACAGGAGGTCATCAGGCAATTGCAACAACAACCAAAAAACCCCTGCTGAATCAGATCACGGGGAACCAAGCGACCCGCTTCCAACAGTGGTTAGCCTGCTATTGCCACACACAAGGCACAAAGACCACAACCCTTCTCCTCTGTTGCTCCCTCTGGCCAGCAAATAGGACTTCCTGGCAGACCAATTCTGTATGTAACAGCTCAATTTAGATATCATAGCCAATTTAGATATCATAGCCAATGGACAATGCCGATGTCATTTGGCATTTCATTTAACGCCAGTAACTTTTACCAAGGCCAAAAAGGGTTACAAAAATCCTCAGTTAGCCAGTGGCCATGCTAGTGGATGATTCTAAGAGATGTAACCCCTCAAAAAGTTACCTTCCCAAACTCTGCACCTTTGCTGTATCCTATTACTGTATCCCAAGGCTGGGATTCCTAAAAGCTAGCTCTGCACTGTGCAAATTAAATACTTTCTTTCATCTGTTGTCTCTCATCTTCTGTCTGTCCGTTTTATCTGATCTGGTATTTTTAAACAGAGGAGGGGGGCCTTTTCTACCAACTTTCTCAGCACCTTGCATAATTGTTCTCTCTAGTCCCAGTGTTCAGGTTATGAGAGTCATTTTTTTATGTACCTAAAATGGCAGCGGAGCCCGATGCCCATGAGAAAACCATTTTTTATTTAGGTAAGTCTTTGGCAGTCAAGTGCTTTTAATGGGGGTGCTGTATTTTTAATCTTATTTTGTTTTAAATGCTTTTAAACAGTTTTAAATTAAATGGGATGACTCTTTAACCTTTGTATCACAAACTGTTTTAGCCGTATTTTGTTTTCGCCTATGTTTCAAGCCACCCTTGGTCCCCTATTATGAGAAAGGAAGGACAAAAAGGAATAAATAAATAACATCTCAGACTCAGCTGACTGGGGAGGATGGAAGTTGCTCAGTATATCTGATGGCCACCAGGAGAAGGGTAAGATAAGCTTTATAGCTGAGCAAGGATTTGAACCTGGTTCTCCCACTCAAACGTTCACCTTCTAGTCTTATCTTTCCTTGCCGTCTAGGATTTCTGGGATCCCATCTCCCACAAATCCTAGCCAGGAAGGCCGACATTGGGTTCAGTTCCCAGAACTCCTATAAAACAGTTAGACAGCCAAAGGCTAAGAACTAATGGCCCAGCCACTAACCCACAACCCTCTCAAAATTGCCCATCAATTCACCCAATTTGTCAAAATTGCCATCAGTTCAACCAGTTCATCAAAATTCCCATTGACTCATCCAATTCATCAGATTTCCCCTCGATTCATCAAAAATCCTATCAATTCATCTCATTCATCAGACTTCCCATCAGTTCATCCAAATCATCAAAAATCTCATCAATTCATCCAGTTCATCAGACTTCCCAGCAATTCATCCAATTTTACAAGTCCAAGTAAGTGGTCAGAGACATGAAATATGAGGTTTTTAGTCTCCAGTGCAGCCCCTACAAGTTTTTAAAGGCATACCTGGAATGGTTTGAGGAATATCTCATCCATGGCCAAGCGTCCATACTCAGTGAATAGCTACAAAAATAAAATGTAGTTTTAAAAATGCTGTTAAAGTCAAGGGAGTGATAGCAAGCTGAGTTTGTCAAGGCCAACCTCCAAAAATTGGAGATGGAAAGAATGGTGAAGAAAAATAATAAGAAGGAAATAAGAAGGTTTGGATACGTGGTTCCCCTACATCCCTAAATAGGTTTTTCCATTTTAATGATAACAGCCCCTGCTGGAAAGGCTATGCTGAGCAGGATTCAGAAATGCCCCAGTTATGAATTTGTAGTGACCATATGATATACTCTGTCATCACTGTTTATTAGTAGCAGTATTGATTCACTATTATCATTATTATTAGCAGTGGTATTTAATGCTGTTATTATTCTTCCTATCATTAACAGATAAAACGTGTCAACATAAAGATGCCCATTCCATAAGCATGCAACTGCATTGCAGGATTTTACTGGCAAAGACAAAATCATACCCTGAATTTATAGTAAACATACGGACGAGGAAAAATAATACTATTAAGCTGACCAAAGGGAGACGCTGGAATGGTTCAGAAGTAACACCCAGTTGTGGTCAGGCCCTACGCAAATGAACTCTAAAGTTCATAAACCTATCTTTTTCTCCTCCCCACCTCACGAACTTCCATTTCCTCTGATTTCCAACTCCTCAAAAAAACCACAGCTCACCATTACATCCTGCTCGGACACACAAGGATTAGCACCAGCACAGGCCTGCCAGCTGGGTTTGCAAGCCTATTCAAACCAAGGGCTTTAGCAAATAAACAGAAGATGCTGCCGCTCATGATGCAGGAAGCAAGGGGAGCTGCCCTTGGTAAAATACCACATACTCTGTTGTCATTATTATGTGCCGTCACACCGGTGACGTAGACTCAAGTCACCTGGCTCAGACTCAAACTGGATTCAAGTCACTTCAATGACTCAGCTTGGACTCAACTCAGCAATAAATGATGCATTTGTGACTTGCATATTTTGAGTGACTGACTTGCTGCCCTTGGTTCAGTAACATAGCATGTTCATCCAGAAACCTCACAACTTTGAACAACACTTCCATCCCTTCTTTGCCTACTGGTCACATGAGGATCTATCTCAAGCCCAAAGCATGGGTGCACTTCTTGGAAGGGAACAGCAAACGGGTTAGGCAATGGGCTTGAGATGGGCTTGAGGTCTGCTCAGCAGCCTCTCCCCACTGCATATCAGAGGAGCCTTCTAAAACTTTTCCTAAGAGCAGAAGACAAGACTGCAGAGTGCAGGGTGCATTTCTCAGAGTGGAGCAGCAAATGTGTTAGGCAGCGGGCTTGAGGAGGAAGGATCCTTCCTTCTAAAGCTTTTGAATCTTCAGTAATGAGAAATAAGAAGGATCCTACTCTCCACTTCTGAAGCTGCAGACTCTTGTACGCCCATTGAAACAAAAGCCTCCAGCTTTGGGAACAGGGATTAAGAAGGATCCTACTCCCCATTTCCAAAGTGCAGATCACAAACGTCCAATTGTGGAGGGCTGACTCTACTTGAATTGTTAAAGCCGACCTTATTCAACTCTGTCCAGAAATTCCAGAATATAGGTTGGGGTATAAAGTTGGCTTCCCACACTTGAGACTTGATTTCAGACGTGACTTGAAAGAGTATTTTGTAAGGACTTGAGACTTGACCTGAGATTTGATGATTGAGATTTGAAAATTGACTTGAGACTTGGAGTAAAAGACTTAAAGACATCACTGCATTACACTATGAATGCAAGATCTCCAAGGAGCGCTTTTATTAAAAGCCCTGCTCAGGTCTTGAACATTCAGAGCCGTGGCTTCCTCTGTTGAGTCAATCTACCTGTTATGATTGTACACCATTATTAAAAGAAACAGAAGGGCTGTCTTTCTCTGAACCTGGTTCATCTCCTTCTGTTGCTCTCCAAGGTAAGACACAATACCACTGCTACGATCCATGCTAGGTCAGGTGTTAGGTTAGATTCGTGCTGCCTAGCAAGGGTGAGAAACCTGTAGCCCTCCAGACATTGTTGGTATGCAGCACCCCTCCCTAGCAAAGGGTGTTGGGAGTTGCAGTCCAACAAGATCAGCAGTGCCAGACTTTCAACACCACCACCATTCAGAATTGAAGTTCTGCACCTACTGCAACAAGTCGACAGAACAGACACAGCCTGATTATCAACTGTGACCCTTCCGTGCTCTATGCAGGGCGTTGCATTGCAAACCACACGCAATGCCATTCCATGCATAGTCACCTGCAGCTGCTGAAGATCATCTTCTTGGATGTTCTGGGACAGGTTGTATATCTGGAAGGAAAAAGAAACAAGCATGAAAGCTACTCACAGTGCCAAACTCCAGCCAGGCTACCACATTAACATGTTACAGGAAAGAGATTTTCTGGAAGGTTAAATGTGAACTGATTTATCCTGGCAGAAGCCTTCCTTTAGGTTAGCTGGGGTTTAAAGCTAGATCTAAAAACAGTGAAGGGAATATTTCACTGACTGTGATGAAACTGCATTTTGTTTTCCTCATTTTCGGTTTTTACTCCATGACTCATCTTTCAGGATGGGACAGGATTTGATTCTGAATAAAGATACCACCAGATAACATTTTTACGGAATTTCATGGAATTTTACAAGGGAAACCCAATACTCTCATCTTCCATGTATAATCCTTCTATATTCTTCCACCATTGCTTCCATCTTTTTTCCTTTCATAATTTAAAAAAAGCGAGGAAAAAAAGATGAAACAGTTGTATCAGATCTTCCACTTACAAGCCCTGGGGGCCCTCTATCTCATAGAACCTAAATGAAATAGCCTCTTTCCACAAACACACAAACCTTCTTGTATCCCAGCAGAAGCTTTCTGCCTAGCCTCAGTGACAATGTCACTCAGGGAAAGTACCTCCTCCATGGCCCGCGGTTACAGAATTCCCTCCCAGGTGATATATGAAGACCGCCCACATCAGTAAAGAATTTAAAAGGGACTCTAGAAATGTGATTACAGCCAGCCTTCCACTTTTGCAGGAGTTAGGGGAGCAAGACCTCCTGAAAAAGTGGGAAAACAGCAAATATAAATAAAACTCACGAATACTATTTTTTTTTCTATCATAGTCTTTATTGGGAAGAGGAGTAAAATTGCACACAGGGAAATCATAAAAAGAAAGTGGAGTGGAAATCACTCTGGACAAAACACAGATTCTGGATTTCTTTTCTTAGATTTCCGGATTATTATTATTTTTTTCCTGAGAGAACACCTCTCTTGGAATCTCTAGGTCCTCCAAAATGACTCTGTGGTCCACTTCCAGCAGAAGTTGACCACAGAATTGTGCGGGAGGACCTAGGGATTCCTAGCGCAAACATATTAATGAAATCCACAAAAGGGAAACCAGCAAATGTGGAGGGCCAACTGCATTTCTAGTTTTTGTGACTTAGAATCAACTTCCTCCCCTACGGATAAAGAGAAGTCTATCCAGTGCAATTCACGCAGGATCGCTATTTCACATGTCACTAACAGAACCACACAACACCATCGGGGGAACAGGGGAACCCACCTGAACAGAACTCGTCATGGTGCTGAGAGCAAAGATGGTGGCGCAGTCTTTGACTGTCGACTGACTGTCGAAAGCTCCCTGAGTGTCCATCAGCACAACCGCCACCTGTGAGACGGGTGAAGAAGTGAGACCACGAAGGTCAAAGCGTGCTTCCGCCGTGTGCCGCCCTTCTATATCCTTCCAGAAAGTCCTACATTCCAAAAACCCACCACGAATGCCGCCACTCTCTTTACCTTCTTTCCGCTCGGTTTTTCCACAATGAACACTTCGCTCCAGATCTGGATGCCGGTAGTATCGGGGTCAGAGCCACCCCGCCAGGAGAAGCCCGTCAAGGGTTCACCCTTGTTGCCCAGCCAGTCGGTGCTTCCTCCTTCTTTCTACAGAACAGGGGGAAACAATGCATGAGGAAGCTGCTTTCTACAGCATGGGACCGTCATGACCGCTGAGCAAAATAGCACCAATTTTCCAGTTAGAAAGGTGCTCTCACGATGACAGATGTGGTGAGGAAGGAAAGCCCCATTGTGGTGGTACTGAATTTTTTAAAAAATGCAGAAATTCATAGGATCATAGGGTTGGAGGAGACCTCAATGGCCATGGAATTCAACCCCATTCTGCCACACAGGAACCCATACCAAAGCCCTCACTTTGACAGACGGCCATCCAGCCTCTGCTTAAAAACCTCCAAAGAAGGAAACTCCACCACACTCCACTGAGGTAGGATATTTCACTGCCAAAAAGCTCCGACCATCAGGAAGTTCTTCCTGAGGTTTAGGCAGACTCTCTTTTCCTGTAGGTTGAATCCACTGCTCCGGGCCCTAGGCTCTGGAGCAACAGATCCCTTTGCAGCCGGTGTGAGGAACATGCCCACCTATTCTTGAGGCCCCTAGACTTCAAATACCACTGCCACAAACACACATATGCACATATTTCAAATATGGAGAACTGCACTTCTGGGAGATTCCATCAGCAATGGTTCCTCTCTAAAGCCGGAGTGGGCAACTGTGGCAGGACGAAACATGGCCAGTTTCCCCCTCACATCTCCCCTCCCACAGGGCACACAACAAGCCAAAAGGTCTCCATTTTCCTCTGCAGGCCCTCTCAAAATGGCAGTAGGACGTGACACTGCATCACTTCTCCTCACCATTTTGTGAGGGACTGCAGAGGAAAACACAGAGGCATATGGAAGCAGAACACGGTTCGGAGGTGCTTGCAAGGGTGTTTCTGTGTGTTTTCACGCATGGGGGAGCTTTCTGTGTGGTTTCTAGACCCCAGAATTGAATAACTTTTTTTAAAAAATTGAGGGATAGGGGTTTGTGGGACTGGTGACCCACAAAGGCCGTAACAGTGGGGTTCGGAGCCAGGATGTAGCCCATAGGCTGCACTTTACTCATGGCTGCTCTAAACTAAAGGATATTTCCTTGCTTTCCTATTTTTTGAAAATCCTAAAGTAAACAGCCAATCGTTTCTCACTTTGGGGCAGAGGAAATGCCACATTTTTGGCAGGAATGCCAGCTATAGCACGTCCCAAGATAGGGATCATAGGTCTCCCCTAGACCCATTAAAGTAATATTCCTGCTTTTCAGCAATGTTATTCCCGAATAATGGCAGTCTCACCTGGGTGTAAAGGTAACGCAGCAGGAAGTCCAGGAGAAAAGATTTGCCCTTCCGGAAGGCACCGGCCACCGACACCACCACCACATCAAGGTCTCGGATTGCATCCTGGAGCAGGACGCGGCTCAGCGCCTTCTCGTCCAGCTCAAAGGAGTGCTCTTCTTTGTGCACAAGCACAATTTGGACTGGGCCAGGCTTGGCACCCACCATGGCATCTCCACCTGCACCAGCCAAAAGAAGAGAGAGGGAAGACAACTTCTGTCAGCATCAAGAGGCATATATAAATAAAAATTTATCCCCAGAACGTTGGCACAACCTTTGGGGGAGAAAAGGAACTTACATTCATATGTGGTAGGACCGTAATAAAGTATAAAGATTTTGGAAGGAAATTACAAGAAATAAATAGACGACTGTGGGGGGAAGTTAGAACTGAATAAGGAAATATGTTTAAATGTTAAAAATTTAGAATTAAATAAGGGTGAGGAGGGCTTTTTGGAGGTTTTTAAGCAGAGGCTGGATGGCCTTCTGCTGGAAATGCTTTGGTGTGTGTTCCTGCATAGCAGGGGGTTGGACTGGATGGCCCCTGGGGTCTCTTCCAACTCTAGGATTCTATGATTTAATAAAAGAATGATTAAAAGGAGTGCAAGCTGTCATTGCATATGGCTGGAAGAAACAAGAAAGATGGGACCTTAGTAAATGAAAATATTACATATCAGAACATATGATGTTCTTGCTTTGTTTCTTTTTTTAATATGCGTATATGTCTATATTCCAATTTGATAAAAATAAAATTTAAAAAAAAGGAATATAGGATGTTCCATTGTTCATTTGAAAAAAGAGGGATTTATATGGGGCAAATGAAGGAGGAGCCTTGGTTTTGTATTATTTTATTATTCTTTTTATTATTAGTTCCATCTCTATCTTCAAGTTCTACTATTATGAAAGGAAAGCTTCTCTCTATTTTCCGTGCAGTTTCTGCATTATGGACATTTCCATGAACCTCTACACGTCCTGCCCTTTGCACTGCTTTACAACAGAGCTATTTTTTTTTCCTACCCTGAATTCAGCAGTTTACAAGTCACGGCAGCCCTTGGGATACCTGTCCCCTCCCTTTTTTTTCTTCATTGACTTATCTGTCTGGTACAAACAGGGGCCAACTGAATTAACATCGCCTTTAAGGCCTTTGCTTTCAAAATGCCACCAGCGCTGGTGCTGTGAGAGGGCAGCCCGGCAGGAAATTAAATACAAAGAAAACTCTGAGTAAAACCAAACTGACAGCTGACAAACCGGGGCTGAATAATTCCTGAACTCAGTGGCACAGGCACTTAATATGTACAAAAACCACTTTTCTAGAAGCGTTGCAAGAACTGTGTTCTGCATGTGTCCAAAGCCACCCTAGCTGTGTAGGGACTGGCACGATTTTTAGAAACGGCAAAGACAACTCCACACAATTCATAAGATATACGCCTCCTCGCCACCCCACGTTTTTAGCCAAATGTTTGGAATTTTTACATACCAGCCATGCTAAAACCTCATTTTTAATCTTTATTTCAGTGGAAAGACAACCCACTTCCCCAAGGCAGTGTGCTTTGTGCATGTGTCCGCGCACACATATGCACTGCAAAGCCATTCCTGGACACTCCTTTCCCCTCCATCACGACATTTCAAAGTTACCAGGCAACTCCTACCAGGTGTTTCCATGCAATTTGCCTCCCTCTGGGGAGAGGAACCGGGTGAGAAAGAGATTTAGCCCAACGACTGGCTGCAAAACCTCACAGTCTCAAGCAGCGTTTTGGCAAGCTCCGCTGTTTGGGACAAGGTCCGTGCACCCTTCTGAAACTCAAACTTCCGTGAAAGGAAAAAGGCAGCGCTGCACACACCCAAGCAAACAAAACAAAATGAAATCCCCACAATCCATTTGCATACCATGAGCTGTGCCAGCCAGCTGCGGCCGTGCGGTGAGTCAGAAACCAAGACCGCTCCCTGCTTTCCAGTTCTTGAAAGCTGGGCCTCATTTTGCATGCAGCAGAAGGAGGACTAGCCTTTGCTTCTCGGCTGAAAACAGGCCTTTCCAACATCTCTCGCTTCCCATGCTGTTCCACTATCAGCCACTCATTGTGGTCTCCCTGCTTCTTAATAATCCATCTTTCCATACTTTTGAGATGCCCAGTATAGACATGTCTCAGTTAACAAAATCTTTGCCACTTTTTACAAAGTGGTTTTATGTCCTCCAGCCCTTTCCCTCCACCATTTTTTTTCTCATCCTCTGTCTAGCTGGCTATTTTTTTAGCAGCATCATTAGGAAGATGCTGAAAGTAAGACAGAGAAGCATAGACTTTTGGCATCACGATGCAGCAACCTGTCTGTCTGAAACAATGCTATAAAGCTTGGCCAGGAAAACAACGGGATTCTGATCTAGCCACATCTATAGTAGCTGTGTATGCCTACCTATGAAAGGCAGGACGAACAGCAGCTGTCTCCTGAATTCCTTATTGGGCATATTGCTCAACACAAACAGCAAGGCAGAGGGGAAAGGAGGAGAACTTTAAACCTGTCTCCCCAGCTCTCCCCAAATTATACAGTTTGGTCATCACAGCGGAAAGCAAAAGAAAAGGGATGCTGCCGAAAGAAAGAAAAAATCCCTGCGTACATTTTGGAATTAGCTTTCAAATGGTCTCTAGAAGGTTCAAAAGTTTTCATTTACTTATGCAAGGCTTATCTGAGCTGGCTGTTTCATTTCACTGGTGCCTATTGTTCATTCTGCATAAAAAGACCTGTCGAAGTGCTCTTCTTTTTGTGGCTACAGGAGCCTGTCCCTACGCTTTGCATGATATTCCTGCCACTGGTACCAAAATTTCTCAGATTTATCTGAGATATACCTGTATTCTGTTCACAAGAGAAGCCGGCTAGATGCTTTTTAAATCTTACAAGCACGATATGAAAGCAACAGCCAACCCCAGGCCGCTCTCCCTTCTAGCAACTTGCATACCTAGAGGCAGCCTGCCAGCTTGGAGAATGCTTTTAGCACTTTATCCTTACAACAACCCTGTGAGGGAGATCAGATGAAGAATAAGTTGCATATTTCAGTGAGAAGCAAAAGCTCCATGTCTCTCAAAGCACCCTAACCCAGGGCTTTCCAAATGGTGTGCCATGACATGTTAGTGTGTCGCCTGAAGTGTGCAGGTGTGTCACCTACAATCTTGGAAATGTATGTTATTGTTTATAAATCACATATTTTTAAAAAAATATATGAAAGGTTTTCACGAGATACCTTGTGTCCCAATACATTTTGCTATTACAATTTATGTTATGTGTATCTCTTATAAGGAGTTAGTTTTATCTCCGGTTTGCTAGTAAAACTGAATTACTGTGTCGTGAAATGATGCATGTCTAAAAAGTGTGCCACCCACATGAAAAGTCTGGAAAGCTCTGCTCTAATCAATGCACCACTATCAACGATTTCAATGGTTACTATCACTACTTCTCAAAAACGCTCATAGATTCTCAGTTTCTGTAGATCAGTATCTGAGAAGATAAGAATCATCACGCTGCATCCAAACAAAGGCCAATTTAGTGCAGATTCCCTTCTCATATTGCCCCCTTGGTAAGTCCACAACCAGCCTATAAGCATAACAGTACCTGTCCCACATTCATATTTGCCAAAAACTGGCATTCAGAAGCATACTGCCTCTAATACTGGCAGTAATACATAGCCCTTGTGACTTCAAAAAAACTCCAAAAAAACCCAGTCTTATGATAGTCTTTTGCTCTGTGAATTGTTCTAAACCCCTAAAATGACCTTACAATACTTAAAACACATAATGACAGCACTAAAACATTTGTGCATACATTAAAAAATATTTTCCAGGCAGCTTCCATCTGCATGGGTGCAAAAACGCCGCTGGAGGATGAAGCACCTAGATTTCCCAGGGCAGATATTTCAGAAATCTGGGCCGCATGACAAGAAAGGGTCTTTCCTGGTTGTGCATGGCATAGTTGCTGGTGTGCTAGAG